>CAXIVR010000007.1:123424401-124024401 GCA_964035755.1 Teleogryllus oceanicus
TAACTAGTAATTTGACAAGAGGTGAAAATGTCGCCAATGTTCCATTTACAGGTTTGAATTCTGCACACAGTAGAGGCTGATCAATTTTGTGACTACACTTGAATTCCGTGCAATCCAAAAATAGAGTGATGCGTTAAGTCACACACTATTTAATAAATAATTTACAAATCAATACCAGGCCAATAATGACGTACGCTTGCCCGATATGGGGAAATTCAGCAAAATCTAACATAAACATACTGAAAACTATACAAAATAAAGTTCTAAAAATTATGATTAAAGCCCCATAGTTTATTTCAAACAAGCAAATCCACCATGAACTGCAAATTCCCACAATAAAAGGAGACATTTCAAATCCTCTGAAGACTTCTTATCGCCTCTGTTACTCTCGCAGAGCTCCATATTCAACCTTGGACGCACAGCAGAACCGAACTTACGTATAAATTCACGCTTCCCTAAAGATAGATTCCAACCACCATAAATCAGCAGGAAATTGTTCTCATGATATATCCTCCGTCGAATAATCATATCAACGATCATTCTCTGTAATTTCAATTTTCTTTCAAAAATAATTAAAATTTTTCAACATAAACCAAAAACATTGAACTCACCCATTCAGGGCACTCACAGTGAGGAAATAAACCAAACGTTATGTATGATTCTATTCACAACCCTGAAAAACATATATGTATGTTGAAGAAGAAAATAAATAAATAAAAAGTCAAAAACAAGCAAAAAAAGACGATAACAACTGGCTCTTGACGAGTTGGGAACACTGCGTCGAAGGTCACGTGTGGAGAAATCGGTTCCAGTGCGCGTCTGTTATATTGTTGTGACCGGGCCACGCATGTATGTAACTGTAATTTTAATACTACGAGTACAATAAATTTTTCTTCGTTTTACATTGTAGTTTGAAACACCCTTATGTATTCTTTTATTCCTAATCTATTATTTTATTCTTTTATCTCCTTATTTTTTTTCTTTTTCTGCGTAACTGAGTTTTTGCAACCTGAGAACCATCAGCCCCAGTTACCTCGGAATTATCGCGACTTACTGCATTGTATTTTCTACTACTGTGTGTATTTGCCTGAACCTATTCTTCCATTATTTCAAATAAAAATATTTATTGAATTTCAAAGACGTTCGAGTTTAGTTTGTTTTCAAAATCCGAACCAAGTAAATATTTATAAGTAAAAGATTGTCAAATTTCTTGCTACTATGCGTAGGTAATACGTTATGTAAAAATAACATTTAAACCGAACGATGTGATTGCTAGGTCCAATTTAATCGCTGTCTGTAGGAGAATTCTAACGGATGGCTCCTCGGATTGGTAGTGTAGAAAATCCTGCCGCCGTCAGGACTCGAACTTAGGACTATGGTCGAGGCGCTGCAGTGATGCACTGAGCTATCGCTCCCGGTTTCACGGTTGGTATATCTACAGAATTGAAGACAATTTGGTATGATTCTGACCAAGTGGAAACCTACGACTTCAGTCTTTTTGGTCATTCGTTTGATTGATTGAGTGATTGATTGACTGGTTTGTTTTTCCAAGCACATCAAGGGCTGTATTCAGTCACGTATGTGCAGCGATTTTATCACGGAGGTGGTGATGGTCTTCTCTAGCTGGATGGCCAGATCAGGTGCCGACCTACCGTCGCCTAGTGGGTTTTCCCCAAACCAGGACTCTCCCACCAGCGGGGCACCGCCCTAGCCGGGACAAGCTCTAAGTCCCCGACCGGTCTCCCGGAATATGATAGTAGCATGCGTAAGTGAGAGGATAGGACAAGGAAGAGGAAGGACAGATCGCACGTGCTCCATGGCCCGTCGGCAGTAGGGTAATTGCCCGGCATTCGCCTGGTGTAGATCGGAGAAAACCACGGAAACTACCATCCAGAGCCGCCGGCTGCTAGAATTTCCTCCAGGCAGCGACTGACATCCAGTTAGCGATGAGTTATTCAGGGCTTCTTGGGTATGCTAATAATGAACCTGCACGATCGAGTTGCCTCTTTTTATTCATTTCGTTTCTTGAAGGAATTTTCTGAAATTGTCAATGTTATAACGTGTTTCAAACGTTTAGCCGGCAAAACATTTCACTTTCAAATCCTTTCATTTTCTATTAAACCGCCAACGATGCAAGAATGACTCTAACTTTCCGTTCTGGACTAACCACTGATTTACCAGCGTTGAAAGAGAATTTCGATACTCCTTTTTCCAACCTACTTCTTGCTCTGTAATGTAAACACATTAAATGCTATTAGAATACGTTGTTTTATGAACGTTTTACGATTGCACAGGAACCGGAGTAACTTTCCTGCAACAGTCTTTGAACCATTTCTTCTCAGTGTTCAAAAGTTTTTAAAATTAATAATTATTAAATAATTGGATATTTTATTAGTTCATAACTTTCTATTATTTATTATTATATATTTATTAAGTTATCTATCATTAAATTCATAAACTATTGATTATTAATTTCGTGTTTGTATTGAAGAGTTGTGTCGTGGAGTGGGGTGAAGTGAATAATATTTTGAGAAAGAAGTGCCAGGGAGTGAAGTAAATAGTTATATGTTTAATTTAATAGTCATGTATCTTGCATTGAAATATGTATACCATCTCGATCAGGTTTTTCGTCCAGTTTCCCTGGATCCATTGAGCAAATGCTGAGATGGCCCCTTGTTTTGCTTCTGGACATAAATGTAACTTCATTTTCTGTGCACGTCTTCTAGAATTCAGTGGGAAATACAATTATTTAAATTATCGCTTCCATGTTGTCGCGGCAGGAAGTAATAAGAGCCAAAATTTATTGCTTATTTATCTTTGAAAATAGATTTTATTAAATGAGAGTTTTTTTGTTTTTTTTTCTCCCTTTCAAAATTCAAAATTCAAAATTTATTGCTTATTTATCCTTTAAAATAGATTTTATTACATGGGAGTTTTTTGTTGTTTTTTTTCTCCTTTCAAAATTCAAAATTTATTGCTTTGTTTATCTCTGAAAATAGATTTTTAATATATGGAGTTTTTTGTTTTTTTTCTCCTTTCAAAAATCTAAAATTTAAGTAGTATATGACTTAGTGTAAGGACTGTTATAACTTGAAAATGTGCACACAATTCACTTTTCCCCATAGCACGTCATACGCAGTTTTTAACTGTTTTTTGACGTAAAATAAATAAAAAAATATCAATCAATCGATCTACTTTAACAGCAGTCAATAGTATTTTTCAGAGCATTGCCACATCGCTTTTGGGCGATTCCGACCCTTGGACGTGATACAACAAAAAGTTTGGGGGCATAAAATGCGTTTTGCCACTACTTCTGACGCGATTTTAGTGAGAGATTTTAAGACGCTTTCACGTTTAATGCATTTGCGTATAATTTTACGTTTGCACGAAAGCAGTCTTGATTTATAAATAGATCCGATTATATCCACCACATTTAGCTAAAGACTTCTTATCGAATAAGATGAAATATCTCTGCGTAGTTAAACAATTTAACAACCCGTTCATGCACGTCATAAATTTTAAAATGTCTTCAAGGGAACGAATAGTTGCAGGTAGTCGTACTTCCTTATATAATTAAGATAACGACAGCAGTAGATGAATCTATCTCTTCAAATAATTTATTCACTAATATCTATCTAATGGCTTAAATATGTGTGTGGCGTCATACATGTATTACCACTGAATATTATAATCAGCCAGAGAGTTATTCAAGTGCCGGAGCCATTGCATAGAATACTACTGCGGACCGCGCGCGATCCCTCAACTTGCAACAAAAAAAGATGCAACACCAATTTATTGCGCAATGCTGTACCAACGTTTTTCCACCAGAGCGAAGTTACTGAGCGTAGGGCACTAAACCATTGCATTGCATTCACTGAAAACTCAGGCGCTCCTCAGGGATATTTGACACGAATCTTCAGACCCGTCCTTGATGGAGATTGCATTGTCACGAAGGGCCATAAAAATAGTGGCAACGCGATCGATAAAGGGCTCCCGAAATGAAGGGCGCCGAGAAGGGTCGGTCAACTTCGAGGAGGCCGAGTAGAGGAGAGGAGGCTGATTTTCATACTAAAATACAAAGATAGATCGACTAGTCACGCCAGGAGCCAGCCGTTCAGGAGAATTACAGGCCGGCTACTCTGATCGGTAGCTTCTTCTGCGGTTTCTCCGATCACCAGGTGAATGCCGACAGCACCACCAAATGGGCCATGGGCCTCAAAGTGATCTTTTCTACCACTTCCTTGAACCCATCCTCATCACTTACATGCACTACACTAACGCACATGTCGTGAGATCGGTCGGGAGTTTCGAACTTGTTCACACTAGGGCGGTGCCCCACTGGTGGAGATAGATTTACATTCTTTTTTTTTACAGTTTTACTTTCTCGTTGTTTATAATAACCACTCAAACCAAAATCGCAGTCGTGAAGAGAAAAATTATAAAAAGCAAAATTATTTTTAAAAAAAGGTAAATCATAGAATACAGTTAATGCAATAAACAATATAATTTCTCCACATTGAAACATACAGGTAATTCATAAACCAAAATATTTTATTTTCTCTGTAACGCGGTTTTTTTATAGGAAAAAATAAATGATCATTTGCGTGCCACATTTGAAATGTGTACCTTTAGCTCTTAATTTATGCCAAAGAGAGGCTACAATTATTCTATTTGAGGTTAGACGCCAAATATGAATTAATTTTGGCACCTATGGGTTATCGACGTTAGTAAGGGTTTTTAAACTTCCCTTGCAAAATACAATTTCGTTGGAGATACGAATTTAATATAAACTCACAACTATTCAAATTCTAACGGCCATTCACAGTAAGCATGATTGCAGGCATGTCGATTTATCCTCCGCAGGTTTAGTTTACCTTCTTGAACCCCGTGTATTCCTATTTCTGTACTCTGGTACTTGTCTGCATGTCACAAATACTACATTTCAGATAGTGAAGCAGGAAATATTTCATCCCTCTTCCTTCTCTGTCATCTCTCCTTATAAAGAATTACAGTTACATCATAGATGAAAGTCTGGCCCGGAAACAATCAATCAATTGATTGATTGGCTCCTAGAACAGAATTACCAAATAGTGGGGGAATAAATACGGCAAAATAGGTAAAATAAAATTATTTTAACTAATTCAGAATGTCTTGAAAACTTAAAAAAAGTTGTATCCAGATAATTTAAACCTGTAAAACATACTACATATACGTAAAACATACACGTGAATTCACCATACATATGTGATCTTGTAAGAAAAAACATCCATCTGCAATAGAAATTTAGTACTGAAGGACAATCCGAATATAGTGGAAAAGTCGGAAAGATTATTAGCAGTTATAAGATGAGACATTCATTTTCTCAGGATTGATACAAGATTATTTTAGCAATACTTCTTTCATGTTGTCAAGCAAAGTAATGATAATGTTTTATCTACCCAACAAATTTTGGTTGACTTTATTTTTATTGCACTAGAAAAACTGGGAAAAGTCATATAAATGTATTTTGAAGGAATAGTGTCCGTTCATGTTTTTACTGAAGTTTACCTTTTCTTTTATAAACTACATAATATCAATAATGTATTCACAGGAAAATAAGAAATGCTTCGTATGAAACATTGATTTCCTTTGAAGTTTAAGAATGACCATTCATAACTCATTGTTTGGGAGAGGGTTTTTCATCGAAAAGCCATTCTCTCCTGTTCACCTCTATTAATCTGATTGCTGTTCATTTAGTCATGCGACATGCTGTCACACGTCTATTGTCGCCACGAAATGACTATTGAGAAAGGTCTATTGAAAAGACATGTTAATTCTGAATCGACACTCTACCTACAGAGTTCTTTATATAAATCATAAATCTGGTGAAGGTGTGTGAAGGTGCATTTAAATACTCCGTTAATAGCTATTCCTTTTTTTAATACAGCCTGCCCTCCATATATGGAACCTCTACGTATATATCAAACATCTCTTTAAATTTAATTGCTTTTCGGGCCCTTGAAATCGCGTTTAAATATGTTTCTATATAACGAAAATTAATTCTATATACTAAACTAATTTTCTGACTTAGCAATTTTTTTATATGAAATAAAAATATACAGTACATACTATAAATGATGTTTCTTAATATTAGCATTGTTTTACATTGAAGAAGATTATTACTATTGCGGAAAATATAACTACCTTCTGGACGTTTGTATAATTGAATTAATGTTTATAAAACCCAACGCTTTGTGTCCAATTTCCAGCTTTGTTGTGAAGATAACTCCACTCTTTTCTCTTTCCGAGGACCGGGAGGTCCTAGGTTCGAGTCCTGACGGCGGCAGGATTTTCGATACTAGCTTTTCAGCTAGGTCGAATTCAGTCGCTGCCTGGAGGAGAATTCTAGCGGCCGGCTGCTCCGATCGGTAGTTTTCCGTGGTTTCTCCGATCAACACCAGGCGAATGCCGGAGCAGTACCCCACGCCACGGACCACGCGCGATCTTTCCTTCCTCTTCTTGTCCTATCCTCTCCCCTTACACACACATCTCACTAACATGCACTACACTACCACATATTCCGGGAGACCGGTCGAAGCTTAGCGTTTGTCCCGCAAGCGGTGCCCTGCCAGTGGAGAGTCCTAATTAGGGGAAACCCCACTGGCCGACCGGTAGTTCACACCGGTAGACCCCACCGGTAGTTCGGCGCCGGATCTCGCCATCAGCGGCGAAGATCAGCAGCCATTTCACGAGAAAAACATGCCTTACAGTGACGGGACCAATGACTGAAGCAGTTGTCGCGCTGGAACACGAAAAATCATCAATCAAACGCCCCTTCAGAGAAGGAATAATGCCACTTCGTGATAGAATTGCATTATGTATATGGGACAAATTATCATAGGTAATACCAGGAGTACTTTGGAAATTGTCGATAAATCTCCGACTCGTGAAAGGAGGAGGATTTATCTGAGAATTTCCAAAGCACGAGTGGTATTTAGTAGGACTATTTCTCGAATGAAATTACGTCCAACAGAGTTCCAAAATGAACCAAATATTGAAAATAACTAACAGCATGTTAAATCAAAGAGTTTATGTTATAGTGCATATGCAGTTATTTGCACGTCAACACAGCGATTGATACCGCCTTGTAATAGATGTGTCGCAGCTTATTAATATGACCAGTAGGAGGAGCAATAACAAACATTGATAGTAAAGACGGTACCCTTAAGATTCAACACACCCTGAATCCTGAATCAATAGACATTCAATGAAATAATGGCAGCAATCTATCTTAAAAGAAATCTACAGTACCCAACTTCACTACACCATCTGCCATCCTTGTTCTCAACATGAAGAATTGATTGATTGATTGATTTTTTCGTGTTTCCGGGCGCGTCAACTGCTTCGGTCATTAGTCCCATTAGTGTAGTGCATGTTTTCTCGGAGATGGCGGTGATCTTTCCCCGCTGGATGGCGAGATCCGGCGCCGACCTACCGTCGATTAGCGGGGTTCTCTAACCAGGACTCTCCCACCAGTGGGGCATCGCCCCAGCCGGAAAAGTTTCTGCTCCTGACCGATCTCCCCGAACACGTGTTAGTGTAGTGCATAATAGTGGGCAAATAAGAGGAGAGGATAGGACAAGGAAGAGAAAGGACACATCGCGTGCGGTCCGTGGCCCGTTTGGTTGGGTATTGCTCCGGCATTCGCCTGGTGTTGATCGGAGAAACCACGGAAAACTAACGATCGGAGCAGTTGGCCGCTAGAATTCTCCTCCAGACAGCGACTGAATTCGACCTAACTGAAAAGCTAATGTCGAAAATCCTGCCGCCGTCAGGACTCGAACCTAGGACTTCCCGGGCAGAGGTGCTACAGTGACATCAGTTGATGCACTAAGCTACCGCTCCCGGTCAAATATGAATAAGAAATTCAAATTATTATTCATTTCGATGAATGAATAAGTTACGACAATCTCCGTGTATACAAAGGACGGGAAACGAACGTAACAGAAATCGATATATCTTGACATTCTTACGTTATCGTAGATGCCAATGTTTGAACAAAAGTTTCCACTCTACTATAAAAATGCGAGATATATTTCTGGAATACAATGCTACAGAAAAACGAATACTTCAATAATCGATAAAGTGAATGCTATCTAACAGTAGTTTGCAGGAACAGATTCTATCTTCTCTGGCGGTGAATCGATACATACATTAACATTTCCAAAGGACACGCGGGTAGTCGACTCCAGCATAGTGTACACAGGAGAGGACAATGACATAAAGATCAATACAAAGCAAATACGGAAAGAAGGGGCTGACCATGAAATACACATGTAATGTGCTTCCTTTACACGCTTCTCGCATCACGAATTTTAGATCAAATAATCCCAGCAACGCAGAGGTATAAAGGTTCCCCTGCATTGCCGGAGCCCATAGGTAAAATTTAAATTTCTTTGATGATTTTTACAATTGTGATAAATTAATAAATTGAGGAAACTAATAACATGTGCATTAATTTAAACAAAAATATGCTCACTTTTTTGGCTCTACAACAAAAAAATGCTGCTATAGAATAGTACAGACTTTATCGTACAGTTAGTTTCCTATCTTTGGGTTGCTGTTTTTTCCACCACCCTTCTAAATCTATCGGCGCATCTAGAAAACATTTGTTTGTATTTTGTTGATGTTTCGGTTGCTAATTAGCAGTAGAATTGATATATGACTTTAAAAATATTATAGAAAAGTAAAAATGATTATATCTGCAAATTTCCATTTAAACAATTTGAAGCTTAGAGATTTGGGAATATGTCGTTTGGACGATACTGAAAAATGCCGTTTTGAGCTTTTTTCAAAATTTTCAGCTTTCTTTAGAAACTATCAGCAC
The DNA here is from genome assembly GCA_964035755.1 of Teleogryllus oceanicus. NCBI lineage: Eukaryota > Metazoa > Arthropoda > Insecta > Orthoptera > Gryllidae > Teleogryllus > Teleogryllus oceanicus. Next base: position 123,433,268 of record CAXIVR010000007.1, read on the forward strand.
TACTTGAAGCACTTGCATTCAAAACATTGATACGTATGAAAATGCTGGTCAGATTAAGGACGAAGAGATACTAAAAATTACAATTTACAATGATTGGCAAATGATCTTTATTTTATTGAAGCCTTTATGATTTTGATAAATTAATACCAATTGATACAATTAATAATATATATGTGAATTTATTGAAAAAATGTTCAATTTAACGCTAGCCAATAAGAAAACTAATGTTAGAGAATAGTGCTGTTTCACACTCAATTATTTACTAATATTTTAGTCTGCTCACTTACTGATTTGCACCATTTTCTTTCCTGCTGCAACCTATCAGCAACGTCTACAAGCATTTTGTTTTCATATATTTTTTTTTAATTTTTCGGTTGGTCAATGGAAATAAAAAGTGAACTAAAGAATATTATATAAGAGTAAAACTGGTTCTAAATGCACATTTTCATTGAACATTTTGGAATCATTTTGGAGAAAATGTATTTTGATCATTTCTGAAGAGGCAGATTTTTGAACTCACTTTTTACCAGTTTAGGTGACTCAGAACATGAATTAATGTCACTGGGTTGTGCCTTCGACCGTAAATCACAAGGTTCGCGTCTCGGCGGTGGTAGGATTTTGCAACCAGCCAGATAGCCGAAGCGTCTGAAGGAGAATTCCTAACGTTCAGCTACTTCCATCGGCAGTTTTCCGTAGTTTCCCGATCAAACCCAGGCGAATGCCGGAGCAGTACCCCAACAAACGGGCCACGGACAGCTTGGTTTAGTTTTTGGTTTGGTTTTTCGTGTTTCCGGGCGTGTCAACTGCTCTAGTCATTAGTCCCGTTCGTGTAGTGCATGTTTTTTCTCGGGAGATGGCGGTGGTTTTCCCCCGCTGGATGGCGAGATCCGGCGCCGACCTACCGTCGGCTAGTGGGGTTTCCCCCTAACCAGGACTCTCCCACCAGCGGGGCACCGCCCCAGTCGGACAGCTTCAGTTCGACCGGCGTAGTGCCGCAGTGTAAGTGTGTGTGTAAGGGGTGAGGACAGGACAAAGGATAAAGGAACAGCGTGAGGTCCGTGGCTCGTTTGGTAGGGTATTGCTCCGGCATTCGCCTGGTGTTGATCGGAGAAACCACGGAAAACTACCGATCAGAGCAGCCGGCCGCTAGAATTCTCCTCCAGACAGCAGCTGAATTCGACGTAGCTGAAAAGCTAGTGTCGAAAATCCTGCCGTCGTCAGGACTCGAACCTAGAACCTACCGGTTAGAGGCGCTGCAGTAGCATCAGTTTATGCACTGAGCTACCGCTCCCGAATATCCGCCATTTTCTTCTTTGTCCTATCCTAACCCCTTACTTATTCATACTTACTCTTACATTCACTACACTACCACCCATGTCGAAAGACCGGTCGGGAGCTTAGAACTTGTTTCGTTTGGGGCAACACTGCAGGGGAGAGACGAAGGCGAAAAAATGCGTCACATTTCACCACTCCAGTTGTGAAGAACGACCACATCCTCAGGTAACTAGTCCTGCTAGTGCAGTGAATGAACTACACTAACAGGACTAATGAGCATGGAAGTTTAGGTACCCGGAAATAACAATGAATCAACAGCTCCAAATCATTCGTACTGCACATCTCTCTCTTGATTTCCACAGCAATTTAAATCCACACAATTAATTCGTTTCTGTCCGGATGTTCGCGGGGTGCGAACCCTGAAGGGTGATGCCACTCTCTCCCGACACCTCTAGAGATAAAACATTCAACACACTAACGGGAATAAGGACCGCAGCAGTTATTGTGAAATCATCAATCATTCAATCAATCAACCGCTCCGATTCACCTGTAGCGTATACCTTTGTCTGGGTATCAGTACAATTTAAATCTTTTCCATTCATCTCTGTCCGGGTGGTGCGGGATGGGGCGAACCCAGAAGGGTGAACTACACTGTCTCCCGACACCTCAAGAGATTAAACATTCAATACACTAACGGGACTAACACGTCCGGCAGATGCCCCAAATCATCAACCGACCGCCCGATTCATCTGTTTCGTATAAATTCTAATCTGGGTATCAGTACAATTTAAATTCTTCACCCCTCTCTGTCCGCTGTGCGGGGCGCTGAAATCAGAAAGGTAAGTGTTGCCACTCTCCTCGCGGCGTGCGGCGGATCGATGCAGAGCGTCGCGTGCGACTTGCCGAGGCGGCGCGCACACGCTTCTGCAACCGCAAATGCCTTGCCCCACCCTCCCTCCTTCCTTCCCTGCCCGCGAGCGGCTTCCGCGTTCGGGCGGCTTCAACTGCTTTACGGCCTGGCGAGCGTCGCTTGCGCATTCGCGGGCGCGCGGGTCTTATAATGCCGAAGCGACGTTGGGCGATGCGTGGTGTCTCGCGAGAAGGGTGGCTAGCGTTCTATTTCTTCATCATCATCCCGCTCCTTTTCATCCTCGTCTTCTCTTCTATCCCTCTTCTGGCCTCTCTTCTTCTTCATCCCCTTCGTCTTCTTCTTCATCCTCGTCTTCTTCTCTTCATCCCTCGTCTTCTTTCTCCATCTCGTCTTCTCTCTTTCATCATCCTCGTCTTCTACTTCATCATTATCCCCGTCTTCTTCCATCATCCTCTTCTTTTCCTTATCCTCGTCTTCTTCATTATCCCTGTCTTCTTCATCCCCTTCTTCTGCCTTCTTCTTCTTCTTCTCTCATCCCCTCTTCGTCTTCTTTCATCCTCTTCTGCCCCTCTCTTCATCCCTTCTTCTGTCTCTCTCTTCATCCTCCTTCGCCTCTCTTCATCCCCTTCTTCGTCTTCTTCTTCATCCCCTTCTTCGTCTTCTTCTTCATCCCCTTCTTCGTCTTCTTCTTCTTCATCCCCTTCTTCGTCTCCTTCTTCTTCTTCATCCCTTTCTTCTTCTTCATTCCCTTCTTCGTCTTCTTCTTCTTCATCCTCTTCTTCGTCTTCTTCTTCATCCTCGTCTTCTTCTTCAACCTCGTCTTCTTCTTCAGCCTCGTCTTCTTCTTCATCATCATCATCATCCTCTTACTTCATAATTATCCTCAAGCCCTTCTTCTTCATCATCATTATCCCTGTCTTCTCTCTTCATCCTCGTCTTCTCCATTCTTGGCGTCTTCTCCATTTGGCGTCTTCTCCATTCTGGCGTCTTCCATTCTTGGCGTCTTCTCCATTCTTGGCGTCTTCTCCATTCTTGGCGTCTTCTCCATTCTGGCGTCTTCCATCCCCGCTTTCTTCAACCTCGTCTTCTTCTTCAGCCTCGCCTCTTCATCATCATCATCCGTCTTTCACTCACAATTATCCTTCGTCTTCTTCTTTTCATCATTGTCTCGTCTTTCTTTCATCCTTTCGGTGTCTTCTCCATTCTGGCGTCTTTCTCCATTTCTGCGCTATGTCTTCTCCATATGTCTTCATTTCGGCGTCTTCCATTTGGCGTCTTCTCATTCTTGGCGTCTTCTGGCGTCTTCATTTTTTGGCGCCTTCCTCCATTTGGTCTTCTCCGCTTCCTGGTGTCTTCTCCATTTGTGCCTTCTCCGCGTCTTCTCTATCTCGTCTTCACCCGTCTTCTTCAGCCCGTCTTCTTCATCATCATCATCATCTCAATCTTTCTTCTTCAATTGGTCCTCGTCTTCTTCAGTTAGGTCTCAACTTCTTTCTCATCTCCACCATTCTGATAAATCTTTCTTCCAGTTTCGCGCCTCTGATGTCTTCTCCATTCTTATGTCTTCTCACTTCTGTCTTCGTCTTCATCCGCCTTCTCTTCATCCCCTGTCTTCTTCATCCTGTTCATCCTCGTTCATCTGTCTTCTTCATCTGCACCACCTTCTTTCATCTCTTCACCTTCTGTCTGCCTTCGGTTTTTCGTTCGCCTTTCCTTCGTTCACTTCTTCGTCTGCATTATTCGCTCACAGATCGGGCCGAGGGGATCGCATCGCTGCGAGCGAGGCGAATGTTCTCTTACGGCGGCGGCGGCTCCATTCGAAAGCAGCCGACTACGCTCAGATTACGAACCTTCGGAACCAGGTGCTCGATCTGTTGTCCCCGTTTCGACAAACGGTGCCAATGGATGTAGCGTATTGCAATGTAAATTCAAACGGCGCAAGAGGGAAGAACAGTATCGTTGTTAGCGATACTCGTTGTCGGCTCTTCTCCAACGTACATCTTCGTCATTAGTCGTCATCAAAACACGCTTACGTAGCTTCAACGCCCCTTTCGAAGCACTTCTGTATCATATTTTTTGTATTTGTCGTACTGCCGGTCGTTGGCATCAATCAATAAGATGTATTTATATTTGGGCACTGTCATACCTTGAAATTGTCTCACATAAAGCGAAGTCAAAAACAAATATTTAAACGGTCTTCATAATCGTAACGAAGTTCAATCCATCGCAGAGACATTATTAACCATGCCGTTAATATTCGGTAATATTTCCAACGTCGGGTTTACCCAAAGAAAATTCCAATTGTTTATGAATGGCTTAACACAATACAAAGACTCTTCAGAATATGGTTTGTTCCAAAGTTGTTATTTCAGTTTCGCATTGATCAATAGTCTTGTCAGTAATGTAAATGAGCTCATCGATTTATTTATTATTTCTCGAAACTCGAATTACTCACGATTCTTCGACAAGATCATTGATCGCCACCGCGACTAGCGCAATATCAATACTTGTCGTCGAAAATTTTGCGATGTCGAACACATTTAGCACACGACTTTACTCAATATGCGTAACATAAAATAATCGCGGATTTCAATGCTTGGGGTTTAACATACATCTTCAAAGCATGTGCATTGTAGTATTCACTGCCTTCCACCCGACATACAGGGTTAACCGCTGCAATATTTTTTTATCGATCCAAAGATCATTTTTCAAAGCTCGAAGTTCTTGGCAGTTATCCATGTTTGAAACGGGTTCGTTCAATGTAAACAATGACACGATGTCATAATGACTGTTTCTTTAAATTTTTATAATATTGTTACAATAAAATAAAGCGGTATGCAATAAGTTTACAATGTTATTTTTTGCAATCATAAGAAATATTACGAATTCATTTGATGTCTTTTCGTTCGGCAATATTCGTGTAGCGACAATATAACAAATATAATATATTTATTAGAGTTCACGAGATATTTCGAATGAATTAGAACTATTTTTAGTTTTATTATATTTTACATATTTTGTATAATCACATTACAGCTGAGCCTTGAGTTCCTTTACCAGCAGCGATGAGCCAAAAGTTTGATCTAGCTTTGGTAATGTCGAGCCTGAACATTAGATGCTGCGCATTTGTAATATGTGTTACTTACCACCTTTCTTACAAATCAAATGAAATGTTGCTGCGTTATATGACCCATATTCCAAGCCATGATCCGTTCCATCATATCTTCAGACGCACGCGAGTTAAAAATATTTCAGATGACGGATTTGTGAACAAAAAATACACCACGTGCTTGGTCATTTTTAAAAGAGACACAACTATCGAAAACAACTATATTTACGAAAATAGTAACGCATAGTGCCAGCTGATCAGGTGGCTACTTCTCCTCACCCATCAAAATATCATCAACATTGCAATATATTCTATTGAATGTAATTTGGTTGGTTTTTCGAACAAGCCCTCTATATGTGGTGCCAGAGTCCAATTGCTTTCGTAGCGGTAGAAACTTGGCTTGTTTCACCTGAATTTTGTTACATTGACAAGATTGCCTCATGCTGATAATGTTGTAGGAACAATTTCTAACACAATAAGGAATTTTTATTTCACATATTTCTGCTTTTCACATTTATTTGAAAACTAGAACAGCTAAATATGCAATATAGTTTCGTATTTTCTTATTGCAATAAATTCCAGCCCCTAGTGTTGAGGATGGTGAAGAGAATGGTTTGAAAATAAGACAAATAAAAATATTTTCAATAAAGTAGTGGTTCGATTGCCTGGTTACCGGTTTCATACATAGGTTACCAGGTAGCATTCTCGCCTCTGAGCTTAGGTTGAATATACCTTATATGCAAATAACATGGACGGCCGAGCCTTCTCTGAGAGTAGCCGGATGCAATAAAGTCTACTTGCCAGTGACGGCTTGGTTAAAATACAAACAAATGTGCGTATTAGCGACAGAAATCGTGTTGTTAAAACGAAGAACAGTGCGAAACAAAATTTAAATTTACCCGAGTGAAAAGAAATCGATTTCGATATCACAAAGAAAGAACAGATGCAGTCTCTGGTGGAAACATACGAACAAAGATCTGAAAAGTCAATTCCGAAAGAACAGACTAAAAGAACCCGAATAAAAACATAGTACGAAAGGCGAGAATGTATTGCTTTCGTTCGAAAATATCTACAGGCTAATGAACGTAAAGCTCGTGACCTGAAAAACAGAAATGCTTCCGTAGTCGTGAAATCACTTTCGGGATCGGTTCTCAACACCGCGTGCCTTTGACAAGCTGTTTTATTGAATCGTTCCAGACGCTGTTATCACAAAGTGGAACTGTTATTTGCCAAAACGCATCATCGCATACCCCAAATATGAGCTGCAATGTTCAACCGCCAAGAATTGCGCGTAGCTTCCAGACAATTTATAAATTGTACTATCGTATTCACTTCTTATACGATTTATCAAAAGAGTGTGTTTAGAATAATGAAGCAATCTTTCAATATTATTGACTTTTATTTCATAGTGTTCATTTAAGCAAACGGAAATATACTTTACGATGGACTTCTGGTTTTCGTTTGATATTCATTGTTTTTTTATTATTTAACCAAATCATCAGGTTATTAAAAATTATTAATTATTTTCTTTATGGACAGCGGTGTTTAATGGTTTGTTCTGACATACAATCGAACATGTAACACCGAAACACCCATGCAATACTCGTGAAAAGGGCTCTCGTTTTTGAGATCCCGACTTTTATAAAGCTTTCGATCTTCTGCGAAACTATTTAATATTGATATTTTAAGGTGCCGTTAAGAATGAAATATTTACCCTGAGTTTCCCAATTTGTAAATACAGAAGTCTGTTCAATATTCTCGAGTTCATGATCATGATTTATACTTCGTCTTCAAAGTTGTAAGCCACAATCAGTTTCAGTAGTCCCTCGTAGTAAAGACAGCATACGTCAGCATTGCATCTCTGTCTCACAATACAGCACAACGCCGAGACGAAGAGCAGCGTTGTTCGATCCGAAATATGTCTCTAAATCATCGAATGAAAGTCGTAACACTTACTTTTCAATTGCAAGAACAAATACAGCAAAATTCCCGAGTGCTTCTGCTGACACCGCCATCCGGCGTATGAATGCTCGTGGTCTCGGGGCAGGCGACATCGCCGCCGGATGGTGAGACTGTTCAGCCGTTGCTTGCGCGCTTTCTCAAGCAGGTTCACACTGCCTCACCACAAGCTCTGCACTTCACTGTCCGGCGGAACATGTGGCGTAGTGCATGTTGCGTACGCGTGTGTGCGTGCGGCGAGATAGACAAGGAAGAGGAGCGAAACGCGTGGCCGAGCGCCTGCGCCTTGAGGCCGTTCGGTATCGTCGAGCCATCGAAACCACTTGAAACTACCGATCAGAGTACGACCACAGTTCAGAGCAGTTAGTTGGCGAATCATTTTCATGTTACTGACCACCTACGACAAAAGAAAGTTGGCTGACTGAACAATGGATGCTGTGAAATATTTGTTGAATCTTCTCATTCACAGCTCGACAGCGTGTGGCAGTGCTGTGCATGGGCGTAATGCAAGGCAGATGTGTACATGCGTGAAGGTGTGTGAGCAGGTGCACGTGCATGCATGTAACCAGGTGTTTAAACCAGGGTGTGGCAAAGGTGTGCTGCATGGGTATGTGTGTGTGTGACAGCACAGTAGCGTGCAGTCTGTGCAGCATGCGTGTCTGCATGTGTTCGTGTGGTGTTTGTGTGTGTGTCTGCATGTATGTGTCTGTGTGCGTATGCTGTGTGCTCGTGCATGTGTGTGTATGTGAGCGTGTGTATGTGATGTGTGTGTAGTGCATGTGTGTATGCAGCAGGTGTGCGGCAGTGCGTGAACTGAAAGGGCGGGCGGGATGACAAGGCGTCGAATGACTGCGCGATGCTCAGACCGTGGTTCGCCTAGAATTCCTGCGGCTGATCGGACGTTAACTGAAAACCACATAAGAAAGACACCGACCCTTGAGAATGTCCTAGCTAACGACAAACTTGTTAATGCAACGATTTCAGAACTTCATATTTGACATTATTCTGCTGAAAATGCTCTGTGTTAATCTGTCTGCCTGATTTCGTCATGCTTCTTGCACATATAAGCAGTAGCAACACTTGTTATTTTATACCGGAGATAACATATATTAGTTCATACCATTCATTTAGTCATAAAACTGAGCCTGTTATCATTACTACACGAGCCTTCCCAATGAATATGAAGCCCGGCGCTTCATCACGGGGCAAACAATTAATGTTTGGTATTGTGTCGGTGTATTCTTCTCAGTAGAACACGATGTCAGCAGGTAAATTGTGGTGTTTCAGATACCACGCATATTTTTTTATATTTACTATTTCTGCCGATACTTACGTTTAAGATATGAGAACGTATTGCACTATTATGTTTATGGACAGTCTTTCTGTATGCAGTTGTTGAAAATGTTTCTTTATGTGTAATTCATACTTTCACATCATTCGAAATGTGAAATAAAACTAGTTTGTTTGCCACTTATTCACAAAGGTAGAGCAGTGTCTTGGTCAGTCGTTGGCCAACACATACGCACAATACTAGTGCGAGACTATAGAATGTGCAAATAGCATAAATGATAGCTGAGAGAAATATCACAAAAGATATATTGTGAGAATAGTGTTCAAATTACATTTGTTGGTGACAAAAGCATATTTAAATGAAAAGTAGAATACACAAGAGGCAATAGCTAAAGTTTTCTAAATTTACTTATTTTAGCATTGACATGTGCTGCATTAGTGCTGATAGCAAACAGAAAACAGCATAGTCTTCTACAGTTACGCATAAATAAGCAGAAGTATACGATGCAATAAACAAGGAACAGCATCAGTGAATGCAACATAGTAGTAAATATTTTTATTGAAGAGATGTGATGTCGTAGTTGAAATAATACATAATAATAGTTAATTACTACATGTAATGTTTATGCATCTTAAAAACGATCTGGTCGTGCAAATGATAAGAAAGTTTTCAATGCAGTGTCATGCACTCATATGGTTGTTAGTGCATTTATTTAATTCGGCAACATAGAGCACACTTCATCAGACGTTCTGCTCGCGGGTCACGGCTGCTCAGGTGACGGTAGAAAGCCCGGTAAGCCAGGATTTGCGGTCATTCGAAAGAAAAGACAAAAAATGCAATTTAATGAGCAAATTAAAAACGAAAATCGATTACATTCGAGTCAGTTTTAAAAGCGTTTATGCAATTCGTAAATTAATGTCGATCAAACATTTAAAACAATAGCAAAAAAAGAGATGCGCCAACAATGTTAGTGCGTCAAGGAGGCTCGCACTCGAATGTGCCGATAACAGTTCAGGTAAGTTTAGCGGCATGAATGCTTGTCGATCGATTATTAATGGCTGCGGCAGGAGCGCCAGTGAACGGCTCAAACACAGCTGCCTCTTTCGAGCTTACACGCTTTCAGCCTGCCCATTCGTGAGAAAGAGTAATCACGACAATAAAGCTGATGTTTGCGGTAGCGGCGGCGACGACAGATCGTATTTTTGTATCGGCGGTGGTCTGAGATATTTATGCGGCGTAGCCCAGCAGAGAAACAAATAACATTGCTTTCAAGTTCTTTTTTCTCGACACGCGGTGATACTGACAAACGCAATTTATCGCAAATACTGCGTTATCTCTATGTCACATACTGGATGACCTCCAACCACACCTAACCACCGCGAGCCGACTTCATCTCGCGTTCAAAGATTCTCCGCTAACAGCCATAGCCTAGCGTCTGTTATTTTCTCTCATTTAGTCGTTCTGTAAAGCCACAGTTCTTGGAAGATCGCACAGTTGCTGACGAAAGCCATGTCGAAAATAATATTGTTCATCAGATTAGCGTGTTCATCGGTACTTTTGATGCAATTTGAGAACGCCTTCTTCATATCACTTCTCCGTAAACAAGAATACCATAAGCTCGCCTGCGTGAGCTTCAATGGTATCTCACGTTTTTCGAGGTCTAAACATCAATTTCTCAGCCATGACGCGTAGACGTTATTGAATGACTGGTTAGCATCGCACGCTTTCGAACAGTAATAACAAAATAAAATGCATTTACTTTAACTAATATTTGAAACATATTCTTCCCTTCACAGAGATAAAAATCGAGTTTGAAGAATTCCACTTGAAAAATTGTTTTATTTCGTTGAAAATGAAAAACGTTACTGAATATTAGATTATACCGGTGAATAATTAAAGCAATGAATTAAAGTCAACATTCACTAAGAAAATTTCAGCAATTTCCTTTACTTAATAAAAGAAAGAATTCAGTTAATCATTATTAATCAGAATAAAATACTCTTCCACAGCGACATGACATCATGCCGGAAAGCCCAGCGTATCGAAGCAATTATGTCAGAGAAAATAATCGCGGTTAAATAAATTACAGATTATATTCCAAATGGTCGCGCTACTCGCGCTGATCCATGCCTTGTTATGCACATTAGTACGAATGTTTCGTCAACAGTCGCACGAGGAAAAATTTGCTGGAATAATTCAGAGGTGCCGATCACTAATTCTGTCTCTGACACTTCGTCGCTCACGCGGTAGGGTTCTTCTCTTCTCATTTCTCATCGCATGTCGTTGCGCTGTGTCTCGTGAATTTTCTGTCGTCTGGCACTATCATGACACGCAAAGTCGAAAAATCTAGCCTTATTAGCTTCATAAAGATCAGCAAATTTCTTGAGCTGGGACAGTAACGGTTAAACAAATCTCGCCCTCTCGTCTTTTTCAATACCATAACAGGTTCAAACAGCTGTTACAGACCAATATACCGCTGCAGCCAACAGTTTCAGCCCATTTCAGTCGATCAGGAATGACTTCAAAAGGCGACATCGGTGACCCGACAAAGTCTTAATAGACGTACAGGACGATCAAACATTTACATACTTGGCAGTTATTGTTAAATGTTCTCGTGTCAGAAAATATTATGTGCTACCATATCTTCATCACGTCGGTCCTCATGTTTCCAGATTTACGAAATGCCGATTTGTTTTGTCATCACCGTCGTCCTTGATTACAATTTCCCATTTCCAGAAAGACTCCTAGAAAATTCACTACCCATTAGCCTGCAAAATCAACCTTCAGTATTACGTCAATTCAGAGCTTTCCATGATCAAACACGGTTAACATCAAATACCGATTTCCAGTTGTTAAAGCTCGCATGCCAGCACCCTGGTTTTTTTCTTTCTACTTCAATAACAAACATTTAATAGTGGGCAGAGTTGGTAGTTGAATGCGCTCGCCATCGTTTTGAGTAACTTCCTCTAGAAATTGCACCGATTCACTGCCAGCGTTCATCGTGTTGAACACCAAGATTTTCAATAAAGAAACTCACATTTTCTCGCTTCAGCCTTCATCAGTTCAATGTCGCTGTCACAAAAGGCATAATTGACCGACACAGCACAGGTCTTCTGAGATACTCCGGTTTGATACCAGAAAGCTCAAATGCAGCCTAGCCTGACGGGACTCTCGGTCTTAGGGAATTCCGATGTCCATTCTACTAAGCCGTGTTACATTACGGTCATCGAGTTTGCAGGACGGGAGCCACCCCCTACCACACGGCGCAGTTCCGATGATCTTCTTTCGGCGAAAACTCGCATTTCGTCTCACCTCTTCATATGAGCTTCCGACTGCAAACACAAATCTGCGCCAGCGCTTCGAAACGATCACGATCGTCAATCGTACGTTAATAAAGGTTCGCATGCAGCAGTAGCAAAATAGATGATGGCTTAAGGTCATTCGTCGTCGACTTGTTAATAGTCGAAATTTTTTCCATGGCGTAATCAAATACGATTGGTTTCTTCGTTTATCCTATTTCGAGTAGTTCTTCTAGGTCCGTGGACGTCGCCAGCTCTCCTCAGTAACGCGAAAAGAGTTCGGAATTCGTGGTCTGCGAGTGTTAACGCAGCAGTGTGGCGCCACCTGCAAAGTTCCTGCATAAATCTGGTTTTATATGGTTGCCTCATAAATTCACAGATTTTCAGCACGATCCGTAACTCGATTTCTGACTTCCCCAGAAAAGCGTGATTGCTCACGTAATTTAACTGAGAACTGGCAGACGCGTTCGTAATCGATGATTTTCCATTTTCTTTTGCATTTTCCTCATCAGATTAATCACATTTTCATTCATTTTCTTTGTTTATCGAAACTTTCCTCACACATCACCACTTCTGTTTTCGTAATTTGACTAACTTTCAGAGCGAGTTTGTTTCGTCCGAGCGACAGCCGTTACTGCCGTACGGCAATGCCTTCATTTACGATATCGCCTATTTTATTAAATGTATGCTCAAACACTTTCAGACCGTAGGTTTTGTATCTTTCTTTCGCGCTGGTCCGAATTCCCCCTTACTCCTGATCTAGTTCAACGGTGTTTTCCTTCGAGCTGATTTCATACCGATGGTCGAACTCTCCGGTTTCAGTTTTGCGATTTGGTTATTCAAACAAGTTTATTCATTCATCAGCCTTTCTATATTTCTTTCGTAAAACTCTGAAATCGCACCATTTTTCAACATTTCATACTTCCCGGTTCTTAATTCGATTTAAATTTCACTCGTTTAGTTTGTTAACTCCGCATGAAAACATTTATGCGACTACGAAGAATAAAGTCTCGAGTTCTCCCAGTTACTGACTAAGTTCAGTATTTCCGTCAATTCTGCGCATTTCATTGTTTTTCTGAAATGTGCGCAATACGATTTTTTCATTAAACACAAGACAAAAATAGTAATATCATTAAATAGAATACAAACAACTTATCATTAACAGTTCATTGGGTTTAATGTCTTTATAATGTCTTCATACCATTTTCGCTTGTTATAAAATTCAAATTTGTTTGTATCGTGCAGCAACATAGTATTCGTGCAACACGGCTTCAAGACAAATTAGCTGAGGGCAGCTTACTGGGTAATAAAGATACACTATTTACTTAGAAAGATTTATAATGCTCCTCTTGCTCTGCCTGTGAAGCCAGTGTAGAGCCTGAATTAGGTTGTGACGGACGTACAGCGGGGTGACAGAGTGTCACCTGAAAGAAGTTTAAAGATAAAAATGTACTTAATGAGAAATAAATGGTAAATCGACATATTATTTGAGTCAGTTTTTAAACCTCTTTGTTTTTATGCAATCTTAAAATTAATACGATCACTGTTTAAACAACAAGCAAAAAGAGATGCGCCAACAAATGCAGGTTGTTCGTACTTCGAATGTGTTGACAATGTGTCCAGTAAGCTGAGCGGCGACGAATGCCTGTTTTGTTCAGCCGAGCTCGACAGACATTAGAACAGTCACAGGGAGGACGCGCTGGTGAACGCCTTCCAAACAAAAGGCTCACAGCTGGCCTTCTTCGAGGCACGCCCCGGGCGAGGTGATTTCAGCCCGCCGACCAGCAGAGTTAACCACGACACGCTGGACGTCGGCGGCAGCGGTGACACAAGATCGGCGACGACGTAATTTCGTAATCGCGGTGTCTCGTGATACGGCGCGGGTAACTAGCAGAGTAAATAACACAGCCAGATAAAGTTCTTTTTCTCGCACACGCGTGATCAGCCACAAATCGTTCTAATTACAGCAGTCATGTCGGTCTCAGCGTTTGCCATGTTCGGATGACGCGTCCACATCGTATAAACCGTTGCAGCAACCGCACGATTTACAGGCCTCGCGTTTCGTTCAGATTACACCAAAGCTCACGAACTTCGTTTCATGGTCGGGCCCAGAAGCTTTACAGCAGCTCTTGAAGACGTGCATTATTGGTTTAGTATTACGCCGAAAATACACGCTCAATCAGATAGCAGCCTGTCGGTATTTTGATGGTTCTTTCATTTCAAAAGCAGGTAATGAGCGTGCTCAAACAAAGCCTGGTCGGTGTCCAGCTGAGTGTTATCTAAACATTACACTTTCGCCATGACGTTAAGCGAAAGCGGTGATGGCCGTGCGAAGTGATTTAGGTTGCACTGGTTAGCACGCACGTTTCTTGAATCAGTAATAACAAATAAATATTTGCTTTTTAATCTGCTGGTTACGTCACAATATTAACATCTTCTGTAACAGATCGTCATTGATGCCAACATTGAAAAGAGGTCATCAAATTAAAGTCATGTCATCATTGACACATGACCGAGATATCGTTTTCAGTTACGATGGTCACCATGATTTACCTTCATTCACGTGTTCGTAACATACAATAGAAGCAGTACTCGGTAAAGCGAAATGGGGGAATGATACTCGGAAGATTTACCGACCCGAGAATAACACAGCAAGCGTGCAAAGATTAATAACATCTCACCATTTTATCCTTTTCTCTCTTATCACATTCTTCCTCCTCCTTACCTCTTCTTTCCTTCAATCTGCTCCTCTTCCTCTCTCAGGCCTGCTCAGCCTACTCCTTCCTTCCTCCTCTCTTCTCCACTACATCTGCAGCTTCCTCTTCCTTCTCATTTCCTCTTCATTTTCTAAGTCTGTAGTCTTCTTCTCGTTCATCATTTTTCCATTCTTCCTTCTTCTTCACATTCCTTTTTTCTTTCATTACCTCCTCCACTGTACTCTTCCACTTCTTCTTCACTCTCTTATCTTTTCTTCTCTCAGCTCTTTCACTCCATTTCCTACTTTTTCCAGCTTTATATACTCTTCAAATGACACGCTCCTGCCTTTCCCCTCTCTTCCTCCAACCGCTCCTCGTCCTCTTTCCTCCTCCTCGTCTCTCTTTCTTCCTCCATTCTCTCCACTCTCCTCCTGACTCTCCTCCTCCTTCCTCTCCTCCTTTCTTTGTCTCTTCTAGCTCTGCTCCTGCTCTAAGGCCGACTCTCTCGCCTGACAGAATTCCCGTGAACTGGAGTGTCCGTTATGTTGTGCATGTTTTTTTCGAGATGGCGGTACTTCCCCTACTGGATAGCGAGATCCGCGCCGACCTACCGTCGGCTAGCGGTGTTTCCTCAACCAGGATTCTCCCACCAGCGGGGTAATCGCCCAGCCGATGGCTCTAAGCTCCTGACCGGTCTCCAGGATATGTGGTAGGTGCGCATGTTAGTGTGCAGGTGTAAAGGGGGAGAGGATAAGACAAGGAAGAGGAAGGACAGATCGCGCGCGGTCCGTGGCCCGTTTGGCAAGGTACGCCCGGTATTCGCCTGGTGTTGATCGGAGAAATTGAGCAAAAATGGAGCCGTTAGAATTTCTCCAGACATGACTGGAATTAGACCTAGCTGAAAAGCTAGTGCCGAAAATCCTGGCGTCGTCAGGACTCGAACCTAGGACCATCTTGTCAGCCAGCCAGATAGCTAGGTCGAGTTCATCCACTGTCTAAGGGAGAATTCTAGCGTCCGGCTGCTCTGATTGGTACTTTTCGATCAACAAGAAGCAAATGCCGGAGCAGAACCCTAACAAACGGGCCACAGACCGCGTGCGATCTTCCCTTCCTCTTCCTGTCCATATTCTCCCCTCACTCACACACACTTGCTACCTACGCACGACAGCATTACACGTGCCAAAGACCGGTAGGAACTAGAACTTGTGCCGACCAAGTAAGCTCGCTGGTGGTTGATATGCACTGTTGGCAACCCCGCTAGCCGACGGTAGATTTGGTGCTGGATTCACATGCCGTGTAAAGATCACTGCCATCTCTCGAGAAAAACATGACTGCACTGTCGGGGACTAATGACGAGCACGATGCTGCTCAGAGCTAGTTTGTGTGAATTAATCGAACATTATCCGAGAGACAGGTGAGGCGGAGAAGAGTTGAAGAAGGTATCTGTTATATCTATGATTGTATATAGTCTAGTATACTTTACTTTGAGTTAACTAATAGTTAGTGATAATTTATGATCTTCACATACTTAAAGAATATTCAGAAGAATGTAATTTACATAAGAATAAAGTGAGAGATTTAAGATTAACATTTATGTTTAGGTGAAACAATTTATCCATGCATGTGACTGAAATATCTGCAGGACAAAACTATATTGAAATTGCTCCTAAAATAGAACAGGATTCCCATAAAGTTATTGACGCTTGCATTTTCTCTAGTAAGCGGAGCCACTGTGTTATTGGGTGAGCAGCATTACTTCTTCACTCTTCGGTAGCCTTTGTATTTAGTGTTGTGTGAGCGACAATATAGTCGTAAGCCGATTTAAAAAGTCAATGTTTTTTACTTATATTTGTTGAAATGTTTGCTAGTTACTAAATTTAGTTATATGTGTTTAATACAATAATTTAGTTGAGCAACAGCCTCGCGGGGTAAGTGAACATTTATAAGTCCTGCACTTGCGTATGACCACATTGCGCAGTCGACAACTAAAAATAGTGTTTTTCAAGTTGCTTCCTGTTTTCTGAAATGAAATAATAATATGTTAAGTGCTTTGTAAATATTGAAAGAAAAAATATTATGTACTACAAAGTTTGGCGAAAGTCGCAAACGTGGGATGTGTTGCGTAAAGAAATATTGATCGCTTAATACCGTCAATACCTGGTCTGCTCGTAAGCATGCCGACTGGCTGGCAAAGTAAATTCGTTATTTACTTTCAGCCAGACGTGACATTCACACACCTGAATACCAACATGCGATACCTCAGTCGGTGGTGGCTCGTTGGCCTCAACATTTAACAACAAACACAATTCTCATAGTTTTAAATAAATGGCAATACAGCGCTCCTTTCACATGATTGTCTTCGGTTGGCTGGTTTTCTGCGTGATTATTTTTCCTTGATTACAATGGTAGTTGGGTCTCCTAAACTGCAGCTAACAGTACTTGATCTAGCAGCTTCACACGAAACAAACAGTAATGCTGATGTAGTTGATTTTCAAAATAAATTGAGTTTTCACATCACATTCTAAATAGTTCATTCTGTAAAACACATACACAGGAATAAAATTGCTTCACATTTTTCACCTTAAATAATACTATAATTGTCATTTGTTATCTGCTTGTGTGATACTGCAGTGTGTACTTCATTTATTAAACTTTTTTGACTATCATAAATACATTGCGAAAGATTAACAGTTATCTATACTAAAACCTTTTTACATAGATAATTCTTTCAATGATTCAGTCATCATTTCAACATTATGTATGAATTTAGATAAAGAATTATACACAAGGACGACTTTTATCAATAAACATAAAATTAGTTTACTTATCAATACTGGTTATCACACCATGTCCGTCTGATCAATGTTCGTTACTGAGGGAAACACATGGTTTCAGGCAACATAATTCTGACTGAAAGTTTTCCAAGCTGCAATTTCTAGTAAATATTTTTCGCTTTCAGACTACGACGGCAAATTTCCAAAAGCTGGTCCGCTGCAGATTTGGTTGTCGAGCGATCAAAGAACCCAGATGGTTCAGGCAAGCAGCCACGCGATGGAATCGATAGTATTTTCTTCATCAGTTAAATCACAGCTACACGAGCAAAGATGGTCGCGCGAATGCGAAAATCCAAATTATAACTTTGTTTAGTGAAAGCATTGCTGATGTTGGAATTATCAAAATTCTTCAATAGAATTTTTCAGTCGAAATCCTTGAAATAGAATAGTGCAGAATAAAAACTGCTCTCAAAAGCAACAAAGAACAGAAACACGTCTCATGTCATAAAATCTCTCTATATTCTAGCAACGAATGGCAAATATTTCTTAATTCACTAATAATCAAAAACAGTTTCACATTCGTTGCATTACTTGCTAATAGTTTCATCGAATTACGTAATCTGACATATCACTTGTCATTTCAGACATCATCTTTTAATAAAAGCTATTTCGGTATTTTTCATAAAATAAGGAAGTTGTGTGGTGGAATAGTACCATCTGTCAGCCAGTGGCCCGATCCGGAAGAAAGAATAGTCTGTCCGGGAGTCGCTCATGTCATCTCGCATTTTCACAAAGTTTCGACATTGGTTGTGGCGAAAGTGCGTTCGTGTTCTGTTTCTGCGTAACGCCATCTTCGTTACTTGTGAACCATTTGTGGGCAAGATGTCAAGTACAGCCACTTCAATAGTTTTCTTTGCTCAAGGAGTGTAGCCGATGACAAAGCGGTTACAATACATATTCAATGCGCTTGTTTCATCAATATTGCCGAAAAATAGCTCTCCTTCTTCTCTGGCTTTTTGTTCAAAAATCACGCCGCTGCTCATTTCCATCTTTGTCGAGGTTTTGGTTTCGTTCAGTTGTTATCATATTACCAACAACTTACGTATATCAGACCGGCAAAATAATAGTTAGCTCGTTGCGGAGAGACGATTCTCATTTTCGAAAGCCGAAAAATGATTCATTCTCGCTCACTAAGATTCTGGCAGCTATGGCCCTCGTTCTTTTGTTGTTGTTAGCCCGGCAAACACGAGACACAGTCCAGCATGCGCTTCTTCGAAGGCGGCAGTAATTCTTCCTCTACGTTGTGACAGACCCGCCGACTATCGTCGGTTGCAAGCCTCCCAGACTTCACGCGGAGCAGTCAGGCTTGTGCCCCGACTGTTCCATGTAGCGTAGCGCAGGTTGCAGCGTGTGTGTGCAGGGCGGGAGCAGTGATAGACAGCGAAGAGCAGAAGACGCGTGCTAACAGGTCCGCTTGTTAGGTATTGCCTGGCTTCTCCGGTGTTGATCGGTAAACTGCTGACAGAATTTCACGGGTCAGGTTGTCTAGGTTCGACTGGTTTCGAAAACTTTCTCACGTCAGTACGAAATCCCTAGAATTTGAGCTCGAAGTCTTCTCCAGAATGTTATGAATGAGCCGGTATTTAGGTAGTTCATATTTTGCTTTATAATATTTATTTCTAAAATAAAATAGTGCATTATTTATGCTTATTGTATATGAAACACATTCGTCAACACATTGTTCGTTTCAAATTGCATTATTACTCCAAAACAGTAATGAACTGGCTCATTCACTCTCTAAATTCAAAGCGTTATCTCCATATATTTCAGCATCGATTTATGAGATACGTGGTAAGGCTTCTATAAGAGTTCAGAATGAGTAGAAAACAAAAATTTGTCATTCACGTTCCAACATTAAGAACGAAATAGAACAAGCTCGTATTCTTCAGATGTGTTCACTTGCCTTCGTACCTTCGCATATGGTCAATTCCAATAATTTATTTACTGATGAATTCGTTCGACAGCAGTAATGTTCATAATAGCTGGCTGAAGACGGCCGTTTTCTTTCCGTTTGCCGACGAGGCTTGAAAGACAATAGTATGAGAAGTATACCGTTGACAAATGCAAGGGTCACTCGGCGTCTTCAACGTACAGGCCGCACGTTAGCTTCCAAAATACGCAAAGCTACCGGAACAGACAGAAGGTCGCGAAATGCGGAAATCGCACCACCGACCTTAAAGCCAGAAAGACGATTTGTTAGTGTCAATTTTAAAGAGAGCGACAAAAGATGTACTTCTTTATCACCCAACAAACAATACATTGTTCGCTGTTCGACGAAAGATTTTACTTTCATTACAAGCGTAGCCTGTGGGAGCATACAGCTAAACGTTCACATCTTCTTCGACAGTCATACACGTGCCGGTCACGGGATCACGCATCTTTCTGTCTTCTTCACGCAGCACGTGCCAGTTGTTGCGCCGATCGCGTGCAAATATTATTTCATTTAACCAACGAAATTTATGTCATTCGAAATGTACAACATGATAAAAGAAAGATGCAGATTGTTTTCTTATTCGCTGCCAAAGCAATTACTTACCGATAATGCTTTCGTTTTGTGAGGAAACATACCAGAGGTCACAACTGTTTACCGATTGAAAACAAATTTGGGCTCCTTTTAATACTATTTATCAAGCCGACATAAGCTTCTTTTAAAGAGGCCTTGAATAATGGCGTTATTAAACTCTTTAAAATACCATATTTCGTTATTTGGTCAGGCATTATTATTAACAATAGTAAGATAAAGTAAACAATATTTTGAAGCGAAGTGCCTTCATATGAGTACTGATATATTTTAAATTTTCATTAATATGACTGTTTGTAATTTAATTTTATTAATAAATGAATATAAAGAATAATTTTATTAAATATTAAAATCTCAGTTATTTAAATTAAAATAGTCTGGAATGTGAGCTATCTTAAAGTTTCTGATTTTTTTCTATTTGAATTTTTCTATATGAATAAAGTATATATAGTAGAGCAAATAAAATTAGTCAAACATGGAAATTATGTGATTTATCTTATACATTTTAGTTTAGTCATGCCAGTCTTTCAGATGAAGCTACCGGTGTTATTATGAAATGCAGCAGATGGGCAACCTTGCTTTGTAAACAGAAAACGTGGACACAGATTTAAACACTGAGAGAATTGTCACATAATTATTGCCTGCGGTGAAACGGAGCGACTAACCCGTGCTGGAGAGTCGAAACTCAGCCGACGGTGTCAGATCCTCGCCATCTGCCGGGGACACGTCATCTCCCGAAACATGCATCAGCAGTACGGGATTAATGACGCAGTACGCGCCTGGAACAATCAATCACTAAACAGTGCCTCTGCGCCAGCGAGGCCATGACGCCTTATTGCGGCGAAGCCGGGGCTTGTTGAGCGATGAGGCGGCGCGGCGGCATAGCGGTGGGGCGGTGTTGGCTGCTCCTGCACTGGCAGCATGCTGTCGGCACATTACGGAGCGTAGTTAACGCTGGTCTCTTCATTCACAACCTTTTGTTCACGATTCAGCAGTTTCTCTTCTGCAGCTTCCTCCTACAGATACTTCCATCTATCGCAGTATCTTCTCCTTCTCTGCTTTCATCTCTCTTCATCCTCCCAAAGTATCCTTTTGTTCTTTCTTTCATCCTTCCTTCGCCTTCTTCATACTCTTTCTTTCTTCCTTCTTCATCTTTCCTTTTCAAAATATTCCTTTCAAACGTTCATCTTCCTCCTTCACTTCATTCGTCTTCTTCTTTCTGCCATTCTCGTTGCTTTCATTCGATTGATCATTTTCAATTACTATCGTCTTCATTTGGTTCATTTCATGCACATTTATTTCTAACTCTTTCTTCTCATCATCTAATTGTTCGTCATTGTTGACATTCATTTGATTTAGTTGTCAGCCTTTTAGCTTCTTCTTTTCTTTCATAATTCTGATGATACAGAAACGAAATCGACCTAAAGCGTAAAGCGTTTTCTTTGTACAGTCAACATAATTGGTATATAACATAGCTCAATAAATTACATTCTCACCCATTCTGAAAATGATTCTGAACCCAGTCAAACACATGCTGAAAATATTTAAACCTCTTTTCTCTGAGTCTTGTAGTTAGTCGACGTCAAATTCGAAGTCATTCAGCCCGCACAAATATAGTAGCCTTTTTGTCTGGAGACGTGAGAACATCTTCGTCAATACGCGCACGATTAAAATTAGTAACAGCCAGATTTCATCATCTTCAGTGATGGAGCCACAGATGATTGCCAAAAACATTAAGCCGCGCCTTGCCCGTAGATGCCCGATCGATGCGACGGCATTAAAAGCGTTAAAGGCGTGCCGACGTCATTAATATGTATTGCAAAACCGTTCTACCTGGGTGATATATTACCCTTTAAACATTTCTGTTCATTCTCTTGCTTGTCATGGCTGGCCACCAACCCTCCAGTCTTTCACAGTCAGAATGAAATGCTCGTCACTATTAGTAGGTTTCTTTGAGGACCGAAAACACAAATTATCAATAAATGCTTCTAGAAAAGGCTCAAACTGCCTCTAAACGCAAGAAAAACGACGTTAAAACAAAATTATGCAGAATTCAAGCTTCAGCACGAATACGCCATTACGCAGTAATATTGGTCGAAAGTACTGAGACTTCTTCCTTTTTCTCGCGAGAAATGCTTGTATGCCAGATTCGAACAAAGCCAAGAAATTCAGTTTGTCAACATAAACTTCTAAATTTAAAAATGGTGGTGTGAACAATAGATCCAGAAAGAATATATATTATGCCTGGTGACATTGTTATTTTCTAAGCAAATAAATGAATATGCTACCAGAATAGACAACATGTGTTTATTCGCCACTGAAGTAAATCTTGCTTGAACATACAGCGGTTAAATCAATGACTCAGTGAAACATGACAACCGACCGAAAGATCAAATATTACTTAAAATAAAATAAAATGCAACAAAATGCCGTATAAAATGGTACTCTTTTCCGCAGCATAACAGATATAAATTGTTATTTCAAAGTCATTGTTTTAAAGTGAAAAGAAGAAATGACATTTCATTAAAATTAAGCCTCTTAAATAGTTAACACAGAAAGTTAACGATTAACTATCAACGTTCTTAAATATTTAAAGATTTATTGGAAATATGTAGTTTTATTTAAAATTATAACAAGATATGGAGTGACCAAGATAATGAAATATCGATGATCCGTGACTGTTGACACATAAGAAAGAGTGTCAATGAAAATAATATGTCTTCATCTAATTTAGAAACAGATATGGAGTTTTCGTGTTTTCAGTCGCAAAACGGTCATTTTGTATAATATAACACCAGTTGCAGCTTGCGACATCAGACGAATGCTGAGAACCGGTTACGGATTGTAAGCGATTACCCCATCTTCACACACAAAATACACACAATACACTTGATATACACACAATGCGGGAAGCGACGCGAGCTCGAGCTTGTCGCGGTTGGCGGTGTAGTAATACTTCCGGTTGCATCGGCGCCGGATTCACCATCGCGCCGACAGATTGACGATTTTTCGTGGCTTTGATGTCGGGTTCGCTTTAACACAGTCCCGTTATAGTGTATAGCTTCTTCAAAGATGGCACGCGCCCTGCTGATGGCGAAATCCGGCCGATTCCGTGGGCCAGTGGGGCTTCCTCAACCAGGACTGCCGCACCAGCGGGACACCGCCCCAGCCGTCTAGCTCTCTAAGCTCCTGGAGCGGTCTCCGAAATATTGCAGTTTAGTGCATGTTAGTGTGTGTGTGTAAGAGGATAGGACATACGAGGAAGGAAAGATCGCGTGCGGTTCGTGGCCCGTTTGTACTGCTCTGGCATTCGCCTGGTGTTGATCGGAGAAACCACGGAAAACTACCGATCAGAGCAGCTGTCCGCTAGAATTCTCCTCCAGACAGCGACTGAATTCGACCCAGCTGAAAAGCTAGTGTCGAAAATCGCCACAGTCAGGACTGAACCCAGGACCTCCAGGTCAGAGGCACTGCAGTGACATCAGTTGATGCATTGAGTCATCTCTCCCGAATCACTATTGAATCAATCCATCAACGAACTCAGAAGCCGTTGGGAATTTCCTGAAAATCAGGGCGTAGGTTACACACATCATTGGTGCGAGGAGAAAATGCGCGAATCGTTTGATCACAGCAGATGCTTTCGCTCAGCATCTACTGTGCTGAGGGGCTATGGTAATCAACTGATGCCATTGCAGCGCCTCTGACCGTGAGGTCAGAGATCTGACTCACAACGGCGTAGGATTCGACACTAGCTGCGACAGCTGGGTCGACTCCAGTCGCCGTGTGGAGGAGAATTTAGCGGTCGCTTGCTCTGGATCGGTGTTTTCGTGGTTTTACCTGATAAACACCAAGCGAATGCGAGCAGTGTTCTAACAACAGACACAGGCGAACGAAAGCGTGATAGTTTTTTTCGCCCTGACTTACTTTCCTTGTTACTATTACTTACTACACACACACACACATCATTACTCAGTTATTCACTTCACAGGCGATTACACTTTGCGACGCCACACTGCTCACTCGCCGAACAGGAGGCGCACCATAAACTGCAGTGATACTGAAACACACGTTGTTGTTTTTCGTGTAGGAGAGGTTGCTTCGTGGTAGAGGTGAGGGACGGCGCGTTGTTGCAGCACTCGCAGTCGTGAAGGCGGGTAGCGTAGCGAGAGATATTTACCAAAGACAGAATGTACTATCCTCATTACCATGGAATAGCGAAGAACTTACGATGTCGTAGTTTATTATTGTAATAATACTTGCTGTGAAGGGCTGATTATACATAGCAATATTTGCTTAAACTGCATCATAGACTGCGGCAGTTAACACAATACACACACAACAATACACACATACACAATAATAATAATACACACACACACACACACACAATACACAAGAGTACAGTGAACATGCACATCATATTATCATTAATATTATATTATAACAAATAGCTTTTCATTCTCGTCATGATATTCAATAGTATGTTATGATGTTAAAATTTATTTGATAGTTATAAAGTTTACAGAGACTGTAAATATGTGGATAGTACGGGAGTTTCTCGTAGTTTTTCCTCAGTCTACTACCTTCCACCTGCTGTAGCTACTCTTGCATCACTTTCCATCGTTTCTTCATCGCATCACCATCACTCTTTCTTTTCATCACTCTTTCATCACTTGTTATCGTTTCCTCATCACTTCCAGAAGAGCCACTTCCTGTTATCACTCATCCTTTTTCATCTTTTTCATCACTTTCATCTTCTTCTTTTTCATTATTTTTCATCGTTTCTTCATCACTTTTCACATTCATCACTCTTACCATCATCATCACACTCATTGCTGTCTCCACTGTTTCCGTACTCAATGCTTCTCTGCCCCGACATATTTATCAGGCCGCTCGTCCACAGCTCCACCAACTTCCGCTCCTCCTCACCGCGCATCGGTAGGTACCAGCGTTGTTACGGGCAGTTATAACGCATTTACTTTCTGCGCCCGGGTTATTGTTCGACAATTTTAACTCATTACTGACATTGCAAATTGTTACAGAAGTGAAGAAAAATGACGCAGCATTTGTTTTGCTTAACATTTGTTCACTTCGCCAGCATCGGCTTAAATCTGTACAAAAGCAGAAAAGAAGCGTATCACCATTTTTTCGAATTTGAGTTTGATTTGATTTCCGGGATTTGATTTTTCGTAGCTGCGTATCAATCGTTTCTTGTCAGTCCTTGCCATCAGTTCATGCTTTTCTCGATATAGCGGTATCTTTCCTCGTTGACGATATGCCACCATGCCAGTAGTTTCACCTCCGCAACAGTGGTACCGTTCAGTCGGGGGACAAAGCCAAAGCTCCCGACTGGTCTTCCGAATAGCGTAGGTAGCATGCTGGCGTAGTGTGTGGTAAAGGAGAGTGACAGTGGCGGGCGAGGAAACGGAAGGAGATCGCGCGTGGTCCATGGCCCGCTGGTTAGGGTACTGCTCCGGCATTCGTCTGCACTGATCGGAGAAACCATTACAATTAGAGCAGCCGGCCGTTGGAATTCTCTAGACAGCGATTGAACATTTGCCGAAAGTTAGCGTCGAAACTGAACAGTCGTGGGACTTCCGGTTCGAGGCGTTGTAGTGATCACATTCACGTGAAATGCTTTCTTCATTTGAAGATATTGACCCAAACAGAAAGCTTTGCGCCAGACGTATACTTCAGAATAATAATAATAATAATAATAATAATAATAATAATAATAATAATAATAATAATAATAGTAATAATAATAGTAATAATAATATAATAATAATAATAATAATAATAATGGCTGGTCAGGGAATGGTGGTATTACAGCGCACCGGGCGTTAGCTCAGTGCATCAACCGATGTCATCGCAGCGCCCTCCGACCGGTCCCAGGTTCCACCCCCACGACGGCAGGATTCGACACCAGTTTTTCAGCCAGGTCGACTGGTGTTGCCAGATTAGCGGCCGGCTGCGCCTGATCGGTAATTTCGCCGCTTTTCTCCGATCATCAGGGAATGCCGTGCAGTTCCTTACGAAATGGGTTACCGACGGCGCGCGATTCGTCCTTCCTCCCGTCCTATCCTCCCCGCACAACACTTACACTAATGGCGCAATTACACTACTATTATTCCGAGCACCGGTCGGGAGCTAGAGCTTGTCTCGGTTATGGTGTTCGCTGTGGAGAGTCTTGACAAGTAAATCCCTGCTAGCCGACAGCAGGTCGGCAATGATCTCGTTATCCAACGGAGGAAGATCATTATCTCCCGAAGAAATATTATGCACTTCACTAAGGACTAGTGACCTGTTGGGGATGCTCAATCATAGTACACGAGTATTATGTACACACTTGAATTGTGTCAGATAGCGATGTTGCATCGCTTGGAATACTAATTGGCCCACTGAGGTACATGAGTACTATGTACATTTGATTCTGTGCTCAGAGAAATGGCAATTGCAGTTTGGTCATACCGTCTGTCTCTATGTAAGGTTAATGAGAATATATTGTTGAAGTTCTCACCACATTGCTGCTGTGACGCGCTCGGAATAATAACACCAATTATATGTATTATTTTGTTAGTTGGCGTACACTGTGTTCTAGGTTGAGGGGTGCTGCGCCCAGTTAATCACACCAACTATATGTGTACACGAGCTGTGTTCGTGACAGCTGATGCAGTTTGTTCATTACCGCTGTGATGCTCGAATACACCACCAATTATATACACGAGCACATGCAATACTGAATTGTAAAACAGCGCAGCGACGTACCCGTTCATCGCCAAGTCAAAAGTGCCCGGAATACCAATCAACCGTCTGCAACACGAGCAATTATGGTGTTCGCACAAACAGTAGTTGTAGATGCCAACTATATGTGTGACACGATATTTGGCGTATTACTTAGTTCGTGCTCGCATACGATAGCTGCCTGCCGTAAAGTGCCTGAATCACACCACCAATTATATGTGTATTACGAGTACTATAAAATACTTGAATTGTACGAGCAGCTGACGATACGCTTCGGAGCTGTCTTCAATTGAGAGTATTATCGAAATATGTACCTGAATTGTAAGCCTGGCTTAATCAACCAATTATAGTGTATTACGAGTAATATGTGTGTCTGAATTCGTGTCAGATGCGATAAGCCGACGCTCGAATACCAATCAACAATTTATGCAATACGAGTATTATGTACTACTTGAATTACCAAGTTGTTGAGGTCACCCACTGCGCTCGAATGCCACCACCACTATATGTGCACACGAGCAGGTTACTGAATTGCTCGCATAGCGATAGTAAAAGCCGTTGTGACGCGCCGAATACCACCACCAGCCTCTATGTGTAATACGAGTATAATACTGGAAAACGTTAGATGCAAAGCCAGCCTCACCGCTGCCGTAAAAGATGCGCTTCGAATCATACACCACCAATTATAGTGTGGCCACGAGCAAAACAGCCTCGAATTGTAAAACAGAAAGGAAGCGGAGCTGTGTGATGCCCCGAACATAACTGGGCCCGTATTGTTTATACTATGTACACTAGTTCGTAATGATAAAGGATGTACAATGGTTAAAGATGCAAGCTCGAACAATAATCAATTATATGTGTATTACGAGCATTGGCGCGTATTACTGGTCAGTGTTCGATTTTTAATGCCCGGTTGTGCAGACGCGCTGAATCACCACCACCACAGGCGTACACGAGCATATGTGCTACTGGCTGTGTCGAGCGCGACGCAGCCAGCCTGATTGCACAGGTTGTGATCACGCGCTTCGAACACAATTGCCCAATTATATGTGCACGAGCAGCTATGTACACCTGTTCGTGCTCAGACAGAATGAAACAGCCAGTGACGCGCTCGGCTAATCAGTCTGTCTGAGCAGTGTTGTCAGCATTATGTGGTTGATTTCGAGCCAAAGCTCGCGCGAGGCAGCAGCCATTGAACGCCGTGACGCACAGATGCGCCGGTTGGCGCTCGAGCGCTGCGCATTTCAAGCAGCGGGTAGTTCGTTGCCGGCTGCTTTCGTAGTGCCGAGATGTGAAGAGGTTCATTTCACATCCGGGACGAGAGGCGCCGTCACGTACAGGAGCGTTATAAATCAGGCATCCTGCGATTTTCATTGCTGAAATAATTATGCGAAATGTTTTTTATCATTTATCGTTTTTTAAAAATATTTCTTCTTTCAGTCGTTTCGCTTGTTTTTGTTGTTATATTTGATCGTAAAAGTCAGATCAATAGCCCGCTAAATATGTAATATCTACAATATTCGTTATAGCGATTGATGAACGTAATGTGAATGAATGAGAAGAAGTCAGTTATCGAGTCTTCCAAAGATGCTGACAGTATATTTTCTCTTTCTTTCGCTATTTTATATTCATGAATAGCAGCACGCATTTTCATGTCTTCAATTATTTGCACTTTTTTTTACTGTTGTCATTACACAATATTTCGATATTCTCAACACAGAGAATGATTTACAGTATGAAGGGGTGTGTCAGTGTATGTCAGGTTTAGAAGGTTTATGTGACAGCTGGCTTTCAGGAAAGCGTCCAATAAATTTTATAATGTCTATTCTCGTGGCCATGAATTAGTTACAGTTTGCAGTTTTCATTGCACTACAGAAGGAATGCTACTTATTGTTCTTTGCTTTTTCTGCAATAAATGGTACGCAGCCATGGTCACATCACAGTTTTGTTTGTTAGCACAGAAAATTGTACACATATCAGGTAGTGTAGTAAACACCACTGCTCAACAAACATTTAATGTCATT
This sequence comes from Teleogryllus oceanicus, assembly GCA_964035755.1. NCBI lineage: Eukaryota > Metazoa > Arthropoda > Insecta > Orthoptera > Gryllidae > Teleogryllus > Teleogryllus oceanicus. Next base: position 123,461,891 of record CAXIVR010000007.1, read on the forward strand.
TACTTGCATACTGTTTATATAATGAGCATTTTCTCCCAAAATATGAAAATATTATTAAATTAAATATATAAAAATGAAATATTTCCAGTCAATTCCTCTATTTTATCGTTTTTTCTCAAAAGACAGATTATTTTACGTGCAATATTCCAAAAACCTTCTCAGTAACAAGATGTCCATTAATAACATGGGATTCCGAAATCAAAAATCTACAAGATAGGCTATATGTTTTTTCATAAAGAGCAAATGTCTCATTGTTGATCAGTTCCAGTTGGTTTATTCGAATATGCTTTTTCGTAAGATTTTGGACGTCATTAAACATAATATTTGGCTTTGAAAATTTATTCCGTGTTATTGTTTTAGTTTAATATGGAAGATTCAGTATAGAAATTTTCACTGAATGACGAACATTTCCTGCGGCTCGCTCGATTTCAGCCACCGCAACGGAGTTTCGCAGATCGCTTTGTGTCACATTCTTCTTACGTAACTTCAAACACAGCAGCTTCTTGACGATCAGGTCAAAAAGTTGCGGTTGATACGAATATTTCGCAATAAATAACCACAGCAGCTTCAGTCGTTCGTAAAAATTGACATTAAATGAAAAATAAAACGAGTTTCAATGTTTTAAATTTCAAATAAACAATTTAAACAATTGATTATTTGAAATTAAAAATGAACGGTAAAATACTGACCGAAGGTAACAATTAGGTTTTCAATTAAAACATTGCTTTCTAACGTCCATTTAAATAAATGAACACAAAATTAACCATTATGTTGAAGTTGCACAATGAAGTCAAAGCTTTTTGTATCGTTGTTATATTTGAATGTCACCCGAGACATGGCATAATATTCTGGGAAGTATATTGCTCCCAGATTTAGATTACAAAGAGAATTGTACGAATAATAAGCAACATTACCACGTATATTTTCTTGTAAGTTCGTACAGTAGTCATAAACAATCCAACAAAAAATTCGTATCAACCGCAGAAAAACCATTTTTCGTTATGATCGTCAAGACATACAGTTTGCTATTTGGTAAGAAGAGAATATGGTCGAAAATCGATCCCGGCGACTCCATGCGCAATTATACATAGTACTGCAATTGTTTTTTCGTTAGCACAAATGTTAGACTGGCCGCAGAAGTATCGCGCTTAGTCCAATAGCAGACAATCACGCTTGTTTATCTGTTTCGCCGCTTATTCATACGAGCCATATTCGATAAGTTAATGTACTCATTCCCGTCAGAACAGGTTTCCTATTATCGTCACCATCTGTGTAGCTTGTTTAAAACGTCACGATCGCCTTTCCGATAATGAGCGAATGAGTGGAATTCGACGCTCTGGTCGTTTGGGGAACTGCAATGTTGAGGTTACATCGGCACATTGAAATTTTCAAAATAATACTTGTTGATGACTAATGCGTTGCGACTTAGAGCACTATTAGAAAGATCTGTTATACCAATCGACTTTTCGATAATATGAATAATATATACCCTTAACGGTTTTTCGATGGATGTTCGAATGCTGTAAATTATGCACGTAACTTTTGTTATTTGAGAACACTGGAATTTTTTTACTTTTTCTATGTTTGAGTGAATGTTGAGTGACTTCACTTATCAGATAATGCCAATAAGAGCGCACGTTGTCAACGTTTATTTTAATGAGTATTTAACGTTATTAAATGAGCATATAATTGATACTTTTTCCCATATCTTTCGTTGTCCTAGGCAAACAGTCAGACAATGTAACATGCTTGCAATATATTTGTTCATGCAGAGATAACAAATAATACATTTATGATACGCCTGTTGAGTAGCGAATGGTTGTTGGCACGACGATATCGAGCGGCGAATTTACGAGCAAGATAAAATACTTGACTCACGTGTGTTATACCATTTTTAGTCAAAGTCTTCACGATTTTCACTTACTCTTATTCGGGCAGACAAATACTAACAATACTGAGTGTCAGCAGGCTGGCGTGAACATACGAAAGTATTTTGGTTTTGTGACAACAGATTTATCCAGTCTCGAAGCATTGTCTTTAACACTGCAAATTGAACTTTTAGTTAGCTTCGTTTCAGTGTCCATTTCTTGTTGTATTGGTCTAATTCCTTTTAAAATAAAATATCGCCGAAAGACAAACTGGCCTGCAATATTTGTTAGCGGTGATAGTAATAAGGGTATTTCACAGTGAATATCTGTCGTTATAGACACCGCCATCACACAGAGTAAGCAAAGCAACTTGAAATTGTCAACACATGTAAACATCACCCCGCATAGTCGCTTCAAATTATTTACCTCTTTCGTCAAAAAGAATACAAAACTGCAAAGCTGTTTTTGAGAGGGAAATCGACATTTAAAAAACAACCGACATATCAGAATTTCGTTCATCGGATCAAGCGAAAATTGTTAGATTGTCGAATATATTGGTTATTGATTCAGAAGTCAGCAATAGCTTGTTGCAAACGTGGTGTTTGTGTTTCAAGGTACTGGTCCAACTCAATAAATATCAATCGTCATCGTTTTTATAAAACTATATTTGCTTATTTAATCAGTAATAAAAATACCAATATGATTACGTTTCATAAATCTTTTGTAATAACGTTTTGTTCTTACTAAATAAAGCACGCTCATTGTAATAGTGTCGTTGACCGACTTCATTGTCGTCGCAGGCTCATCACTTTAATACAAAATAATCTCTCATGTTGTAATTGCTGTAATATTGCGTTTCTTTCAACATAGTTAGCTTAATAATTTACTGTCGCAAAGAAACATTACACTTCGTAAATAAGTTGAAAATGTTGTTGTTTCGGTCATAAATAAAGTGCTTGGATTTGTTGCATTTCGTGATTTATTCTTCGACCGACAGTAGTTGAACAGGCGAATAAAGACGCAGTTGATTAACCAAATAATCAGCTCGTAGAGCTGTATAGCGTCAGTATATTAAGATTCTGCGTTTCTTTCGAATACCGCGGTTTTCTCATATGTCAGTTAGTGCGTGAGGTGTTCTCGATTCTCCGTGACTTAGCCGAAAATTGAAATCGTTTTCATCGGTTTGCTTTCAAGTAATATATCACGAAAATTGTGTATTTATGACATCGTACCTTGTAATATCACTGTTATTTGCAATTTTCAAATATTTAATATCGTTACTATCAGAAAGAAATAGCACCACTGTGAATAAGTGAGATCTCTGTTTGGATACGACCGTATGTTTGCAACCAGCAATTCATCCATTCATTATGAATAGAACATCTATAATACATGTATTTCTCAAGTCATACTACTTGTTAATTTGTTATATAATTAAAATTTGAATAAACATCATGATTCAATGGCTTGAAAATAAGATATACTAAAGAAATAAAATATACTATATATTACAATTTTATCTGCATTTTCAAATGATTTTGTTGTAATAAAGCTCAGAAACTGAGCGCAGCCATAAAATTCTAAGCAAAATATTGTTAATTGAAACAAATGTACTGTATAACAATTATAAGCTTACGAAAATAGGGTTAGCAGGCCGTTAACGTGTGAAAGATCATGACTGCCAAAGAGCCGTGATGTACCCGTGTCTGAAGGATTAAAAGTTGCACAAGCCAAATAAGAAACGTGGAGACAGTATTAGCCACCACGACTGAGATAATCTGTCAGCAATTTAGCCAGAGTTGTCAATTTACCAAAGCTAGGTTACATAAGATAATCTTTCCGGAAGAGTTAGCTTAAATAATATATGATAAGCAATAGTACATACGAGTAGCACATTTATATATTTCGTAATATCGCTCAGAAAAAGTTTTGACGACTAATTCACGATGAATATTGTTGTTTAAATGAGACAAAGATTTGTAACAGCGGAGAAGACGATTTAACGAGAAGCTTATTTTGCAGAAATTGACCTTTGCTTGAACATTTAGTTTGAGAGAAATATTTAAAAGAAGAATATTTCGATGGTCGTGAGGAGATATGATCGAGAACAATAGCAGTTTGTCAGGGGAAGAAGCCAGTTAACAGAGAGAAATTGACTGCTCAGACACACGTGAGGAGTCCTTCCATTTTCTGGCAGTTGATTGTAAGAAAAGATTTGTTGAGAATCTGGTTTGGATAGCTGCAGAACCGTGGATGAGTACAGAACGTTAATATTTGCAATAAATAATGGTCAGGACACATAAGATTCATATACAATATTTCTAAAAGGTTCGTTGTATTATAGAGTGATGAATGAGTCTGAGTGTCATGTCAGTAATATTGATTTATGTTTTTGTAATTACTATGAATATTCGCGTTACACCGGTTTGTTTAGAATGAATGATTCGTCGCTACGCATGCCAGAAAAACAATTTTCAAAATCACGTAATATTAAACAGAACATGAACGAATTAACGGCAATTCAGATACCATAACTAACGTATGAGTTGGTAATGACAAACATCTGAATCGGTAGCATTTAGTGAATTCAACTTCATTGCTCATAAATCATCGCATTCTCTGAAATGCGACCGCGATCCAGTCAAGCTGCCTTTAGTCGAGTTTAAAGTCAATGAGTATTGTAACATGGTCAGTTTATTGGTCAATGTAAAGAGGGTTGTGGTGGCTGAGTTCGTCGCTTCTTTGAGCCCATGCAGATCGCTGCGTGCGGTGGAATGAGGCATGACGAGTACGGGTAAGCTTTTGATGATTTGCGACCACATACACCACCACGACGTGAGTATCGAGCGGTAGTCAGCATCACCGATACCGTGCCTGGCGCATTCGGAGAACCAGGTTCGAGTTCGGAGTGCGCAGATTCACTGCTATTCAGCCAGGTCGATCTCGTGTCGCCGTCCACCAGCGTCGGCTGGTCGGAAGCTTTCAGGAGCCTCCATCACGCCAGGCAACGCCGATAGTGTTCATCAGCTCAACATGATCGCGCGCAATCTTTCTCTTCTCGTCTTCTCTCGGCACTTCACACAACATGCACATTTGTCACATATAGCCTGGGAGAATGGCTGAGCTAGAGTTGAAACCAGTTGAAGAATTGCTGGCGGTCTGTGTTAGGGGGAAGACACCGAGGTAGTCGGCGCCGGATCTGCCATCTGCTGGGATCACGTTATCTTCCCGAGAAAAGCACCAGCACTGGTCGGACCAATGACCAAACATGCCTGGAAACGTTTAAACAATCGACCATCAATCGACGGAATAGCCTTTATATTGCCGCACTCCGACCATAACACCGTTCGGCAGCCGACAGCCTTCATACCACACCACAGCGCGTTATAAAGAATAACACTTTTCACATTATTATAGTTTCAGTTGTTTAGCCGTGGATCTGCTCACCGCATTAACTGGGGAGACTCCAGGTACAAGGAACATGAATCAGCCGAATGCTGGTTGATGTTTACCTGAGTGCAGAATGGGAATTATGAGAAGAGAAATATGAAAGAGAATCGAAAGTCGTTAACATTCAGTTGATAGTATCCACAGAATCGCCACAATGTATATTTATCGACAAAGACCAGGCATTATTTACTCTGCTATCAAGTAATGACGTGAGATGAGTCAGAACAAAGGAATAAAGTTTGTTCACGGGTTTTCTATGTCAACTTATAATCTCGGAATTTAACATTACTTGCAGCTGATTGACGCTTATATGAATTCACTATTGTGTCTACTGGTCAGTGGTTTTTGTCACAAATGACTCGTTATGCTGAAAATTAATGTATCTTCGTTATAACGTCAGAAAAATGTCGATGCCTGGCACAGATTGTACACAACTCGACGTAGTAATTACACAGCAGGTGACAGTATCAATATTACGATAAAAAACACGTGTTTAACAGTTACGTACATTATTTTTATAAGATTTTTGTCAGATGACATAACGATAAAATGATAGAATGCAATCTTTCGCAATCTCCAGCTGTTGCACCATGTAGTCGCTTTTACGTAATCAGTGAAATGTTTCTTTATAATCGTAGCATTGCAGCACACATGAAAGTAACATTACTTCTCTTAACTAAATGGTTATTTATCTTTCGATCGTGTACGCCGATTTTATCTTTTTTGACAACAAATTCGTACAGGTCGGGCACTCTCTGATACGACGCCTCAAGCTTCACCTTTCGAAAGGTGCCGAGATGCCTCTGTTTGCTTCCGGAGTCAATGTACCACATTCAGCACGTCTTCAGGGAAAATACAGTTATTCAAACACGCCATACAGCAGAGGCAGTGAGTATTATTCTGACGAATTTATCATCATGATAAGCATTCAAAATTTATTGCTATTTATTCTGAAAATAGATTTTATCATATCGGCTTAACATTTTCAGCCACTCACCTCTGCAAAACGCTAATTTCTTTCATTCAAAATTCAAGTAGCAGTAAGGTTCATGCATCACAGAATGTGCACAGAATTGTTACCCATAACATGACGCGACCGTTTTTGCAAAATAAATAAATAAAATAAATAGAATCCTTTATAACGCCGTTGGTGCGCATATAACATTTCGAGTTTTCGAGTTCACATCTGTTTCTTCCACATTACTGCGATTCGTTTCGCCGATAAAATCGTTAAGAGATCAAATTCCATCAAACACTAAACGACATGCCCATTATACTTGTTTCACAAAAAAGAAAATTTTACTCCTTTTCAACATTGTGCCTTAACTCAACGAATAGCATGTATCGTAAAGACATTTTTCTGAAATAAATTTAGTAAACACAAGATTCGATTTTTGCCGTCGGATTTCAGTAACTTTCGAATGTGTATTCCGATCAGCTAAATATTTTTCATCACATAATAATTCCTTCTCACTAACGCTTCAACATTGCGTGTTCCTCATTTTTGTTGATAATCATCTCAGAGCAGAGGTATATTCGTTAACGAATGGCAAATAGAACTTTATCTTCATCTGCCAGGTTCATTTGAAAGATTAACAAAGAAGGGGGAGGTTGAGCTTTTCATCTTCTTTTGTCACTCAGCATATAATTTTTTAAGTTTTTATTCTTTAAATTGCTTAATAGTAATTTTTATTTTTTTATTTACTTATTTAAGTCGTATCACGGCTAATGACTAAATAAATATTAACATATTATATTTTACATTGCTCTTTAATATGTCAGGTTACATCATGCTTAGTACAGAGATAGATATGATAAAAACAGCAAATTCAAACGTGAAATACACAAAGGAATAGAAAATTACGTTACTTAACAGCAGTTAAATATTTCTGAAATACTTATTCATTACAAAGCCAAAGTATTATCCTCAGAATGGCGCCTGTCAAAGAATTGAGAATTCACGCAATTGATCAGACATTCTCTTTTGGAGATTGTGATTTTATCAGCAGAAGAGTCATTGAAGCTTTTACCACAGAAAGCATGATCAAGTAAAGAAACACGCCCCAATATTGGGCCGAGTGATTAGCCTGAAATTGAGTTTCGGCAAACAAATGACATTCGGTACAGATGGTCGCCATTATTACCATTAACATTCTTACGGTTATTTCATTTGTTTGCTTTGAAATGACATAAAGTGATTGTTTTTTACATTCGAATTAAAAAAAAATAGTGTCAGCCGATTCAGATCAGCCGCGTTCGATTTTCGGTAGCTTTCGCAGTTTTACACCGGTGACTGCCTTGATAATTCTATTCTTTGAAATACAACGGCTGAATATCATTGAACAGTCTCATTATGTTGATCAGCAGAACAGAGCAGGCTTTCAGTAGCAGCACTGATTTCAGCCGACAGAGGAAGAGCGTTTCGTTATCTTTTAGTTGGGCTGAGCATAAACCAAGCAGCTTATCAGGACGTTGCCTGTCCAGTTCTTCATGTTTTGAAAGAATTTTTCGTTTCTTTTTAGTTTTTTAACATTATTGTCTTGGATTATTATTTTAACAATATTAGTTGCTTTCAGTAGAAGACAGCTGCTTCTTTAAGAAGGAGTGAAAGTTCATAAAGTCATCAAGTGAGGGGCAAAGGCCTGTTATGGCAGGCTGCAATTGTAGGAGCGGGATAGCGGTTATTTGCCGGGGAAACACAGATATTTTTAGCAAGTTGGCCAGCAGCAGGCCTTCCATTTGCAGTTGAAACAAGTAGCCAGCAGAGAAAAAGATTTACAGGAGCCACTATAATCACGAGATTTAGGAGCTTGGTAGTTCTCAGGTGCCACTATAATGTGACTGAGGCCAGGTCGACACAGCTCCGGGACACATACTGTGGGCAGCTTAATGTCATGATCGATGAACATTTAGATTTCCTCGTTTGGAATAAAAGGGTATATGTTTGATATTATTATTCTTCTGAGTTTGCTAGTCTCACATTGCTAGTAGTTTAATGTATAGGTATTTGTCAGTTATAAGATCAAAGCATTGATCTTCGAGCTCAGAAACACATATTTCGTATTGGATATTTCGATAGCAAAGAAATGGTGCACTTGGGAATACTGGTTGGTTTACTTACAGTAGCCCGAGCAGTTGATTTTGACGTGTCCAGTAGCAGATTATTTCTGGATGGAAAACTCACAGAAGTCATGACTGCAAGTTGTCAGATTGTCTGGAGGCCACTCCGTACGCGCTTATTCATGCGGATATGTTGAGCCAAAGCCGGCAGGTCATTGCACAGACACGTTGAACATTGATGGCATTTTAATATCGCCAGCAATACACACGAAATGCTTTGCCCGAGATAGCGTATCGACAGTTGATAGCGCAGCAGCCGTTTAATGCCAAATGAAATTCATATCATATAGTAATTTTAATTTTAGTAATAATAATTGGCTTCAATTTTAGTAATACTTTAATAATAATTTTGTTATTAATAATTACTTTAATAATACTATTTAAAATATTTATTTTAAAATAATTTTGTTTTTATAATAATTTTGTCAATACTTACTTAATGTTGTTAACATTTAATGTTAAGTCACTTTTAATGTTGGTTATCTTTAATGTTGAGATTTACTTAAACGTTAATATTTACTCGTAATATTAAGATTTACATGTTACGATTTACTTTTTAATATTACATATTTTAAATTTAATTAGGTGTTTAGTGTTGCTTAATTATTTGTTTCAGCCATCAGAAAATGCCTTTCTGAGCTTCAGTGCGTTCGTGCGTGTGTCTGAAGCGCAAGTTGAGCAAGCGCGCGTGCCGTCCGCCGAGAGAGCATATAGCGAAAGATCACCGAGTCCAGCGCGGTAGCGGCCGCCAGAAGGGGAAGCAAAGCATCACCGCGCCTTCTCATCGGTGGAGCGCGCGGAAACAAACCGACGACAGGCGCAGCGCGCACAACAGCACACCGGCCAGTAACGACACCACCGATACTCCCACGGCAGCAGGATTTCCGATCGCGCGTTTGACCATTTTTTCGTAGCCAAGCACGTCAACCGCTTTGTTCACAGTCCCGCCAGCGCAGCGCACGCCTTTCTGAACAGCGGCGATCTTCCCCGCCGGGATGGCGAGATCCGCCCGGCCGTCGGCTGCGTTTCCCAACAGACCTCCCACCGCGGGGCATCGCCCAGTCGGGACAGCCAAGCTCCCGATCGGTCTCCTGGAATATGCGGTAGCATAAACAGGTGTGCGTGTAAAGGGAAGAGGAGAAGATCAGAACAGGAAATAGGCGCCTGCGGCTCGCTTGCCGGGCATGTTCTGCCACTCGCCCGGTGTTGATCGGAGAAACCTCGGGAATCTGTCGACGCGCCGGCCGCTGTGAATTCCTCCTCCATGACCGAATTCAACTCAGCGAAAGTTAGCGCCGAAACCGACAGGACCTCCCATCGTGCGCGCCGCATCAACCGATGTCAAGCGCCCGGACCGAGCATCCAGGTCTGAGTCTCCGACGGTGGCAGGATTTTCAGCGCTAGCTTCAGAGCTAGATCGAATTCAGCCGCTGCATGGGGGAGTATTCTGGAGGCCGATTGCTCTGATAGGTAGATTTCCGTGGTCTTCCGATCAGAGCAGCTCCTCCAGATAAAGCGGCCGGTCGATCGGCTGAAAAGCCAGTGCTGAAGCTTGCCGCCGTCAGAACCGAACCCAGATCTTCCCGTCCGAGGCGCTGCAGTGACATCAGTTGATGCAGCGCCTCTGACCGGGAGGTCCTAGGTTCGAGTCCCGACGGCGGCAGGATTTTCAACACTAGCTTTTCAGCTAGGTTGAATTCAATCGCTATCTGGAGGAGAATTCTAGCGGCCGGCTGCTTTGATCGGTAGATTTCCGTGGTTTCTCCGATCAACACCAGGCGAATGCCGGAACAGTACCCTGACAACGGGCCACGGACCGCGCGCCGATCTTTTCTTCCTGTTCCTTGTCTTCCTCTCCCTTTACACACACACACACACACACACTACCACATATCTCCGGGAGACCAGCCGGGAGCTAGAGCTTGTCCCGACTAAAGGTGCCCCGCTGGTGGGAGAGTCCTGGGTTAGGGGAAACCCCACTCAGCCGACGGCAGTCGGCTAGTGTTTTCACCAGACCGGCATTGCGGGAGCCACGGCCCCGATCGGTCTTCCTGACGCGTGGTAGTGCAGCATGCAGTGTGGAGCAAACATAGCCGGCGTCGGCTCGTTGAACAGGTGACGTTCAGATTCGTTTGAGAAATGGAGAAACCACGGAATCTGAGCCGATTGTCGCTTCCAGATATGATTAGAATTCAACCCAGCTGAAAGCTAGGTTGAATTCAATCGCCATTCCGGAGGAGAATTTAGCGACCGGCTGTTCTGATCGGTAGTTTTGGTTTCTCCGATCAACACCAGGCGAATGCCGAACAGTACCCTGACAAACGGGCCACGGACCGCGCGCGACCTTTCCTTCCTCTTCCTTGTCCTTCCTCCTCACACACACACTAACATGCACTACACTACCACACATGCCGGGAGACCAGTCGGGAGCTTAGAGCTTGTCCTGACTGGGGCGGTGCCCCGCTGGTGGGAGATACCTGATAGTGGGAATTCACTAGCGACCCCGCGAGTTATTGTTTCTGTCCAGACTCCCTCCCACCAGTGGGGTTGACTGTTCAGTCAGATCAGTTTCTCCAAGCCCTCGATTGGTTCCTGGAATAGCGTGGTGGGGCGCATGTTAGCAGGTGTAAGGAGAGGAGAAGACAAGGAACAGAACACTACCAGCAGGGCAGATCGGAGAAACCATGGAACTAATGATGTGGCCGAATTCTCCTGATTGACCTGCTGGAGCCAGTGTTGAAATTTGTTGCCAGTCAGGACTGAACTCTGACCTCCCGGCCAGAGGCGCCTAGCGACACTGCCGATGCAGCGCCTGACCGGGAGGTCCTAGGTCTGAGTCCTGACGGCGGCAGGATTTTCAAATATCAGCTTTTCAGCCAGGCTGAATTCAATCGCCATCTGGAGGAGAATTCTAGCGGCCGGCTGCCTGATCAGTGTAGGGACTTCGTGGCTTCTCCGATCAACATCAGGCGAATGCCGAACAGTACCCCGACAAACGGGCCACGACCAGCGCGATCTTTCTTCCTGTTCCGTCTTCCTCCTCATACACACCAACATGCACTATAATTACCACATAGCTCCGGGAGACCAGCCGGGAGCCAGGAGCCGTCCCGACCGGGGCAAGCCCCGCCGGTGGCAGTCCTGCCAGGGGGAAACCCCACCAGCCGACGGCAGGTCGGCAGTGGCTTCGACCTCCTACTAGCAGACAGCCAGCCGGGGACAGTTTAAGCTTCCCGACTGGTGTTCCCGAATATGTGGTAGTAGCGCATGTTAGCGCGGTGTGGGAAGACAGCGGCGCGTCGCACCGGCGTTCTGCGGTTTGTCAGGGAGCCGTTCATCGAGAAACCACGGAATTACCGATTTGCTGGCCGCTAGAATTTTCTCCCAGACAGATTGAATTCAACACTAGCCTTCAGCCAGGGTTGAGTTCAGTCGCTATCTGGAGGAGAATTCTAGCGCCTGGCTGTTCTCGCAGATAGTTTTCCTTGGTTTCTCCGAACAACACCAGGCGAAGGCCGGAACAGTAAATTCTGACAAACGGCCACGGACCGCGCGATCTTTCTTCCTGCGTTCCTGTCTTCTCTCTCTCTCTCTCACACACACACACATACATGCATTACAATACCACACATGCCAGGAGGAAAGTCGGGATCTTACAGCTTGTCCTGACTGGTGGTGCCTCGCTGGTGGGAGAGTCCTGGTTAGGGGAAGATTAAGCTACCTGCCAGTTGGTTTCACCCCAGGATTCTCCCACTGCTACTGCTCAGTCGGGACAGCTTGGGCTTCCGACTGGTCTCCTTGAGAGGGAGGTGGCATGCTGCGTGGGTGTGTGGGGGAGAGAGAACAAGGAACAGGAAAAAGACGCGTAGCCGGTGGCCCGTTTGTTGGAGAACTGTTCCGGCATTTGGATGGTATTGGTAGGAGAAACCACGGAAATCTATCGATAAGAGAACCGCCAACTAGAATTCTCCTCTAGATACACGGCTCAACTCTTAGCTGAAAGTTAGCGTTGAGGTCTCCGTCGCCGACTGATTCAGGACCTTCCTGGTCAGAGGCGCCGCATCAACTGATGTCACTGCAGTGCCTCAGACATTCGAGTTCCGACGGCGGCAGGATTTTCAACACTAGCTTTTCCAGCCCGGGATCAGAATTCAGCCGCCATTCCGGAGTGATAATCACGCTGGTTGTTGATCGGAGAAACCACGAAATACAGCCGGTCGCTTGAATTTTCCTCCAGATAACTGCTGAATTCGATCGAGCTGAAAGCCAGTGCGTCGTCAGTCAGAACCGAATTAGGGACCTCCCGTCCGGAGGCGCTGCAGTGACATCAGTTGATGCAGCTCCTCTGACCCGGAGGTACTAGGTTCGAGTCCTGACGGCGGCAGGATTTCCTTTCAACACCAGCCTTCAGCCAGGCTGAATCAATCGCCATCTCGAGGAGAATTCCAGCGGCCGGCCGCTCTCGATTGGTAGTTTTCTATGTGTCCTCCATCACCAGGCGAATGCCGGAACAGTACCCTAACAAAGAGGCAACGGACCGCATGCGATCTTTCCTTCCTCTTCCTTGCCCTCTCCCTCTCCCTTTACACACACACACCAACATGCACTACACTACCACATATTCCGGGAGACCAGTCGGGAGCTTAGAGTTTGTCCCGATTGGGGCGGTGCCCCGCTGGTGGGAGAGTCCTGGTTAGGGGAACCCACCAGCCGACGGCAGGTCGGCGCCGGATCTCGCCATCCAGCGGGGAAAGATCACCGCGCATATTCCGAGAAAAACATGCACTACACTAACGGGACTAATGAACAAAGCAGTTGACGTGCCCGGAAACACGAAAAAATCAAATCAAATCGACCTATGTATGTGTCGGAAATCCTGCCACCGTGGGGAGTACTATCAAGTGAATTGATGCTCTGAGCCACCTCAGCCAGTTGTGCTGTTGTGCGCGCGCGCGCGTGACGATCGTCGGTTTGTTTCCGCCGCCTCCACCAGAGGGGGTTGGGGAGGCGTTGGGCGCGTGGTGTCGCGTGTAAAGCACCGATTAGCGCCCGCCCCCCACGCACTTCCCCGCCCTCTGGCGGCCGCTGCCGCGCATTACGACGCTCGTTTCGGGTGTCTTTTTCCTTCTCTGTCTCTCTCAGCGGACGGCACGCGCGCTTGCTCAACTTGCGCTTCAGAGACACACGCGCAGGCGTCCGTATGCGCACGCACGGAGAGCCAGAAGAACGATTTTTCTGATTAGGCAGAGCAAATAAAATGAAATTAAAGTAACACTAAAACTAAAATTTAAATTTAAAATAAAAAAAAAGAAAAGTATATCTTAATATTAAAAGTAAATCGTAACATGAAAAGTAAATCTTAATATTACGAGTAAATCTTAACGTTTAAAGTAAATCTCAACATTAAAAGTTAACTTAACATTAAAAGTTGACTTAACATTAAATGTTAACTTAACATTAAAATTAAAATTATTATTAAAATAAAATTATTATAAAAATAAAATTATTTTTAAAATAAAATATTTTTAAAATAAAATTATTATTAAAATTAATTATTATTAACAAAATTATTATTAAAATTATTACTAAAATTGAAATAATTATTGTATTATTACTAAAATTAAAATTACTATATCAGTCGTAGTTCGACAGCGTTAGAGGCAACAACTACTGCTGCGCTCTATCAGCTTATCGATACACTGTATCTCCGAACCAAAACATTTCAGTATTAATATTACCTAACAGTGTTATTTAAAGTGCTATCAGTGTTCCAAGCAGTGTACAGAGTTTCTCTGGCCGGCCTGCCGGCTGGCTCAACGTATCCACATGAATAAAGCAGTACCAGACAACCTCAAGATGAATCCGTCACCTAACCCAAGAGCAAACTCCACGAAGTCGCAGGTACGCCGGAGCCAAAATACTGTGAGTTTTCCATCCAAAGAATAATCTATACTACTGGACGCATGCGAAAATCTAACTGTCAAAGACTATATAAGTAAACTAACCGAAATTGTTCCCCCCAGTGCCATTTCTTTTATATCAAGAATATCCAATTACAGAATATGTGTGTTTCTGAACTCGAAGATCAATGCTGATCTTATAACTAACAAATACCCTACTCTGATCATTAAAAATACTACTGTTAATGTGAGACTTCTAATTAACGAGCTACTGTTAATGTGAGACTCCTTTTATTCCAAACGAGGAAATCACAAATATTTTCATCAGAATCATGACATTAAAACTACCCCCAGTATATCTTTCATCAGAGCTGGTCTGTCTGACCCTAACCTCAGTCACATTATGAGCTTCAGAAGGCCAACATTTATCCAACCTGAGGAACTTCACAAACTCCCTCAGTCTTCAGTGATTGTATATGAAGGTAAACCATATAGAATCTTTTTCTCTGCTGAAAACATTACTTGTTTCAACTGCAAAATGGAAGGCCATACTGCTAGTAACTGCCCCCAAAATCTGCTCAAAGAGAATTGCCTTCTGGACCCTCCCAGTACAAATATACCAACTATCCCTTCTAATAATATGGAAGTACAGCCTACCATAACTGAAACACCCACTGCCCTCCACCAGTGACCCATGAACTTTCCTCCCTTCAAAAGAAGCCTTCCCCAATGAATCCTCCTCCTCTCTGAAGCAACTAATAATGCTGTACACAATCACATAATAATGTTAAAAACTAAAAAAAGAAACAGAAAAAGAATTCTTCAAAACATGAAGAACTGGACCAAGATAGCAATCCTGATAAAACACTTGAAGACATGCTCAGCCCAACTAAAGATCTGCTTGAAATGAACCAAAACTCTTTCCCTCTGTCAGCAAATCAATTACACTTACTACTAGAAAATACTCTGGTCTCTGCTGATCCTCTAACCATAGTAAAGGACTATTCCAATGATATTCCAGCCGTTATAAAAATGCTCAATGACATTTACCCTGTATTAAAGGATAGAATTATCAAAGGCAGAGTCACCAGAATAATAAAAAACTGCAGAAACACCTACCGGAATCAGACGCAGCTGAGTCTGAATCCAGTATGGAAACTACCTGACACTATTTTTTTTTTTAATTCAGGTCTCTTAAAAAACACAATCCCCCCTTGCTAAATAAATTTCAAGCAAACAAATGAAAATACTCCAATGGAATATTAATGGATACTATTGTCGTCTTGAGTATCTGCAACTATTACCCAGATATCATTTATTTGCAAGAAAACCAATTTCCAAGTACTAATCACTCAGCTAATATTACACTATCAATGTTTCTTTAAAATGGAACCACTGATCATGCTTCTGTGGAGTAAACACATATTTAAAAGCTTCAATTTTGGCTGATAACTCATGATAAAATCTAATCATATCTCTCCAGGAATGTCCCCAATTCACAATTCTGTGAGAATCTCACCCTTGATATGGAAAGATTTAGTACCATTCTAAGGGATAATACTTACCAAAGTAATGTTTTAAAATTTTGTAATGAAATAAGTATTTCAGGAAATATTTAACTGTATTAGAATAACGTAATTTTCTATTCCTTTTTGTAGTAATTAACAGTTATGTAATTTTCACGTTTAAGTTTTATGTTTTTTTATCCATATCATCTCTGTACTGTAACCTCAATTGTAACCTGAATATTGTAAAAACTAAAAATTGACAATGTAAAATATAATATGTTGTATTTATTTAGTCGTTAATGACCTAGCCGTTGATGCGACTTAAAATAAATTAAATAAAAAAAAATAAAATTACTATTAAAACTACAATTTAAAGAATAAAAACTTAAAAAATTATATACTTGAAGTGGTAAAGAGTTAAAGAAGCAACTCCCTTCTTTATTTAACAATCTTTCAAAACAGTTACAAGATACAGCTTACGGATGAAGATAAGTTCTATTTGCCCATTCGTTCTTGAGCTCCAGAATATATACCTCTGCTCTTTAAGTTGAATTATCAACAAAGGTAGGAACACGCAATGTTTTGGGGAAGTGACTTAGTGAGAAGGAATTGTTATGTGATGGAAAATATTTGCTTGGTCGGAGTACACATTCAAAAAGTTACAAGTCCATTTGGCAAAAATCGAGATCTTGTGTTGTTTTACCTAGAATTTTATTTCCAGAAAAAGTGAGATGTCTTACGATACATTAAGTAGTACTCTGTTCGTTGAGTTAAAGACAATGTTGAAAAGGGTAAAATTTTTCTTTTTTATTGGAAACAAATTATGTGGGCATGTCACGTTTTGAATGTTTGATCTTCTAGAATTTGTCTCTTGGCGATTTTTCTCATACATCACATGAAAGAAACGAATCACAGTAATGAGAACATGGAGAGAAACTTAGATGTGAAACTTCAAGGCTTCAGGAAATATTTATATACGCACCAACGGCGTTATAAGGATTCTATTTATTTTATTTATTTATTTTACCTCAAAAACAGTTAAAAACTGTGTGTCGTGTTATGGGGACCAGTGAATTCTGTGCACATTTTAAAAATTCTGTGATCCCTACCATGAACCATATACTACTTGAATTTTTGAATAAAGAAAGAAAATTAGCGTTTTTTTTGCAAGGATTGTTAACAAAAGTATTCGCTCCGATGTAATAAAATCTATTTTCAAGGATAAATAAGCAATAAATTTTGGGGCTCTTATCCATGATGTCCTTCGTCAAGGAATAATACTTCCTGCCGCAACAACATGGAAACGATAATTTGAATAACTGTATTTTCCCCTGAATTCTAAAAGACGTGCACAGATAATGAGGTACATTTATGTCCAGAAGCAAAACAAGGGGCCATCTCAGCACTTGCTCAAAGGATCAGGGAAACGAGATGGGGGTCATTATCCCAGAGGGTGCGGTACAATACTTTTTACAGGTTGTTGAGTCAAAAGGGTAAATCAGCGTACAGTCGAAAAGGTAAATAATACATTTAATATCACGGTTAAAATTAATGTTACTTTCCTTGTGATGCTCAGTATAGTCTCTAATTATAAAGAAACGATTTCACTTGAGTTGCAGCAAAAACGATTTCACTTGAGTTGCAACAGAAACGAATTCACGAGATTTAAACATTTCTATCGATTTTTATCGTTTAATGTCATCTGGCAAAGTGCTATAAAATAATGTACATGTATTGTACGTGATTTTTTTGTCATGAGCTGTTGATACTGTCACCTGCTGAATATGATTACTACGTCGAGTTATTCTCGTCTAGTAGTCTAGTTATAGGCATCGGCGTTTTCTGAGCGTTATGAGCGGGAATACATTATTTTCCCGCTTATAAGCAAGTCATTTGTGACAAAAACCACTGTTGAGTAGATTTACAAATAGAGAGATTCAGATAATTAGATTCATACATAGAGATTCATCAATCAACTCACAAAGTAATGGTAAAATTCCGAGATTTATAAGGACAGGCTTATAAGAAACCCGTGGATAGGCTTTTGTATTTGTTCATACAATTCTGTTTCGTACTCTTAAAATCTGGGAGCTATACGATGTATTTCTGCCAATCTAATTATCAAAGGTGACAAATGCCCAATGGCCTTTGGTCTAGTGCTTTGACGTCCGATATCATAGTTAGAATCCGTTAATGCTCGTGGTACATACGAGATTTTCTTTTAATTTGTTTTAGCGATTCACATTTTCTTAGTTACTACATAACTAGATAACGACTCGGTCTGTCTTTCATATTTCTTCATAATTCCATTCATAAATTCCTCCACAAAAACATGTAGCATTCGGCTGATTTCATATGTCTTTGTAATGCGTCCTTCTCTCCCCAGTTAATTTTATGCAGTGTGAACTGAGATCCGCATCGAAGGCAACAAGCTATAACGTAGTAGTAGAAAAAGGATATTTATTTCTTTACGTAACTACCAAAAGCTAGTCTGGCGTACGAATGAAATGTTGACAGACGAGGCGATATGATTATAGTCCGTTAAAACGCGTATGCCAAAAAGACATTCCGTCGATTGATTGATTGATTGATTTTTCGTGTTTCCGGGCGCGTCAACTGTTTGGTCATTAGTCCCGTTAGTGTAGTGCTTTTTTCTCGGGAGATGGCAGTGATCTTCCCCCGCTGATGGCGAGATCCGGCGCCATCACGTCGGTGCTAGTGAGGTTCCCCACCTGACTCTCCCACCAGCGGGGCACCGCCCCAGCCGGGACAAGCTCTAAGCCCGACCGGTCCCCCGGAATATGTGTAGTGTAGTGCATGTTAGTGTAAGTGTGAGTAAGGGGGAGAGTGGAGAAGACAAGGAAGAGGAAGAAAAGATTGCGCGCGGTCCGTTCCGTTTGGTTGGGTACTGCTCCGGCATTCGCCTGGTGTTGATCGGAGAAACCACGGAAAACTACCGATCAGAGCAGCCGGCCGCTAGAATTCTCCTCCAGACAGCGACTGAATTCGACCTAGCTGAATAGCTAGTGTCGAAAATCCTGCCGCCGTCAGGACTCGAACCTAGGACCTCCTGGTCATAGGCGCTGCAGTGACATCAGTTGATGCACTGAGCTACCGCCCCGGTCTCACGTCGTGTGCACGAGGTTCGGAACGTATGTGGTGCTGCGCAGATCGATCAAAACTTACCCATGCCTTTTCATCATGCCTTCATTCCACCACACACGGTACTCGCAAACAGTCTACTTACATGAGTCAGCGTGACACGTCGAAACGAGCTCACCACAACCCTCTTTACAGGTTGACCAATAAACATTGTGTTACAATACTCATTGACTTTAAACTCGACCTTAAAGACAGCTTGACTAGTTCAGCAGTCGCATTTCAGAATGCGTCAGACATGAACCAATGGAAATTATCGTTCACTTCAAATGCTACCAGTTCCAGATTATGACATTTGTCATTTACCCCTTCCTTACTTGTTAGTTATGGGTATCTAGTTGCTGCTAATTCGTTCCATGTTCTGTTTAATAATTTTGTGTTTGGAAAATTGTTTTTCTAGCATATACGTAACCGGAAATCGATTCATTCTTAAGCAAAACCAGTTGTAATTAACAAGATTCATAGTGAATTACAAGAGCATAGGAAATCATTAATGATGATATAGTTTCATTTCATCACTTATATTACAACGAACCTTTTTTAGAAATATTCTTATATGTAAATCTTATGTATTGTCCTATTCATTAATTTATTGCAAATATTAACGTTCTGTACTCATCCACGGTTCTTGGTATCAAAACCAGATTCTCAGCAAATCTTACTCACCACAATCCGAAAACTGCCCATCGTTTAGACAGGGACTCCTCCGTTTTCGGAGTGTCCTCCTTCGTTTGTCCAGTGGGTTGGTCCAGTTTCCTCTCCTATTCTTCTTCTTCCCTATTAAGAGGCTTCACTGATGTTCTCGTCCACCGCTCCGCACACGGCCATCAGATATTCTCTTTAAATATTCTCCGGCCTCACAGTGTTCAAACAAAGGTCGAATTTCACCACAAATTGTGAAACTTCCTGTTCGTCCGTGTATTTCTCCACTGTTACCGTCGCACGTCATTTCGTTGTAATGTTCTGTCAGCTAGATTGGGTCGTCAAAGGCTTTTTTTTTCTGGGCGATGTTTACGGAAATGCTATCTCGTGTATACTCGTATGTACACTATTGCTTATCGTATATTGACTGGCCTAAACTGCTCAAGTCCGGGTTTCGAGAGATTTATCTATCTTGCCTAGCTTTTGGTGGAATTGATAGCTGTAAGAGCAAATTCTTGAAGTTGGATTATCTCAAGTTTCATCGTGGTTGAAAGTAATACTGATCTCCACAAGCTTGTGGTATTTATTTGGCCGCAACTTCGCTTTAGTCCTAACCTCTTTCAGACGAACATAATGCATGCGTTTTTTGGCGAATTGTCCCATGATTCTTTCCGCAATAGTTGGCAGCCCTCCGCCGCCATATTTTTCTGTTGGGTAAAATATAATTGGTATACAATTTAAGGTTTGTTTCAATTAACAATAATAATTTTGGTTAGGATTTTATGAAAAATCTTTGCATAGTTTCTGAGCTTTTATTGCAACTTAGATAAAACGAGAAAGTGAATTACGGGCTAAAATTTCCTAATTTTACATAATATAATTTGCATGGCCTTATTTTATTTCTTTAATTATATCTATTTTCAAGCCGTGAATCGCGGTTGAGACGGCTAAATTTTAGTGTATTTGACAAATTATTAAGAATTAATTATAACGAGAAATACATGTAAAATCTCGTTGACTACAAATTTCATAATAATGAATAGATGAAAGATTGCTGAGTTTTAAACTCGGCTTAACAAATTAGATTCTCAATGGTTTCACAATTAGTTGCTATTTTCCTCACAATTATGATAGATGTAATGTGTAAATGTTTGAAAATTGCAAATAACATGATATTAATAAAAGTCATGATGTCATTTAAATACACACTTCAGATATAATTACTTAAGAAAACAAACCATTTAGGGCGGATTTTCAATTTTTTTCAGCTAAAGTTATATTCCACGGAGAATCAGAACACGCACACTTTTCTTGAGCATATGAAGTACGGTATTCGATAAAGAGCGAAGAGTGTTACGGAATCTTAATATACTGACACTATGCATCTGAGCTGATTAACAGTTAATCCAACTTCTGTCTTTGATTCATATGTTCCAACTACTGTCCAATTCAGAGAATAAAATCTGAAATGCATGAATCCATCACTATTTTACTATTAGTAAACATTTAACTTATTTACGTATATATAATGATACTTTTTTGCATTAGTAAAATTCTTAAACTAGCTTATGTTAAAGAAATTTGCGAATATTTACAATTACCATTATGAGAATTATTTTGTATTAAAATTGATTGAGCAACTGACGATAATTGTGAAATCAGTTTGCAAATGTCAACAGGTCTTATATAACAGGCGTCAAGCACCTATTTAGTAGAATTGAAACGTTATTTACAAAAGATTTATAAAACAGTAATCGCTTATATTAATTATTTTTTATTACTGATTAAATAAGTAAATATAGTTTATAAAAACTTATTTGACGATTGATTATTATTTTATTGAGTTAGTTAATTTTTACCTTGAAGAAACCTAAAACACCACGTTGTAAATAAGTATTATGACTTCTGATCAATAACCAGCATCTCTATTCGGTGTATCTAACAATTTCCCTTGATCCATTGAACAAATTCTGATATGTCCAGTTGTTTTTTTCTGTACATTAAATGTCGATTTTCTCCCTCTCAAAAGTAACACGGTTTGTATTCTTTTGACGAAAGAACAATAATTTGGCAATCTATCACGGAAATTGGTACTCTATTTACATATGGTGACAATTTCAAATTGCTTTTGCTACTCTTAATGTAATAACGGTGTCTATCAACGACAGATATTCACTGCTCAGAGAATACCCACTATTACTATCACCACTAACAAATATTACTAATTATTTTAGTTTGGCTCTTCCGGCGATAAACTTTTATTTTAAAAAAATTAGATAGCTACTAGCAAAAGTGGTTCTTTAAGGGCAAGCTAATGCTAAAAGTTCAATTTCTTGCACGAGTGTTAAAAGAGACAATGCTCAAGTTTTCAGATAAATCTGTTAATGCAACTAAAGACAAAATACTTTCGTATGACCGCACCAGCTACTGCTGACCTTCAGATATTGTTAAGTGATTTGTCTACTTGAATTAAAATTAAGTGAAAATCAATGAGACTGACTAAAAATGGAGTATAACACACGTGGTCAAAGTGATTTTATCTTGCTCGTAAATTCGCCACTCGGTCTATCGGCCTCGTGTAGCAACCATTCCTTCTCGCAAAATAGAACGCCACTTTTACCATCCGTATCATAAATAACTATTATTTGTTCTGTATATGTTCATAAGACAAATATATTTTAAACATGTTACAGTTGTCTGGCCTGTTTATTTTGGACGAAGAAAGATAGAGAAAGTATCAATTATAATACTCATTTAATAATTAAATACTCATTAAAATAAACGTTAATTAGCGTGCACTCTTAATTAGCGTGCATCTGATAAGTGAAGTCATAACGGTTCACGTAAACGCTAGAAAAAGTAAAGTGCAGTGTTTCTCAAATGTACTCAAAGTTGCATTAAAACCATCAAAACGCGTGTTTTTTTTTACAAGAAATTATTCCAGAACATCCATCAGAAAACCGATTAAGGATTATACCAATTAATTCATATTATCGAAAGGAATCGATTGAGTAACAGATCTTTCCTGTAGGTGCTCTAAGTCACCCAAAACGCGTTTTAGTTGCATCAACAAATTGTATTTTTGAGAAATTTTCTAATAATCTTCGATGTAACCTCCAACAATTTGCAGTTCCCAAGAAGTGACCGGGAGGCGTCGAATTTCCACTCATTTGTCTCGATTGTTAGATCGGAAAGAGTCTGAGCGTCAGTGACGGACAAACGAAGAAACACACGAACGGACAGACGGACGGTGTGGGAGATTACTTGTTTACTATTTAAGGATAGTACATATTAACTTATCAGATATATGCGTGTGGATAAATCAGTGCGAGAGGCTGGAGTAAAGCAAACTGTGGTTGGTCTGGGTTATTAAGTTCGCGGTATATACAGCCAAGGTCTAACGATTTTGTTACTTGTAGAAAAACAATACTAGTACTATGTGCCAATTGCACATGGAGTCTCGCTGGATCGATTTTTAGGCCATATTCTCTTCTACTGTACTTAAACAATATGTCCTTGACGATCCATAACAGAAAATGGTTTTCTTTGGTGGTTGATACGCATTTGTTGATTTGTTTGTAATCATTTGTACGAGACTTACAAGAAATACGTGGGTAGTATTTGCTTATTATTCGTACAATTCTCTTTGTAATCTAAAATGTCTGGGAGCTATAAGATGTATTTCCCAGAATATTATGCCATGTCTCAGGCGGGTCGAAGATTCCGAAATATGCATCATAGTACAAAAGCTGACTGAATTTGAAATAATTCTGAACGCGTAGCATAATGAGCTTAATTTTGTGTTCAATTCATTTAAATTGGACGTTCCAGTTAAGGTTTGATTGAATTGAGAGACCCAACAATTTTGTTACCTTAACATCAGTCAATGACACATAGTTCATTTTAAATGTATATAAATTTTCATTTGAAATGGAAAACTACATAGAAAGTGTTTTATTTTCATTTGAAATGGAAAACTACATAGAAAGTGTTTTATTTTCATTTATATTAATTTGTTATTTCGGAAACCAGTTTGAAAAAACATTGCACTATTTACTGTTTCTTTATTGCAAAGAATATTCGTATCAACCGCAAAGAAAAAACATTTTTCTTGTTTTGGATCGTCAAGACATATTGTTTAAGCAAGGTAAGAAGAGAATAGGACCTAAAAGCGATCCCTGCGAGACTCCATGTGCAATTGGCAAAGAATCGGAAAGATGAATACAGAATGTTCTGTCATTCCAGTAAGGAATTTCTACACTCTGGGATCATTGTTTAAGGTACGAACATAACCAAACTAGAGCAATAACACGGAATAAATTTTCAAAGTAAAATGTTATGAACAATGACGTCAAAATCTTTTGAAATATCTAAAAATATTCGAATAGGTGCTTCGTTTCGATCCAACAATGGGACGACATCTTATGAAAAAACATAGCTATCTTAGTAGATTTTGGATTTCCGAATCCATGTTGGTAATGTAAAAACGCGTCTTATTTACTGGAGAAAGGTTTTCATTCGTACGTAAAAGGCAGTATCTTTAATATTTTTGAAAAAACTGATAAAATAGAAATTGGCTGATAGTTTCCTTGAATTCTCATTTGCCCTATATATTTAATTTAATAATATTTTCATAATTGGGGAAAAGTTTTGCTCATTTATCAGCTGCAATTATGCAAAGAATAAATGGCAGTAAAATGTTTTATTGAAACTAATTAGTGTTGTTCTACTACCTGTGCTAATAAGTTCAACACAATTTTCTGTGCTAACAAATAAAACCCTATGACTCTTGACCGCCAGCAAATTTGCATTTAGTGTACAGAAAGAAAGCAAGGAGCCAATAAGCTCAGCATTTATTCTATGAAACAATGAAAACTGTAAGAAAGCTATGTGCTAATTCGTAAGCCCACAGGATAGATTATTATAAATTTATTGGACGCTTTCTTTCCGAAAAGCAATAATCACGTGTTTCTTCTAAATCCTATTTGCCCACACCACTGACACACTTTCCCCTTCATATACTATTAAATCATTCTCTGGTAATTTGGGAATATCGAAATATTATTGTAATGACAACAATTAAAAAAAGTACAGAAATTTATGGTGGAACGTATGAAGTACGTCTTGTATTCATGAATATAAAAAATAGCAAAAGAAAAGAAAAATACATTGTCAGCATCTTTGGTGAGACTCATTCACTTATTT
Organism: Teleogryllus oceanicus; assembly: GCA_964035755.1. NCBI lineage: Eukaryota > Metazoa > Arthropoda > Insecta > Orthoptera > Gryllidae > Teleogryllus > Teleogryllus oceanicus. The sequence continues at coordinate 123,486,743 of CAXIVR010000007.1, forward strand.
CTTTCTCATTTCTTTCAGACAGTGTATATCTTACATTTTTTGTTTCATTAATGAATTCGTCCAATCATGTAGATATTGTAGATATTACACTATTTGTAGATATTGTCATAGAAACTTTACGATCAAATTATAACAATAAAAACAAAGCGCAAACGATTTCTAAAGAAAGAAAGAAATATTTTTAAAAAAATCAAAATTTTTAATGAAATGATAAAAAAAAACATTTCGCGCCAATGTATTTCAACAATGAAAAATCACCCGGGATCGCTATGAATTGTAAAGAACACACACGCCGCGTGCGCATTACTTTCTATTGACAGCCTCCTCGATCCCGGATGTGTCTGTTCGGTCGGTGGGTGGTTTACGATTCACATCCTCGGCACGCACTGTGGTCGGTTGGCGGTGCAGACTGCCCGCTCGCCAAGGAATCACGCAGCATCCGGAGGGCGTGCAACTACCGAAGCATCCTGTGCGCGTCACGGCCGGGCAGGGCGAACGCGTCAACATGCAACACAGATCAAGTGTACAGTACCTCGTGTACATACATAGTTGGCTGGTTAGTGATTCCGCGCGTCACACGGCCGGGCAGGGGCGAACGCGTCAACATGCGAACGCCTGGCGTACTATAGTACTCGTGTACATATAGTTGGTTGGTTAGTGATTCCGGCGTCACACGGCCGGCAGTGGGGCGAATGCGTCAAACATGCGAACACAGTCTGGCAAAGGCGTACCAAAGGCCATAGTTGGCTGGTTAGTGATTCCGCGCGCTCGCACACGGCCGGGCAGTGGGGCGAACGCGGTCAACATGCGAACACAGCCCGCGCTATAGTACTCGTGTACATATGCTGGTTGGTTATATTCCGGGCGCGTCACACGGCCGGGCAGTGGGGCGAACGCGTCAACATGCGAACACAGTTCGGCAAAAGGCAGTACTCGTACATATAGTTGGTTGGTTAGTGATTCCGGGCGCGCGTCACACGGCTGGGCAGTGGGCGAACGCGTCAACATGTGAACACAGTTCATGCGCATACCTGTGTACATAAGGTTGGTTGGTTAGTGATTCTGGCGCGTCACACGGCCGGGCAGTGGGGCGAACGTCAATGCTTAGAACATAAAGTCTGGCGTACATAGTACTGTGTACACATAGAGTTGCTGGTTAGTTATCTATGCGCGTCACACGGCCGGGCAGTGGGGCGAATGCGCCAACATGCGAATACAGTTCGGCGTACATAGTACTCGTACACATATAGTTGGTTGGTTAGTGATTCCCGGCGCGTCACACGGCCGGGCAGTGGGGCGAACGCGTCAACAAGCGAACACAGTTCGCGTACAGTACTCGTGTACACATAGAGTTGGCTATTAGATTCCGGGCGCGTCACACGGCCGGGCAGTAAGGCGAACGCGCCAACATGCGAACACAGTTCAAGTGTACATAGTACCGTGTACACATATAGTTGGTTGGTTAGTGATTCCGCGCGTCACACGGCCGGGCAGTGGGGCGAACGCGCGTCAACATGCGACACAGTTCAAGTGTACATAGTACTCGTGTACACATATAGTTGCTGTTAGTGATTCCGGGCGCGTCACACGGCCGGGCAGTGGGGCGAACGCGTCAACATGCGAACATAGTTCGGGCGGTACATAAAGTACTCGTGTACACATATAGTTGGTTGGTTAGTGATTCCGGGCGCGCCACACGGCCGGGCAGTGGGCGAACGCGTCAACATGCGAACACAGTTCATGCGTACATAGTACTCGTGTACACATATAGTTGGCTGGCGAAGATTCGGCGCGTCACACGGCCGGGCAGTGGGGCGAACGCGCCAACATGCGAATACAGTTCAAGTGTACATAGTACTCGTGTACATATAGTTGGTTGTTAGTGATCCCGATAGCGTCACACGGCCGGGCAGTGGGCGAACGCGTCAACAAGCGAATACAGTTCAAAGTGTACATAGTACTGTGTACACATATAGTTGGCTGGTTAGTGATTCCGGGCGTCACACGGCCGGGCAGTAAGCAACGCGTCACATGCGAACACAGTTCAAGTGTACATAGTACTCGTGTACATATAGCTGGTTGGTTAGTGATTCCGGCGCGTCACACGGCTGGGCAGTGGGGCGAACGCGTCAACATGCGTAAATACAGTTCAAGTGTATAGTACTCGTGTACACATATAGCTGGCTGGTTAGTGATTCCGGCGCGTCACATGCCGGGCAGTGGGCGAACGCGTCAACAAGCGAATACAGTTCAAGTGCGTTAGTACTCGTGTACTACATAGAGTTGGTTGGTTAGTTATTCCGGCGCGTCACACGGCCGGGCAGTGGGGCGAACGCGTCAACATGCGAACACAGGTCGGCGTACATAGCACTCGTGTACATATAGCTGGCTGGTTAGTGATTCCGGGCGCGTCACACGGCCGGGCAGTGGGGCGAACGCGTCAACATGCGAACACAGTTCAAGTGTACATAGTACTCGTGTACACATATAGTTGGTTACAGATCTCCGGGCGTCCAGCTAAATCAGTCAGTCCCGTAAGTGTAGCGCATGTGTTTTCCTCAGAAGGTGGCGGTGATCTTCCTCCGCTGGATGGTGATTTCCGGCGCCTATTACATGTCGGCTAGCGGGGTTTCTCCAACCACGTGTTTCCCACCAGCGGGGCACCGAACCAGCCGGGACAAGTTCTAAGCTCCTGACTGGTCTCCCATGATGTGGTAGTGTAGTGCATGTTAGTGTAAGTGTGTGTAAGGGGAGAGGATAGGACAGGGAAGAGGAAGGACAGATCGCGCGCCGTCGGTGGCCCATTTCGTAGGGAACTGCTACGGCATTCACCTGGTGTTGATCGGAGAAAAAGCGGCAAATTGCCGATCAGAGCAGCCGGCCGCTAGAATTCTCCTCTAAGCAGCTACTTAATTCGACCTAGCTGAAAAGCTAGTGTCGAAAATCCTGCCGTCGTGAGGACTCCCGGTCAGAGGCGCTGCAGTGACATCAGTTGATGCACTGAGCTAGCGCTCCCGGTGCGCGTGCAAACGCTGTGTACCATAATGCATTCATTCCCTATGTTATTATTATTATTACTATTATTATTATTACTATTATTATTATTATTACTATTATTATTATTACTATTATTATTATTATTATTATTATTATTATTATTATTATTATTATTATTATTATTATTATTATTATTCTGAGATACCGGTCGCGAGCTTAAAGCTTTTTTCTGTTTGGGTCGGTGCCTCGCTGGTGGAGATACCTAGAGTGGTATTTCACGTGAATCAATTGATGTCACTACAGCGCCTCGGACCGGAAGGTCCTAGGTTCCCACTCCCCACGACGGCAGGATTTTCGACACTAGCTTTTCAGCCAGGGCGTATTCAGTCACCGTCTGGAGGATACCCAACGGCCGGCTGCTCTGATCGGTAGTTTCCCGTGGTTTCTCCGATCAACACCAGGCGAATGCCGGAGCAGTACCCCACCAAACGGGCCACGGACTGCGCGCGATCTCTCCTTCCTCTTCCTTGTCCCATCCTCTCCCCTTACACACACACTTACACTAACATGCACTACATCACCACATATTCCTGGAGACCAGTCGGGAGCTTAGAGCTTGTCTCCGATCGGGCGGTGCCCGCCGGTGGGAGAGTCCTGGTTAGGGGGAAACTCCACTAGCCGACGGTAGGTCGGCGCCGGATCTCGCCATCCAGCGGGAAAGAACACCGCCACCTCCCGAGATAAAACATAGACTACATTAACGTGACAAAAGGCCGTAGCTGTTGACTTGCACGAAAACATCAATAAATCAATCAACCAAACAACCCAAAATTCGAAAAAGAAGATAGTATTACGTCTTTTCTACTTTTAGCACAAGACGTAAGCGTGCACAGATCTCGAAAACAGTGAGTAAATTCATTAAAATGGATAAAACATATCTCAAAGCCCACAAAATCCCCTACTAAATGCATTTTCTTTCACTTCTGTAGCTTAACTAGGTTCGCAGTAGTAGTAGGTTAAAATTGTCGAACGTGTGCCCGGGCACGTAAGAATGCATCTGTTTATAACTGCCCGTAGCAACGATAATCGTACGAAACGTACCAGTGCGGTGAAAGGGAGGGCGGGCCAGGGTTGAAGGGACAGGATTGAGCTGAAGTATAGGACGGGCAGCCTGATAAATGTCAGGCGAGCGGCAGGTACGGGAAGGCAGAGGACAGCGTACGAGGTGATGAGTGATGAGTAAAGAGGATGAAAAGTAATGAAAATTGATGAAGAGGATGAAAAGTAATGAAAAGTGACAGAAGAGAGATGGAAAGTGATGAAAAGGGATGAAAAGGATGAAGAGGATGTAGGGGGTGATGTAGGGTGATGTAGGGTGATGTAGGGTGGATGATGTGATGAAGGATGATGGTGATGGAGGGCGATGGAAGGTGATGCAGGTAATACAGGGGAACAGGTGGAGAATGGTGGCATGGAACCAGGCAGACAACTGTGGGAAGGTACGGGGAGAATACATTATATCCACATATTTGCAGTGCAGTTAAGTGTAGTGAACGCAATCAATGAATTGAAGAAAATCCAGCTAAACTTATGGTTTGTGATAAATTTAGCATCACCGACATATAATTATTGGATATCATGACAGAGTTTTGGAAATATTTGTTATAATACTTTTAGTGATAGTATGATTACTGCATGTTCGGCTTGTACTTACCTCATTATTATTATTATTATTATTATTATTATTATTATTATTATTATTATTATTATTATTGTTGTTGTTATTATTGCTATTATTAATATTGTTATTATTATAATTATTGTTATTTAGCTGTCACCGGGTCATACCCAATTGCAGTTCAAATAAATGTATATGTATAATCTATTCCTTCACAGCCAAATTGTTGATTACACTAATAAATTTCCTGACATCGTAAGGTTCTTCAGCTGTATTGCAGTGTGGATGAAAGGAAAACAGTATAATGGTTCTAGATAAACGCAAGTGGATGTCTCTCAAACACGCTACCCATAGTTCACACTTACAAGGCTGCGCGAGAGGATACTGCAACAAGACCCTCCTGGCTGCCGGAGCCAGGCGCCCCGTCCACCTCCGCCGCCACCGCCGCAGGAGACGGCCCTATTTCCTGCACAGAGAAACAACAACGGTGACAAGCTGAAGGCGATCTCCACGTTTTGAAGCATTTCATCTCCTATTGTTTGATTATTGCTTGTTTCCTGGCACGTCAACTACTATGGCCACTAGTCCCGTACGTGTAGTGAATGTAAGTGTGTGTGTGTGTGCAGGCAAGTAAGTAAGCAATGGGGAGGATAGGTCAAGGGATGTAGGAAAGAAATATCACGCTTTCGTTTCGCCTGTGGTCTGTTTGTTAGGGTACTGCTCCGGCATTCGCTTGGTGTTTATCAGACAAACCACGGAAAACTACCGATCAGAGCAAGCGACCGCTAGAATTCTCCTCCACACGGTGACTGAATTCGACCCAGCCGTCTGGCTAGTGTCGAAAAACTGCGCCCGTTGTGAGTCGAATCCTCTGACCTCACGGTCAGAGGCGCTGCAATGGCATCAGTTGATTACCATAGCCCCCTCAACTGATAGATACTGAGCGAAAGCATCTGCTGTGATCAAACGATTCACTTGCATTTTTCTCCTCGCACCAATGATGTGTGTAACCTACGCCCTGATTTTCAGGAAATTCCCAACGGCCTACGAGTTCGTTGATGGATTGATTCAATAGTGATTCCGGGAGCGATAGCTCAATGCATCAACTGATGTCACTGCAGCGCCTCTGACCGGGAGGTCGTAGGTTCGAGTCCTGACGGCGGCATGATTTTCGACACTAGCTTTTCAGCTAGGTCGAATTCAGCCGCTGCCCGAGGAGAATTTAGCGACTTTTTTTGCCGCTCGATCGGCGGCGCCTTCCGTGGCTCTCCGATCAACACCAGGCGAATGCCGGAGCAGTACCCTACCAAACGGGCCACGAACCGCACGCGATCTTTCCTTCCTCTTCCTTGTCCTATCCTCTCCTCTTACACACACACTTACACTAACATGCACTAAACTACCACATATTCCGGGAGACCGCTCGGGAGCTTAGAGCTAGACCCGGCTGGGGCGGTGTCCCGCTGGTGCGACAGTCCTGGTTGGGGAAACCCCACTAGCCCACGGTAGGTCGGCGCCGGATTTCGCCATCCAGCGGAGAAAATCACCGCCATCTTCCGAGGAAAAACATGCACTACACTAACGGGACTAATGACCAAAGCAGCTGACGCGCCCGGAAATACGAAAAATCAATCAATCTATCCATCTTGATGGTGAGATCCAGCGCCGATCTGCGTCGTCTTGTGGGCGTTTCCCTAACCAGGTATTACCCTTTAGCGAGCGCCGCCCTAGCCGCGACAAACTCGAAGCTCGCGATCGATCTCCCGTTGTGGTAGTGTAGTACACGCAGTAAGTGGGTGTGTCTTTGAAATTCCTCCAGCTGCCTTCACCCGCCTCCGAAAGATTCTTCATCAGCATTACAATCTCCCTTTCCAACCGACATTCACACTAGGAAAAAACACCCATCCTCATCTAAACTGCATACCGTTCGGATTCCCCAAAGATAAATTTCTGTCCTCCGTAACTCCTATTCTATCTCCACATCATAACACCATAAACCCACTTCATACACCACCAGCAATAACTCCTAAACTCCCAACCTCATTTCCCATTGAGGATCCCAGAGAGGTCATCCTTCTTCTTATTTTTACTGCATATTATTGTGTACATATATACCGCATATGAAACAGTTATGTAAAGTGACTATGTACGCTGTATCAGGAAAGTATATAATAAAAAAAGCTTCAAGTGTCTTTCCGTCTATTCCACACTTGCACGCTTTCCACTCGCCCACGGTCACAGTTTTCGTTTCCTCGTCTGAGTTTAGCTCAGGGTAAGAAATGTCGCTGTCCCCGCAGCAACTCTGAGCAGAAAGTCCAACGGTTCAACTCTCGGTGATGGCATAATTTTGACACTACATACGCAGATGCATGTAGGAGAATTCTGGTAGCGAATGTCCGCGCTGAACCAACATAGACGGGACTTGTACCGCGAGCGAACTTTTCACTTTTCCTCAACTTATTTTTCTCCATTATACACACACTTACGTGAACTACACTATGTCGAGAAATCAGAGGAGGGCATTGAACTTGTCTCCGCCACGACGAGATATCCCCAAGAAAGTCGTTGCCAGTGATTTCAGAGGAACACCGCCTCTTCTCGCGATAGGCCCTTCTCTACACCAACGAGACTAATGACCATAGCAGTTGACGGCCCGGAAACATCAATCAATTTCCATTACCCTCACTCCTCCCACTCGTGGGCTCACGCTCTCTGTGCCCACCGCCATCGCCCGCTCTCTACCCGCGTGCCCACCGCCATCGCCTCTGCCGCCCCCACCGCCGTCCCTGTGGCGCAGTGCGGCGGGCGCAATCGCTGGACGACTGCGTGCGATTGCGTCGTCGCTAAATCCGCGCCATTCTTATTCCCGGAGACCAGCCCCGCGGGTGTCTTGCGTGGTATCTTTAGCGCCGAACAGAATACGACTGAAATGAAGCACAGGACACGAAATCTCGAATCATCGGAAGAGGGGAAAATATATAGTAAACTGTTATTATTTTGACATATAGAAACCAAGAAATCGCTTATTATTTTGGAATAAGCTAAAGAAAATTAATACATCTAATATAAAAAAAAAAATCGTTCACTATGGTGTACTTTTACAAGATAATGATAATAGACCGTAAGCAAATAAATTCAAATAAGGAAGAATTCCTGAGATGCGAACTGAAAGGTTTCGTCTTTATAATTCAAGAGTACTTCATTTATTAAAAGCTCATTTAATAACCCCTTTTCCTCGAGTGATTTTTTAATGTCTAAAACTAGATGAAGATGAAATATCTTTATTACGAAACGTATACAGAGCAGACCTTCACTTATAAATGTAAATAACTAGTTTAAAATCATTCAGGTCAAATATTATAAATAATAAAACTCCGATACAAAATCCATCATGAATCATTGCATAGAAACAGTGGCCGAAACTTAATGAGGCCAAAACAGTTAAGAATTTGGGATTTATTTCTACTATGTTGATCCTGGAGAATTTGCCTATCTGTAGTTAAAGACACAACTCGAATTACTTTTCCGGCAACACCAAGCTTCATCCATCAATGTACTACCTTTCAGTTCCATTGGGTGTACTGTAATGTACTGCGCGTGGCTGACATAATGATTGAAACTGAGTGCTGACAGTGTGAGCTGAGATTCCTTTGCGCCACACCTCTCCCCTCCCGTACTCACCCATCCTGTCCGTCGGCTTTTTCGTCTCTGAGGCGGCTTTCAACTACCTATTAGCCTTCTCCTCCTCCAGTCCGCCCGCTCTACTCCGCCTCGCCCAGCCCCGTCTCGTTCCGTTCCGTCTCGTCCCATCCCGTCCCGTTTTGTCCAGAACTGCCCTCCCGTTCCCCCCCCTCCCTCCCGTCCCGTTCTCTCCCGTCCTGTCCCGTCCCGTCCTGTTCCGTCCTGTCCCGTCCTGTCGCGTCCCGTCCTGTCCCGTCCCATCCTGTTCTCTCCCGTCCTGTCCTGTCCCGTCCTGTTCCATCCTGTCCCGTCCTATTCCGCCAGGTCTCGACCTGCCCCGTCCTGTCCTGTCCCGTTCTGTCCCGTCCCGTCTCATCCCGTCCCGTCCCGTCCCGCCTCATCCCGTCCCTCCCGTCCCACCCCGTCCGGTTCCATTCCATCGCATCCCCTCTCACCCATCCCGTCCCTCCCCAAACAGCCCATACTGCCTGCCCTTCACACCACCCGCCCCACCAGACGCCCGCACCGCACGTCCGCCCCACCGTTCGCCGGTCCGCCTGCCTGCGCTGCCGCACCGACCATTCTGCCCGCCGAAACTGCTCGTCTGTATCCCCTCCCGTACCTCGCAAGCCACATCGACAATTCCATCCATCCACACACACACACACGTACATCCACCCACCCGCCCGCCCCACCGCATAGCTCGGCACTCTCCGCCCGCCTACCCCGAGGCGGTGCGGCGGGCCGCATCGGTGTTCATTGACGAGGACCGGATCAGCTGGGCAGCCTGTGGTTTTCTGTGCGAGAGAGACAGAGGCAGCGTGGGCTCCACTCAGCGGGAGCATCAACCGTGTTACGTGGGGGTTAGCGATCTCGTTAACGCGTGATTCCCGAAGAGGGCGGCGTAAGGAGAGCGAGTTCAAGGGCCGAGCGGGCGGCCCTTTTCAGCGGGACCAATCCTATCATTCGTTGGGAATGCGATGGATTCCTCTCGAATTCGTCTCTGGGGATTCTACAGTGATGTGTATTACAGCGACGGTCATCGCCAACTGTTCATCTATTCACAATTTTTTATTTTCTACAACACTCCGTCAATCGCACCGTTGGATAGAGTCAAACAGAAGTTTCTTTCTAATTAGAAAAGGAATGTTAGAGGAATACACCGTTAGAGGAATACAATACTTCTATTTCTCTAACGGTGTCTGAGAAGGGTATCAATAAAAAGTTTATCTCTGTTATGCACTGTGCCGCCGCACACCGAATAAAATCGTTGTGTTTGTTTGACAGATTCCAACATGCGAATACTGGCGTATAAAACGGTGTTCTTGAATATTTGATCGAAATGATTTTGTTTCTTTAATTTGAAAGTATTTGATACTTTAAATGTGTTATTGCGTTTCTCTTCGTTACTGTAAAAAGACGTAAATATTAAAAGATGTAGAAATAATGCGGGCGTTGGGAGTAGTTCTAGTACTGACTCGCCGTGCAGTGACTGAAATGTAATAGAAGCTTCAAATATGGTTTGTAATTATTTATTGCTTCTTTCCATAGTGTATTCAATTACAACATAAGCAAAGATAAATAAGAACAATGTATTAATGATGTTAATAAAGAAAATAAACTTCATAATGGGTGATGAGTTTGACGGAGTCCAACGCTCGAGTACTCGTGTTACGAATAGCCGTGCAAGTGACGGAATGATAAATTAAGATTAATGTTAAGTGCTGTGCAACTGATTATAGTGTACTATACTTTATTTGGAAAATTTTTTAATTAAGGAAAAAATAAAAAATTCTATTTAGAAACAGCTTTACTCCACAACTTTAACTTCTTACATGATGTGTACAAGCTAGTCTCAATAAAGAGGAACCCAACGTCATTCCAAATATAATTAATAAGGAAATTAGTACAAGATTCATTACCACATAAGCCTTAAAGTATTCAATTCATTGAATACTGAACTGAAGAGCTGTGATGTAACCAAACCAAAATATAGAAAGCATCTCACATATTAGATTATCCAACTAGATGAAGAAATTGTAAGTCGTATTATGAACCAATACAGTGACCAAGCATGACATGGGTTAGTTTCATTTAATAAACATAAAATTAATACTCATAAAAATAAAATATTATCATACTTTTTCTTTCTTTTCTTTTTCGTTAATTTTGTAATAATGAACAGTAATTTTTATATCACCAAATCTATGTTTAGCCACTGCAGGTTCGCGCACAGGAATTTTTCCTCTGAAAAATAATGTTATTTTACATTATTTGTATTTGTACAACCTGTGAAGTTATTTTATTTTACATTTTACATTCATTTCTATTCACCAATCATGTGTTACATCCGTAAATGAACGATTAGCATATTGTCTCACAATTTGCCAAATAATGTATGATAGCTAGTTCAACTGTAAAATATATTTTAATAAACGAAATATAAGGAGGTAAAAAACATAGATCAATATACTTTACTGATCGGTGGTACACCATCTGTGGATGATATTATTTAAGAATAACAAATATCAATACACTATTACTTTTCGCTTGTTCAACTGTAAAATATCATTTTCAATATAACGAAATATAACGGACACACAATAATCTAAAACCCAAATATCTACTTGGTTCAGATATTGTTATATATGACAATAAGAAACTTTAAAACATTGTTTCGTATTCTTTTTATTGATTTGCAAATATAAAAAAAGTTTGTGTGTTAAAATATTTTCTAGTAAATGACCTTCATTGAAAATGATACCCGAATTCAAGTATCGAATTTGCATCACTTATCTGCAACGAGATCCCTACTACTCGTTGCCATACCAGCGTGAATCGACTTCAAGCAAGAGGACTCACCTCCCAAATATTGAAATTTGCTTCGAGCGTAACCGAGAAGATAAGTTATCAGCTACATACGATTTTGTAGAGCTTACAGAGTGTGACGATTTATGGGGCGCAATGAGAACCCCGTACTCTCAATGATAACAAATTCTGTAATGAGAAGAAAACTAAAAATTAGGTAGTGTTAATGAGAGGCATACACAACTGTGCCCTGCAGACGTCTGCTCGCACAGCAAGTGCTCTCTCTAATGGTGCTTAGCGTGTATTTATGTGCTTGGGGTGGGGCGTGGGAATGACGTATAACTCCGCATGTGCAGTCAAGAAGAGTGGGGAAATAATGAGGCTGCTTCATTAGTGGATGTGCTTGTTAGCTTAAGGGTGATGTGCTAGACGCAATCAATGGGAAGCGACAGAAACGTACTGCGTCTCAGTCGGTGACGGAGGAAGCCAAACGTACAAAAGTACCTATCTTTGAATTCGGCCTTCCCCATTTTAACGGAAAGGACCCATCTCAATGCCTCAGGCTCAATAATACGCAAATGTCCAATTTGACACTGGAATTCTTTGAGGCTCAGAGTGAAATTGGGCATTTAATGTTATCCCTACAAACTCAGCTGTGCTTAAGAGAATGTTAGTCTACACATAATGTAACCGCTTGTCATCGGTTACACTCGTGACAAAAGAAATATTGAAGTGACAATACCCGACATCTTGCCCTACAAATAGTTCCTAGAGTAGCGAAGAGATGGCGTTACCTAGAAACAAATTTCTGAACGTACTTTCGCCCTAGCCAATCAGAACTTTGTAGAAATGCGAATATGGCATGAGGCTTGACTCGGACGAGATTGTCTTTCTTTCCGGATCGAGACGCTGAAGTGAGTAGATGGGTACTATTCCACCACACAACCGACGAGGGACACGTGGAAAATACCAGAAATGAAGCTTTATTAAAAGGTAATTGTCTAAGTATTTTTCATGGGATTAATTACTGTGATATGTGAAGATTACGTAAAATTCGATAGGAACATTAAACAAGTAATGCAACGAATGTAAGAATAACAGTGGTAGTGGACTAAAATGAATTTATAAAACCACGTTGCTACATTCTCGTTGCTGGAATATAGAAGAGATTTTTTGTAACATAGGACGTGTTTCTGTTTCTTTGTTACAGCTTTTACAGCTTTTTCAGCTTTTTCAGTTTTTTTCAGTTTTAGTTTTGAGCAGTTACTTATTCTACTTTTATTCTATTTCATTTTTTATTTATGGGATTTCATTTCGAAAATTCAATTGAGAATTTTGATAATTGAAAAGCATAATTTATTCAACAACTGGTCTAACTTTCACTAAAAACAAAGTTATAATTTGAGTTTTTGACTCGCATTCTAACGCGACCATCACCTTCGTGTATGCTGTGATTTAACTGGGCTGTACAACGAGGAGAAGGCGTACGGAAATACTCCGATTCCATCGCGGTAGGCAGCGCACAACCGTCGCAGGACAACGACGACCTTGGGGCGTGAACGTCGCTCGACAGCCGTCTACGCAGCGCGGGATCAGCTTGGAAAATTCGCCTGTCGTGAGTCACAGAAAAGCAGAAAGAATATTTACTAAATTGCAGCTTGGAAAACTTTCAAGATAGAATCATGATTGCACAAATTAAAACGTTGTGATATGAGCTTCCCTCAGTAACAGACATTGATCGGACAAGTTTTACTAAATATTAGTCTTGATAACCAGTAAATTTATTTTTGCAGTCGTAAGAGAAATCAGATCTAAATAATTTTTATGTTTATTGATAAAAGTCGTCCTTGTGTATAATTTTTTATCTAAATTCATATATAATTGACTTGATGTTATTTGAAATCATTTAAGAGGAATTGTCTATGTAAAAAAGGTTTTGAACATGAATGAAAGTTGTTAAATTGTTTCTGGTAAACGTTATGTCATGAACAGTCAAGAGACTTTGTAAACAGAATTTTGCACTGCGAGGTCACGCAGAAGCTGAATATTAAGTGTAAATATTGAGTGTAGTATTATTTAAGATTGAAAAGGTATTAGTGAATTTTGGTATATTGTTTGTATGTATTTTTTTTTTACAGGATGGTTATTTAAATTGTGAATTGTAGGTTTCATTAAGAGATAATTTGTTTTGAGAAGTGTACATATGTATTTACTGTTTGTTTCGTGTAAATGTAGATCAGAGTCACTATTATTCTACAGAAAACTGCAGTTTAGGTAGGGAGTTAGCTACCATTGTGTAATCAAAAGGAAAAGTAATCACGTGGGAGAATATGAACGTGAGTGTACGAAGGATCATATTGGAAAGAATATATGTTACTTGTTCTTTAAAACTATGAAATTGTGTTTGTTTGTTAAATGAATATTAGTTAGCAAAGACGAACCCACCACCGATAGGGAATTATCCATAATTTGAGATCTTCCCAGGTTTGTGTGACGGTGTAATCACACGTCACAAAACAAGTAAATAACAGATTTATTTTGTAATTCGGCGTACTACGAAATAGTTAGGTAGATACGTGACGGTTACATTTGGGCGCCCAACTGGTTGGCTCGAAATTATTAGAATTTCGTAGGCTAATATTATTAACGAAACCAAAAATTTGTTAATGAATTTTTTAGTCTGAAACTTGAGTACAGAAGTTTAGTATTAGTGTGAAGCATCAGTAGTTTTATTGTAAATCTGAATTTTCATTACGACGGGTTTAAAAAATGGCAGATAAATTTGATAGAGCTAGAATCTTGAACAGATCTCGTCAGGTAGTGAGGAGGAAAGGAAACTGTGGTTCAAACAACAGAACAACCTAAGGGAGACTCTGAAGTGCAGTTAGGAGAGGACGGTAATTTGCATTTAACACCGAAACCTTCTCCGACGGAATCAACATCTACTTCAAGAGATGATGTTCCGACGGAAGCAGATATTCTTAGAGCTAATGACATGATGGCTAGGCTCATGGCACAGTTCATGACTCAAATCGAACATAAATTTGATTTCGTTAACGCCCAATCGAGTCAACAAATGAACAACTGCTGCACAACTAGATAAATTAGCTAAACAAAATGAGCAACAGGAGGCGCGCACAGTTGAACAAAACGGGCAAATTACAAAGAAACTAGAAGAACAGGAGGCGCGTATAGTTGAACAAAACGAGCAGATTACAAAGAAACTAGAAGAACAGGAGGCGCGTATAATTGAACAAAATGAGCAGATTACCAAGAAACTAGAAGAACAGGAGGCGCGCACAGTTGAACAAATTACAGCTAAAATTGAAGAACAAAACGAACGAATGTCAGCTAAGTTAGCGGAACAGGACGAGAAACTAACTCAACTTTCTAGAGATCTTATCGAACGGACTGAGGCATTAGAATTAAAATTTACGCGGTCATCTGAACAGTTAAAGGCCGAAATTAAGGAGGACCTTGATGTTCAAATTCAACAGATTACTTCCAATTTTAATTTTAAGACAGATTTAATTGAAACTAAGGTTACCCAAGTTGAGAATAAAATAGACAAGACGGTCGAAGAGCAAAACAAGACCATCCAAATTATTTCAAATAAGCAAGTAACAATTAGCCACGAGGGGACAAAGATAAAATCATGCGAACGAGAAAAAAGGGAGAAAATCCAAATTTTAAACCAGAAAAAACAAGAAGTAGAAGCGAAAGTTGAGATATAAAGGAGAGAATAGAAAATTTACCATCTTCTTCTGTTTTGCATCATTCGAGCACCATTACTATTCCTCCTGGTTTAACGTTTAGTGCGTTAGGAAAAGAAAATCCTTGCATGTTCATAAAGGCGGTAGAAAATTTCTTTATGTTATACAATTTTCCTGAAAGCAAGAAAGTCAGAATTATCTACCAAATGTTACAATCTAGTGCGAAATTGTAGGCTGATACATTAGATCCGTTACTAGCTACGTTTCAAGAATTTAAGGAAAAATTCTTCAATCGCTATTGAATTATGAGACCAAATTAACTTTAGGTTAAATTTGATGTATAGTACCTGGCGAAAGGGACGGTTAGCATGCAAGATTATGCAACGGAGAAGTTAGCAGGTCTTAGTTTATGCACGCCACCCATTTCAGAGAATGAAATAGTATGTTTATTGATCAGACATTTCCGGTAGGCATACAAAATTTGTTGAAGAGTCAATTACGATGTCTTCGGAAAACTGATTTGCCAACTTGATTGTACGATGCATCATATGAAATGACGGAAAATTTAAAGCAAGTCATCACCCACTTCAAGTGTATTGTAGTTACCGCGCAAGAGGGACACGGTAACGGCAATAATAGTAAGCAAAAGGTGAAGAGACAAGGCTACAACAGAGAGAAGAGAATAGTTCAACCCGACCGAAGCAGAGTAAAAATTCAGCGGAAACGGCAAGTCAACCAACCAAAGTTTTTATCTCAACTACGACTAATTCAAACAATGGCAGATATGAGTATGGACCATCGACGTCACGTGATTCTAACCCATTGATCACGGAATTAAACTAGTAAGGTTTGTCTCGAATGGTCGCCCCGAAACAAACCATTCTTCCATTGATGTCGAAGAGGTGACTTTCAGGTCCATGGCAGTTATACATTCCGCTTTGGAAACGCAAAAAGATTTATTTGCAAATGTAAAGATTACGAAACGCAAATGCCCATTGATAGAAGTAGAATGCGAAGGGAAAAAGATCCTAGCATTAGTCGACACGGATTGCACTTGCTCGGTAATAGTGGAAAGTTTGTTAGAGGAACTTTCAGGAGGGCAGAGGCACACCGCAATTCCCTATGCGGAAGTCGTATCTGATGGGAGCGAATAGAGAAGTCGCGGCCTATCTACTGACAAGTACTATTGCAGCTGACAATAGGAACGGCATAATTCACTATTCTATAACCATAAAGTAATCATTGACATGGCGAGAAATTGTTTGCAAATTCCAAGGAACGGCATAATTCACTATCATCCATTTGATGAAGATGAACATCTAATATACCATGCGAACTGTATCAAGGTCAACAACCTTCCCACTTTGTTAGAAAATGTTGTAAGAAATAATGGTAACTTAAACCGACAACAACAGGAAGAACTGTTAAAATTGTTAATAAGATATCAACAAGTTTTTGAAAAATGTGAAGAGCCCATTAAAGATTTTGAATTTCATATTGAGCTAACTGATGAACGGCCATATGCATCACATAACTACCCTATACCAGTTGCATATCGGAGAGAAGTGGATGAACTTATTCAGTCCATGTTAAACGATAAAATCATTAAGAAAGAAAGGACTCCATATTTAAATCCAATAGTCATTGTCAAAAAGAAGAATGGGAGCTTAGGCCTATGTTTAGATGCTCGAAAATTGAATGCGAAAACGATCCCGTACCGAGATAGACCTCCCAAGATAGAGGAGATGTTAGCGAAACTTCAAGGTGTTAGGTGGATCAGCAGTACCTGATTTCAGCATCTTACTGGCAGATTCCTATAGCTAATGATTGCAGAAGTATACTGGCTTCGTGTACAGGGGTATAAGCTACGTATATCAGCGAGTTCAGTTTGGTTTAAAAAATTCAGCTGCCGCATTAATCCAATGCTTAGATAATATTATCAACAAGAAATTGTATCATGCCTCATTAGTGTATGTGGATGATGTTATCTTGTTTGCGACAACGTTCCAAGAGCACTTATGTCATTTAGAAAATTTATTTAAAATCTTGATTGATAACCACCTCCAGTTAAACGTAGAAAATCTAGTTTCTGTAGGAAACAAGTGGATTTTAGGTTACCAATTAACTACTCAAGGTTTAAGTATGAAACCAGAAAAAATTATAGAAATTGACAAGATTCAGGCACCGAAGAACCGGAAGCAGTTGAAAGGGTTTCTGGGATGTGTTAATTACTATAGTCGGTTCATTCCAAATTATTCAATGTCTATTGTACAATTTCTACCATTGTTAAAGAAAAACCAGCCATGGGAGTGGACTGAACTACACGAAAAGCAATTCCAAGATTTAAAGGCTTGTTTTTATCATTCTTGTGTAATTGCCTACCCTAATTTT
This sequence comes from Teleogryllus oceanicus, assembly GCA_964035755.1. NCBI lineage: Eukaryota > Metazoa > Arthropoda > Insecta > Orthoptera > Gryllidae > Teleogryllus > Teleogryllus oceanicus. The sequence goes on from CAXIVR010000007.1 coordinate 123,504,011, forward strand.
GAGAAAGAATTTATACTACAAACAGACAGTAGCGACCATGCAATTGGAGCTGTTTTATATCAGATCATTAGTGGTAAAGAGAAAGTTGTATCTCTTATAAGTAGGGTACTTAGAGGACCCGAACTGAATTTTTCAGTCACAGAAAAGGAGGCAAATGCCATAGTGTGGGCCATCCATAAATTAAGAGAATATCTCGTTGGAAGACATTTCACAATTAGGACGGACCACAAGGCATTAATTTTTTTAAACCGTTGTCACACAAATAATGACCGATTATTACGTTGGATATTGTACCTTCAACAATATTCTTTTACAGTAGAACATTGTCCAGAGAGCTTAACCACCTCCCAGACATACTTAGCAGAAATACGCTCGACCGGAGGAAACGGTAGAAGAGAGAAACGTATTCTTTGCATCGCCCATACAATTAAATTACATAGAAATGCCACATTTAAACTGGCAGATGATAGCCATTCACCAACAGCAAGAAGAATTAACTAGGAAAGTGAAGTTATTTTTGCGTGGGGAACTTGACCCTGAAGATGTTGATGGAATTCGTTGGACGAGAGAAGGCGATAGATGGAAATTAGTAGAAGACGTCATTCTCGTCAAGACTAGAGCTGAACCACCTACGTATAGGATCTGGATGCCCAAAATCCTGACGTACGGAATTATATGGCTTGTTCACACGAAACTTGGACATTTTGGAGCGGATAAAATCGACAAGACTATTTCGGAAATCGCCCACTGAAGGGACGAAAAAACAAATTAGAAGAACGATTGCGGTTTGCGTCACCTGTCAGCGCACCAAATATCCTAATCGCTATTTTGCCGGAGCTCGAGCTGCAATTCTACCATCTGAAACGAATGAACTAGTAGCAATAGACCTTTATGGACCTCTTCCTAAAACCAAGTATGGTTACAAATACATTTTCGTATGTATTGACGTCTTTTCTAAGTTTACCCAAGTTTACTGTGTCAACAAACCGAGCGCAAAAAATTGTTTACATCAATTAGATAAATATTTTAGAACCGCCGGGGATTTTGAAAAATTGTTGTCGGATCATGGACCGCAATTTACTAGCGATCACTGGATCCAAGCCATGGAAGAGAAGAATATTACCCACATCTTATCTAGTATTCGACATCCTCAGTCAAATCCATCCGAAAGGGTAATGCGAGAACTATCCAGGTTGTTTCGAGTGTATTGTCGTCAGCGACATACCGACTGGTATTTACTGGTGCCTTATATCAACCAGTGGCTCAATGCGGTACATCATGACACTATTGACATGACCCCATATGAGGCCCACTTCAAAAGGAGAATGCCGCATGTATTAGAACATCTGCGAAGACCCGAGATCACCATTACCGAAGTCACGGATGAAGAGATTGCGCGACAGTTACATCGTAAAGCAAGAAAACGGTTAGACCAAACCAAATATGCGCCATACATGTTTACTGAAGGACAAAGAGCTATGCTACGTCTACCAAAACCGTCGGACGTACAGGCAAAACAAATTTCGAAATTCTTCGCATTGTATGAAGGACCATACAGGATATCGAGAGTTCGACTCCCGAATGTTGCGGAACTAGTGGATGACAATGGACGCAGCATCGGAAGATTTAATTTTTATAATTTAAAGCCATTTCAAGAATAAAGTAAAGAAGACTTAAGCAGCATAGAATGCAAGGTATGAGAAATCAACATCCTGTAAGAAGATTTTTCGAATTTTCTATCGCGAGAAAAATCTTTTTAAAGGAGGGCTTATAACCGCTTGTCATCGGTTACACTCGTGACAAAAGAAATATTGAAGTGACAATACCCGACATCTTGCCCTACAAATAGTTCCTAGAGTAGCGAAGAGATGGCGTTACCTAGAAACAAATTTCTGAACGTACTTTCGCCCTAGCCAATCAGAACTTTTGTAGAAATGCGAATGTGGCATGAGGCTTGACTCGGACGAGATTGTCTTTCTTTCCGGATCGAGACGCTGAAGTGAGTAGATGGGTACTATTCCACCACACAACCGACGAGGGACACGTGGAAAATACCAGAAAAGAAGCTTTATTAAAAGGTAATTGTCTAAGTATTTTCATGGGATTAATTACTGTGATATGTGAAGATTACGTAAAATTCGATAGGAACATTAAACAAGTAATGCAACGAATGTAAGAATAACAGTGGTAGTGGACTAAAATGAATTTATAAAACCACGTTGCTACATTCTCGTTGCTGGAATATAGAAGAGATTTTTTGTAACATAGGACGTGTTTCTGTTTCTTTGTTACAGCTTTTACAGCTTTTTCAGCTTTTTCAGTTTTTTTCAGTTTTAGTTTTGAGCAGTTACTTATTCTACTTTTATTCTATTTCATTTTTTATTTATGGGATTTCATTTCGAAAATTCTATTGGAGAATTTTGATAATTCCGAAAAGCATAATTTATTCAACAACTGGCTCAACTTTCACTAAAAACAAAGTTATAATTTGGAGTTTTTGGACTCGCATTCTAACGCGACCATCACCTTCGTGTATGCTGTGATTTAACTGGGCTGTACAACGAGGAGAAGGCGCGAAATACTCCGATTCCATCGCGGTAGGCAGCGCACAACCGTCGCAGGACAACGACGACCTTGGGCGTGAACGTCGCTCGACAGCCGTCTACGCAGCGCGATCAGCTTGGAAAATTCGCCTGTCGAGTCAGAAAAGCAGAAAGAATATTTACTAAATTGCAGCTTGGAAAACTTTCAAGATAGAATCATGATTGCACAAATTAAAACGTTGTGATATGAGCTTCCCTCAGTAACAGACATTGATCGGACAAGTTTTACTAAATATTAGTCTTGATAACCAGTAAATTTATTTTTGCAGTCGTAAGAGAAATCAGATCTAAATAATTTTTTAGTTTATTGATAAAAGTCGTCCTTGTGTATAATTTTTATCTAAATTCATACATAATTGACTTGATGTTATTTGAAATCATTTAAGAGGAATTGTCTATGTAAAAAGGTTTGAACATGAATGAAAGTTGTTAAATTGTTTCTGGTAAAACGTTATGTCATGAACAGTCAAGAGACTTTGTAAAAAAGAATTTTGCACTGGGGGTCACGCAGAAGCTGAATATTAATGTAAATATTGAGTGTAGTATTATTTAAGATTGAAAAGGTATTAGTGAATTTTGGTATATTGTTTGTATGTATTTTTTTTTACAGGATGGTTATTTAAATTGTGAATTGTAGGTTTCATTAAGAGATAATTTGTTTTGAGAAGTGTACATATGTATTTACTGTTTGTTTCGTGTAAATGTAGATCAGAGTCACTATTATTCTACAGAAAACTGCAGTTTAGGTAGGGAGTTAGCTACCATTGTGTAATCAAAAGGAAAAGTAATCACGTAGGAGAATATGTGAACGTGAGTGTACGAAGGATCATATTGGAAAGAATATATGTTACTTGTTCTTTAAAACTATGAAATTGTAATTCGGCGTACTACGAGGACAGTAAAACCAATTTATCTTCCCGGTTTGACGGTGTAATCACACGTCACAAAAAAAAAAATTTACTTCTGTAATTCGGCTACTACGAAATAGTTAGGTAGATACGTGACGGTTACAATAAGGACAGTCATACCCAATGCTATACATTGTAAGTACACGTAAATAAATAGTTTATTTGACTTTCTTGAAAGTTTTCTTAACTTTAACATTACCAATGGCTAAAGGACCCAGCACTTTCTTTTTGAAGTTGCATTTTTTATAAAGTTAAATGTCATTTGTGATGTGTTTTATGTACACAATATAATGCTATTTTTTACAAGTGATTGTTAGAATTTGAATTACTATTGCGTCTTTGGCTGTGGATAAAACACATTCAGGATTATTCAATCAGAGACTGAACATTTAGGATATATTTTAGAAAAAATATTTTTAGAGCACTTAGTAAAATTTAGAAACGGAATTTACTTGTATCATTTCATATATTTGATACACGATGTTTAGGAACATAATGTTCCAGAAAAATGTTTCACCCCCCCCAAAAAAAATTAATAATATTTAAATACATTATACAACCTTCACCGATTTATGCATGCACAATATGGGGAAGTACTCCCTAAAACTGTGTTTTTTGGAGCCCTAAGAACGATAATTTGACGTCGTACATTTTGTAATTTATCTAGGGAACTCGAAACCGGATGATGACCACAAACACATATCTCTGGCCGAGAAAGAGGTCCGTGTCTGTGGGCAGGCAAATGTTGGGTGAACTATGCACAGTAATGCCTAGCACCTAGCTGTAATTCTTTAGAAAAGGAAATTAAGTATTAAAATAATAAAATATATTTGTGTAAATATCGGATATTTTGTTACAAGCTTTTATATTGTTTATTTAGTTCAGTTACTTTAAACGATAAATTTAGACTCTCACGATATGCTGATATAATATTTCACAAAAAATGGTTGGATTTTCGCACGCACCACTACGTCTCGTAGCATTTACTTCTCGTGTAAGCCCTGCTTATCTGCTAGGTCGTCCACCTTCGAATAACTGTCATCGCTGGCTACATCGAGATTATTTCATTTACCGTGTATTTCGAACGTTGTAAAACTAGGAAATGTTAACATTTAAAGAAAACAATTCTAGGACTCCTTGTCGATGACGATTTTTCTCTCATATTAATAGGTCGTAAATATTACAATTAAATATTTTACATTATTTTTTCAACAAACTGAAGGTATACTATTGAAAATAAAATACACAGACGTCAATTATGCGCAGACTCTCAATTAACTCATATACTCTGGAAAACAATTTGAAATTGACATGCAGGTGGAAAATAATTATTATTAAAATAATGTAGAGCAGAGTCCTACAACTTACGCTGTGCTGCACATACAGCAGACAAATGTCGAAACCCGTACCAAACATTAACAGAAGACTCGGTGTACATTCACATCTTTTGCCAATTAACAAAAATATTAAGCACATCACTATCGTATCTACCTAGCAAAAAGATAGATTTGCTAGAAAGCTACGACGTGGCAGTGTCTGTTGCACGATTATGTTTTTTTTTTTGTTTTCCAGAAAACTATCTAAAGCTGCACGCCTTCTCTGTCAACTGTACTTACGCCTTTCCACAAGCCCTCTCCTGGAGGTGTTTTTTCAGTACTCCAGGTATATTCACCCATCATTTACAAGAAAACTAATAATAATAATAATAATAATAATAATAATAATAATTTTTTCTTGTTGTTACGCACATGATGTCAGCAAAATCGTTAAAAACAATGGATGACAGAACAATTTTAATGATATCGTATGTAGAAAGATGAACAATTTTTTGGATCATTTTTGTAAAAAAAATATAAAATAGAATAAAATAACTATTATAGAATAATGTCAATTAAAAAACGACTAGTAGCAACATAAAAAGGAAATAACTGTATATAACATTTTATTATACATAAATATGAACATATTTTAATAATAAATAATTTCATCTGAATTTCCATCTGCCAACAACACTCCATCGGAATTTCTACTAATCATGCTAGTAAACCAAAATAAAACAATAACTAGGAACAAGCACGTTTTGAATGAAGCGAGGCATCGGCAGCGCGCGGCTGCTCATCCGTCGATGCTTCCGATTCGTCCTTGGGCGCAGGGATTTGCATAGGCGCGCGTGTGACGCCGCCGCGGCGGGCCTCCGGCGCCCCCGGGCCAGCGCGCACGTGGGGTCGTTAGTGCGGAAAGGAATCCCGCGACGCCCTCCGCACCCGGAGCCTCCGGGCGCGCGGTGGCAGTCGGCGGCCGCTAATCACGCCGCCGGAATTGGATTCGTTGAAGGCGTTCCGCGATCTTCGATTCCAGTCTCCAGGGGAGGTGGCTCAGGCATCAACTGATGTCACAGCGGTGCCTCTGCCCGGAGGTTCAAGGTTGAGTGGCGAGGGCTACACCGGAGGCGTAGACAAGGCAGAAGCGATGACGCACGGGGTTTTTCTAACAGGGTGCATCGCTAGGTCGGAGGCAATGGAGGCGGCGGGTCGCGTGGCGAGGGCTATTTAAGGGCCGTGAGAACAATAGCTCTTCCTTCTTTGGGATCCTGAAGGAAGCAGCGTAGGTCGTTCGTGAGAGGTGCGAACGTGCAGGCGGCGCAAGGAGCCGGCAGTTATTGTCGTGACTAGTGAGACATGTAGTCGGTCTCAGGGCAGGCGGTACTACGCACGGCGAAACATTAGGTAGTATGTTGCGGTGTGGTAGCCGTGTTAAATATCTCCTAGCAGGGTCATTTAGTTAGTTAATTGTATAGAGTGCATTGGTTATTTGTGACTACGGTCTAAATTGTGAATATACGTGCTGTTATTACAACCCACTCTCGTCTGTGTACTGATTACACCCGTATGACGCCACAATAGATAGGTCGAATACAACCGCTGTCTGAAGAAGAATTGTAGCGGGCGACTGCTCTGATCGATAGTTTTACGAGGTTCATTCGATCTATAATCGATCGATAACATAGACACAGCAGTTGCGGTGGCGGCCAGCTCATTCCACCTAGATGTTCTAGCTGACATTGGGCCAGTACTTTATTCTCTTCCAATACACGAGACACTATTTGAATCGTGCGCGCGTAATTTAGAAATGTTTCCATTCTGAATACTAGCTATTCTGTGTCCAGAGTGAATCCTAGCATCTCGTATCGAAAGCCGAATTTGAAATCGCAAGACGGGAAAAGTAAACATTCTGCAGATTAAGTTAGCCGAAGAGTTATATCAACTATATGTTGATAAATAGGTGCTAATCGCAGTGTAAGCAAACAGGTCACCTTTTCATTCGACCTTTTTTGTCCCTTTTTTTCGCCTTTTTCTTATGTGTAACAACAATGATTAGTATTTAATAGTAAATATTGCATAATTTTCTTCCCATTCAAATGATTAGTCTCCGAGGTATGACCTCTGAAATAGTTATCATAATAATTCAAAAGATGCAAAGAGTCATATCAAGAAATACGGAGGAATGTCTGAAAGACAGTAACCATTGAATTAACAGAGAAATTCAATTATACCCAATCCCGTCAAAACATGTGGTTCGCCTTTAAAGGAATGTTGGAGGGGCGGCTTATCCATTAGCTTACATTTATATTTCGGAGATTAATTACAAATACTTGTTACTGAATAACTATCCCACTTTTACGATATAAATCTTAAGGTTTTCTAGCGGAAACTACTTGTATTGGGTACATGTTTAAAAAAATTGACATCATTTACCTGTAAATAAATTGATTATAATTTTATGAGGGTCATTGACTAAAAGAATTAGTAATTAATGATGATGGTTTAAATGCTGTTGCTATGTTGAAATAAAAGGTGAGAAAATAGTGTCGAGTGGTCAGTTTTTTTATTACATCTTCCCTTCTTTTTTTGGAAACTAAAAAATGTCTAATCATAACAGATTTATTTCGCCACTAAAATATATTTTTGTTTCCTATATTTTTTTTGTTTGGTGAAAACAATTATAATATGATACTGAATTTCAAAATTTTCTATTTACCTAATATTATTAGCAAATGCTTTTGATAGCAAATGCGTAAATACTCTAATACGTAGTATGAATGTGAAAATGGTTGCTTTACTAAAACTAAATTCAAGACTTCGTTTGTATTTATTATTTCCGGGAACCTTCTAGAATATACCGTGTATTCAGTATTCAGTAATGCAATGGGCAATGTATCTTAAGAAAAAATTCAGGAAGTACTACCTTTCGCTGAATATTTCGAAGTTATATAGTCTCTATGGTTCACCTCAATATCTGCAGAAAATACTCACATTCGGGAAGTTTGGTTTCTTGTTGAAGTTTTCGAACCATTAGTGGCACTGGTGGGAATAATCGGAGAGACTCTTTAATAACCATTTCCAAGTATTTCAGCTCTGAGAGATCGGAAATATTCGGTCTTATAGATTTAGATGGATCAAAGATGCTCTTCAGTTCTTCATACATTTTTTCCTGGAACAAGCAACAGAAGGGATGTGGGAAAAGCATAAATTTTCTCGTGTCAATTTGCACACGCACATCTCCCAAGTTCCACATACATTTCATAAAACGTTTGCTATCTAACGATTTCATACATTTGCAATTGCCAGTGATGTGGTTTCAGTGTTCTTTGGCTTCTGTTGGAGGCATCCTCATGGAGGGAAAGCAAGTAGATCTGTCTGAATAGAGAAGTAGATGTCAGAAATTTAGAAAAGAAGTCTGGTAATATATAGGGTGCCCCAAAATTAATGCAAGATTTGAATTTGCCAACATACATGCAGTAAAGTGTTGGCAACCCAGAAACAAAAACAATTTAACAGCTGACGATCTCCAACGTGTTTTCATTGTTGAAGAATATCTAAAAAATAATGAAAGTTTTGCGGCCACAGTTCGAAAGTTTCGTACAAAATACGGTCGGAATATTGATTTAACTTCGTCAACTGTGAAGAGAGTAAGTGAAACATTCAGGAAGACTGGATCTACTGGTGAAACTATACTGGTCGTCCAAAAACTAGCCGTTCAGATGTCAATATCGAAGCAGTACGTGACAGTGTTGGTGAAAACCCACGAACATCAATTCGACGACATGGACAAGAACTGCTAATGTCAAGAAGCTCTCTACAGCGTATACTCACTGAAGATCTGCGATTCTATGCCTCTAAATTCAATTAACACAAGAACTTAAGCCTAATGACCATGCCCAGTGAAGGGAGTTTGTTGAATGGATTATCGAATATCAACAAGTGGACCCTCAAAAATCATCCTAAGCGACGAAGCACATTTTAGCCTTGATGGCTTTGTTAAGCGTCAAAATTGCCGCACTTGGAGTTCGATGCCACGGCGATATCAAAAACAAATGCATCGCCAACGTGTCAAGTGTTTGGTGTGGATTTGCAGGCTGGAAGGCATCATTGGACCATACTTCTTCGAACGCAGGGCTGGTAGGCTGCGACTGTACTGGTATTCGATATCGCGACATTAAAGAGAGTTCTTTCTCCCTCAATTGGATGATATTGATGGAGAACATAGTTTCAACAGACCAGTTGCATCATGCCTCAGCCGTGAAACAATCGAATGCAGATGAGACATTTCTGGTCGTATTTATCTCTCGTTTCCGGTGATCAAATTGGCCTCTGAATCATGCGATTTAACACCGTTGGATTTCTTTTATGAGTTATATTTGAAATCAAAGTCTTCGTCAACAAACCAAAACCCTTCGTTGAAGGAGAATTCAACGCCCGCATTACTGAAATTGAGCTGTTTTGCACAATTGTCTTGAAGAATTTCTGACAGAGTGCGTATAGCCCTTAAAGCCGTGGAGAACGTTGCTCAGATGTGTTATTTCATATAACCTATCAGTGTGCTATGATTCATTAAAATAATAATTTAAGAAAAATAAATGTATTTTACATTTAATTCAAATCTTGCGTAAATTTTAGGACACTTCCAGAATCTGATGCAGGTGATACTGTAGCAGAATTCAGTGGCTCAAATTTGAATTAGGTTTATAAGATGAATATTTCTTCTTGATTGTCAATATATGTAATGCAATATATGCAATAATGTAATGCAATATATGTAATTGCAAATAAAAGTATCCAACGTTTTTTATTACAATCATTTATTTCAGCAATTGCACAACGTTTCGTAACTAGTTTTGTTACATCATCAGGTGCTTAGTGAGGGAATGGGATAGTAGTTCCCTCGCTAAGCACCTGATGATGTAACAAGCAACCACAAACATGTGTGCTAATCATGATTGTCATAACAAACTTTGTAGGTTTATAAGAACGTAAACAAAGGTATGAACGTTATCTACAATTGGCTAAATGCCAATCTTCTATCCTTAAATAACGCTAATACAGCTGTTATCTCATCTTCCTGTCAAATAAAGACATACTCGTAATAAACTGAAATCTTCTAAACCCGTAGCATTATTAATGAATGATTTGGATAATTCATGTACAAACAGTGAATTGTATGTGTATCCTACGTTAAAAGAATGTCCAAATTAAATATCTTAGAATTATAATGGACATTTATAACATAAGACTCTCTGTAACTTCGTTGTTCTTGGATATTTAGTTCGTACTACTATTCAACGTTTAGTTTACTTATCATTGGTCTAGTCTGTGTTACAACTCTATGTAATTGGCTGTGGTGGCGTTGTTCAAATATATCTAAAACCTTTGGAATTACTACAAAATGCATTATTAAAATTTGATTACGTGAACAAATAGATTACTCTACATCGCTCATCTTTAAAGATATAAATTACTAATTTTCTATTTACAAAAATATAACAATTTCTAAGTAATGACTCGTGAACACTGCACAAGTCGAAATAGTTGATGTTTGTATATATTATTATTATCATTATCATTATTATCATTAATTGCCACCGGGTCATACCCAATTGCAGTTCAAATAAATGTATGTTGGGATACAATTTTCACAAACATTCTTGATTGTAAATTATCATTTCTGTATCATATCTCAGATTTTCTTCCTGATAAGTAGAGCTCGGAAATTATGTCATTTATTTTATCTAAAATAGGCAGGCAAAAAGTATTTATTTTTACTAAAATTGGCATGAAAAAAGCATTTATTCTAGCTAAAGTCGGAGTGCAAAAAGGCGTACAAGCAATTAAAAATCACAAAAGGAATTAATATAAAAATGACTAATTAAAGTGATTTACATTTTTAATGTAACTCTAAAATTAACGTTTGCTCTTACCGTGTAAAAAAACTAACTTCTCTTTGTAATCTTGATTCCACCTGACCATCTTGATATGATGGCTACGAATTTATTTTATTCGCGACGCTGTCTCTTCGAAATGATATTTTGGAGTCTTTATAATCTTGAAATGACAACAGTGAAACCGTAATTTTATGTTTCGATCTACCCACTTGTGCAATCGCCAGTACTGAGACGGGTATATCACATACAGAGAGCTGACCTCCAAAGGAATTCGAGGCGATACTCAAAATTAAGAAGGGATTCTTCGTGACCGATTAGAGCCTGTCGGCATCAATGAAAAAAAATCAAAAATAATTTTTAACACAGCCTCTGCTTCCACAGAAAGACAAAATACGACTGTGCCTTCATATTGCCTAATGCTTGCTGTTACATTTACAGCTTGATCGAAATCTCTGTGAGGAAGAAACGCAAAATAATGATGTTAAAGGCAGAAAAATGCAAGAATGTGACAAAATGGCAAAAATGGCAAGAAACTAAAATCAGAAACTAAAATAGGCAGAAAAGCCAAGTTGAAAATTTACTAAAACAAAACCAGAAGCAGCCATTAAGTGATTTTTATTGTCAAAAGTGATGAAATAGTAACAATAACAAAAAGGCATTTTGCCAAACTTCCGGGCTCTAGTTATTAGCTTACTTACACTGTACACGAGCACAAGAATTTGCTCATTCGGGTACATCTACTGTATGTTAACACGTTAAAATTAATAAATTTATTATTATTATTATTATTATTATTATTTTATTAAAAAGAACATTAAACAAGACACATTTGATAAGTTTTGATATCTGTCTGTTCTAAAAAATAATATCTAACTTACATTACCAAGCAAATCCATGCTTACTGTCTGCCTAGGGTAAATATTATATTGAATTGTCTATCGTTTTCCCATTTTTCTCTCTCTCTCTCTCTCTCTCTCTCTCTCTCTCTCTCTCTCTCTCTCTCTCTCTGTGATACACACACACACACACACACACACATATGTACGGACTAATAAACGTAGTACAGGGAAAGTTATGTAATGCTGCAGAAAATCGATTTTGAGAATTCAACAGAAATACACGTTTTGAGGACCCCTGATACCCAAAGTGTTCTTTTCAACGATGTTTTCCAAATTGAAGAAACCCCTGTCGCTCATGCCTGAATAGAAGCTCTGCAATTTTGAAAAAAATCATTACTTTTTTGGGATACTTTACATGAAGCCCGTGAGACATTTTCAATTTTTTCCTCAAATATTGGCCTTAATATTTTCTTTAAATTTTTTTGTAAGAAACAGTAAAATGCACTTATAAAGGTGAAAAAGGTTCGATTTTCACTGATAACTAATTTCTTACAACTACTAAATTGAAGATAGAGAATTTTTCTTCAAAATAAATTTGTTGTCCATAATTAGGTCATGTACATTTTTGAACATTTTAGTAGTTTTCGGGCGTTTTTCTGGGCAATATGTGAATTTTTAAAAATATAACAAAAATAATATTTTCTCAAAAAAGGCTTCAAATTTTTTCTTTCAACTTTTGGTAGGGATAGCGCTAAGTGTGCTCTATGAGATGACATAAACGTCTCTATTATTTTTTCCCAAAAATTATAAAAATAAAATTTTTTTATCAGACTCTCATGTCGTTAATATTTACATAAACGACAATTTCTTCACATAATTTAATTTTCGAGTACATGTGCTTTAAACGCCTTATATAGTTTCTCGAAAACTCTAGTATCTCGAAAAAAAGTTTTGTTGAAATGTGGATAAGCATTTGTAAAATATAAGACTATTTGTAGTATATCACTTTTTCTGCTTCTTCAATATTGAAAGATTTTATATTTTATGTTATCTTTCTAGTTCCATTGACTTTCGATGATCCTGCGGAATGTTTCTTTTTATGAAACAGTTCGTCTGATTATATAATGATCAAACTGGATGGAATGATGTTTGTCACATTGATCTAGAGAAAATATTTAATTACTCACTTGGACATCAGGGTGACGCGACAACAGGAAGATGGTGAAAGCGATTCCAGATGATGTGGTGTCATGTCCCTGAAATATATTCAAAATTTGTGAAGTAAGGAAAATAATATGGACTTGTCTGGATTTCCAAAATTGCTTTGCGTACATCTTTATATGTAAACCACGAGTTCGACCCATTTTGAAATAAGCATCCCCAATGTGGCCAAATTATCTTCTAAAAGACGGCCAATATCGAGTCAGTGCAGCGTAGATATCATTTAACAGTGGGAACTCTGGCCTTTTATTAGAAAATTGAAATTGTTTTATTTTGTAGGTCAGACGGACTATTGCTGATATTTCTTTTTTAAATTATCAATAGTATTGATAAGACTAATGCAATTAACGAAGTCATATTGAATTAGCATAGCCGTGCGAGAACTCTCGTGTGAACCCACCCTCTCCTATTTTTCCATTTCCATATTAAGCCTGTAATGTAGCTTTTTCTTCTAGACCCTCTTATCCTCCGTCACTTGTTCGATACGTTTCCTTGTAATTGATAACAATATAATACACAATTGTCAATACAAACTATTATTCAACTTTATTACCGAGCAGAGGGGTTCATCCGAGTAATTCAGTCGGGTAGAATATCAAGTAATGAGTTTAATTTCACATTCATTGCACATTTTGCATGTCCCGGTGCACGTGAGGTAATATCGAGGAGCACCGCACCAGCAAAAACATTGTAGAATGTTCATAGAATACTATGTGGAACGTTCCTTTGAGGACTTTGGCCTCAAAATTTTAGTTTTTACGGCCCTAAAATGCTTCGTGTAGGAATTATTTAACTAAATCGATTTTTAAAAAATTCATATTGTTGCGGGTTGCATTTGACATGCATATTGAGATGCATTTTGTTAAACAAATCCTAGTCAAAGTGCAATTCGTCACGCCTCCGTAAAATTCTTTCTTTAGAGCTCTCATTTATAAATATTGGTATACATAGGTAATAACGATACAGTGATAGGTAATAACGATACAGGCTTCTGGGGGTGCAGAATGAATTTGGAATGAAATAAGATTTTTCGTCTCACTCTTAGCTTTCAAAGTCAATCCAAAACATGTATGGCTACTATCTTTGTAATTTTATTGTGCAACTTGTGCTATTCTCGTTTTCGTTTTCAAAATTAGGTAATAATTTTCTTGTTTTTGTCTTACTGTTTTATTTTCATTATATTTACTTGTGTACCCGGCCATGCTTCGCTATTGTAATGTTTTATACTTCACACGCTACTGGTCACATAATTGCTAATCATGTTTTATTCTACGCTCTGCAACTGTTTAGATAAAAGACTTTATCGCGAGTATGGGTTTCTTGTATGTCCTGGTTTGGACCTGGTTGTCAAGTATCTATTGTTACACGTTATCCAAGTTGGGGCATGGATTCGCTACGACACTGTCTTGGAGAAATTTGATTTACTTGCTTGAGGTAACGTTCAAATTCCAGCCGATATTTCACAATTGCAGGGGCAGAATATACAGCGAAAACGCGCTTAATACATGAGGGCGCGGCAGGTTGCGTAGAGTTTCTGTTCCAGGGCGCAGGGAATCGCAAATCGTAATGTTAACGCGTCTCCTTGTGAGAACGATTTTCCTAAGGATGAGCCAAAGTGACAGTTCGAAAACAGTGAACATCCACATTATCTCAGAAGTATCCAACCGCCGCGACAGCTGTTCAGCGACGCCCTTCGTAAAAATGATATTAAACCTGTAAACATCCTACGAAGAAGTCTAAAGTTTCGCTTAAATATATGCATACGTGAGTTGAAATATTTACATTTTAATTACATGTGTGAAAATCTCTTGAAATGCTCACAATCAGTAAAGAAAACTTGCCACGAATGTAAATAGAAGAAAAATGATTTTAAGCTGGAAACATGCACCATTAATCATCTCATTTAAGTCTCAGTTTTAAAATAAACATAATATTTATCACAAAAGTAAATTCAATGTAATATATAAATAAAAAAAAGAATTTTTACAGAAGAGCACATTACACTGCACTTCCTAATATCAATTATTTCTCGCGGCGCACTATATTTTTGTCGGACAATGACGCCACAAACGGAAGTGTCGAAGCCATTTACAAGTTAGCCATCTGCAAACGAACGAATGCGGGAAGGGAGTCTAATGGGCTCAAGGCACAACGACCACAGAACCTTCACTTATGTTGCCAGCAGTAGCTGTCACTTTGGCTCATCCTTAGGAAAATCGCTCTATAGTGTGCGACAGACATGCGTACATTTGTATTGTACGATGCCTGTAACCTTCGCGTAAGTGCAAGCAATACGTTGACAAAGTTATATCGCAAAGGGATGAACGCGCGTAAATTAAGAACAAAAACACAAACTAATTTTTAGTTGCTCGTATACGTACGGAGTAATATACGTAGTATAGAGAAAGTTATGTAATGCTGCGCGAAGAAACGTCAGAAAAAAAATTACCGGACTCTGATAATAAAGTGGATAAATCGAATTGCTAAATTCAGAAAAAAAATTCTCTAACATGTGGTGTCGTCAGAATCCCTCTTTTGTGGATCCTCCATACCAAAAAACGGCAAAACGCCCGTCCATCCGTCCGTCTGTCTGTGAACACCACTAGCGCCCAAACCATACGTTGAACTTTTTCCAAAATGTATATTCCAAGGTCGATCTGGGCTCGACTCAAAGCGCTGCGATTTTGAAAAACTTTCTTTAAAATTTGAGAATACTTTGTAGTCCCAAAGGCATATTCAAAATTTTCTCAAAAATGGCTCTAAATTTTTTCTTTATTTTTTGTTGAACGAATGCATTAAAATACACATATGAAGAAGACATCGGTCCGTTTTTCATTGTTAACAAAGAATTAAAAAGTGACAAAAAAACGACTAACGCAACGAAAAGAAACATTTTCTCGAAAACGGCTAAATTTTACTTTTTCGTATACGTATGTATATACGGAATAATATACGTAGTATAGAGACAGTTATGTAATGCTGCGTGAAAAAACGGCGGATTTTCGGCAGAAAAAATTCATTGCCGCACCAAAAAGGGGATAAATTCAGCAAAATTAGAAAAATCCTGTAACACGTAGTTTAGCCAGAATTCCTGTTATGTGGGTCCTTGATGCCTAAAAACCAAATGAAAGGAAGACGTCTGTCCGTCTGTCCGTCCACTGTCGTGTACGTGAACAAAAGCACTGGAACTATGCGTACGATTTTTTCCAAACTGAATACAACCCTGTTGATCTGGCCTGAGTCGAAGCTCTGCGTTTTTGAGAAACATTCATTAATTTTGGGGGTACTTTACATGTAGTACCTGGGACCATTTCAAAATTTTCTCAAAAACGACTCCAAATTTTTTCATTAAATTTCTTGTAAGAATAAACTACACTTACAAAGGTAACATCGGTCATATTTTCACGGTTAACTGTAAATTTTCGTAAATTTTAAAAGTTTAAATTATTTCTGGCGTCTTCCTGCAACTACAAAATTAAACATAGAGATTTTTTTCAAATGCAATTTGCTGTTCATAATCAGTTCTTTTAATAAGATCATGTACATTTCTTGAAAATTATAGTAATTTTCGCTCAATATTGAGTGCAATATTAGCAATTTTTAAAAAATACAAAACCAGATTTCCTCATAAACGGCTCCAAATTTTTTCTTTAAATGTTTGGTAGGGGTAGCTCTATACGCATTTGATAAGATGGCATAAACGCCATATTGCTCTATTCTTTTGTTTTTTCAAAAATTACAAAAAGGTGGTTTTTTGACTCTTTTCTCGCGTTAATATTTACATTACTGTCAATTTGTTTGCATTATGGTATTTATGAGTACATGTGCTTTAAATAATATCATTTAAATTTTCTGGAAAACTCAAAACTTAAGTCAACAACAAGAGGAGCGAAGAGCCAACCAGTAGCAGCTCCTCAGGGGACCCCAGGGTCCCCAGGCAGCAGGGTATGGCACGCGACCCCCTCGCGGGCTTGAACTGCTCCAGCCCTCGTTGGGGTTTTGGAAACGAGTGGGTAGGCATTGACCATCTTAGACTCGCGGGTTGTATCGGCACAGCAACAGGCACTCAATGTAACGATGTCCTGTGATTGGTTTCTTCTCATATGTACTCCTCCCTGTGATTGGTCAGATATGGATACTCTAATGTAGCTGTATCACAATATCTAACGTAATGCAGTGAGCTGCAGATATCTAATTAGAAAATAATTTTATAATTAGATACTTGTTTAACTAATATCCAAAAGTAGAAAAAAGGTTTTGTGATACAAGTAACAATTCATGACCTACTATTATCAACCGGTAATTCGTGAATGACAGGACAAACATGCTAAATTCGTTTAGTGGGCGCCAAGCGTGCAACTTACCTGCCATCCTGCTCCGGCACTTAGTATAAGTTTTTCTCTCCCAGGAAACCCTACTTGGAACGTGGCATAGGAAACTCACACACATTCAATGATAAGCGCTACGATGTGCTTTGAAAAACAATTCATTAGGCAAATATTCAATGATACAAAATTTAATATGCAAACTGTTATGTACAAGTAAAAAAATAATATTTCTTTCATCAAAAATGTATTTTCTGTAAAATCACAATCCAAAACAAGTCCTAAATACAAACGGAATTCCAGTCCGCCAGAAGAATACAGTCCGTAACACACGCACTTTAGACACCGAACTCACTACTGTTGTCAGGCACTCGCTTGCTGCTCCCGAAACTTCCTAATGCCAACTGCCCCGGGTGAGGCCCTATAAATATGCCCCGAGGCACCGGGGCGGAAGGCAGCAATCCGTCCAGCTCGTACTGAAGCGACGGCGCCGGCGGTGGGCTCGTACGGCTCGCGGCGTTCCCCTGACGCAGCTCTCCTCCTCACGGTGCCCCAATTCTCGTACTTCCTTTTCGGACGCCACAGAGTTCCACTCACATTCGGATTGTCCGTGACAAATTATAACGTTGATCGACTTCTCCTTTCTCGAATGTATTCACAGACGGCATTTCTTGGCGGCCTGCAGTTTGTACTGGCGATCTGGCCGTTTTTTTGGTGTGCAGCACACGTTTCCACAATTATTAACAAACCGAGCATCTTTCGACAACGAGTTTTCTCTCCGCTCCGGCTCGAGCCTACTGAATGTAATATTCACTGGTAGGGTCGGCCTTCGTGCGACAATTACAGTTCAACTCGTCGTAACGCACAAACAACATTTGACTGCACAGCTCTCGGGAAGACTAGTTATCTTCACGAGCTGCAAATCTTCCTCGCCACTTACGAATTCTGTAGCACTGTCTGGCTAGACTTTCCTAATAGAAAATTCTTCTCGCATAATCATCTAATGAAAATAATTCGTCCTACTTCAACGACTTTTGACAGACATATCTGTCTTACTTCCTCGACGATTGAAAGAGAAGTGTTCCTTTCGCGAACCTTCGAGATGACCGTTTTCAGGCACCTCGATTGATTGATGCCGGCCAATGACAATTTAGGGTCTTATCGGCCTTCGCCTAATTGGCTAACATCATACTGGTCACAGGTTGGAAATACCATCGCTGCGCGTCATCCCCTGACGGCCATCAAATGTCATGATGACTTCCCATAGGTGTACCCATCTCTCATGAGGGAAATGGGATACGTTCTTATATTGAAACGCACCGCGTTTCTCAATTGAGCTGCGGGTGCCGACATGGTTCGGGCGACGGCGACGGCGAGTGCGAGCGGTCTCGTTCCGAGCGAGAGTGTGTCCGCGGAGGGCGAGACGGCACGAGACCTCGGCGGTTGGGGAGAGAGAATCGTGGAACGACGACCGTCAGCCGAAGTGGGAGAGTAACGAGCGGCGGTGCGAAAAGCTAGTGATGACGGTGAGGAACAAAAGTTGAGAGGAATCCGATTACATCGTGCAGAAATCGAGAAGTAGGACAATGAGCGTCAGTGCTAACTATTAATTGATATCAAGTGAAGTGACGAACGGTAGTGGCGTGGGACGAGGCAAGATGTGAGTGTGTGGACACGTGTGGGGCAAAGGCAGCATGAGTGAAATGTACATAACTCTTGTCGGTGGGCTACTCTGATCAATACCAGGCAGATGCCGGAGAACTACCTTAACAAACCGGACTCAGACCGCGCGTGATCTTCCCTTCCTCTTCCTTTTACTATCTTCAAAGTTTACTTACATATGTAAGTAACACCACTACACGGGCCGGGAGACTAGACCCTGTCCGCGCTAGAAGATACTCAGCCGACGTGTACGTCGGCGACCGATATCACTATCCTGCGGGTAGGAAAATATTTCATCTTTCATTGGAACAGCTGATTTTGTATTTTGAGAAGTGATCATATTTTTAAAAAAAGAATGTACCATTTAAATATAGTGTATTATCTTTCATTTTGTCAGATGTAAAGGGAATTTTTTGACTCTTGAAAATCACATACAGAAACTCATCAAAACAAAAAATAATTTAGTCACACCGTTTGATAGTTTCATTGTATGTAATGAATAGCTCGATCAGGTTTTTCCCATCTCGATCTGGTTTTTCATCCAGTTTCCTCATCCATTGAGCAAATCTGCGATGGCCCTTGTTTTGCTTCTGGACATAAATGTGACTTCATTATCTGTGCACGTCTTCTAGAATTCAGTGAGAAATACAGTTATTCAAATTATCATTTCCATGTTGTCGCGGCAGGAAGTATTATTCCGAAGGACAACATGGATATGAGCCCATTTATTGCTTATTTATCCTTGAAAATACATTTTATTACATGGGAGTTATTTTTTTTATTCAAAATTCAAGTAGTATATGATTTAGTGTAGGGGTCACAGAATTTTGAAAATGTGCACACAATTCACTTCTCCCCTTAGTACATCATAAGCATTTTTAACTGTTTTTTGACTTAAAATAAAGAAATAAAAAAAATAGCAACAAATAATTTTGAATGAAAAGACAACCATTATCCATTTCAATTTTTAAAACCCGAATATTTTATGATTTATTAATTAAACTGACACTGGTTAATATCATTACAGGGGCCCAAATGTTCCCTTGGGAAGAGTGATATTACTGTGGGGTACAAAACACCCAACGGTTACTTTTGTGTAATTCATTGAAAAAGGGGCAAACAAGGGTGACCATGCAAGTTTAAATATAGATTAGTTGTGTAATTCTTCAAATTGTTACTTCCTTATATTAATTTCTACAACCTTAGGTGACGGTTTTCGAAAGGAAACCCAAAAACCCAAGCCTCTTCATCACAGGGGGGGGAATACTTGCACTGGCCAGGGCCTGAATTGCATAGATTTATGATTGAAAAAAAGAGCATTAACAGCCAGGCCAGTGCAATACTGCAGCTGAAATATTTTTGACATTTCCCCCGTAAACATCACCATGGATCCCATTGAATTCTGGGGGGGGAAAAAGGTGAAGGACATGGCACAGAGGTATTTATGTGTACCACCCTCTGTGCAGGGAAAGGAGTTTCTCCAGTGCAGGCTCATAATTACTGACGGGAGAAGTAACGTCCCCGAGCAAACTTCTTTTAGATAAAAGGCAATGAGGGGTTTTTTGGTTTAAATTTTGAAACCTCCATTGCCTTTTACCCAAGGAAAGAGTACCATTTCTTTCCCCTACAAAAACAAATCCATTATGTTGCCCTTTTCTTTGACAACTTTTAAAGAGTTTGAAATTTGGGGGTGTTAACTAGATTGTTATTGCACTGGTTTCTTTCACAGAAAATCCGTCTTATGAGTGACATAACAGAGCACTTTCCTGCATGTCATGAAAAAATTTTTTTATGTGGGGCATGTTGGGAATTCCACAATGGATAACTGCACACTATTTTTTTTTATCCATTGTTATTAAATTTAAACATAATGTTAATTTTTCTTAATATAATCCCCATGAACCGGGTCAAAATTTTTTATAATAACTTTGTGATTTGCACCGGAAGAATTTAGGAGAAGAAGAGCATTTATTATGAAGACAATGGGTGGGGGGCCCAACTTTTACGCATCGCTGAGAACGCAAATTTTCATAATGGTTATTTTTTAAATTGTCTTTTTGAATTTTAGTATTCTTTATTTTCTGAATTTACTTTGATGAAAAAATGTAATCTCTTTTTTTCTATTATTAGGTCCTCATTATTCTAAGGATGTTAAATTTGAACAATCTTCAGTTTTTAAATAAAATTTATACACATAAATAAATATTATAAAAAAGATTATTTTTAATGAAAAAAGATAAATATTAAAACTTACTAATACTCACACCTTTTTTACTTTAGGGGCGACATTAACATAAAAAAAATACTAGATTGTTTCAGTAATTGGAAAGTAGTAAAAGCCAGGTTCTGGGATTTTTATTTCATTAGAAATTTTTTTGTGAATGTATCTAAAGCAACAAAGTTCAAGTATAATATTTTTTTGAAATTTTATAGTGTCAATTTTCCTCAAAAATTAAAAAGGGGTATTACTACTAGTATGTGAATTGCTTGAATTCGTTTGAATAGGTGCAATAAAATCCTACTGAATTTGATATTTTTTTTTTTCTTTTCCCTTTAACTAGCAAAAAATTAAATATTCTTCCTTAAATGCAACATTTTTTTTAGCATTTGCAATGATACTGCTCTCTTTAAAAACCGATATCCCATCAAATTGTTATTTCTACAAAGGATTATTAATGTTACGTATTACAATACCAATTTAAATTATTGGGAAATACTATTTTAAATTAATTTATCATGTAAAAAAAAAAATCTCCCTCAGAAAACTACAAAGGTAATCGGTTGAAATGTAAAACGAACGGAATTTTTCCAACCAAAACCCTAAAAATTTTAAAAAATAGATCCTTCCGATTAAACGCAATTATTTCAGCTAATTTAACATGTTCAGTGAACCTAAAACGCCCAAATCTGATTACACCAAAAAAGAATACCCAAACTGTATTTTCACAGGGCGAAGAACACACTGACTTTGGGAAAAACGGAAGATAAAATATATGCTTTATTATTCATAAACACGAAAACATTGAACATTAGCGCTGTATATTCATGTACGGAGAAGGGGGAACTACAGGCGAAGAGTCGTTGGGCCAGGATTCCCAACGTTTCAACGTTTAAAAAAGGGGGGAAAGAATCGTTGATTGGATGAATCACTGTTTCCAACACTACCCAAGCGCATAGAGGAAGCTCCCCCCGGAAGAAAAGTCACCCGTTTCGCGGATCCGCCACCCCCCGCTGCTCGGCCGGCCCGCCCCCCAGCCCGCCCGCTCGCCTCCCCCTTTCCCCCCTAACCCCCGGCCCGGCCCCCCCCCAACCCGCCGACAAAAGGGGCTCGACCGCTTGCTCCCTCGCTCGGGGCAGCGAGACGTAAAAACCCGTAATAACATTACCCACAGAAAATTTTTTCCCATCTTTCGGTAATGAAAAAAATTTGAGTGGAGGAAGAAAAGCCGTCGCCGTTCCTCTCTTTCTCTCTCTCTTTCCTTTTATTTTTTCCTTGCCCCTCTTACTGATTATTTTCTCATTCCATCCTCCCTTTCTTCTTTGGAATCATCAGGGGTCTTAAATCAAATACCAACGACCATTGTTGCGCGACAGAAAATTTTGAGGTTCTTATTGTAGACGTGTTTCCCAGACACGCAGTCGGAGACGACGTTGGTTTGCCCACCCATCCCCAGCGTTCCCGGGGGCGCCCCCGGGTCCTGGACGTTGTTTTTCGCGCAGGTGTTGAGCCGACAGTGTCAAAACCGACAGCAATCCATTAATACATGTTTCCACCCTCGTAATCTATGCATTTGTCTGATCCTCCTTGTTTCTCCCTAATTTCTACCGTATTTTTTCGTTCTCTTTTTCTTTTTCATTCATTCTTCTGCAATCCGGGCGTAAAACGATTAAATTAAGACTGAAAAGAAGTGCAGTTTTTTATATTTTTTCGGGAAACGAAGGTCATCTAATCGCAGTCCAAATACTCCATTCTCAGCCTTGTTGGGGTCGAACGGTGTTGTCGTACATTTTATAGCATTAACATTTCTAGAAATGCGGCTAATTGTTTTAATGTCTTCAAAAATTGTAGTCATCTAGACCGCATTTCC
This sequence comes from Teleogryllus oceanicus, assembly GCA_964035755.1. Classification (NCBI taxonomy): domain Eukaryota; kingdom Metazoa; phylum Arthropoda; class Insecta; order Orthoptera; family Gryllidae; genus Teleogryllus; species Teleogryllus oceanicus. The sequence goes on from CAXIVR010000007.1 coordinate 123,526,876, forward strand.
ATTCAGACAAAGAAAGGCGTCGCCTTTTTCTCCTTCTCCTCTCTCTCTCTCTCTCTCTCTCTCTCTCCCCTCATTCTTCCTTTCCCCTCCCTTTTTTTTTTAGCTTATCCTTTTTTTCTTTCTTTCTTACTTTCGTTTTTCAGAGATCTGAACCATAGGTAACGTACGTGCGTTGTGGGGTTGTAGAATTAGGAGAAGGCCGTTTGGGCCCCAATCACGGATCGGGGGCGCAGTTCTGCGAATCGGCGCCGGGAAAACCTGTCAACGGTCCGATAGCCACGCACGCCGCCCGGCCGTGCAGCTGCGAGCCGTTTCGAGGGGGCCCGCCCGCCCCCACAAACAAGCGCAGCAGCAGCCGCCGCCGCCGGTCGCCGGCCAGTGCTCCCGGTATAATTTAATGCTTCTTTAAAAATGTAATAATAGGCCTTTTCCCGATATTACGCTTCATGCGATAGTGCAGCAGGGGCCGGTTATGAACATCAATGAGCTTTTTTAAGTGTGAATATTATGTAGGTTAGGGAATTTGGGGGGCAGAAAGCTAGGGTTATGAAAGTGCAGGTTACTCATGTGATAGTTTACAAGAATTGGTATCGGATCTTGAAACGAAATGTAAAAAAAACGAATGATTGCACTCGTAATATTCCGACTGATAGCAGAGCTGCCGCCGAGTCGCCTGCCAGTGCTCCAGGTATAATTTAATGCATCTGTAAGAATGTGAATAATAGTGCTAATTGCCAGATATTACGCCTCATGCGTATAGTGCAGCAGGAAAGCTAGGTTATGAAAATCAGTGAGCTTTTTGAAGTGTGAATATTAGTGTGTTCACGAAACGGCTGGCGTTTGAGTGAGTACGAATTGTTACGTGTACATCTCACTCACGCTGTGAGCAGAAAGGGGAATGTTTCGTCTTCTGTTCACGAAACGGGAAAAGGGGGGCATTTCTTCTTCTTCTTCATCATCAGCTCTCGCTTTTTTTTTTTTTTTTTTTTAAGCCCTGTCCCGCCGCGTTCGAAAAATATCGAACTCGCAAAAAGCCATTGGACCAAACCGACACCGTACAACCCAAAACAGCAATGCGGTTCTTCACGACCGCTCTCCGACTCCTACGCGGCGGATATATCGAAACTCGGATTTTGGTTTTATTTCCTCCGAAAATCGTGCTCTCGCTTTCGCTGCTCTACCGCACAAACATCTCTTCTTTGGCCGACGCAGTATGTTCCTTTCTCTGCTCTTGGCACTGTGCCAACACGAGATTCAGTAATAATCACCTTCACCTCGTTAATAATCTCCTTCTTAATGAATCAAAGACCTAGGTGAAACCGGAAAAGATTTCGAAAGAAGCACTTTACGCATACGTTTATTGTTCTTTTCATTATTTGCCGTCGCGAAGGACAAGGGTTTTACACCAACATTGGCAGCGTGAATAACGACGCGTGACCGTGTGGTGGGGGATGGGCGTGGGATGCGTTGGCGCCGAGAAAGAAACATATGAATGTCGATATCAGAATGTGCAACCTACACGCAAAACTTTCGCCCCGTATACCAAGTTTCTAATCCAAGGACGAGCGGAATGTAGTCTTTTTACTTACAAAAGTAGAGTGAATTGCTTTTAAAGGCAGAAAGAGCGCAGTGGCAGTGTAAATACTCGTTTCTGTTCGTCTCGCAAAATCATAGCAATGTATCGCTCGTAATGTTTGCACCACCTGCGGCCGACATGTGTCTGTTTCGTGTGTGGACATGCGGGGATGGCATTCGTCTTCTTGTTATGTGAAAACTAGTATTCGTGTATAGTTTTAAAGTGAGTTTTGGGCGTAGAAAATGCTGTGAAGGTGTTTTGATATAGCAATGTTACGTCTTCATACGTGTTCGGTGAATTACTTCGTCTTTGTACCTCGTGAACAGCTGATCGTCGTGTGACGTTTTCTCTTGAGTGTGTGATGGAATTCGTCTTCTTGTTATGTGAAATCTAGTATTCGTGGTTTGTTTTAAAGTGAGTTTCGGGCATAGAAAGTGTGCAGTGAAGGTGTTTTCGTGATATAGCAATGTTACGTCTTCATATGTGGTCGGTGAATTCCTTCGTCTGTATACCACGTGAACAGCTGTTCGTCGTGGTCGTTTTATCTTGAGTGTAAAACTTTCAATGTTTTGATCGGAGCTCTCGTGCTATCACTAGCATTGTCGCTTCGTGATTGTTACGCGAACGTTTCCGTACTTTCCGAGAAGGGGACGTATGTCATTATTTATTATTAATGGGATGGCAAAGATTCGGAAACACAGTGAAACGCAGGCAGGGAAGTGTAATTGCTTTAGAGAATAATTGTTCTTTTCTGTTGTGATGGGAAATGTATGTTTTCGTGTAGCTTGTGAGAATTCTGGTGTTGGTGTTTGTCGTGGTTCATTCTAAAAAATAGTCGTGTGCTGTGTTGTGGTGGCTTGATAGATAAGCAATGTGAATTCTGTTTTTGATTTTTAACAGTGTAAAACAGTGGTGAAGAGCTCTAAAAGTGCGAGTTCTAGTGCTTCTTGTGTTTCGGTTTTATATACTGAAGGCATTTCATCTTATGTTTCGGGGTGTTTTGATCTGGTGAGAGGAGAGAATAACAGTGTTTTTTTTATCTTTCATTGTTTTATTTATTCTCAAAAGTTTCGTGTGCAGTGTAGTGAGAAGCCCTCGAAATTATATATATTTTAAGAATTTCTTAAGTTTCTGCGAAGGAAAAAGAGTAATGCAGACAGGAAAATGTTTCTGTGATGTAGGTGGGTTTTTTTGAAGTGAAATTCAGTTAGGAAGTGCAGTGAAAGTGCTTTAGTGAAAACGTGTGTAATCCGTGATCTAGTAAGGCTCGTAAAGGGATGTATTGTTGTGTGATGTGTTGTTAACTTGAGCAAATTCATCTTAGGTTTTCTGATAATTTTCTAATTTATGTTTCCCAAACAAGTGTCGTGAGTGGTGTTGGGTTTGTGAGCAGTGTATTCGTGTGATAGGGAAATGCCGTCTCTTTCGTGTTCTGATGGGGTTTGTATTTGCAAAATTGGTGAGAATGTTCTTTTGTATCACATGTGCTTTTGCAGCTCATCTGTAGCCGCTGCCGAGTAAGCAAGCAGTGACGAGTCGGTGTCATCGAGCAAATGCACTTCAGTCGCAGCCGAAAAAAAAAAGGAAATAAAGATTAAAAGAAACCCTAAAAACTCATCCTTGTCCCCTTAAATGTATGTATTTTCGCAGCAGCAGCCGCCGCCGAGTCGCCTGCCAGTGCTCCAGGTATAATTTAATGCATCTGTAAGAATGTGAATAATAGTGCTAATTGCCAGATATTACGCCTCATGCGTATAGTGCAGCAGGAAAGCTAGGTTATGAACATCAATGAGCTTTTTTAAGTGTGAATATTATGTAGGTTAGAGAAAGCTAGGTTATGAAAGTGCAGGTTACTCATGTGATAGTTTACAAGAATTGGTATCGGATCTTTGAAACAAAATGTAAAGAAAACGAATGATTCGCACTCGTAATATTCCGACTGATAGCAGAGCCGCCGCCGAGTCGCCTGCCAGTGCTCCAGGTATAATTATATAATATATATATAATATATATAATATTATATAATATAATATAATATTATATAATATATATAATATATATTATATATAATATATATATTATATTATTTATATTATATTCGGTTTCATTTTCGATAGAAAGTACAGCAAACGATAGAACACGTTTACTGTAGTTCGTTGGAGAGCTACAAGATGGCGACAGCGTCGCTACGTGGTTCGTGTAACTTCCGGTAGGTGCCGGGAGCTTCGCATGGACACTACCTCTGACACTACCACTACTAGGTGGCAGGAGTGTCGCCACGAAGTGGAAAATTTTTGTTCCATATGTATGAGAATTCTCATGAATCATCAAGTATTTGTTTTCGTAAAGAATGTGTAATGAAATTAGCAAAGAATCAGGTTATATACCAGTTGGAATTGCTTTACAACCAAGTTGAAAGCAGTTTATTACGTGAAAACACAGTTGATCGTTGTGGGATGTGCAAGTTCCTTTTCCAGTGTTAGCTCAGTGTTAAATTTACATCTCTTTGTGAGAAAGAATGAAAATAACCCAGGTTATATGTTAGAATTAATAGAATTTATGTTAGAACCAAGGAGATTTTATAAACCCCCGTGACGTGTGCGTATAGAAACTTAGCAGAAATCTTTATCTGAAAGAAAAGTGAAATGGTACAAAGAATTAATAAGAGTATGTAATAGGAAAGAAAGTCTTAAATGTTTCATGCTTTACAACCAACTTGAAAGCAGTTTATTACGTGAAAACACAATTGATCGTTGTGGGATGTGCAAGTTCCTTTTCCAGTGCATGTGAATTCTTCAATATTTACGGAAATATTACTTAGAAACTGAGCTCAGTGTAAATTACATCCTTTCGTGACACTAACCATTATAGTGTAGAATGTCAAGAATAGTTAGAAAAAGATTTTATACCCGTAGTGTATAGAAACTTACAGAAATCTTATCTGGAAGTATAATGGTTTCTAAAGAATGTAATGAATATTAGAAAGAAAGTTATAATGTTGAATTGCTTTACAACCAAGTTGAAAGCAGTTTATTACGTGAACACAGTTGATCGTTGTGGGATGTGCAAGTTCCTTTTCCAGTGTTAGCTCAGTGTTAAATTTACATCTCTTTGTGAGAAAGAATGAAAATAACCCAGGTTATATGTTAGAATTAATAGAAATTATGTTAGAACCAAGGAGATTTTATAAACCCCCGTGACGTGTGCGTATAGAAACTTAGCAGAAATCTTTATCTGAAAGAAAAGTGAAATGGTTACAAAGAATTAATAAGAGTATGTAATAGGAAAGAAAGTCTTAAATGTTTCATGCTTTACAACCAACTTGAAAGCAGTTTATTACGTGAAAACACAGTTGATCGTTGTGGGATGTGCAAGTTCCTTTTCCAGTGCATGTGAATTCTTCAATATTTACGGAAATATTACTTGGAAACTGAGCTCAGTGTTAAATTTACATCTCTTTGTGAGAAAGAATGAAAATAACCCAGGTTATATGTTAGAATTAATAGAAATTATGTTAGAACCAAGGAGATTTTATAAACCCCCGTGACGTGTGCGTATAGAAACTTAGCAGAAATCTTTATCTGAAAGAAAAGTGAAATGGTTACAAAGAATTAATAAGAGTATGTAATAGGAAAGAAAGTCTTAAATGTTTCATGCTTTACAACCAACTTGAAAGCAGTTTATTACGTGAAAACACAGTTGATCGTTGTGGGATGTGCAAGTTCCTTTTCCGTGCATGCTCAGTGTTAAATTTAATCTCTTTGTGAGAAAGAATGAAAATAACCCAGGTTATATGTTAGAATTAATAGAAATTATGTTAGAACCAAGGAGATTTTATAAACCCCCGTGACGTGTGCGTATAGAAACTTAGCAGAAATCTTCATCTGAAAGAAAAGTGAAATGGTTACAAAGAATTAATAAGAGTATGTAATAGGAAAGAAAGTCTTAAATGTTTCATGCTTTACAACCAACTTGAAAGCAGTTTATTACGTGAAAACACAATTGATCGTTGTGGGATGTGCAAGTTCCTTTTCCAGTGCATGTGAATTCTTCAATATTTACGGAAATATTACTTGGAAACTGAGCTCAGTGTTAAATTTACATCTCTTTGTGAGAAAGAATGAAAATAACCCAGGTTATATGTTAGAATTAATAGAAATTATGTTAGAACCAAGGAGATTTTATAAACCCCCGTGACGTGTGCGTATAGAAACTTAGCAGAAATCTTCATCTGAAAGAAAAGTGAAATGGTTACAAAGAATTAATAAGAGTATGTAATAGGAAAGAAAGTCTTAAATGTTTCATGCTTTACAACCAACTTGAAAGCAGTTTATTACGTGAAAACAGTTGATCGTTGTGGGATGTGCAAGTTCCTTTTCCAGTGCATGTGAATTCTTCAATATTTACGGAAATATTACTTAGAAACTGAGCTCAGTGTTAAATTTATATTTCTGCAGTTCTTTGCAGGAAATAAATAGGCATGTTTGTATTATTTGAAATTATTTAAAAGCGTACTTGTGAACAAATCATGCGACACTAATGCCATCTAGCGGATGGCATAAGAACTACGTAGCCATCTTGTAGCGCAGGAACGAACGTATTCTATCGTATTTGGACGGAAAATCAAGGAAACGAAGCAACTAACCCTTCTAACTAAATTCCTATACGAATAAATAAACAAATAATTATTTGTATTATTTGAAATCGCGTAGCGAATATGGATATGGAAATTCGAGGCGACACTCCTGCCATCTAGCGGATGTTAAAAGAACTACGTAGCCATGTAGGGAAATTAACATAGTACAGAATAATGAATTAATACTAATTCATGGTTACATGAACGGTTACATAGAATTAATAAAAGTATGTAATAGGAAAGAAAGTCTTAAATGTTTCATGCTTTACAACGAACTTGAAAGCAGTTTATTACTCGAAAACACAGTTTATACACAATATTTTAAATGGAGTACACAAGGGAATAGAATCAATATTATTTCTAACGTAAATACAGGAACCCCCATACGTAGGAAACAAAGAATTATGAATTATAAAATGTTTGAATATACAGAAATCCCAAATACAAATTTGAACATAACACAATTCGTTTGAACGTTTGAACGTGGACGTTTCAACTGCCGGGGCGTTTGAATGAACACTCACCATTGGGCCACGTCACAGAACACTGCTGCCAACGTAGCACCAACTTACTGCAACAGCAGTTGGTAGCGCCTACTCGAAACACGGAATTTATGAATATATTATGAATTTATTATGAATTATATTTATTATGAATTTTAAAAATTTATGAATATAATAAATTTATGAAAAAGAATGATAATCGCTGTGAAATAACCCAGTTATTCGTTAGAATTCAACATTTCAGCAAAGAGTTTCTACATACGCCCATGCTGTATGTACGTGTATTAATCCAAAAGAATAGTGGAAAACTCTCGTTTTAGCATATAGAAGACGAATCAGGTTATAGATTTATGAAAAGGAATGATAATCGATTTAAAATAACGCAGTAGAATGGTAGAATTAACGTGGTAGAATTAACATCTTTGCCAGTGAACGTCACCAGAGTACATAAACTTATCTTAAAGGAAAGTTATGTTTGTGTGTCTGTCACAAAGAATTAATAAATGTATGTTATATGAATTATAAAATGTTTCATTCCTGCTACTACCCTTGAATGTACAGAAATCCCACAGGCTGAGCATGTTTATGTTGTTTCATAGTACAAGGCCCAAGTAGAAATTAATTCATCTTTAATGAATTGTAATTATTTTCCTTTTATATTACATGTACTTATTAGTACATTGGTTATGGGTTTATTATTTATATTTATAGAAACAGATTCCCTGTGTGAACATCACTACATTTCGACATTGATGTAAGGCCAATTTCATTGTATGACTGAAGAGTTTGTAGAAAAACATTAATACATAATTAATTAATCTTTAATTCATTCTAATTATTTTCTTTTTATAACTCATCTAAAGAATGAAATGCTTTGTTTATGAAGGAGTCCCCTTTTGAATTGCAATGACTTGAAAATTACACTTTCTGAAGCCTTTTATACTTGTTATTTGAAATTCAATACATGTCTCGATACAAGATTTGCCTGAGATGGTAGAGAAAGTAATTGAAAACGCCATACATGATCTCTTAGGATAAAAATGAGTAAAAGACACATTTCATTATTTTGATTTGAAATAAATTATCTATATATATTAATAAAAGTTATGTTTTATGTTATAATTTTAAAAAAAAAAGTATGATAATTTTGTACGATAATTTGATGTTACTACCGTTGCATGATATTAACAGATGGCGCAGTTCATGAACTTCTTCAGGATGCATGCAGTCATAAACAAATGCTCTTGAATTTCTCTCACTTTTTCTTGAGAAAATTGGATGGAAACTGTATATGGATTTGAAAGGTTTTTGGACACATTTTTTTCACATAAAAAGTTTGCCATTATTCTATTCTTTAATTTCAAATTTTTTATTGTACCTAATATATAAAATAAAAATCTGATTTATGGTGATACTGTTACAGATTCACTTTCCTATCAAAATGGCAATTTTTTAATTAAAATTAATCTTATAGTATTAAAAGATTTATAAATACTAAATCAGAGTCACTGGAAGATGCATGGCACAAACATTGCTGAGATGATCAGTATCATTCACTCTTACATGTGAGTCTGACAAAAGGCACAAGATTCATCACAGCCACCTGACATTTAGTTAATTATATTAATAATGCACATTAATAACTTTTTACTATCAGTTAATACAAAAATTATAATGTATTTTTTTTCCAGAATTAGTAGACAAGCAGATGTTATTTTACATACCACACATTTCACAAGAGACATGAACAGAGACAGATCAGAAAATTAATACCTAAATTTGATTTTGACTTATAAATGAGAACGATGAAAACAACATTACAGAATTTCTTCATATACTATAAATCTTCCATGTCAGCAAGACCCAAAATATAATTACGATGAAGTATATTTAGAAAACATCAAATCCAATACCGCACTATTAATAAGAATATAATTAAAAGTAAACCACAGATTTGAGCAAGTATATCTTATATATACAAATGAACAATATAACAACATTTTAATTGCATGTACCAACAATACCGCACTTTCTAAATCCATCAATGTAGTCCTTGCATAGTTTCAGATATGTCACAATGTGTAATATGAAATATCAAATATTTGCAAAGGCACACCTTTTTAAAGAGTAAAGAAAGTATTTATTCAGATATTACAAAAGTAATTTATCCTGAAAATAATTATGTAATTGATTCTAGAGACACAGTATTTTAAGACAGAACAAAAATTCTATAAATGCATAGTCTGACAAGTTGAAAAGATAAAGGCACTTAGTCAGCACCAACGGAACACAGTTTCAGTCTTTCAACAACATACATGTACTTTTTTATAGTTGTATTCTGAGCACAGAAAGGTGAGCAACAGATTCCCAATCCTCTTGATTCCAACAGATTCCCAATCCGCAATTGTCATAATAAGAGCACTGTTTTCTTCAAGAATGGCACACTCATATATTTTTGTAGAATGTCATGAATATCACAATAACATTTTGTCTAGTCTTTGAAATCCTTTTACTACTTTTAACCCTATTTCTTGCTACTAGTATGTACTGTCCTTGTATTGAGAATGACAGTACCTATCTTCCTTACTCTCTTCTTTACAAATGGTGAAATGATTGGCATCTAATTAAATGCTTGACAAATTATCCACAATTCCTTCAATAGGCTTTCAGGCTTATGAAGTTCGATTTCATTACGCTGATGTTTAAGTTCACAAATTGTTCTTATCTCCCATAACACCTATCACTCTGACCAGTTCCACTTATATACACTGATAAAGTTTTCCACATTTTTATCTGCAACAAAAGAACAATTGCATTAGAGAAGGAATTTGCTCTTATTCATATTCTTTACACTGAATGTAACCTGCAGTATCAACATATGCTCTTATATGAACTTAACATTAATACTGGAAAGAAAAAGGAAAGCAAGAAAACAATGAAAAAGATGAAATATTGCTATTAAAAGACAACAAACTATTCCAAAAACAATAGGCAAGGAAAGGAATACAAAGGAAGAGAAATCTAAGTTATGACTCTTCAGTTCTGGGTATCACAAATTCTAAAGCTGTATAAATATTTTTCAGTGAGTGGTTAGGTCACTGAAGGGGCTCATTATACATTCTCGCAAATACAGATTTCTTAAAATTTCTCTTTACAAAACATATATAGAAAGTTTCATTTTCTTTTTACAAAACATATATAGAGAGTTGTATAATGCTGCAGAAAATCAATGTTGTTTTTACTATTTCTGGATAATCCCTGATACCAAAAATGTTTTTACTTTCGATGAAGATGGGAGCTGTGAAGAAACTGGAAGCTACAAGGATGCTGGGGGCTGTAGGAGAGATGGGGTTGGAAAGAAGTTGGAAATTAGAGGAAAAGTGAGAACTGTGAGGAGGATAGGAGCGATAAGAGCTGGGAACTGTGAGGAAGGCGGGAGTTGTAGAGAAGGTGCGAGCTAAAGGGGAGGTAGGAGAAGCGCGAAAGGTGGGTGCTGTGAGGAAGTCGGGAGGTGCGGCGAGGGTGCTGGCAGCCGCCATGTGGCCCGCCTACCTCCCTTCGCCGTGGGCCTGGTCGGCGGCGCGGGCGGCGCGCCGGTCGAGCGCCAGCTGCAGGGCGTGCGCCGTGTCGTCCAGCAGCGCGCCCAGCACCTGCTCCGTCACCTCGTTCTTGAGCGCGGCCTCCTCCTCGTCGTAGCGCGTCCACGCGGGCTCCTCGTCGCGGGCCTCGCGCGTCAGCAGCTCGTCCACGCGGTCGCGGCGCCGCCGGCTCCAGCGCAGCTGCATCTGCGGCCCGCCCCTCGTCGTAGCGCGTCCACGCGGGCGCCACCGCGGGCCACCGCCACGCCGGGCAGCGCTCGCCCGCCGGCCCCGCCCACTCCTCGCGCACCGCCGCGCGCGCCAGCTCGAACAGGAAGGCCGCGTACGCCCGCCGGTTGCGCGTCGCCGCGCCGCCGTTGGCGCGCGTCTGCGCCAGCTGCCAACACAAACACACAATAGCGTGAACAGCATTCGTCAAAGTAAAATGAACAAAAATAAAAATTAAAAAAGGAGTGAAAATATTCATATTTAATCGTTTATATATTTCCGTCCAAGGAGGGACCGCTTTGATAGTTGCGCTTGGCCGCAGATGGCAATATAACTGCAAGTTACGTCCACGCTTGGTGGAATACCGTCCATGCACTCGTTTCGTCAGTGCGTTCGTTTACAGTTAGCTCATTTGTAAATGGGCTACGTAACTTGCTCTTCAACCGTCATCGCCCTACATGACATTCATTTGTTTCCCGACTTGTCACAGTCGTCCCTTCTTAGAGCAACTCCTCTAGTAATCGGATAACGTGCGCGTGTCCATGTGTTCCGTTAGATTTCTGAGAGCTGACTGAAGTCCACGATTCCGGACCTGAGTTATCGTTCCTCATGTCTCGATCTCGAGAATAAAATATTATTGGGTAGTGTAAAAAGTGTTTTTAATTTTTCTAAATAGGTGATCAATAGCGCATTCGATTACTCTTGTCAATAATCAATTGGCTCCTCGAAGAATTCCGAAAAAAAAAATTTTTTTGTGGATTACAGTCTTTTTCATTGGCGAGACACACTCACTTAATACCCTGCCATTCTGATATAAGAAGAATAAACTCCTTTCATCAGATTGACAATAATTATACCCAGAGGCGCAACCAAGATTTTAACAGGGGGAGGGGAGGGGCTGTAGATGTACTGTCCAGCCGACATGTTGTTTTCTTATACAGCATTTTCCATTTATGCTGAATTAATAGTGTTGTTGATTCATTGAGTTGTTTGTAACGTAAGCAATTGAAATATTGAATAAACTTTGTTTCTGTAGAAAAATACTAAAAACACGATATGAATGTGCCATCTTGTATCAGCATTAGCCATATTGTGTTTTTGAATACTGTATGTGCCATCTGTTTCTGGAGAGGGTATATAAAGCCTCATTAACCCCATCCATCTTCGATTCACTTAGGATTAAACCTAATTTTGCAATAAAAAACATTTTTACAACAATTTTTATTGATTCTCTTAAACTCTGCGTGACCGAGGATGGACCAGTAAATCTCCAGTACTGTGTTTGAAATTACTTTGAACTATGGACTCGCGTAGAACAGATACAATTTTAAATAAAAATAAGCAGCGAAGTCGCCATGTTAAGATATTTTTTAAATATGGCTATAAATATTTGTCTTTTAAGTTCATCTGCAAAATGATGACCACCATGGATGAAAGATTGCTTTAAGAGCTAGGGATGACTAGAGTGTTCGAAGCACCCATGAGAGGACAGGGCTCCACAAGATACGTGGCTACTGCCTGCGTGCAAAGATTTCTTGCACCGACTTTAATAGGAAACCTTCGAATATCTTCCGCACGTCCCTGACCTCTCAACGTGCGACAACCATATAGTGGTTATTTCATTAAAAAAAGCTCAGGTCGACTATTGAGGCTCGGGTAACAGTTCAATAGCCAATCCCCAAAGTTTAGACTAAAGGTAATTATCTCGAGGACCGCTGGGATAACCTTCAAGAAAACTATGTAGAGTCCTTACTCCCATTTGTATCACTCTTTATTCTCATATTTACCACACTGATACTGTGAACACCGCACTTCATTACGTAGTTTTTGTATGCCGTATCCTTAGCACGATACGATCCCGATCACATAGCGTTTGAACCACGGGACCAGTATCGTTTGAAGTACAAGCGTTTTGCATAACGTTTATTCTAACAATTCGATAAATGGAAGCAGATGCGAACTGTGATGGTAGAGTGTACAGCCAACGCAAAATTCCCGTTAAGTTATATCCCCTTGATGCATTTCTTTGCATTTCTTCGACTAGAACTGACCAATGTTGCATCATGGGATTGTAGAGCTAGCAGCTCACACCGCCGCCACCAGTTAAGAACAAATTCCATCTACTGTATTAACGTTACGTTACTACAAGTTATACATACATACTACGTTACAAGTTACGTGACTACACCCTACAATTCTGGCTGAAAATATTTTAGATGTAACTATTGTAACGTTAAGAGTTCACGAGTGCGTAGAGGCTCAAAATTAAGATGCTTATCGTACACGATATACGGCTTCACGTTGTTGCAAAAATTCTCCATTTTTGTGTCCCTCGTGAACCGATAACTGGTTGGCAGTTGTATCGTCCAAACAATGACGTAAGTGAGCTGCTGAGCAGCGTTTCCGGCTTCAGCCAACGAGTTTCATGTACCAGTTTGCATCACAATATTAGCGGGAATTTTAAATGCAACCAGATACCAAAAATTATCATCTTGTTAGAAGTCATTGAAACACACTTATGTCTGTTTGAAGCATTTTCTTAAAAAAAAAAGCATATTCTGAAGCATTTTCTTTAAAAAAATATTGCATCTTTTATTTCAAATACACCATCATGTTCATTTTGCTTGATCACCGTTGAAAAGTGTCACTTTATGTTATTTTCAAAATTCTTCTGGCTTGCCATGAAGCATGGCGGCGTCTGGCCTGGCTTTTCAACCGAAGAGCCTGTGTTGTGGTCGCGAGGTTCGTGACGTAACGGTGCTGCGCAGAACGAGCAAACATCGGTGCGCCGGAGCATCTCACCCATGTCATTGCATCATGGTAGCGTAGGCAGTTGATGGTACACTGTCAGTCATTAAATTTAATGAAGAATAATGTACATGAAACGTAGTGGTTTTGTACACTAAAAAGAGGTTAATATGTTTGTACATTAATTTAAGGCATAAGTTAAAATCAGAGTAGATTGAATTTTCCCCCACCTCTCATCATTCGTATAACATATTGATAATTAACGGCCCATCAAGATCATTCCTTCGACATATGACCATAAAGCTTTGTCTCTAGCATACTAATGTGCATTTATGATAATGCCTTCGTGTCTCACCTTCTCGAAGTCGGGGTCGTGTGCGAAGGCGTGGGGCGGCGCCACGTCGTCGAGCGGGCGGCCGGCGGCGGCGGCGGCCGCCGCCCCGCCCCCGGCGCCTCCCTCGCGGCGGAGACCGCGGCCGCCACCGCCGCCGCGCGCGCCTGGCCCGGGGGCGTGTAGGGCGGCGGCGGCTTGTTCGGGATCTCGCGCACATAGAAGAACGGCACCTGCTCCTGCGCCTGCTGCAGCTGGCGGATCTGCGGAACAAGGGTTTTCTTTTTAAGGCGTTAACCGTCACCGAAAATGATGGAAATTCGTAACTTATTAATTTGGAAAACTGTACAACTTTAATAACAAAATTGTGATATTACATGCAACATCCGAACTATGATTCACCATTCACTAGATTTTGAAAATTTAATTGAATTTTTAATCAACTAATCTAACAGCTCCTCGAGATGAATCTGTGAGCCATTCTCTCTCAAAATTTTATTTTTGTTGTGTAAGACCACAATAAATAATTCTAAAAAGCAATTTTTAATGCGTATTCATTTATAAATAAATTGGAAATAGTGATATGATTTTTCCTTGACTTTTAAAGGAAGTCTCCAACAAAAGGTTTTTTTATGGCTATTATTTATATGGATATTTAAGGCTACATCAAAAACGTTGTTCTATCAGTTTATTAGCCTACATCTTACATTCCACTGTTAGAAAAATTAGACATATTGGATTGCATTGTAAGGAGCATTTTGAATATACGAAAATGCTGAAAAACTTGTATACGAGAAAAACAATTTGAAGTTCTTCTGATGGATTGCCTTATTTCTATCTACAGCAATTTTCTTGGTACCAGTCTTCAGGTCTTTGGCAGTAAGATTCAGTCACTTCTACTTTATACTCAAAGTTTTCATCAGAACCATATACAAAGATATATTGATTCAATGGTGAGTTGTAGTTGACATTTACATAATTGAAATGATTGAAGGCGTTGTCATTGTCAACAATAGTACTATTGTTGACAATGACAACGCCTTCAATCATTTCAATCATACACAAAGAGTTCAAGAAAAAGAACCGAGCTCACTTATGCACGGATCCTTACTTGATTGCGTTACATTCCTAATACGTAATGAATTCCAAAAAGTAATTCAAAACGTAAAAGTAGACTGTATGGACATAGTATAAAACACGAAAACAATAATCGATATTTTTTCAATTTTTCATCAACATTTCACAAATGCCTTAAAAATATTTCTGATTGGCCAGCAGGCCTTCAGCAGAGCTGGTACATGCGTTGTAATTTCAAAACTTAATAAATGGAATATGATTACACAGATGCTAATACACATAGATGCTAATGAATTTTATATAAAAGTCATATTGGGTGAATTCTAATCATGGTGGAGAAAACAACTGATGTGAGTGTTTTCGCATTATTGGTTTATGGATTTTTGTTAGCTGTTGCAGCAAAAAATGTGAACCTCAAAAGAGCCGTTAACATCAAGGCAGAAGGCCTGCCGATCTGGAGGTGCAGGGGAATCTGGTACATCTCTCAAGTAGTTCACAGGTGACACCAAAGCCAAGGGTTCAATCAAATACAGCGGATTTTCAGTTGGGCATGTTCATTTCCAGCACACCAAGTACAGGGAATAATCTCTGTATTCGATTCCATTTTCCGACCTTGAAATTAGTGAGTGAGTATAGTGTACTTGGCGTAGGCGTCGCGAAGAACCAGAGGGCTGCATGATCTAGATCTTCAACTTTTTAAGTCTTACTCGACCTAAACTCTGATGGACTAGTGAGCTACGCTAGCGAGGAAATAAGTAGAAACTGTGTCCAAAACGGGTTTATGAGCCACATCCGCGCGATGGTTTGAGGTGACTGGTTAAAGTAGCCAGGTTGGCCCTGAAGTTAAGGCTCAGTTTTATAGACACCGAAATATGTTTTAAGGGCCGAAATAACACCACCATACCACGTGGACAGCATAAACAGCAGGACAAGCATGTTATCCAGGGCGACAGAAAAGGGCAACGATACATGTTTAAAATAGATGAACTATGTATATTTCTTTAGGAATGGAAGTTATCAAAGAAGTAAGTTACTAATGCCAGAGAAACTGAAGCTCGACATAAATTGGTGGCAAAGTGACAGTTCATGGCATACGATATCTGTCTGTTTTACTGTATTACGGCTCCAGCATTTGCCTGGATCAGAGAAAACATGGCAAACTACCGATCAGAGCAGCCGGCCTCTAGAATTGTCCTCCAGGCAGTGGCTGGATTTCGACCTAGCTACGAAAATATTAACGAAAGCACGCCATCGAACTCCAACCCTAGGGCGTGCCGGTCAGAGTTGCAGTTGTGGGATGTGAAGAGAGTGGGAGAAGCGTGGTGTGGAGTGGTGAGGTGTATGGTGTGTGGTATGGTAAGTGTGGTGTGGTGTACTTTGCTGTGCTGTGCGATGCGAGATGCGGGTGTTGGGGTACGGTGTGCGGATGTTTGGAGCATTGGCAAAAATGATTGAGGAATACGATGTACGGTGCGGGGGGTTTAGGATATGATAGGCACAGTGGGCGGGGAACGAGGTACACGTCGTGCAGTGTGGGAAGACATATTTGGTTTTATGGTAACACATTGACGTAGTGCCAATTTACCATTAATTACTCCCAAGTTTGAAGACCGATTAAATTATTTTTAAGTAATCAATTAGCAATTAAATCGCACTACAAGAGGGCATATTTGTTTTGCGGAACTCATTGTGGTAGTGCCAACTTAATCTTAAGCTAGCTCACCATTAATTACGCAAAAATTTGAAGAGCAAAATAAATTTTGAGTAATTAATTAGCAATTAAATGGTGGCATATTTAGTTTTGTGGTAACCGGAGGGCTCACCTCGCGCTCGATGTGCAGCTGCTGCAGGCGCAGCGCCTCCGCCTCGTCGACGGCGGCAGCCCCTGCGCCCGCCCCGCCCCGCGCCCCCCGCCGGCAGCAGCGCGTCCTCGAACCACAGGTCGCCGCCGGGGGGCGCCAGCAAGGCCGCGTTGCCCGCGCCCACCAGCTCCGCCTGCAACGTATGAAAATAACTTGTCTTTAAATGTTAAAACTGAAGTAAATTAATGACAGATCATTTCAATCATATTTTGTCATCTGCACTTTAGAATTGTAATGAAGAAATATGATATAAGATACTCCGTTTAAAAACCTTACTTTTCTCTGTTTTTTGTCCTCAAATATATGATTTTGTATTTTCTTTTATCTAAAGAAGTTTCTAGGGGAATAAATCCAGTTTTTTTATTAATTTTATTTCTAATTGCATTTGAACCCGTCAACATAGCTTGAGCAATTCATTGTCAGAAATTTATTGATGCTGTGGAGTCTTTTAAATGTTCATTTGGCATTTTAAGTATGCGGATTGCTATTTGCCTTTCATTTTCCTACGTAGGTGTTTTTGTTTCTTCTTGGGCTAATAGTTGTCTTTCCGATTTCATTTATTTTACAACTGCTGCTGCTTTCCCCCTCCTTCAGCGTCTGTTTTGTTTTTTTGAATAGTAAGTAAGTACCAATTTCTTTATAAAATATCTTTAATTCTTTATTCTAATATTGCCAATGCTTTGGAGCATATTTATTATCCATTTGATATCATTCAGATTTTCAACTTCCATTGTTATATGCGGAGATTTTAACATTGATTTTCTGGTCGAATCTTGCGAGAAAGAAAAGTTTCTCAATTTAATTAATTCCTTCAATTTAGACATTACAATTAATGTGCCTACACGGATCACACAACATTCCATGAAGGCAATTCATCAAATTATAATTAACAAAACTACTACTCGATATGAAGTTGAAACAAAAGATTTAGGATACAGTGACCACGATGCACAAATTCTTACCATTATAAGAAATGCGATCACTGACACAATAAATAATACACGTATGACTAGATTGTTTACTAAAAGTAAAATTAAATTATTCATTGATTACTTGATGCAGGAGTCATGGGAAGCGGTTTATAATACTGTTGATACAAACGACAAATATAATTCTTTTTTTCAACTCTTTCATTTCATTTTAACACTTGCTTTCCTCTTCAAAAACAAAAATTAAATATTTCACGGAAAAGCAATTCTTGGATAACACAAGGGATTAGGACATCTTGTAAAAACAAGCGAATTCTTTCTTTCATTTCTAAACGTCATGACGTATCTCAAGATTTCCTTATCTACTTTAAAAAATACAAAACATTGTTACGAAAAGTCATAAGGTAGGCCAAAATCATGAAAAACGATCAGGATATTTTGAACTCGAATAATAAAACAAAATCAATGTGGAATATAATAAAAAATACTACCAAATCAACTAGAAAACCCGTAGAGAATGTTGTTTTAAAATATAACGATATAAATGTGAACGATCCGGCAACAGTGGCTAGTCTCTTTAACCAAAACTTTTCGAGAATTGCTGCCGATCTCACTAAGGGTCTTCAGGCACAAAATTCAAAAACAGATAGTTCACCCAAAATTTTAGACACAATGTTCGTTTCCGAAACTTCTTCCTATGAAATTCTCAAAATAATCGGTAAACTAAAAAATAAATATTCGTCCGGTTTAGATGAATTCCCGGATTCTTTGTTAAAGACTTGTGCGTATGCCATTAACTCACATATTTAATGCATCTTTATGCACTGGAACGTTTCCAGATATTTCCAAAACAGCTAAAATTAAACCGCTTTTCAAAAAAGGCAACAAAAATGAAATTCAAAATTATCGGCCCATTTCTCTTCTATCAGTTTTTTCAAAAATATTAGAGAGATTTTTTTACGTACGAATGGAAACCTTTCTCACTAAACACGACGCGCTTTCAGATTGCCAACATGGATTTAGAAAATCAAAATCAACGGAAACAGCTATATTTTCTTTTCTTAAAGATGTCGTCTCATCATTGGATCAAAACGAGGCACCTATTGGGTTATTTTTAGATCTCTCAAAAGCTTTTGACGTCATTGATCATGACATTTTACTTTCCAAATTACCTTCATATGGAATCCGTGGTATTGCTCTAGATTGGTTATGTTCGTACCTTAAACAACGATCTCAGAGAGTTGAAATACCTTACTGGAATGATGGAACATTACGTACGCACCTTTCCGACTCTTTGCCCGTTGCATGCGGAGCAAGGATCGATTTTAGGCCCTATTCTGTTCCTACTTTACGTAAACGATATGCCCTCGACGATTCTAAACGGAAGAACGGTTCTCTTTGCGGATGATACAAACATCCTTTGCAATAAAGAAACAGTAAATAGTACAATATCAGATGTTTCAAATTGGTTCCGAAATAAATTAATAGTAAACGAAAAGAAAACGGTTTTAATGCAGTTTTCCATTTCAAATAAACAATTCGGTGCCCCATTGAAAATGAACAGTGTACCATTGACTGATGTTAAGGCAACAACATTTTTAGGTCTCTCAATTCAGTCAAACCTTAAATGGAACGTCCATTTAAATGAATTGAACACAAAATTAAGTTCATTATGCTACGCGTTCAGAATTCTTGCAAATTCAGTCAGCCTTCATACTGCTCGTTGTGTATACTTCGCGAATGTTCATTCCAGCCTGAGATATGGCATAATATTCTGGGGAAATACATCTTATAGCTCCCAAACTTTTAGACTACAAAAACGAATTGACTTACGAATACGAATTAGACTACAAAAACGAACAATAACCAAATCCCACCCACGTGATTCATGTATGCCTCTCTTCATTAATCTAGGAATTCTACCATTACCGTGTCTTTTTATTTACGAATCAGTGTTTTTTGTCAAAAATGAATTGCTCAAAGGCGGGAATATATTTTCAGAAAATGCCGAAGTCTATTACTATAACACTCGACGTAGAAATCATATTCATCAGGTGGCAGTATCAACAGCTCATTACAAAAAATTTACATACAATACATGTACATTATTTTACAACACTTTGCCAGATGACATTAAACGATTAAATTCAATAGAAAAGTTTAAATCCCAAGTGAAATCGTTTCTGCTGCATAACTGTTTCTATACAATTAGAGACTATACTGAGCATCACAAGAAAAGTAACATTAATTTTAACAATGATACATAATGCATTATTTACCATTTGAACTGTATAAATGAGTATAAACAACCTGTAACAACTATTGTACTACAGCTTCCGGGTCAATGACCCCCATCTCGATCAGGTTTTTCGTTCAGTTTCCCTGATCCATTGAGCAAATGCTGAGATGACCCCTTGTTTTGCTTCTGGACATAAATGTAACTTCATTTTCTGTGCACGTCTTCTAGAATTCAGTGGGAAATACAATTATTCAAATTATCGTTTCCATGTTGTCGCGGCAGGAAGTAATAAGAGCCAAAATGTATTGCTTATTTATCCTTGAAAATAGATTTTATTACATGGGAGTTTTTTTGTTTTTTTTTCTCCCTTTCAAAATTCAAAATATATTGCTTATTTATCCTTTAAAATAGATTTTATTACATGGGAGTTTTTTCTTTTCTTTTTCTCCCTTTCAAAATTCAAAATTTATTGCTTATTTATCTTTGAAAATAGATTTTACTATATGGCAGTTTTTTTTTATCCCTTGCAAAATTCAAAATTTAAGTAGTTTATGACTTAGTGTAGGGATCACAGAATTTTGAAAATGTGCCCACAATTCACTTATCCCCATAGCACGTCATACGCAGTTTTTAACTGTTTTTTTACGTAAAATAAATAAATTAAAAGAAACTTATATTTATAAGTTGCTGCGTTGAAATATTAACGTTTGAAAATGTCAGAATATAATGAAACACAGTAAATATATTTTGTTCACAAAGAGCAGTCGGTGTTCAGCACCCCCCCCCCAAACATCAATACTATCAAAATGAAATCAGCCTCTCGGATTTGCGTCACCTTGGCAACGGAGAACCATACCCAAGATTACACGCCTGGGTGACGAGACCGAATTATAAAAAACAAAAAACAGAAACCAAACCGGTATGAAAATCTCATCGTGCACTGAACCATCACACCAACCACTGACGCCTTCAGCAAACTAAGATTATATCCGTTATTTCTACATTTGTTTGGTTAATTTTGATCGGTTGACTTTCTAGCTACGAGATTACAGGAAATGTGTTGGGCGCGTTTTCCTCGTCATCGCTGCAGACAGTCTCTCTCTGTCCCTTCACAGAAGTATTCACGTTCTCTTTATTTATTACTAGGGAACGGATTTTCACGTAAACATTTTTTACACGAACAAGGTACTTGCATTCAATAATGTTTTTTTAGAGTTACAAAACAATCTGATTGAATTAGAACCATGTTTATTTTACATATTTTGGTTTTATTACATATTTTCTGAAAACTACATATTTCTTAAATATTCTGTTACATTTTAATATATTTATACTTCGAAACAGAACATTTCAGATGCAATTTATATTACTGCAGTCGTCTTTCTTTCAAAGCAATGTAATACTATCGCACTTCTATGACCACAGGTCCTCCGACATGAATTGTCAAATTTATCCCCTATGCGTCTTGGTAACCGCTTTCTCGGAACCAAACTAGTGGTGCTCAAAACAGCACGTAATTTCTCAACCATAACCCTTTTCAAGCAAAATTACGCGAAAAATACTAAAATTTTCGAAAATTTGTACACGACCTTATCTCAAAATCTAGCTTCAAGGAATACATTGCATTGAGGGACAAATCTCTATCTTCAATATTTTAATTGTAAAAAGTCTCCGACAAATGTTGAACTTTTACAATCTTCGAAAAATCAGGGTTTTAACGAACAAGAGTACCTGTACCTGTACTGTATTCTCTTAAACTTCCTTCACATTATACAATAATAATAATAATAATAATAATAATAATAATAATAAAATAAAAAATAAAAACCGATGGACCTATTTTTTTGAAAATTTGGAAAACGTCTCAGTGGTTTCATGTAAACTACCCTCCCCCCCCCAAAATTAAAGTATCGGGTTCAAATTCAAGGAGCTGCGACCTCAGTCAGATTGATTGGGGAATATCAATTTGGAGAAAATCGGCTGAACGGTTTAGCCGCTTCACGGACGGACGGTCGGACCGACGGGCAGGTGGGCAGGCGGGCGGGCGGAGGATATTTTCATCCTAAATTTAGCAACTGGATTTATCCACATTTTCGTTACCAGCGCCCTGAAATAAGAGCTTTTCTGCTGAAAATTCGCCGTTTTTTTTCGCAAAGCATTACATAACTTTCTATCCACTCCGTAGCGAGAAAGTAAAATGAGCAGATGCTTGTGAAGCAACAATTATTTCAACAACCCACGTGCTTGCGAATGTTTCACAGAGCCTATGCGTAACTCGATCGAAAACAAATGCGTAACTAGATTGATTTTTATTGAACATTATCTTATCGCTTTGTTGTATATGGGGGAGAATATTTTCCTTTTACCCCTTCTCTTTTTGGGCTCCATTACTTGCTACACGGTTCTACTATTCACTTGAGCACCGTATCACTTGAAGTTAGATCTCGTAAACGATATTGTATATACAGCTAAATAAATAAATAAATAAATAAAAATACTAATATATAAAGACATAAGTGCGTTGTCTTACAGCGCGGTAATCTCTGAATCTACTGAACCAATGCCGATGAAACGTTTGTGCTAGCATCCTATAAAGGCCTGGAGTACTATAGGCTATGATTTACAAACATAAACACTAATATATTTTCAAAATAATTACTTTTTTGGACATTTTTCGCCAAGCTTTACATCACAGATTCAAGAGTGCATCAATGCCAATAGTTGAGTTGCGCGCCACCAGAGGATGACGTCTGAGATCTACTACTGATTTTATCAATGTCCAGAATTATTACGAAATTCATTGGAGTTTGAATAAGGTTATGAAATGTTCCTGTGTGAACATTTGAAAGAAAGCCGTAACTGAAGTGGTAAAGAATGTCAATGTTAATGCATGCATTGCTCTTTGTCCGTGTTATATACAGAGTGGCAAGAAATCATTGAGAGTTTGAACGTGTTTAATAATTGAGGTAGGATGAGAGAATAATAAGTTCAATAATATACAGTACAAAATATACAGTAATGTACAATGTACAGTATATAGATATCGTATACAATCTAAACAACGTCTTCTTTTACAGAAATTTGTAACAACTGAATTGTTTGACGAAGCGAGTGTCACAATTGTCAAAACAGATTACAAATGCCAAGAGATGGGCAGTCTCCTAAAATTTTGAATCGGCTACTCAGAAGGAAGATCGACTTGCTGAAGTACTCACTCGCCCCATTGAAAATAAAACTGCAAGAAGGGGAGAAATGTGAATAATTCTCTAGTACTAAGTACTAGAGCAGCTGTTCATTAGGACTCTCAATTTGACTATTTACACAGTTCTTAGATTCCAACTGATAAACTGGAAAATGTGTATATGTTTTCAGTCCATCCAGTAAATTTTTTTCTTGAACATGCGAAGGAATTTTGAACAGTGGTGTGTAATTTCGGAATGATCATTTATATATTAAGACTAATATGTACAGTTGTGTAGGTATGTCTCAATTTCGAAACGCTAATAAAGTGAAAATAAAAATAGTGACCCTTACAAAATCATTCAAATATCAAGAAATGTTTCTCGCACGCCCATACATACACCAGCGGAAATGCTCATGTTAATATCTTTATGGTTTTCAATAACCAAACAATTCTGCAGAAGCCTTTCAGTTCAAAATCTTGTGTAGTATATTGATCACTGGCAAATCACGAAAAATGAAATTTCGACACATACGCATTTGAAGTTTTCGTAGTTTTTTAGATACAGAAATCGCATGTTAATAATTTATGAAAAAAAAAAAAGAGTAAGAATTACCAAAAGACTTCATAAAAATTATAACATCGATCAAAATTCAAAATTATTATTTTTCGAGTTCCATCAGTGTGACAGACCAAGAACAATCTCACTGCGTACCGCACAAGCACTGACTCAGTTCCGGAATCCGTTTCATTCGTAGCTGCACTTCACGAATGTGGGGCAGCAATGTTGCGGAGCGATGACGTTTCTGCCCTGCACTAGGGTGGGTTTCAGTACACCGAATGGAAAATGCTATTTATCTCCGTGTAGGTAGGCTATAAGCAAAGATAGCTTTGAATGCGCTCTTCTAGAAAACAAGTTCAAATTCCCTTCGAATCTCATAGACGTGACGACATGGCGGTTTCGATCGGAAGAATAGCAATGTGGTACCGCCTATGTCATCGAAAAAGAGGCGCAACACTAATCGAAATTCAGCGATTGTTCCTAGTGAGAAGTTTGTTCCGCAAATATCTCGGCCATGCACGTGAAACCCACAGGCAACCGTATAGGTGCTCTGAGGTGCTAGGTACTCCACCAATGCTGCACCTATACAAGGGGCAGTGTTTGAAGTAGAGTTATGCGTGAGTCAAGAACTTCCGATCCTCAAGCAAATATGCGACACTTCTCATATACACTTCGATTTAAACACTCGCCGTTATCATGTACTGAGTTGAATTTTGCACTTTACTGAACACGATGTCGCATGTGAATTTGTGATGAATGTTGGAAAAAATCTGAATAAAACGAAAATTCCCGGTTTTCAAATCAAATTCCCGTTTTTTCCGGTTCTTCCAGCCTGTTTCAAATTCCCTCCCCGGTTTTGAAGGATTCCAGGTTCGCTGGCCACCCTGTTTATATCTGCAGTGTTGAAAATCTCTTAGATTTATCAGTGAATGTATAAGTGTATCAGCGAAATGGTTGACATATTATTCTTGATTCGAGTTGAATATATTATTAAGTACTTTTATTAAATAGTATTAATTCAAACAAAACCTCGCATGAAAGCCATATCCAAGCAGCAGACAATTTTCCTGAGGAGAGTGAAGGAGTATGAAAGGGGAAGAGCTCTGGAATGGGGATGCAGATTCAGCTAATGGTATTATTGTCTAAATATTGGACAATCCAGAAAAAATAAACGCCAGAGCAATACTAGAAGATGAAAATTTCTCTTACGCAATTCTCTCTTACAGCCTCCAATCGAATACGACACACAGACGTCATGTATTCCGTGATTAAGGAAAACTATTAAGAAAATGTGTAGATTAAGATGTTAACGCCGGAACACGCTAAAAGTGTACTCTCCTGAAGAAGCAGTAAGACAACGACGTCGATGTCGAAAAGTAGAACGAAACAATATTAACAACTAAAGGCGGGTCCACACATTCGGCGAGCACTGCTTGCCAAACTCCAAGTATCTGAGGTACCGGCGAATGTTCGCTTCCTTTGATGTGTTCAAAAGACCGACCGGCTGTGGAGCACCGAATGTTTGGAGTTAGGCAACTCCCCCAACTTACTCGGTATTCAGCGAGCGGTCGTTCAGTACTTGCCGAATGCCTTATCCGAATGCGTGGAGCCGCCTTAAGAAGAGGATCATCAAAATTCGCAATATTATCTCCCACCAATTCGTAACAATCAGAAAAAAAGGGGCACAAATCAGGGGGGAAGCGAGGAGAGTGAATGAAATAACCCAGCGACAAAGAGAGTGATGGGGAAGAATGCGGCATTAGTCAGACGGACGGGCCGGCGGCGAAACAAAGGGCTCCTCTCCGCGCGCTCTGAATCACAGGGCTGGGGTCGAAGAGAGGGGCGGGGAGGGGAGGGGAGGCGGGCGGGAGACGGAAGGGGCGGGGTCGCCCTGCACTTGACGCGCGCCAGGCGAATGCAGGCGTGCACACTACGGATGTGCCCTTAACAGCTAAACTGTTATTTCCTAACAGTTAACGTTTCGGAATTGTTACGCAATATAACAGTTCTTTTGTTTATCCTGTTATTGGCTGTTATCGGTTGAAATTCATAGAACTGCCGCAGTGCAGGAGAACGGTTACATGGCCAAATCCGAACTACTACAAACATTTGTGACAAGTGTTTTGTACGATAACGGCTTCACTGCAGCTAATCAATGATGATTAGCCAGTGTTCAAATTATCGATTCATTAATAAATAATTCGTCATTATTACACACCATGTGCCACATTAATTTTATATTTATAGTATACACAACAATGATAAGTTTATCCTTTAAATTAAATCCGTCCAATATGTGTATTTTATTTGTGTCCCATTACTGCTTATCTGAGGTCAACTAATATTTCTCTAGGTTCAATAAAATAAAATTAGTTAGGTCAAATAACTCGCATTATAATATTTGATATTCGTCATTACCACTTTTGCTATAGGTAAGCAAAAACAGAGTTTCTCCTCTTAGTTTTGGCACTCGTCACTTCACTATGCACAAGTTGCATATTTGAAAGAATATTCGCAATCTGAACCCGAATCACGAATCACTTTTATTTTAGTAATATTCTACACACATTTGCTACATATTATATGAATTATTATTCTCCTTTGGCAATTCATCCACTCTCACTCACATCAGCTGCTTCTCTGACCAAACATGTTAGGGAAAGTTTTGTAAGTGCCGTACGGTAGCCGCACAAGCTTTACGGTGCTACAAACGTTATTCATTTTGCGTGGCTAAATTCTTAGCAGTCGCCACAACTGATTTACCTCTTAGCAGTCGACCATGTTAAGTTGCTGATCATGGACTTATTATTCAACTGCTATTAATAGCAGTCATTACGAGTCAACAGTTATTGAAGAAAAGCTGTTAAGTCCATCTCTAGTGCACACTGTGGCGCAGGAGAGGGGGCCTACAGCATAGGATTCTCATGACAGCTCATGAACACTCTGTTCTTTTTTGGGGGGAAGCTGGATACTTTCAGCATAGGATGGCGCCTCCGGCAGGTATTTTCATGTTAAAAGGTTTTATTTGGGCTTTGCAAGTGCATAATAAAAATTATTTTTAAACTTATTACAAAACACCAACTCGTCCATTATCGGGCAAAGAAAATTACAAAAAAAGTATCGATTAAAATACTTGATTTTTTTTCTTTACAAAATTAGGTTTAATTATCGACGATGTGATGAATCAAGTAACGATTCATGTAAATGCCGGAAGGAGAGAATAGTAATTCACGTTTCAGCAATTTACTCAAGGTGCATTGAAACTATCGAAAACTCGTCGTTTCGTAGAATTCTTCCAGAATATCCTATACGGTCCCTGCTAAAAAATGCGCCAATCGATTTGTCTTGAGGTGAGGAATTGAATGAATTGATCACCACTGTAAGTGCCATAATACACCCAAAATGCTGTTTAGTTCCTTAAAAAACTAAAAACACGTTTTTAAAGATTTTTTTTAGAACCTTCTGGATGTAACTGCCAACAAAACTATCAGTTCCTCACCAGGAGATCGAGTCGTGTCGAATGATACCTCATTTGCTGAATCCGAAACCGTCTAACTGTGTGATATGGACGGACGCAGGTTTCTCGCTTACTATACAAAATTAATACTGTATATGAAACAAATAACTTTTCTCAAAATCCTGTCATGAAACCCTCACATTTTCAACATATCCAAGATAATAAATGCCGAAAAAAATTATTTTTCGGCATTTTAGAATATTTATATAATATATGTATTTTTATATATTGAATCCGGAGAAAAACGATCCATGTAATAATTGGACTAGGGATCTTGCCAAGAGAAAAGTAGCAAAGAAATAATAAATAAAGAAATGCTCTTTCGAATGCCATATTCCCACAAATTTGAAAATGTTATTTGAATTGTAATTTAACAAAACATTCAACAATGTTTGTGAACATTGCTACAATGTAATAATCATGGTACAGAGGAATTTCATTTTACTGAATGATTTATATCTGTAAGAGCATCACTCCTGTTCTTGGACAAAACAAAAGCAGTTTAAACAATGTAAAAGTGCAATCATTCCCATCAATGCGTTCACCGTTTGCCTTAACTGTAACAGAACTGTTAACAGTAAGTCTAATGAACAATAACAGAAATTCTAATGAACTGCATTAACTGTAACAGAACAAACTATCTCATACATTGTCTGTCCTTCTCCGTCCTCTGTCTTTCTTTTTTGTTGCGATTCTCAACAGAGGACCCGGTTTTATAAGCCGCAAATGGATGAAGTTTCACCAGTTTCGTACACAACTAGTAGGGTCCGGAAGGATATCTCCATATAAATCCGGTAAAACTTGATCGCACACATGAATACGACACCTGAGGAATCTTTGAAAGAGTCAAAAATAGGTTTTGAAGCCGCACGTTGTTGAATTTGAAACATGTATAGTTTAGAAATGTACTAAAATACGTTGTATCTTCTTTGACTAAATAAATGAAAAAGTCGTTTTGTCTGTAAATAACGGTTCTTTAGAATGCTGGTTGGAATTGACACCATTTTTATGACATCCCAGAATTGTACGTTTTTCATGTTACATTCTAATGAAATAATTATTTACTGCATTCTATTAATTGTATCTCAAAGTCGGCGAGAGAAGGGAACTTGCGAAATTCTCAGTTCATGATTCTGCATATTCCAGAAATAAAATATTACAGAATGCCATCAGATGTGATGAATATCACGTTCATGTAGTATATTTAAAGATGCGGGATTCCAGAAGTCGTTTTTAAAAAAATGCCTTTTCTTAAGACAATTTTCAAATAAAATAATTGCAATCTCTGCGAGCAACACTTGAAACTAGTTTCTTGTGAAGTTAACTGAAACAGTCACTCTCTCCTAAATGTTGTCACTCACTTCCTGCAAATCGAATGGACACCACCACCACCACCACCAGAAATATGCACTTTTCGACTTCCACTCCCCTTTTACATTGCAGAAGTGCGTGCACGTTGACTAGCTTCAGAGCATGCAATACTCAGAAGAACTAAATTGGGTGGCAGCCAAACTTCAGAAATTCCAAATCACATTATCTATTAGAAGAGATTCAGATCTATCTACACGCAATCAATTAAGTCAAGGATTTTTTTTTTCAGAAACAGTTGTTCGCATTGTTGCAGGTGATTGGATCATGAAAATGAGTTACACATTATTCGTTTAATCAACCAATGAAGCGGTCAAGAGAGAAAATAAATCTCACGCGTGATAACTCCAATACTAAACGGTTTGACCAAACAACCAGACAGCGGGCGCTTCGCAATCATCGCGTCCGGTAGCATTCGTTGGAAGGAGCACTCGCCTTCCGCCTGCGGGGGCCTGCTCATCCTTCGAGCAAGTAGCTAAAGCATAGAGATTAACGCAAGGAATGCACTATTTAAACGCAAATATTTTGCGAAGTTGTCTCTTCAAGCGAAGAGACAACTGCACAGCTTGTAGGAAAGTCTGCGTTCGCTGCATTCAAGGACGGAGGCCTAAGGCCAGAGCCTCGCCGTACACTTTGAAATGCACCAACAAAGCGAGTCAACGCGGTGCTTATTTGACAAGAAAACTTGAACCAACTTTCTTATCACGTACAACTTTTTTGAATCACTGCAAACCATACAGCACATTCCACCCGCGTTCCCTTCACTCTTAAGCCTTTGCAATGCGCCGCGAGCCGGGGGACGTCCGCGCAGACCCAGAGGGCGCGCGCGAGCGCCGCGGTCCGCTGGCGCGCGCCACCGGCCGCCGGCGCGGGCGGTGGGGGCGGATACCGGAAGTCGCGAAAACCGCGCGCGGATTTCAAGCGGGCGCAGCGCACCGTACGCGTCGGCGGTGGAGACGACTGGAGGGAAGGATCGGCGTCGGCGTCGTCGGGGGCCCCGGAAGCCGGGCAGACCGCCATCTATTTATAATCGGCGCCGGCGGTGGCGGCGGCGCTGCCGCATTCGACACACGAGGCGTTGGTTGCGGCAGCGGCCAGCATAGAGGCGGTGGTAGTGGCGCTTGTCTGCCCCGCGAGTAATTATGACGTCGCCTATATATAGCGCAGGGCTGCGCGCCGCCTTCAGGTGGAGGTGGAGGGAGCGGGGCGGGGCGGGCCCTCAGGCGCCGCCTGCCGGTGGACGCCGGCTCGAGCGGCCGCGGGGACCACACGCGCGGGAGCCGGATCCTCGTGAATGAGAAAAAATATCAGTTTTATACAAACCACGGTTTTTAAGATTATTATTTTTAATGTAATTGGTACAAATTTTAATACACGACTACAATTTTCTATATTTCTTTCCGGTAAATTCTTAGTAGACTAAATATTTTTTTGCTTCTGACCTCTGGCGGAATGTACATTAGATACCAACCTGCTCTTGGCGACAGGCGAAAAATAATGATCGCGGGGCCTCTACCAACATATTACTTAAATAATTTATTTTCCACATTCGTGTTGTAGCAATCTTTATCAAACTTTGAAAGGACACTGCGACAATCTTGAAAAAGAGCCGCTAAAAATTTCGCATCCAGTCAGATACTACTTTTTGAGGATGTCTGTTACATGTTGGTGAATTCACTTTTATTAGTATATATACATTGCAACAGTTTTGTTGCGCGCCTTGCATTGTATTGTTTTTGCCTCTTTTCTTATGTTAGAGTGTTTAATGCCTAATGTTCGTTTGCGATATATTGTATTACGTTTTAGAAATCCACTACCGTGTGTTAAATCCAAAGATGATATCAATCTATCAAATCCGGCCAAACATCAAAATTATAGAAAACTCATTATTATGAAAACCGGACATCTGAGGTTTGGTTTTGGAGCTCGGTTACAACAGGCATCGTTTTATCTACAAATATCACTAATGAAGAATGAATAAATCATTCCCACAGTGCCGGAAATAAAATTACAAAATGGAAATGCAACCAGATTCACTCTCCACGGGTGGGATGATTCGGGGTCCATGTTACGGGCGGAGCGGAGAGAGTAAAATTTTGTTCACACGAGATGAAAACATTTCGAGCCTAGAAACAGGAAATTCTTTCTTATTGCATCACTTTATTTATATTTTTTGTGATACTACTCCCTTCTCATCTCCTGGCAATAGATCCAGCTCGCATGTTTAGTAGATGAATGATCACCGAGTTTGATCCTGCAGCCCATAGAATGTGTTGGTCTCTTGAGAAATTTCCAGTTCAGATACTGATGACCAACGAAAATACATTCCGCATACACTTGCGTGTGTTTTATTCTGTTTTTTTAGGAATAATTTTTTGTTCACGTTTCTTTCTTTGCTTTCCTAGGTTCATTCTCATTTCTTACTTATTTGAAAATGTTTTCTGCTTCCTCGCGGACCGTAGAGACCACGATTTGCCCAAAGTCGCAATGGGGCTTTGCAGAATTTCAGGGTTCATTTGATGTCACGAAACAGAACAGCTGAATTCTAAATAAGTTCTCAACATGCTGCTAGTGTCTCCCCTCATGACAGACTTTACTATTGCTCTCTGCATATCACCTTGGATCTGAAAGGTACTTGTGTTTGTATTTTTGACTGACACATAAAATCAAAAAACGAACTTAAAATGTTTAGGTAAATAAAATTTACTGACACTTTTCACTTCAATTCTCCTCATATCTCATTCACCCGATGCGGTAAACTCTCTTTCCTTAGGATTCGTACAACTGCATGTAAAGAATATCACACTATTGTATTCTTACCATAGTTTGTAGTTTCAGTTCAACATTCTCTTAATAAGCTGTATGCAAATGAAATTCTTAACGAAATACTGAACCAATTATGCCATCTTTTATGCACGATATCACAGCAGAATATGTTTGCATTGTGGCATTGTGGTTAGATTGCTATCACAATGCAACAGCACGGCAAAGAAAACGATTCACGAAGGTTTCGTGTATCTAATTGGATTAGAGACTTCTCTATGTTGTCCGTGGGGAGTACAATTTCCTGAACGTCTTATATGACCCCGGTGTGAGGTGTGGGGGTGTGTCGAATGAAATTTGCAAAAATGACCCGATTCTACTCCTGGTCCGACTCGCCTGACATTACTATAGTGGTTCCCGCCAAATAACACTTGGCGAAGTTTGTTTCCGCAACATTCACAAAATACTTTTTTTAAACTGATCACTCCGAATTCATAACAAAAATCATCTGATTTAACGAGAGTAGCGAAACAAATAATATGTGAACGGAAAGATAATGGGTGTTTGCACAAAAAACGTTTGCTAATTCGATATTTCGCATTTAAGACAAATGGAACGACGTGAAAAGTTGTCTCGTTAGCTACTGAACCGAAAGACTCAACCGTAAGCTACAGTTAGTATTAGCAAGTTTTTATTTTAATAGCAACGGGATTAATTAACATCTGACTACAGTTTTAAATGTTTCGCGCTTGTTTTTCATTCAAGTTTGTTACTATATTTCCGGAACAGTCTGCATGAAAATTGCCCCACGTACGTCCCTCAAACGTAAAAGCAATCACATAAGAAAAGTCAGAAAAGATACAAAAAACATGCTGTGTAACTAAGACGAGAGCGCCCTTTTACAAATGATTCAAATGTATTGATGTTTGGATTCATGTAAGGATGAACAAAAAGTATGCCAACTTGCCCCTGAGGATAGAGATTGATATACGTTTCAGTTCAGCATGCCGTGCACCAGTTTCAATTACTCTCGAGACCACAATTGTCTTGGTGGCCACAATGTCTTGATTTAATACCACTAAACCAATTGTTTGAACGAGTGGAGGGATTGCGTGGAAAAATAAAGAGTGTAGAAACTATAATGCAGAAAATGCGCTAAGAATTTATAAACAAGATATACAGAATGATGCATTGAGAAATCTTATTTTATTGATTACTGAAAAGGCTTTCCTCTAATAATAAAATAAAAAACAAACAGCTGAGAAAGAACCATTTAGAAGAAAACAACAAATGGGAAAGAGGCGGAAAAGTGGGGGAAATCGAAGGGCGGAAATAGGGAAAAAACCTTCTCTAGTAGATGTAAGTTGACATAAAATGACATTTTTGATTGTTTTGACATAATAAAGCAAAGGATCAATTCTTGATGAATGAACGTCTGAATATAATAACTTTTTTCTGCAGGATTTATAAAGTTAAACAAAAACTCTTCCCAGTTTACTCGCCTTTCCCCTACACTCAACGTCTGTGTTACTTCCAGCAAATAGTAGATACTTTCAACAATATTCCTGACTCTTTTAACAGTTTTCCAAATAAACATTTCAGCACTTTCCAGGTAGTTACATGTTTATTCAACACTCTCTGATGAAATGTTAGTTTGAATCATATGACATGCATTTTGTAGCCCCAAACTTGAGTGACTTCCTACCACATAAACAAACAATGCACTGTTCTCGTGAAAACAATCAACAGAATAATATTTGGATATTAGTGTTCAGTAGATCCACCATCATGAAGAAACTATTCACTGTTAATGGATTTCCTTTCTAGTAAACCGAAATACATGAACAAAATAAACGAAAACTAATACGTGTCCCACTATTCCACTCGTAAAATTGTAGTGTTTAACTTCACGTACAAACTGCACCAAGCAGGGCGGTGAATCTCAAAAAGTTTATCTTTTTCTATCCGAGTTTTCTTATGGCTTCTTCCTATTGGCCAATCATAAACTGTGACTCATCTGCCATAGGAGAAAGCATACAATGATTTTTACTTTCTCGTTTACATACGTAAATGCAAAGTAACATACGTGGTACGTTGTACATTGATCGCTTTCTCGATGCCAATAAACTGCGTATGTAACATACAATACCCTCTTTGCTTTTAACAAAGCGTTCCGTTCAATATTTGGCGCATTTTGAAACACTGTTGGACATAATTTCATTCATGCGATAGTCCTATTAAGCACCACTTATGCTTTATTGACAATTTCCAAAGCACTCGTAATAACTATGATAAACTAACAAAAACGAACTTACATTTTCTTCAAATGTGCATAAGTTATGTAGTGTCGAATGAAATAGGAAGATTGTAGGGGAAGCTTAACCGCTTGAAGGGCTTCCATACAGCCTTAAGAAATAATACGACCTTTGATCGCAAATTCACCGAAGTTTCTTTCGTCTGTTTGATTTTTTTGTTATCTTAAATCTTTCTTTTGTATTCCCTATTCCTTCTAAATATACTGATGGAAACACAGATCAATTCACAGACATCACTCAACATTTTTTGGTCACATGCGAGTCATTCAAACTCAAAATTACATTATTTGAGACATTACCCAGTAGAAATGCGAAGGGAGAGAAATTTTCCTCGCTACGTTTGTAAACAACAGTGAAATTGACAACATTTTACAATCAGATGAATCATCAGGTGAAGTTATTCTGTATCGTGCTTTCTCCACTTGCCCCATAATATGTAACACCAAAATTTTAAAATTTTAAAGTCCGTCACAGAAATGATCACAATTATAACAATAAAAATTCCAATGAGTTCTGGGAGAAAAAGAGAATGGAGAGCTGGTTGAAAAGTATCTTGGCGATGACACAAAAGAAATGTGTCCAGTCTGGAATGAGGTGAAAAATCACTCTAGGATATTACAAGTCTATTTAGCGGCATGTGATAATCATAATTTGGCGAGAATAATGAAGAACTGAAGCACCTACTCCAGGCCACATTCCAGAAAATGCAGTGTACAAAAAAGGATTGGAATATACAGAAAACAACAATGTACAGCGTCCTTTCAATAAAAAAGCTAATTTAAAAATACAACCTTTTGAAAGAGATAGTAGAACTTTTTGTCAATAAATAATAATTAATTACCTTTCGACGGAATATCATCATGGATTGACAGAAAACCTGTAACAAAATCTCACGATTCTCGGGTTAGTCATTAACTGATTTCATTGCTCTTGTTTCATTGACTACAAGATATTATGTAAAAGCGACAAGCCTGCCGCCACAATGTTATCTGGTCACGAACTAAAGTGTTACACTGAACAGTTGGAAAGTCCCATTCAAATTTTGCAATACGGTGTCTTTTAGTCTTAATGTTCCGGCTCTACGACATGGGGCAGACCGCTTTACTTTAATCGGAAGATATCCAGAAAGTCACCGCTTGACAGAGGCACGTATGCACTCTAGAGGAAGCAGTCTGTCAGCTTCATAGTGCGTCAACCGTACGGGAAGGGAGAGAGGGGAAGTGTGTGCGAAGGCGGGCGCAGAAGAGAGGAGGGGGCAGCGGCGGCGCGCGCAGCGGTGCGTGCCGTGCATATTCATGCGTGCCCCCCCCCCTGCTTCGATGCTCAGCGCCGCTCGCGCTGCAGGATGCAGCCGCGGCCACGCAACCGGCCAAGGCGCGACGCGAACGAGACCAACACGACCTTCCACGGCCTCGCCGAGCAATACCTTCCGTGGCCAGTGCCGGAGCTAGACAATTTTGGGCCTGGGGCAATGCTGAAATGTATCCCCCCCCAAATTAAAATTTGGAAGTTGTATCAAGAAACTATATTAGTTATTCTATTTCAATAACAAAAATTACAACGTATAAGCAATAAAAAGTTGTTGGAAATATATTTTAATTAATAGCTTTTAGTAAAAGAATTTGTAGATCAAATCACACAATTTCCACGTTGAGCTTAAAACAATAAAAATTTTGTGTTCAATAAAATCACTCATTAACTTCAAGAAATAAATATGAATTTCAGTAGAACCTATTTTAAAGCTAGCGTCATTTGATTCATTTCATAGAGTCCTACTTTATAAGTAATGACTACAATAAATTATTTAAAGTAAATAAAAAAAATGAATCGAAAATTTTATGAAAAATCAGACTACTCTAGGGCCACTTATAATATTACGGAAAACTATTTTCTCGAGTTCTATTTCCTTTTTCAATTTTTACCCCCATCAGACCCATCTTCAGGCCCCTTAACTTGCGGGGTCACGGGCGATCGCCCGGTCTGCCATGCCTAGAGCCGGCACTGACAACACGACCTTCAATGGCCTGACCCGAACAATACCTCCCGTGGCCAATTATGCACTTCCGTGGCCCCGCCGCTGTGAACGCGACTGCAGTGCGCACAGCTCTCCTCGTAGAAGAAACTGGAATGGGTCTCAAGAAACCCTCCGTTTATTAAAGGCAGGCTAGATAGCCACTGGCAAAACCGAAAAGGTTAGTTGGGCATCAAATCGAGGCCCATACCGACGAGGCTCTGATTTTATGTACCGCGAGGGAGACGATGTACATACGACTACGATACGCACATATTATGGACGATCTAATCATTCATATTACGGGAGGATCAGTCTTGTGGTTCTATGGAATGTAATAATATTACATAATTTTCAATGTTTGGTGGTAATTTCGTAATTCACATTTCGTTTCTTTTTTCGAAGATAATGCTGATGTGTTTGCTGATTCCACAATGGAGTTACGCAATAAAGCAGAAATTTATATTGGTGTCATGGCGTTAGATTAGATTCCCAGCATAAAATTTTACAAATAGGCAAATAAATATTCGTGCGTGCTTTTTATATTTAAAAATCAAGAAAATGAAAATATAGAGATGACGTATTGGGGGAGAGTTGGAGGCAGGGGTTTGATCCTCGAGGTTCGCCACTAATACAATACGTATAGAGTAAAGTATAAATGCTTATATGCATGTAAGAATTTAGGTACCTATCGCATCATACGAAAAAATGCCTAAAATGATAAGTTAAATTTTTGTTGAATGTTTTTCGCTCGTGCTAAAAAAACTAAGTCGCCTGGTTCTCAGGGCAGGGAGCAGAGTAGTTATGATAGAAATCACGAATCTTATTGCACTTCTGGATTCTGACACAAAAAATAGGTAATGTTTGTCCGAAACATCCGTAAAGAAGTTTAGAGAATATTAGACAAGTAAATGTACTGTCATGTCTATTGTAACGAGGGCATGGATCACAGAGATACTCCAAAAGTAAAATGATTTATAGACGTGTGTGGCGGCTCCTGAATAAAAGTTCGAGGTAAGCAAAGCAAATATTACATAAGAGAAGCGGATTCAGGGGGCACACGAGTTATTCCCTCCTTGGTGACATTGTTTTGTAACTTTACTCAACGTATTCATAATAAATGTCACAAAATGATCATATCACATTCCAAGGAGAGCTCCCATTGAACCCACGTGGTTGTAATTTCAAGAATAAATTGACATTCTAAAAGAGTAATAACATTTTTCTTTAAGAAATTGGTGAGTAGAACTGTTTGGTACCACTCCTTTACCACCCTGTTGTAATTGGTTCCATCCTAAAAATCTTTCTGGATCATCTTCTATTACAGAAAGATCGTTTTTAAATTTTTCTCACCAGCACGAAATACTCGTACAACCCTTACTCAAAGTAGGAGCAGATTGAGAATTGCCGTTAAGTCGAGAAAAACCTTCTGATGGGCAGGCGGCATTTGGGGAACATGCATTTTTTGCAACCAGTGATCCCAAAACGCATCTTTCCGTCAAACCATCAACGTATATTCCTTGCAACATTACATTACTTTCTCTACACTATATATACAAGAAGGTTAATAAAGTTTGCTAAAAAACTCATTATTACATTGCATCTATTTAAAATACAAATATTCGGTCTAACCACATTTTAACATGTTAAATAATTAATATGTGTAATAAATAGCACATTACATTAAAAAATAGTCTATCTAAAAAAAAAATTTTTTATTCTTAACAATGACTACTTGAGTAGCATGCATATAAAACAATACGCGTTCAGCAGCTACGTAGGTCAGTTAATGTGCACAATCTCGTGCTGCAGGAGCAAGCAGCTCTGAGTGAGAATTCCCTGTCCATTCAGCATTATTGTGAATCGCACAAGCTAAGGGGTGAATGTGATGAAAACCTTTAGTCACTAAATTAATGATTTAAGCACGATCTGATCACCTTATCTTGGCAATTCATTGGGGGAAGGACACCTCCGACATAGTCACAACATAACCTTAAGATATGATCTACTGCACCTAAATGTCGTTAAAAATATCTAAACAAATTAGAATGCTAAAACCTTGGTACAGTTAAGAGTAATTCGATATTATTGATATAAATTGGAAAATTGTAAGGTCTCAAAAAATACGTCAAACATTCTTATTTGTGAGATGAGTAAAGAAATACGTTTCAATAGTATATTTTTACAAGTAAAATAAATATTCACAATACGGCCGGTATATACAGTAAGATTGTCTTGGTCACAAAAATTCAGAAAACATTTTTTCCCCTTCAGAATAAAATATTTTCCTTTCAGAATAAAATATTTTTTCCGTTCAGAATAAAATATTTTCCAAAAAAATAAATAATTTTTAAAAAAATCGTAGGTGTCTCTTCTCTTGTGCACCGAGACTTTGTTCCATAGAAATCACACATTTACAATACACACTCCAAAAGGGAACAGTAAAATAATAGGAGTCGGAGTTCATGTCGCAAGCCCCGACTCAAGTCCAATGTTCAGAGTAAAACATGATTCCGAGTGGGACATGTTGAGTCAAGCTGTGAGCTCGAGTAAAAAATGAGCCACTAATACTTTCCCTCATCTTAAGGAAAATATGTTTTTCTTTTAAATGAAGTGTGATAAGGTCTGTGGCATCCCAAAGCCATTCATTGCGAGTAATGATTCCGATGCGAATGAAATTATCGGGCTGGGGGCATGGAGAGGAGGAGGGCGTTGGAGAAGATATGGATGTCTATCGTGGGAAGACGTAGTTAAGAGAATGACGAGTCGTTCAAGGCGGTGGGAAGAAGACGGTCGGAGACAACTGTCGGGCAAAAATGTGTCGACCGATGATGATTAAAGGCAAACGGAATGCTCCTGATGACCAACAACCACATCTGCTGAGTCAGCTGTAATAGGAAATAACAGAAGTGTTCCCAAACAGGATATGGGCAACCGATGTATTTTTGTTGCGGGGGGGGGTATTCAGTACTATTTTGGTTTTCTTCTGGTTCAACAGCAGATACGGTTTTGTCGTAACCTATCTCCAATACTACACGCAGATGTTTATCTAGGTCTGTGGGCATAGGCCATTTGAGGGTGAATGTTGCAGTGCTATAGTGAGGACATTTTATTTCGGCTGGTCCCTTCCTCTCCCTGCAGTTTCAACTCCGTGGCAACGATCGCCAATTCTCCTGCCATCCCGCAGTCCAATACACAGTTGGAAGATCACTGTTAGTGTGAAAAAAGGTAGAGAGGAAAGGCGACGAGGGTGAGCAATGAGGACACTTCGAAAATTACCGTGAGCCGTCCAAAAGTACTGACCCTAGTAAAAAGCCCTTTTACACGGCAGTTTTCGTGTCGATTGGACGTACAGAAAGCGTGCAGTCCAGACTGTGCGATTTCTGCATGAAAACTTTGGATCATATTCTATTTTCTTCATAGAGAAAACGTACAGTTTGACTCAAGAGCCTCCGGCGGCCGAATCGTTCACTAACGGATTTGTTTACGGCGGGAAGCATGCATTCTTTTCAATTTTATAGTTAGGTAAGATGGGATTCTTGAGATTTTGTATATTGGCGTGGCGGATCTCGAATTTTCTGGCGAGTTTACCGACTCTCGCAAATGTGTGATTACTGAATCTCACTTCTGCAGCAAAGACTTCCTCCATTCGGTGCGTTTTTTGCGCGCATCCGGTAAAGCCTTCGCAGCCACAACAACCACGCTTGTCACGATACGGAAGACAACCTTTATTTTCTCCCCATGTTTCATTAATACTTTAAAAAATTATTAATAAAGTAGATCAGAACGCACGTACACAATGTCGTAAACGAATGTACTCAGACGGCGCAATTCGGCAATTTATTCGTGTGTCGGTAGAGCTCCTGTCTGCTCAGTAAAAAGTTTCTAACAAGAAACGAAGACTGCCAATAGCAAAAGTGGTCCTCGACAACATTTATTGACCAGACTTTAAACATTAATTTTGAGATACTTGATAATATCTTGATTTACAGGAAGGTTGAACTCTTTTTCATCTCATACTTCTATTCTGTCTTCTTGAAAACTCTGATAATCTTTTCATACTATAAAATTGATCAGATGTAATTTGCCTCAGAAGGACGAATTTAATAACTGAATATTAAATACAAGTATCAGTAAAAATCCGAATTGATCGTTAAGCAGTTACACATTCTCATTAAATAAATAATAATATCCTCATTGGACAAAATGTCATCAAACCGGATACATGATTTTAAACTCACAATTTCTTCAAATTTTCCCATCACGCAATCTCCTTGTACACACCAACTACTCTGAAAAATCATCGAGTTAAAAGAACATTAAATGGGAAAACTGTGCTCGCTACGGGCGCCAAACCGAAAAGTGGCATATCTACATATATTAAAGATTCTCCATTTTCCTCTGAACGACGTTCGGGTCGTTCAAAACAACGAAGAGGGAGGGGGAGGGGGAGGGCCGAATAGGAGGAAGTTTACGCGAGCGGTGTCCTAAGAACTACTAGATATTTTTCCGTCAGTACCGTTCTCCCGGGTTCGGCAAAGGGTTGCACACGCATTCTGGATCCGTGATAGCATGCTTGCGTGTCTTATATTTAACTGTATCCCGAAGACGCCTGCAGAAGACCAGTTTTACTAGTTTGAATGTACTGCGTCCCATGCTTAAAGAAGCAATTTTTTCTTGCGCAAGTTTAACACTACCTTGTAAACGCATACTTACACGATAATTAGAATTCGGTTAACCACGGATCTGCATCCTGAAGAACATTGAGAGTTCACGAGTTTTGTTTTTGACCCCTTTAAACCGTGACCAAAGCCCTGTGGCGAGAGTTCATCTTGACTAGAAATATGGAACGGATAAAACTAATATGCGTATGGGCCCCGTAAGAGTAACAGCTACGCACGACAAAACAATAGACATATTCGAACACAGAGAATGCAAAAAAACAGGGCGAAAACAAAATGTGGTATTGAGTAAGTTAATTTACTATAATATGAATCAATTGTATGTTCAAAAGTACGTGAGTGAAAAAAGTGGTTATGATGATGGGCTAAGACATTATTCACCCTCCCAAAATATGTTTCCATTCCTCTTAATTCAATATTTCCTAAATTTAACACTTTCAATATTATTTCTAACTTAGTATACACACTAAAGATAATTAAATACTTTTACTTTACTTTTTAATATATTATCAAAATTGGTAAATAGTGTTCACCGCATTGAACTTTTGGCATCTTCCCATGAAATTATGTAATTTAAATGTTTTCAAACTCCTGAAAAATTATATTTAATTGAGCATGAAATAAATTATTTAAAAATAAAGGATCACTTCAATTATACTATTATTTCTTATAATTCTCATATTCTAAATTTCATTTCGTTTCAAATATATAGGAAAGACATATCGAGAAATTAAGAGGAAAAATATTTTAATGCTGCGTCACCGTTAATTATGACATAATAACCTGCATAGTAATAAACCATACGTAGCTTTACGTCAGTTGGCACTCTAATGTACGTAACAGAGATAAGAGGCTCAATGAAATCGCATGCTATGCCGGCCTAGGGAGCTCACGACAGGCAGTACAAGATCGACATTCCCGATCTAGTCGCATTGACACGCACGTCCCAGGTCTGGGTATTTATTACCTAAACAGAACATA
Source organism: Teleogryllus oceanicus (assembly GCA_964035755.1). Lineage (NCBI taxonomy): Eukaryota > Metazoa > Arthropoda > Insecta > Orthoptera > Gryllidae > Teleogryllus > Teleogryllus oceanicus. The sequence goes on from CAXIVR010000007.1 coordinate 123,567,963, forward strand.
AGATTACGGTGTAATTTTTCCTGATGATTCGAACGGAAAGAAGAAATAATCGTTTCTAGACACTAAATGGTCAGTTGTACACTAAAATCGTAATGATTTAACAGATTATAGGGCGATATAATCTAGAAACACTAGTTTGCTAAAATCGATCATTATCTTCAATAAAAATGCATTAAATGTGCTGGAATTACGAAAGTGTATTTACACATGTACAAGACGATTTACTTTTCTCTTGAAATACTTGTTTTATTTAAAATTCCTAGACAATATTCATTAAAGACTTTTTGCTAACTTACATAAAAAATATTTTTGGGACTAAGATATGAATTACATTTCCAGAAGTTGAAAAGAAGTTTCCATCCACCCGAATTAACCCTAATACGAAATAACTTCAATAAACTTAATTCGTTTTACCTTATAGACCCTATACAAACGGGTACAACTTGCCAAGAAAGTGTCATCCAAGGACTTCAATTACGATTGAAATCTATTCTCGGGCAGAAGAGTCCACCTCCATTCACACCCAATTACACAAACAAGTTCCATTCGGGACATCCCTTCTGTTTGACATAAGTAGCTGTCCTAACTCCTCCGGTGACAAGTTGGCCCCTAAGTCTCGCCCGGGGAGGTCAGAGGCCGGTCAAATTCCAGCTCCGAGCAAATCACAGCCGAAATTACCCACTTCCGCTCCGCCCCGCCGCCTCGGAGTTTCTCATCCGCCGCCGCGTCGCGGCACAGGCCACTGTTTACACTCCTTCCCGGAACGCATGGCGTGGGCTGACGTATGGGCTTATGTAAGCCGTGTTTTGTTCGCAGTCGCCAGGAATGTGGCTTCAAGTTCGAGTCTGGAAATTTAGAGACAATGGTTGCACGAGCTCCGCCGTTCGGAGCCAGAACCCGTGGGGTAGCGAAGAAGATTAGGGGGAGCACGAATAATCAGGTATCCCACAAACATTTTTTTCGGGATGTTTGCATATCATCTTCATATGGTGTTTCAGTTTTGACGTCTAAGAAGGGATCTACTAATTAAGATATTGTTATTCTAATAATGAGAAAAATCTTCACATTATTGCTGTTAATGATGCTCTCAGTAAACGATACTCACCCTCAATAAAAAAGGCAAAATCCCTCCGAGGGCCTCTCGGAGACCAGACAGTCAGATAAATATTATAAAGGAGACATGGGTGCTTTTCAAAGGTCCACGAAGTCCCAGAAGAGCGGAAGTAAAGGAAACTGGCATTAAGAGCGAGTAAAGTTTCTTTCGAATTAAGATTCATGTCAATGCTTCATTTTTCTGGGTGCGAAGCTCTTCCACTGCCCCGTCACCCCGAAGAAATAACGCGTAGATTCTTGGAGCATTCCAAGTCTACTACACTCACAGGCACACCACCTTCCACGCACAGATGCAGCTTAACGGGCTCATCACGAACACCAACGGGATGCAAATCTTCCTCAACGAGCCAAAAAATGAAGTCTCGAGGCGCTCACGCCCATTTATTCCAGAAGTCGCGTCGCGTGCAAGGGGAAAACCTCTTCTCGCTTGCCACCACAGCCACTATTTCCAAAGTCGAGTCCTGCCGCGCGTCTGATACGAAACGCGGCACGCACGCCTCACGCAACACGCCGCGCACGGCCGCGCAATCGCCGCACGCACTTCGCGAGCCATCGCGACCGCACGCACATCCGACAACTGCCACACGCGCTGTGACGCCTCCGCCACCGAAACGATCACACACACACACACACGCGCGCGCACGCACCCCTCGGCGGCGGGGCCGCGTCAAACTAAACGCTACAAGTGGAAACTCCGGGCGACGGAAACTAGTGTTTCTGCCAAGTCTCCTCCCACCGGCGCTGAGAGGCGGAGAGGCGGGCGGGCGGGGTCCAAAAAACGCGCGCGCACGAGAGACCGCCCCGCCCCCGGCCCCGCCGCCCCGCGGGCGACGCCACGTGCGCTTGGGCGGGCGGAAGACCCACGACACTAGCCCAGTTCATGCATTCATCCGCCGCGGCGTATGGACCTTCTCAACAACGCTGCTTCAGACGACACTGCAAGAGCTGCTCACTTTGCTGTTGCTCAGATCTGGTGACGATAGGGTTAAGCCGTCGAAAGCAATGAACCCATTTGTAAATACAAGAACTTTAATTATTTAAACAAAGTCATCAACATCTCACCAGCAGATCGATATTCCTAACCGAGAGGGGGGGGGGCACTCGTTAAATATCCAGTCCCGGAACGTTTGATCTTGTATCGTAACTGAGCGCAAAGTTCTAAAAAGCAATTCAACAATGGGAATAATACAGGTACGACATTCTGGAATAAATGCTCCCGCTTTTAGACATTGCAAGATCGGTCTTTCACATTGCGTTTTTGATCAATTTAGCGCCCTGTCTAAGAAAACTCGCAAGTAATGCCGATTGAAATTTCAAAATAACTCGAAACAGCAAAAGCATTGGAAGCCCGGAGGGATTCCCTCATCTCGCACAGCGCCGGATGACAAATTCCGCTCTGACGTCGCCTCCCGCAGCCCGAAGGGGCCGGGCTTCGCGAGGACTCGCACGCCCCAGCGTCTTACGTAACTTCCTCCTCCCGGCGCCCCCGCCCCGCCCGCGCGGAGGCTGTGGTACTCACGTCCGGCAGCGGGCAGCAGTGGCACCAGGCGCACCTGCCCATGTCTCCGGCGGCTGCGCGAGCACTGGCGGTCCCTTTAGCGCGCGGCGCCCCCCGCTCGCTCGCTCACTCACTCGGCGGACAGACGGGCGGCGCGACGAAGCGGCCGCTCCCACCCCACCGCAGGCCGAAGCGACGGCGGTGGTGTCGATAGGGACAGCGGCGAGTTCATGGTGGGGGCAACCGAAACGTAGCGCTCGCTAATGGCAGCCACTGTGGAGGTGACGGTAGTTGTGATTTCAGTGGGGATGGTCTTAGTAATGATAGTGACAGCAGGACGGTGGGGGTATGGCGGAGGCGATGACTTTGACGGTGACGGCCGCGGTGGTGACGATAGGGTGGTGGCAGCGGTAGTAGCGGGTGGTAGTGGTGGGTATGGGGCCGATGCAACACGCACGTGGCAATAGCGGTAACGATAGGAGACAAGCTCCCGTACAGTAGCAGCTGCATGCGAACAAACCGGCATCGACAGCAAATGTACTAGTCGGAAGCCCCCAAAGTGTTGGCGTTGCGCCGTCAAGGAAGGTGAGAGGCGTGCACTGTGATTGTATTCGACGACCTGGCATCGCAATGGAGGCAGTAGCTTCTAGCAGCGGCTGCAACGTGGGCCGTGGAGACGGCGGCGGGGGCAGCGGGCGGCCACGAGCGGAGTGGGGGTGGGCGGTGGCGGGTGGGCGGGGGCGTGCAGCCCACTCCCGTCCCCCGCCTCCGCGTTCCCCGCTGCTACTATTGCCGCCGCCGCCGCCGCCGCCGCCCCAGCGCGAGCGCGGGTGCGGGCGACCGCGCGACCGCCAGACGTCTCAATTGCCGCGGCCGTGCTCTCCTCTCCTCTCGACACCCAATCCAGAGCGCAGCGGAGGTCGCGTGTCAAAGGAGGCGGATATCCGCCACGCACCCGGGGCCACCCTCGCAGGGCAGCGCCGTTAGTGCGGCCGGGGCGGGGCGGGCGGGGCGGGCGTGACTCGAACGGGGGAGTGCATCGGCGACACGGCGCTCATTAGATGCCGCTCGTGTACGTTATGCGCCAACCTCTTATTAGGAGTTCACATTCTTGAAAGGGGTAGAGTTCACGAACGTCGGCAGTCACGAAATTGGCTTGCTCCACCTTTATTTCGATTTTCAAAGCCAACAACCATTTTTAACGTCACTCAACTTGGTCCATTAGTTTGTGGTACAGTTTATTGACCTTTTCATCGAATTGGATGATTTTTGATACAGTCTCAGTTTGTATTACAAGTCACACAACGACGTACAAATATTGACGAAAGTTTGGTATGACAGGGCTGAAAGATCGGCAGAAAAGAATATTAGTGATCTCAGTCATTCATCAGATAATATGCAAGTTCTCTTTAAGTTCGTTTCTAATAAGTCATTCAATTACATTTTTAAACACAATAATCAGCGGTCACAAAATCAACCCACCTTCATCAAACTAAACAAACAACGAACTAAAACACCCGACGGCAGTTATTACACATTTTTCTCGTTTTGAAACGTTAGCACCACCCCACCTTACACATTACTTCAGATAAGAATGAAACAATATTTTTGACAATTTACTTCAGTTAACAATTGGAAAGGATTTAAGAAGCTTTGGAGATAAATTTAACAAAGAACAAGTCATGATTGAAATGCCTCAAGCAATCGAATGAAAAAGAATTTTCTGTTTGATACAACGAAACCCTTTCTGTCCAATTTACTAAATGACCCTAAAAGGATTTCGAGTTTTACACCTGCGGAAACTGAGAATTTTATACTTATGTCATTTCAATTCGCTCAGATTCTTTCCAGTAACCTTTTCCGCAATTACGTATTCCGAACACATTACCCAGAGTGAAATCGATGTTTCAGTCTGAAAGACGCACTGTTTCCGAGTCGTGCTTACCCGCCACAAGCACGGCATGAAACCGTTTGAAGGAATGACGTACGTCTTTGAGGGGGCATGGTCATTGTACGTCTTAAGCATTTGTTCCAGTTTTAAATTTATGTAACGTTAACCCGGTGAATTTCAATAACACTAGTTGAAAGTAAGCAGTTTCAGCAATGCTTGGTATTATTTAGATTTGTGAACATTTGCAATTGAAGTTTTGAAACGGAGTAGAGAGAAAATACTGATAATCAGTGAGCATGATGATATTACGTGGAAACCATGATATAATCTTTTGGAGTCTCCAATAAAATGCAGGTCAGTAACCGATAACATTGTAAAATTTACTTACAAGATCGAGAAATTGATCCTTTGAGTGGTAATCTTACTGCATCTGACCGACTGTTTCCTGACCGACTTTAGAAGCGGCAATGTCATTATGAACGCTGGCGCGCTTGTCGAAGACGTTTGCCACACGTCTTCTAGATAATAAATTAAAATTCTAACGAGACAAGCCGGACACCTCTGAAACTGAGGAGAGGTTGTGGAACGTGAAGCTGGGAGAGTGGAATACGAAGGTGGAGGGCGGAGAGTGGAGGCGGAAGGAGAGCGGAGTGCGGGAAACGGAGAGGATGTGCGGGAGGAAACGGAGAGCGAAATGCGGAGTACGGAATGTAGAGAACGGAATGCAAAGAGCGGAATGCGGAGAATGGTGATTGGAGAGCGGAGTGCGAAAAACGGAGAGTGAAGTGTGGAGAGCGGAGTGCGGAGTGCGGAGAGTGGAATGCCGAGAACGGAGAGCGGAGTACGGAGAGAAGACAGGGGAGTGAGGAGACGAGTATGGAGTGTGGATTGCGGGGCGTGGAGTGCAGCCGGGCACCCGGCGGGCAGGGTCGGCCGTCACCAGCCATCCCGGAGGCCCCGTCCCGCCCCGCGGGGCGCAGGCGTGCGTGCCGTGCCGTGCCTCGCCTCGCCGCCGCAGCGCCTCCCGTTTCTCGGAAGCGCAATTACAGATGCCAGCGTAAACGCTCTCGAGGTGCTCGTTACGAGCCGACCACGGCGAGGCGGCAACGGGACAAGTGGCGGACACTAGCGTGATGGCAGTGCCATCAGGGAGGTTAATAGCAATGGTGACAGGCAATGGGAATGGTTGTATAGTTGGTGGATTTGGAATTCAGATACTAGAGATTATTTTCGTGATGAAGTAATGTTGTTGCTGATAGTGGAAGTGGAAATTGAGATCGTAGACTGGTGATCGTACAAGAAGAAAGAAGAGGAGGGGATGCGGTGGCGGAAGTGGCAGTACCATTATGGCGGTAGTAGGAAGGTGGTGATGGAAACGGAATTATGAAGGCGGAGAAAGTAATGGTGTTGGGCATAAAGATGGTAGCGCAGGTGGCATTTGTTGCGGTGGCATGAGCAACGGCTGTGGTGGAGATTCAACGGTTACTCACAGCATGGGCGAGAAGCACGCGAAGATGAAGGGAAGAAAAACTTCCTCAGACGGACCTATCAATCATAATCGCCGGACAGTATAATGAAAATTGCGCGATTTACATTGTGGAAAATGGGGAGCGAAACGCACTGAAAGAGGACTGAGTACACAATGGGACCATTGAAGGAAGCAGGTAGCAGCGATAATAGAAGTATTCTGAGTTCACAATGTGAGTCCATCATGAAAGTCGCTAGATAATCTGTGAAATTTGAGAGTTATCATTTCAAGAAGGAGTACGTGTACTACAATTTGACATGTATGCAATCCGTCAAAAAAAGGCTATGAATATGTAAGTAAATTACCAACTACTAGTTAGTGGATTACTTATTGATTCTGAATTCGGGTATATTTATTTTCAAGTTCCAAATGTGAGGTTCCTTTCATATTTGTTTAAAAAAGAGCATCAAGACAATAGTATTGTTTTTAAAGAAAGAAAAATTGATGAGGAAAAGTAAAGTAAAAAAATTAAAAGATTGAGATAACTTGCCCTCTTCCGAATAATTATATACAAAATAGTACTACTTATTATTACAAAGGCTAGTAAGCGAAAGAAATGGGGTATTTTGAAAATGCTTACATATAGGGCAGGTAGATGACAGAAATTCTCACACACCATCAAATGAAAATAAAAGACACACTGTCAATATATTTCGTCTAAATTAAAACCTACACTAAGTTTACTTCGTCTAATAGAAAGGAAACTTTTATACACTTTTAAACTTTTTTTTTTTTTGCATTACAGCGACGATTCATTATATTACTCAGAAGTTAGTAATATTAAAGAAAAAAATGCACTATCGTAAAGTACGAAATTATTTTATGATGAGAAGTTTTTATTCGTAAGAGTAAACAATAAAATACGACTAATTTAATGACTGTAATTATCACCTCATAGAAACAAGCCGCAAGTAGCAATAAAATAATCCAGATTTTCTTCCGATTCCAAAGATCTTTCAAAATGTAATTTTGCTTCATAATGAATCTTTCGGGGTGAGGAGGAAACGGTTCCGAACGTGTTTTGTTCATCTACACGTAAGGAAAACACTAGAGGCAAAATCAAACATTGTAATGATTTCTTTGCGAAAAAAAATGAAAATTCCCGAGAAGACTTGAAAGGACCATCGGCAAAATTAGCAACTTGGGAAGGGACGAGCAGCCACGAGGCTCTGAATCATTTGGAAGTAGCCTCTCGTTCACGAGCCACTCTGAAAGAAGTCTCAACTTATCTCCAAAACATTGTCCAAAAATAAAGTTACGTGTGGCGCAGGCGGAGCGGGGCAGGGGGCGGGGAGGGGGCGTGTGGGCCCACCGCCGAACCAACCGGGCCGAAGATAGAGCGTGTATCGACGGAACCGGCTAGAAAGTGGCGCCCCACTTCGGGTCGGGGTCGCCGGACGCGGGAGGAACCGTCGGGAGTAGCGGTTGCCGTCCCGGCCTTACCCCACGCATCCCCCTCTCGCAGACCGGACTGAGTTCTGCCCTTTCGGGCATCTGGTCTAAAGAAATTCTGGAGTCTCAAGAAAAAAAAATGTTAACAATGTGTTGCCGCGGGACCTCTCAATATTCCGACTGGTCGACAGCAAAATCCAAACCCAGAAGTCAATCGCCCCCAGACCTCAGTCCAGGCCTGAAACCTCATGTGTTGTTTCAATTCATTTCCCAAAATTACAACATAATCCACCAGCACAAATTTTTGAATATTCGATACTCATGTATTTTTAACTTCCGAAAGATACACGAGCAACACGGTTGGTATCTTGGAAAAACTGGTACAGCAGACAGGTAACTAAATGCAACGTTACAGAACTTCAATGAAGAGAAATACTCGTAAAACATCCTAGGTTCAACAAATCTTGTAGACAAAATTCATCGAACACCAAAAATTCGAAACTAGCGCCCAAACAATTAAGCGCAGTGCACCATTTTCAGGACAAGCCCTAAAGGCGACGTGGCGGCTACTTCAGAAGTTCTAGCAATGTGCAACTTCCAAAAACACAAATTTCAGAACATCTCTGTACGTTACCCGGTGGACCAGGAATTCAGTTTTATTAAAAATACTAGCCAAGTTCTTGATCCACTAAGTCATTATAATAATGATATTACTACAGAGGGATAAATCAGCTATCATTCTTTACAGTTCACGCGTATTTTTTTAACTATCACATACTATCCTACGACGTACGAAAGATAACTCACTAAAGTTCTTGGATATTTTCTTGATTGTTTGGACCTGGAGTGGGACGTGAAGGAAAAAAAAAGAAACATCTAAAATGTACATTTCTCAAAACATGCAAAAAAAGAAACCTACTACATCAAGTGAGAACAACGTAGAGTCACACTTCGTTGTAGAAAAGCTAAAAACTCCACCAGCGAAGCTTCGTTTTTGTGTGAACGGTTGGCTTGTTCTACACAGCAGATGCTGCCAAAACATGTTAGCTGGCGTAGTAACGATTATTCATCTGAAGATTTCAGTGAGATATTCTGATTCTTGTTGGAATATAAAATTCCACACGTTCCTCAAATTAACACTTCAGAACACGGTGTGCGTTAAACAGATGACAAAGTAACATGTCTGATAAATGAGATTTGTGCAATTAGTTACATATTATCCCTAAGTGACATGGTGTTCCAAGATTCGTCTGAGATATTCTTGCGGAGAAGTTTTGGTAAATGCTTCTGTAAAATGCCATAAGCAACTGCAACTGATCATCAGCTCGGATGCATCGACGAAGGTGTGATGCCACTGCGGTGTCTTTGACGGGAAGATCGTCAGGTTCGAGTTTCGACGGTGGCTACATTGGATTTTCGACTCTAGCTACATAGCTAGGCCGAGTTCAATCGCTGTCTTGAGCAAAATTCTAGCGGCCGGCTATTATGATCGGTTGCTTCCCGTAGTTTCTCCGATCAATATCAGGCGAGCACCGCAGCAGTACCCTCACAAACGGACCATAGACTGCGCGCGATCCGATTAGTCAAGATTTTAGGGGATATTTTTCTCTGGCATAATTTGTAGAACACAACAATATTTATAAAAAACACTAAATAAATTGTAATGGGCCGATGTTAAAAGTTTTCGGCTAAGCGCTTTTCACCGTGGCAAGTTAGATTCTCTTCCTCTAGCGCACTGCGAGACATACACTTCTGTTCAAAACACATGTATCTCTCGGTATCTATTTGTCAGATCTCTTTTTTGTCATGAAAATAACAAAATAAAAAATATTCTGTAACAAATAAAAGACGTGCCAAAAATAACAATGAATCGATGTTATTGAAAGAATAATATCTAGTTTTTTATAATTCTCAAAAGTTTTAACGACTTCTCGCTATTCTGAAAAATCTCTGACTTTCCCACATCAATTAAATTCTGTGACTTATCCCGGTTTTCCGAAAAGTGTCCACCTTCGTATAGGTCGCGGATCACCCGGACAGTCAAGATGCCATTGTTTTGCCGATGTTATCAATACCACACATGTACCAAAACAGCATCCGCAGCTCGAACCCATAACCGGAAGGAGCGGATCTTGAGCCGCTCTTGTCCGCCCGCCCGCAAACGTGTTGTTGGTTCGGCGTCCACGTCCGAGTCGGGTCGACAGAAGAACTCCCGCAAAGCAGCGATTATTTTGGGAATATATACAAATACACAAACGCCGGTGGCGGCGCGAAGGAAGGTGGGCGGGGCGGGCTTTGGCGCGCTGCGCCGACCCGCGCCCGCTGACGTAACAATAGGGGTGCGATCGTGCCAAACGGTTTGGCCCTCCCGCCGCGGGCCGTCTGAATCTCTCCGCTAGCGGAAGGGCTGAGGAGGGCTGACGGGAAAGGCCGTCGGCCGCAGAGAAAACGCAGCAGATCTCATTCGGAGGGAGCTCGCCTTCCACCGCTGGGCGCAGGGTTCAAATTCTCTCCGATCCACGAGTAACTTGTGATGGACAAAGTGGCTTCACGTTTGGACTTCTCGGGGTACTTCCCTTTCCAGATAAAGATGAAACTTAGGCTGTCTGAGTTCCAATAATTTCTTTTATAGACAGTACAAAACTACATTTATTAAAACATAAATGATTATTACATTCAAATTGGTATCTTGAACAAGAATAGCGTGGCAATGTTTCAGAGGTCGAGTTGTACCTCCATCGTCAGGCCTTTAACAATATGTCAATTTACAAGGAATTGGATGAGATAACATGATAAAATTGACCTTAATAGTTGGTACCATGTTGAATTCATTCTAAATTCATCACATGAAATATGTTTTCAACATGATACCAACTATTTAGGTGAATTTTATCATGATATCTCATCCAATTCCTTGTAAATTGACATATTGTTAAAGGCCTGCGCCTGAGCGCAGGCGCGGGCGAGGCGCAGGCGAGGGCGCGGGCGAGGCGCAGGCGCGGGCGAGGGCGAGGGGCGAGGAGGCGCGGGCGAGGGCGAGGGGCGAGGCGCGGGCGAGGGGCGAGGGCGAGGCGAGGGAGGCGCGGGCGAGGGCGAGGCGCGGGCGAGGCGAGGGCGAGGCGAGGGCGAGGCGAGGCGAGGCGAGGCGAGGGCGAGGGCGGGCGAGGCGACGGGCGCGGGGCGAGGCGCAGGCGAGGCGAGGCGAGGGGGCGAGGGCGAGGCGCGGGCGAGGGCGCGGGCGAGGGCGAGGGCGCGAGGCGCGGGCGCGGGCGAGGGCGAGGCGAGGGCGCGGGCGCGGGCGCGGGCGAGGCGCGGGCGAGGGCGAGGGCGCAGGCGCGGGCGAGGGCGGGCGAGCGAGGCGCGGGCGAGGCGAGGGCGCGGGCGGGGCGGGGCGGGGGCGAGGGCGAGGGCGAGGGCGCGGGCGAGGGCGAGGCGAGGCGCGGGCGGGGCGAGGGCGGGGGCGCGGGCGCGGGCGGGGCGAGGGGAGAGGCGAGGGCGAGGCGGGGCGCGGGCGCGGCGCAGGCGAGGGCGCGGGCGAGGGCGAGGGCGCGGAGTGGGGCGAGGGCGAGGCGCGGGCGAGGCGGGGGCGGGGGCGAGGCGCGGGCGGGGCGAGGGCGAGGGCGAGGCGAGGCGCGGGCAGGGCGAGGCGAGGGCGAGGGCGAGGCGAGGCGAGGCGCGGGCAAGGGCGGGGCGAGGCGGGGGCGCGGGCGAGCGAGGCGCGGGCGAGGGCAGCGGCGAGGCGGGCGAGGCGCGGGGGCGAGGCGCGCGGGCGAGGCGAGGCGAGGCGCGCGGGCGAGGCGCGGGCGAGGCGCGGGCAGGGCGAGGCGGGCGGAGGGCGCGGGCGAGGCGAGGGCGAGGCGGCGAGCGCGGGGGCGAGGCGCGCGGGCAGGTGAGGCGGCGAGGCGAGCGAGGGGGGCGCGGGCGAGGGCGCGCGGCGGGAGGGGGGCAAGAGGCGGGCAGGGCGAGGGCGCGGGCGCGGGCGAGGCGAGGGACGAGGCGAGGGCGCGAGGCGCGCGGCGGGGCGAGGCGAGGGCGAGGCGCGCGGGCGAGGGCGCGCGGGCGAGGGCAGGGGAGCGAGGGCAGAGGCGAGGGCGCGGGCGCGGGCGAGGGCGAGGAGGCGGGGCGAGGCGCGGGGCGAGGCGCGCGGGCGAGAGCGAGGGCGAGGCGAGGGCGAGGGCGCGCGGGCGAGGCGCGCGGGCGAGGGCGCGGGCAAGGGCGAGGGCAAGGGCGAGGGCGAGGGCGCGGGCAAGGGCGAGGGCGAGGGCGAGGGCGCGGGCGAGGGCGCAGGTGAGGGCGGGCTGTCAAGCGACGTGCGAGCTGCTGCGCGCGGGCGTTGACACGTCGGTCGGGCGGCCGGAAGTGCGGATGCGACGTGCGCGGCGCGTGGGCGTGGGCCTAGGTGCTGGCGGCCGTGAGGGTGGAGGCCAACGACTGGCACTGCCCCTCGCCCCCCCCCCTGCGCGCACCGAGGAAAGAAGCCGACGGCGGCAGCGCATAGTGCATTTGCGTGAGCGAAAGATCACTCCGTCTGCGAAGCTGCTCCGTCACACAACGACATTTTAAAATACCTTATTAACAATATATTAAGATTTTTAATGAACATGAATTCAATCTCTTTATGAGATATCTTTCTATTAAAGCCACTTCTGTGAGCAACATCAATGTTTTGAACATTTTTGCTCGCCAGGACATTGTCGCCGTAATTTATATATTTAAATTAGTCATTTTCTAGCGCATCTAATGACTTAGTAAAGATGTGTCTATAGACATTATTAGTCTTTTTCCACCAATAAAAGTTATAGGAAATTATATATATATATACTCTGGATCATAACTTAGCTCTGTATTCTCATTTTTCGTGTCTCTCAAGAAATGATCTATACAGTAAGTTGTTGCAGTTGGGATTGTTGCTACGTCTTGAAGGATGTTCTTTACGTGAATTCTCTTACTAAATACTTCACGTATAAACTCTCTCAGACAGAGATAAGAAGTGTCTCGCCAGATCAGTCACAAATGTGACTTACGGTATAATTGTCGTCGGGCTGCGCTGTTTCAACCCCTGAATAATAGTACTGCTCTATCACCGAGTATTTATAGTATGCACTGAATCAATGGCGAAAGAAACATTCAGCGTTATCAAGCGAGAGAAAAGCGAACGGTGGAAGCGATTGCTTCCACGAGGGCATTCGTATTTTCAACAATAAAAGTAATTGTTTTTAGGTTGCCTCTTTAATAATCGATTTGGATTTAATTACGAACCTAAAGAGACTTGAATGTTCTTGGGTTCTCTTGAAATTGTATCCCATTACAGGAATTAAAATGTACAGTATATTTGAGGTATCCGCTGTCATGAATACCATTTTATTTTAAAGGAAAGTATCGGGAAAGGAAAACTTGTCAAAACAAACGTAGTACTCACAAAATGTGTGTGTTAAAGTCCACATAATTCAAACCACATTGACACTCACGTCGTAACACATTCCTATGTAAACGTATTGTGCAAATGTAAATATTGCTATAACGGTTTAAAACAATTGGAATAAACGAAAATACTATAATTAATATCATTTTTCTGCCATCTTCGTTAACACGCCCACTTTCAAGCTCACGCACTTGCGCGAACAACCGTTACAATAAAGAAATTTCGAAATGAGCGTATCCGCCTGGTTTGATTAAACGTTGCCTACAAGGAAGACCCAACATGCAACGCTAGTGTGTGCCGGAATCGCTAAAGTTGTCGAAATAGTAAATAAATGCGAATAAAGGGAAGGGATCGCCATTCTCGGAAATTAATGACAGCAGTGTTATAGATCAAACAACTTTCATTAACCTATCGACTGAGGAGGAAACACTACAAAACGCAATCAGCACATGGAACTTTAATTGGTCACATGTTTACTTAATAACGGTACAAGCTATTTTGTTTCAAAACGCTGTACAAAATCTTCAGAGGAGCTGGGGGGGGGGGGACTTGCTCCAGCCTCCGATATAAGGTTCTCGAACACATTATATATCTATTGCAAAGATCGCTGCTAATAGCGTCAAACCCCAGCTTCGCCCTGACAATTCACGACATCATTAATTGAAACGCTAATGATAAGTGCTTCATTCAGAAATGTTTCAAAAAACTACTTACTCTTACCGAAAAAGGAGTGATGTATATGGTGCGAAGAAAATTTAAGTACAATGTTTCACAATATCCTTCCTTAAATTCAATAGAAAGTAAGAGAATTTTTCAATGATTGTAGTTAAAGTTTAAGTGTAATTAATATAAATGTATATATCAGGTTATTTTGAGTATATGTCAGGATATTTTGTGTTAAATAACAGGCCCCGCTGATCTGCTACAACATGTCTATTCTTTTCTTTCCCCAGGATGCCCATGAAAATCTCTCCAATGCCGAACACGCACCACGGCCGCTCGCGGTCGGCTTCCTCAAGGTGCAGCCGGTCCAATGACTCCCCAAAGCACGGCCCCCACAGAACGGGCCACGGTAGAGACTATTCTCAGCAACTCACATCCTCGCACACATTTCACGCCCAAGACTTGGGTGCTATAAATAAAGCGGGGATTTGAGGTTTCCAAAAGGCCACCGAAAGGAGTTCCCGATCTAAAAAGAAATATCCTTCACGCGGACCCGACCCTCGCTCGTCGCCCCGAGTCAAAGCACGCTCAGGCGTTACTTCATTTCGGAAGTACGATCGAATACAGCCTGGATTCATTGTCGACACTTAAGGAATAAGGGAATCCTTGATCAATAAATGACTGCTTTACATAGGCGGCCACTAGTACACATTCATGAACTCGGAATGAGCAATTCCTTAAGCGGTCGGAAACGTGGCCATGTTTCATTTGCAACACCTGTTTCGCAGCCAAGTGGCTTCACAGTGAACACACTCAATATTTTACGTAGAAGACGCGTTCAAATTGACTTGTGGGGCTTACAAATATTCGTCACTGAACACCTCAAATGGACTGATCATGTCTCTCATACATGAAATTAAAATTCTGTTGTGTACGGAACTCAAACTATGCAAAGAATAGTGTCATAATTTTACAAATTAAAGGTCGCCCAGGACACAGGTCGAAGAGGCTGTTTGAAGAGCACGACCTCGTTCAGTCCCTATTAAAACCCGCTCAAGCCCTGCCCGTTCCATCGCGCAATGTGCTTTGCTTGCATTGCGGATTGCATACTCATTTAAACCTAAAATTTTCCCCTTCAGATGATGAATGGCCGGAAATATTCCTGATGTCGACAGAGTGCTCTGCAAATGAATTTTATGTCGCTCCGCACCTGGAATAGGCTCCTGCAATGTCACGGATTGGCATGTCAATTAAATCACTTTCTTTCAAAGAAGCAGGTGCTGTCGCCATTAAATGCATCTGATATTAAGGGGCGGATGCTTTACCAGGCTATTTTTTGTACATAATCCAGATTGGAATCAATTTTCCCTTCGTGTTTTTTGAGCCGTCTCCCCTCCTAAAATCTGTGGTCCGGGATCCCGGCTACTTGAACTCGTACACGAATGAGTAATGCAGTGTATTCTTAATATCACCAATAACCAATTTCTTTCCAGCTTTGACTTAAGAAGCATGAATACCCTAAGGCAGTGTTTATTTGTGTGTTTTCCTCATCCCTGCATCCCATCGGAATGTCACTTGCAAAGAAACAAAACTCTTTCAAGACAAGAAACGCCATTGGTACAACATGGGAATTTCTTACATACTTGGAAACACACATTATAGTTGAACTTTGATCTCAGGAGACATCAAAATTTCGTCGCTTTCCCGTTCAATACATGGCTGCCATCATTAGGGGTCAACTATAAATTACGTAACGCTAAAGAGGGGGTGAAGGGGTTTAAGGCAGCGTCATACTGCACAACATATGGGTAGGGGGGTCGTCGTTGATGTAATGATGATATTTAGTTTTAAAAGTTTTCAACGCTTGCTCAAACAATTCCCTACATTAAGTCTTATACTAAAACATTAAAATATTAACAAATTCAATTTTTATACATATTTATATATACTACTAAACATAAATTAAAGTTCTTATGCCGAAATTGCTACAATAATGGAAATATGTTTTGAATCTATTAGATTACGAAGAAAGCACTCCAAACTGATCTATTACAAACAATAAAATTGGCGCAGTAGTCTCGGGCCCATGTGTCATTCGCGACGGCATGTGCTTGTCGTGTCAGACATTTTCTTGACTGAGCGTCCTTGCTTCGTTCAAAAATTTCCCTTATTAGGTGCAGTCCATAAGGCCAACTAATTCTGACGTAAATTATCAAGTTGTGTGTGTGTTATATATATATATATATATATATATATATATATATATATATATATATATACACACACACAACTTGTTATTGCTTTACAATATATGTTTATTTATTGAATATGGGGCGTGTGTGTCTTGTTTCAAGCGTTTAGTAATTTTTTTTAGCGGGGCAAGCGTGCTTTAGGGGAATGTTACACAAGGGGGGAAGGGTATTCAAAATACTCCAAATTAGTGATACGTATTTTATGGACGGCTCCTTAGTTCAATTCCATCAATTCACAAATTTGCGTTTTTCATCCGTACGCTACGACGATATTAACCACCATTTCTTACCGATTCGATTAATTGATTGATTTTTTCGTGTTTCCGAGCGCGTCAACTGCTTCGGTCATTAGTCCCGTTAGTGTAGTGCATGTTTTTCTCGGGAGATGGCAGTGATCTTCCCCCGCTGGATGGCGAAATCCGGCGCCGACAACCGTCGGCTAGTGGGGTTTCCCCCTAACCAGGACTCTCCCACCAGCGGGGCACCGCCCCAGCCGGGACAAGCTCTAAGCTCCCGACCGGTCACCCGGAATATGTGGTAGTGTAGTGCATGTTAGTGTAAGTGTGTGTGCAGGGAGAGAGGATAGGACAAGGAAGAGGAAGGGCAGATCGCGCGCGGTCCGAGGCCCGTTTGGTAGGGTACTGATCCGGCATTTGCCTTGTGTTGATCGGAGACACCACGGAAAACTACCGATCAGAGCAGCCACAAAAGCTAGTGTCGAAAATCCTGCCGCCGTCAGGACTCGGAACCTAGGACCTCCCGGTCAGAGGCGCTGCAGTGACATCAGTTGATGCACTGAGATTCTGCTCCCGGTTTACCGATTCGACTTGATATAAGCTCAACATTCTGGACGTTATGTTATTCGTCGATAAGCGGCTGCAGTATCGGTACGTTTTTAAGCAAAGTGGTTTAAGAAACAAGCCATTGTGTGGTATACTTTTTAACACCCGAAATGCTTCTCCGTCACAAAGTCGGGTCTGATGAAGAGCCTCCAAAACGCAGCGCGTCGTGTTTACGTCGAAGGGTGAAAACGCACCGAGCGACATTCTTACGAGCATCGTGCGTAGACGAGGAATGCTCTCAACCGAACATCTGAGCTGGAAGAATGCAGAAACAGGGTTCTAAATACACAGCAAAGTGGAATCACAAATCTAGTCTTCACAACTTACTTCTTCAAAGCAGGGCATTTGAAAGGAAGCTCTTCCTTTATATTTTATCACCTTCAAAACAGAAAACCGCTTTTGATCGTGTAAATTTTTAAGTCTAAGAGTTACGAAGATTTTTTCGAACGAAGTCGGTTTTCCAAGACCTTAAAAAGAATTCGAGAATTTTTTTCCAAATATATTTTGTTATGTTCACGCCTGGAACTTCGGTAACTTGTAAATCGTTGAAATACTACAGTAAATAATTAAGAAGTTCTTTTTTATAAGTCTCCAAACATTCCTTTTTTTTGGATTCGGAAGAGGTAAAGTTCATAGGTTCGAAGTCGGTCGTGGATTTTAGTTGTGTATTTTCAGCGGTGAAAAGAGATATTTCGCAATTCTTCCTTCGAAAGGTTGCAGATCTGTAGCATGTCAAAAAATTCGTCTAAAAAATCTAGATAAATTGTCTAACCATTAATTGCCGTAGAATTCCTTTCGTGTTTAGATGCACTCAATCACGCGAGTGATAATTCTGCGAAAGAAACGTAACAAATTATTCACTGATGAAGAGATCGATAGATCCGTGGTGAACGGTTTCGGTTCCAATCCCACCGCAACACAAGTGGATGAAACTCTCAACCTGAAATGAGCTCGCTCCGGCGTTGGAGAGGTAACATCTTCCACTAATAGATGTATCTAGGCGTATATTTCGTTTGAATAATAAATTGCTGGGCTTTCTGAAGGCAATATTGAAACTGCTTTATATATCTTGCATACGCCGGCAAAACAGAAATTAATTCAATCAAATAAACACGGAATGAAATAATTATTTCAACATTCGTTTGGTATTCGGTTATCATTCATTATGATTATTACTTGTTTAGCCAGAAAGCGCACCCCTTCCACGCAAACAATTCGAAATGGGCTTACAGTCAACCGAGCCGTAGGTGTCATTTCAGCTTTCCACGCAACGAAAGGATATTCCAAACAATCACGATCCGAACTCGCCGCCCACCAGTTCACACGCTGCTGTATAAAAAACACGCCAAGTGTCACATGATTGGAAGTTACGTACCCGACGCCCACGTGTTGCAGGAGGTGGTACACTTTTTATCTTGCTGGCACACAACAGCTAATCAATACTGCGAACCCTCTCCGAAATTCGGAGCCCTTCGCGACGGGTCTGCTAAACTTGAATAAACCATAAATTACTGAAATTTAAAATGCAGACAAAGCGAAAAAGAATCAAGGAACGCTACACAATGCTACTTATCCGACAAAGGTTGTGTGAACGATCCGTTAAACACACAAATTAATGTTCTAAATTATTTAAATTCATAACTACAGAATGGCTAGAATGGGTCGGGCCAAGATCAATACATTAGAACGAAAATCAACAGCGGATCTATGGCTGAACAAACCGAGCCAATAGAAAACCAACCCAATAGAAAAAAGATACATCCGAAAAATCGAATCTTCGCGGTTATTTATTCGCGGTATATTATTAATACTATACTTTCAAAATCTTCATTTTACCAATCTACACAAATTATCAGAAGTTTCACGATTCTATTGCTTTACACATTTGTTATTACCGTATCTTAAATTCCATCAATCCCCGTCTCCATCTCCGTCTTAATTTTTTCCGGAAATATATCAAGAATTGCACGAGTTATTCACACGGTAAAAATCCCCAGCTTTTTTTTAAATTTGTTGCGTCTATTTCGACGCAACGCGTCTCCAAGCCCCTTGGGGGGGCTTTGCGCTTCTGGGAGTAATCCTCCCCATTACTGCGCTAGTTTTATGGAGTAATCCTCCGTTAACATTGTCGCGTCTCGTCATAGTCGGTTGTCAAGAGGACCGCCAGGCAGCATCGCGTACGCGCCTCCTACCGCGCGCTCCTGCGTCACTACCCAGCGGCCAGAATTAGGAAGGAATAAGGATAGGGGTAGGGTTTAGGACACTTCACAGGGGTTGGACTAGCCCTTGTGAAGCAGCCGAACTCGTTTTGTTGGAACAAATTTCACATGCGATTCGACGGGAATCGAACCCGGATCTCAGTGGTGAAAGGCTTGCGACGAGTACTTCTTACACTCACAAGTCATAAGAAATCATTAAAACCAATTTACAGTGCGTAAAAGTTTCGAAAGATTTTGCAAAGGAATCGAAGTTGGGAAACTGCCCTTAAACCGCCTTAAAACACGTTTCTGAGGTCTTCTAGTTTCAAAATGAGACCGTTTTAATCTTACTATTACATTTTGCGAAGAACGGTAGCTTTTCTGAGTATCCAGGCTACAGGGCACGAGTGGTCGGAAATGTTCAGAATCTCGCATTCTACGAAATTATTTTATTTGAAATCCTGGGCAATTTAACTGCAAGGGTCTGTCTCTCTTTGTTCATAAACGCTTGGAACTTAATAAACGCTTAAAACTATTGCTCAAGCAGAATACCGAGCCTTCTTGACGTAGGTTTAGTACAGGACCTGGTCACACGAAGTGCTAATCGGCAACTGGATGTATAAATTACCGCCCTAAACACCACGCCTAACCTCTAAGAGTAGATTCATTAAATACTTTTTCATTATAGTATCTTCTTTCGTGGTATGGTAGTGCTTAGGGTGGTAAATATCGCCAAAAAAACTTCTAAGATGAGACCCCCCCCCCTTCCCTCACAAGAAGAAGCAATGAAATTCATGTCGAAGGTACCTCAATTGATTCTTTTCCAGCCTCCAGGCAATGCAAACAATTTATCCTAATTACGTGGACCCAACGTTTTGAAGAGGGGAGATTCTATTGCTCACATTTTTGTTTGTAAGTAGTTGCTCTAAACAAGAACGACGGTTCTCGGCGCTGGAGCACTACCTGGCAATCACACCAAGGGCGAGCCTGCTCTTACAATATCATTTAAGCTCGTGATTAATTGGACGAGCTAGAGAATGGGAACGTAAAGAACAAACACTCTTTGATGCTGCCTTTCCGTCGTATTTCATCGCCACTGTCCGTGGAGCCATTGTCTCGTCTATTGCCAGGAACTTGGCTCGTAGCGTGTCGAGATTTCTTAGATGTTTCAGTCACAGTCTTTTCTTCTTGTGATGTTCGTAAAGCTGTTTTACATGTGACATGGTACATGGAGGGAGAGGGACGAGACTAATATCTATGAAGAAATAGTCTCGTAGAACGCCAAAAATATTAAAATACTTAGCCCTACTACAGTCTCAAAAATTAGGGGATCTGAATAGAGCGATGGTTCATCCAACTTAACTTTCGAGACTATTTTGGTAAAGCAATTTACGTCTGACAAAGTAACTGTAAAACCTAATTAGTCAATTATAATATTCTCCATGAGCCCTTTCCGTGAACAGCAATCTAGTGGTTTTACAAACTACAAGGATTGTGTTGTAAAAGTTAACATATACATATACATTGACTGATTTCCAACAATTATGCCACAGAGAAACTAACCAGCAAAAAGTAGTGATAAAATAAGAACTCACCTCTTTAACAGCGGCAGAGAAAGATGATGATTCCCACAAATCAGTCACTGTTCCCGGATGCGTTGGACTACTGGGCAATCCTTGGATAAAAGAATACAGACGTGAAAATGGATAATTTTCATTATGTTCTCATACATTCTTTCTTTCATGAAGAAAAATACACACTACAAGCAATTTTTTCCATTATATTGAATATCTTAAGGTAGTTTTCTATTGGGCAACAACATGTACTTTACATGAACAAATATACTTTCGAAAGCATCTCATAAGTTATTTGAGTTGCAAATGACAAGATTAACCACTTAAATGATGTTGATGGGACCCATTGATTGTATATAGATACTACTAAATACAAGATCATAGAGTGATTTTTTTATTATTAAAGATTTAATGTTTAAGTATTATGCCACATGTCAGAACTTTACTTTCAATCAATGCCTAAAGATATTATCAGTGTACCTCAAATTAATATCTAAATAAAATTCATGCATAATTTCACATTTCAAGAATGTCAGTACCTAATGTTTATAAAAGCAGAATACAAATTTTAAAAAAAAACAAAGCATTGTGATGTAATTTCAAACACTAAATCTGGAGATTCAGACATAACTTTAAGAAATTTCGAATCACAATGTTGTCTCAATAATAATACAATTATATTTGCAGTTGCAAAAGTTATTATTGAGGCTCAATGAAATGTTTCAACACATTTGTGGGGAAGTTAAGTTTTTTGTAGTATAATACAGTACAATACATGCGTTGAACATTACTAAATACATCTTTTTTTTTAATCATCAGGTTCCTGAAATTTTAGAAGAGTGCAAAAGATGTTATCAATAAAAGTGAATGGATTGTATAGTTAGAAACATTAGGTTAGTTTGTTTCTTTGTTTGGTTGTTTTTTTTTTTTTGTAAAAGCACAGTTTTTCTCAGGCACCAAAAGAAAACTCTTCTACCAGTCCCAAATGTAAAACTTCTGACAATCACTACTCTGAAAACTTCATTCTTCAGATATACAAAGATGCACAACCGCATCATGCAAGTTTTCAAAGGGAGACAAGAAAGTAACGTCACAAAATGGAGGCACAAAAATAGTTGGGATAAGCTGCTTTAGGATGTTAAAAACATTGCAACACAATCTGAGGCACATGCAAGTCAATGTATATCAGCCTTGTTTACCTGATGTATGAACTTATGGCTAAATTTGGCCTCCTGCCTCTGAAATTACACAAGATTTGTAGCCTCAGTGCATATTATTAGTATGAACTAATTCACACAAAATCACTTTACATAAACACATAATTGTTGCCCTGAGATTTAATTGAAAATACATAAAAGATTATGCATAATGAAGAACCTTATCTTGCTATAATTTCACATCTTTCACACACTTTAGCAGAAAAAATGTGAATTTTGTTCACAAAAATTACAGTTCAGTAAGAATACATTAAAATTCAAAATATATTTTCAACTATTCTCATGAATGGCGTTAACCAATCTGATTAAAGTGACACTCTTCATCAAGTCTCGTGACAGTAAAGTGGTTGTGTTATATTTTAATAAGTTGTTTGTAATATTTTAATAATATTGCCAGAACAGAATTTCGTTTTTTCTTACAACATGCTGTGTCCTCATTTTAAGAAATTCATCTGCTAGCCTTATGGGAATCAACATTCTTTGGGAATCTTTTGAAGTCTTGTTTAATCTACACTTACAATCAGTTAAAAAATTATAATTTTGAAACTGTCTCTGATTTGAGAAATACAAAGCATGAACAATACTGACGGATACTGTGAATTTAAATGTCTGCCACTGAAAAACGCACTCTGGTCTTGCAGGATTATGGTCTCCTAAAACAAGAGCACTTGTCTTTATTGCCAGCATGAGCATGAGTATTATCATGAATGTCTGAACATACAAAAAGTAAATCATTTCAGTAGGTCTGATTGAGCAGTGTTAATTAGGTTTTTCTAATGTTAACAATTCTTACACAAATTGTTTGGAATACCTGTTCTGTTTAGGCAAAATTTCAGATAATTTGCAATATTAAGTGACCGTCAAAATCAAAATGTGCACTTTGTATACATATAAACATATGAATTCACTTTCAAATAATTTTTAATTTGTGTACCTACATATTGGTCCCTGTAACTAAGATATTTATAGTTGGAATCCTGAGAAGTTAAGTTACTCAGCTCAATATTGTTTATTTGGAGCATTCATTTTAATCCTAGGAAAATATTATTGAAAGGATTTAAAAGTCCTACTTACCAGGTTGGAGGATGGAGTCCTCAGGAGATGGAGATGATAAGACATCATAGGTAGTTGTCAGAAGATCTTGCAACCTTGGAGATTCACGGGCAGAGGAATTGAGTGACGTTTCTGCTAAAATCTCACTTACTCTCCTTCGTACATCCTGAATAAGAACTTCTGGACTAGAAACAAGATGGCTTTGCAGTTCATCATCTGTGCTAGTTTTCTTCTTCTCTAAAATATTCAAAATTGTATTGGTAGCATCATTCATTTCTTCATTCAACAAATCAAATGTTGGTTTGTCTCTGCATCTGATTCTTTACAGATATCTAGTGAATCTTCTCTTGTAAAAGTTTCATCATTGATGTTGGTTTTATAGAATGTTTCTAATGCATTGTCTAAGTATTCATCAATAGTCTGATTTTCAAGAGCCCCACTCCCAATGATTTCTTTTTTATCTTCTTCATGCTCCTTCAAAATGAA
Source organism: Teleogryllus oceanicus (assembly GCA_964035755.1). NCBI lineage: Eukaryota > Metazoa > Arthropoda > Insecta > Orthoptera > Gryllidae > Teleogryllus > Teleogryllus oceanicus. The sequence continues at coordinate 123,591,092 of CAXIVR010000007.1, forward strand.
CTTTTCTTCATTTTCAGAAGTAGCTGGCTTACCAATGTGTGTTTTCAACATATCCTTGGAAAAATCATCAGTTTTTTATCAACCAATTTATGGCTCCGTTCTTTTGATAATTTATCTTCTGAAATACTCTCTTCTTTATCATCCCTTTCTTGCCCTGTTTTTTGAACAGAAAGAGGACTTTCTTCTAACTTTTGTGTGCTTACAACAGTCTCCACAAACTCATCAGTTTTCTCTTTACATTCTACCTCATCTTGGGAAACTTCATGAACTGTTTCTTGGTAAAGTTGTTGTCAGTTTTATTTGATTCTTTATTAACCTTTTCACTAATAAATACTTTGATAATGTGAGCTGGTTCACTCTGTTCCTCTGAAATATCTCCTGAAGAAATGGTTTGGTGTTCTTCTTCTTCTTCATCGCCTCCCAAATTTGTTTCGCCATCAGCAGTGTTATCTGCAACAAGACTTGTGTAACTTGGTACTTCTGTTATTTCTTCTTGCACTTCTTCTCCTTTCTCAGAAGCAGAGATCACCACTTCCTTTTCCAAAGACTTTTTGATTAACAAACTATCTAAACTTTTTTCTTCATTGTTTAAATCTGCTTCAACTGATTTTGAAGGTTCAAAACTCTCCGTGTAGTTATCGGTCTTACTTAGTTTTTCATTATCTTTTTGTTTACTTAGACTTTTGGTTTCTGACTTTTCAATGCTAAGCGGAGAAGAAGATTTCTCAAAACTAATATGGCTATGAGTTTTTTCCTGAGAAGGACTCCTTTTGCTGACAGATTTTTCTTCACTAATTTCAACTACTGGAATTTCCTCACTAATGTAACTTAGTTTTTTTTAACTCCAATTAGTATTTTCCCATCATTGGTTAAATTTTTCCTTTTTTTGGTATTAATTAACTCTTTCTTTTATTTATCTTCGGTTTTTGAAGAGTGAGATTCCTTTACCTCTTTTTCCCTCTCAATTTCAAGAGACTGAACTGAGACTTTTACCGAGGTTTCTGGAGAAGATGATTTCAGACTTTCCGCTTCAGGCACTTTTACAGCACTAATTTTCTCTGAAGAAACAGAGATTGCTGTACTAACTCCAGTATCTGAGACAACTGAAGAATAAGAAGATTCATCTGCACCTGCTGCTACTTCTTCCACAGCAGACAATTCATCGAGGAGGGTGCTCTCACCTTGGGATTTATTGTTATCCTCAACAGAAGTTGTTTCAATAGAAATATTTTCAGATAAGGTATGGGACAGTGGAGAAAGTTTTGATATTTCTTCTGATACTTCTGATGATTGCTTCTCGATAAGCAACTGTGTCTTCTCTTTATTAGTTTTCCCTCTAGTGTCATCTGATGCAGTCTCAGCCATCAGATCAAGAGGAAGGGATAGTCTATCTCTTGAACGAGATGCATTGCAGGGCTGTTTAATTTTTGGTTTTGAAAATGAAGCAGATGCTAATGACGAAGAATCAAGCTCTTTTTGAATCTCTTCACGTGTTTTCTGAATGTACTCATCATATGCCTAATTCAAAGAGAAACAAAAAAGTGTATTAAAAATACAATTAAGAATTCAACTAGCAAAGTGTTACCGACTATCACGTAAGATTACCTATTCTTCAAAATTGTGATTACTAAGTGGATCAGTTCAATCATCATCATCATCATCATCATCATCATCATAATAATAATAATATTAATAATAACAACATTAATAATAATAATAATAATAATAATAATAATAATAATAATAACAACAACAACAATAACAACATAAAACACAGAAAAATTGATTTCTCTGTCTTTTATGTTATTCATATCAGACTGAAAAATTGATTTTTAGTTTTTTGTTACCACATACACAGTAGTGAGAAAGTTAAGTAATGCTGTGCAAAAAAATCAGATAAATTTCAGCAGAAAAACTCTTATTACAGGGCTCTGGTAATGAAAAAATGGATAAATCTAGTTGCTAAATTTAAAAGAAAAAATAAAATTTAAAAAACACCCCCTTCCAACACATGGTTTAGCCAGAATCCATGTTTTGTGGGACCTTGATATTGAAAAATCTAATGACGGCAAAATGTTTGTCTGCCTGTCTGTCCATCTGTGAACAATGCTAGGGGCTAATCCTTTCAGCCAATTTTCTCCAAAACTGATATTCCTTAACCAATCTGGCTGATGTTGCAGCCCCTTAAATTTGAAATCGACATTTTAATTTTGGGGGATATTTTACACGAGGCCCCTTGGACATTAAAAAAAAAAAAAATGGCTCCAACATTTTTGATTGGTTTGTTTTGTTGGATATTATGAGAGACATTCAGGAGAATAATGTAGGTCTCATGTTTGTTAAAAACACTAATTTTTTGAAAATTGCTTAAGTTCAAATTTTTTCTAATCGTCTAAAATATTAAAGATAGAGATTTTTCCCCTAAATGAAATCTCCATAAGAATAGATTTTGAAATAGTCAGGTACAATTTTTTGAAAATTGGAATACTTTTTAGGGTAATTTTGTGTAAAAGTATGGGTGAGAAAGTACATTCTGACATTGGAGTTTGAACAAAGTTATTTAGAATCCTATGATGTTCCTAATATTTCTGTTAATTTTGTAGATGAACCTTTATCAGTTGCACAACTTTCATGACAGGTAATGTTTTATTGCACATAAATGACTATGCAGTGCATGAAAATCAAGTTAGACAGCAGAGTATCATATGAGTTGCTGAGATATCTTGTACTTGGCGTTTCTTCTTCTGACCACGGAGAACATAATGATAAGGGAGTGAGTGATATGAAATTAGGCATGAAAAGCTTTGTTTTATGAACATAAAATATGTAATAAACTAATTAAAACATTAGACATGAAAAGTTATGTTTCTGGCATCCAAAACTGATCACAAAAGGATTAAATTATGAACTTCTTATTATTCTGAAAGTCTAGTATTTTTACACCTATAAGACACATATTATTTTATTTACTTTCATAATTAGCAGCACAGTAAATAATCAAGATTGTCTCCAGATTGTCTCTCTCTCATTGATTTTCTACAGTAAAGCAGTATCTTATTTATTCAAATCTTTTTGAGAGCTGAAGACCTTTCCACTGAACCAGGTTAAGGGTCACAACATGGATACAATTGCCTAAGAAGTTCATGCTGTTTGGACATGGAGGTGAAACATCCTCTTTTCACAGTCTTGCAGAGCACCTAACTACATGTTCAGTTGTTGGATGAGAGATTTCGGAGCATAGGGGATCGATCGGGGAATATTCTCATTTCACTGTTACAAATTTAAACTAGTGTTAGAGAATGGCACAGACTTTCTCGTAGTAAAGTTTTCTAATTTCCTTGGTGTGGATTGGCTTTACAGCCTCGCCTCATCCTCTTGCCAGCTGCCATCCATCGTCTCCCTAAGTACATTTCTTTGACATTTTCTCTACTTTTTGGTTTCCTAATAGTAGAATTGAAATGTTACTTCAAGATTACTAAAGAAGAGTAAAACCTTGTCCTAAATAGAGAGTTTCATTGAAAAATTTGTAGCCGTTTTAAAAAAGGAAAATTACTGTAAATCGAAATTTGAACTCTTTTGCACAGGAATCTATTGAGTTTTCAAAAAACTTCAATTGAAGTAATTTGAAGCACTTCCACTCACAAATGCAATAATGTATACAAATTGTTGGAAATGTGCATTATTAACAGTGTGAGAGATATTTAAAAAAAATTACATTTGTGTAATTTTTGAGAAACCAAAAGACTACATGAAAATAAATTTAATTAAACAGTGCAATTAACACTATTCATTGGGAAAGATTGAAGAAAAATTTTGGAGCCATTTTTGAGAAAATGGCATATGAGCGTTTCTGAAAATATGGAATTCTGAGCTCATTTTATCAGAAAACTGTTAATTTTTCGAAACTTTATCCGATATTATTTAAAGCACACGTACTCATAAATATAATAATGTGAAGAAATCACCTCTAATGTAAATATTACCAACATGAGAAAGAAGTAATATATATATATATATATATATATATATATATATATTATAATTCATATATAATATATACATATATAATATATATATATATATATATATATATATATATATATAATATATATACATATATATATATATATATATATATAATATATATATATATATATATATATATATATATATATATAATATACATATAATTTATATATATATATATATATATATATATATATATATATATATATATATATATATATATTTTTTGAAAAAAATAGAGTAATATGGTGTTTATGTTGTCATATGGGGTACATTTGGCACTACCCCTTCCAAAAATATAAAGAAAAAAATTGAAGCCATTTTTGAGAAAATTTTGAAAAAGTCCCAGGGGTTTCATGTAAAGCACCTCCAAATTTTAAAGAATGTTTTTCAAAACTTCAACTAGAGCCAGATGGACAGGGGTTTCTTCAATTTGGAAAAGATTGCACGTGTGGTTTAGGTGCTAGTTGTGTTCACAGATGGATGGCCAGACAGATGTACGGACGCTTTGATAAAAACAACACTTTTTTGGTTTCAGGGGACCTCAAAATGTGTATTTCCATTGAAATCTCGAAATCCATTCACCACAGCATTACATAATTTTCCCTCTACTATGTATATTACTTCATATATATGTATACGAGAAAGTAAAATTGGCTAATTAAATTAGGATAATTCTTCCAAATTATTTGTTTTAGGCAATTTTAGGGAAACAAATATTTAAATAAGTCCTAACCACTCTTTAGAACATTTTAGGCACTAATAGATGCTTTCAGTAGATATTTTTCCAAGATTCATGACAATAAGCAATTCCATAATTCGTGACATCTTGCAGCAATTATCAAAGGGTTAATAAAGTCTAAATTTGGAAGGTCATTACTCCCTCCAAATAATTTTTTGATAAGTTCTTCAAATTAGATCACCTGAATTTGTTTTAGGAGAGACTGCTCTTTGGCTCTCAGACGTTCACGGTGGGTTCGTTTGTGTTCACGTCGCAATTTATCTGCTTCCATTCGCCGCCGCCGAAGTTGTTCAAGGAGAGCTGACACACGACCTTCTAAATCGCTCTGTTCAGAAGGAGTTTCTGAAAAGAAAACACAGAAGTCATTTATCGGCCTTGTATAATACACAGACATTAAAAAAATGTATATTTTATGCTAATAGGTTACATACTTTCAGTGTTTCAATGTGATGACTTTTGAAATTTATGTGTAACATCCAGTCTTTGTGTAAGACCTGTATGTGCAGGTTACAAAAAAAGTACCTACCTGTTTGAGAGTATATGACTGATTCATCAGAGCCACTGGAGTATCTTCTTTTATGCTGGGTTGAAGGTGGCATCGGTGGCAAAGGAGAAATTGAACGTAACAATGCTTCCGCTGAATGACGTCTTGTTTGTCCCACAACTCTCCCCAGTGTAGGTCGTGCTTGAGATCTTTTGTTGGGGACTGTCATTTCTTCAGGAACCTCTTCCGAGCTTACAGATACCCGAGTTTGGATTTGACTGTGAGCAACTTCAGAACCAGTTTGACTTCCTGCCTCTAAAGGTTGTTTTCCATCTTGACTTGAAGAATCACTAATGACAAAAAAATCAATGTTTTCATTCTGGATACAAAAGTTGTTTACTTCCACAACTTTGAATTTTGATGTAGTTTGATGATGAAAAGTAGTCAATGAAAAAAATATCAGAGAAAACTGCATCCAATTTCAAATTACTCTATTCATAACATGAACAAAACAAAGGACTCCCTCCTCACCCTGAGTTGGGACTATAAGCTTTAGAAAGGAAATATGGTTAGCAATGTTAAATTCTACTCATCACTTGAGATCATATTTTATCATGATTCCAAGTGACTAGTAGTGAATGTTAGTGAATCTCAAGTGACTTAAATGAATGTTAGTTTTGGTAGGTAAATTAGTATTTTCCTCTAAAACATATGAGCATTGTCACATTGCACCCTGAATATCATTTGGATTATTTAGTTTAGGTTACAGATTACTAATTATATTGCAGATTAATATGCACTGAAAAAAAATTAATACATATTTCTTTAATTTACCTTGCCCTTGTATGGATTTCTTCAGGTACACTACTATTACTTGGTTGTGGAGATTTAGCATATGGAGATACAGCACTGTCTTCGTCTCCTCCAGTAGCTGAAGTAGTCGAAACTGCAATTTCTGCTGGGGAAGTCTTCTCAAGAACAACAACCGGAGAAGTTCCACGATCTGGAAATGAAAGTGACATTATACTATTAATTATCAGTGGTGGTTTCTCGAGGAAGGAAAGTTCCTCTTGCATGTTTTCTCTTCTACTTCTTCTTTCTTCTCGATGGTATTGAGATGATGCCTGTCATCTCAATGACATTTAATTTATTTAATTTAATAATAATACTAATAATAATAATTGTAATAATAGTAACAATACTAATAATAAAATACTATTCATTCAGAAATGATTTAACGATATTAATGATGCCTAGTGCATTTAGCAAATTCAGCATGAAGGAAATAGAATTTGGGTTTGGCATTCTCCTTCTACATCAGTCCAACTGCATTTTAACACAGGCAGGATGGGATATGCCAGTTCTTTTTTCTTTGCTTCAACTTGAACAGTCAACATGAAACAGAGAATCAATGGGATTAGAATTTTTATTTTTGTTTTTTAAGGGAGGTAGTGATGTGATTTGTGTATTCCTTCACACTGTAGAACATGTTGTTAAGCAGGAAAGCTTTCAATTTACTTTTAAATCTATGTATTGTATTAATATCTTTAATATCATGGCTCAATTTGTTGTAAAGTGTAATGCCCTCTATTGCGTACTTTTTAAAGTGTAGTTTCAGATTGGGGAACGGTTCCTTTTTTTTGTGTACATCAGAATTTAGAGTGAAAGTTTTGTTTTCCTGAGAATCTTCTTTGTGAAGACAACTATTTCAAATATGTACATGCACGGTAGTGGAAGAATCCTTAATTTTTTGAACAAGGGTTTGCAAGACTCCAGCTTATGAGTGCTGGTCATTGTTCACAATATTCTTTTTTGGATAATAAATGTACGAGTGCTTTCAGGGGCATTTCCCCAAAATATTAATCCATATTTCAAGTGTGAGTGCACATTTGCATAATACATTGTCCTAAGAGTCTCAATGTTGGAGCTTGACCTGAGGTGTATAGGGCATAACAAGATTTGGTGAGCTTCTTATTAAGATTTGAAATGTGAGCATTCCATTTTTGGTTTCTTGGATTGTTAGACCAAGGAAGGTAGTTTCCTGTGATATTTTACAGGATTATTATTTATGAGCAAATGCTGGGAGAGTTTTTCTTTGGATCGGGGATTCATGAAATTTAGTGAGACTGTTTTGCTGGTTTTTATGATAAGTTTGTTGTCTTGAAACCATTTTACTAATGCATGCAACGTTTCTTGAGTTTCTTTTCTAATAATTGTTGCGTTTTTGCTTTTATGATTATGTTTGTGTCATCTGCAAACAAAATTGTTTTGTTATTTTTTAAAGCCAAAGGCATGTTGTTTATGTATATAAGGAAAAATATTGGCCCTAGGATGGATCCTTGCGGAACTCCACAATTTATCATCTGAGGGTTGGAGTAGTACGAGAGATTTTGTTATCTTTAGTGTGCTGGAGGGTAACTACTTGGCTACGGTTGGATAAATATGATTTAATCCACTGGCCTGCAATGCCTCGGATCCCTAGCATTTCTAGTTTTGTTAAAAGTATGTGATGATCAATAATGTCAAAGGCTTTTGACAAATCTAAGAAAAAGCCAATGGGAATTTCCTTCTGATTTAGTGCAATAAGTATGTCATTTAAAAAGGAGAAAATGGCTGTCTCTGTGGATCTATTACACCTGAAACCATGTTGTGCATTTGTGAGGATATTATTTGCATTGAGAAAGTGTTTGAGTCTATCATTGAAAAGCTTTTCCAGAATTTTTGAAAATCCTGATAGCAGGGAGATAGGTCTGTAGTTCATTGGATCATAACTATTGCTCTTTTTAAACAATGGTTTCATTTTGCCATCTTGAATACATTTGGGAAATGCCTGTTTTAGAGAGTAATTGCAAATATGAGACAGTGGTTGCACTATATATGGAGCACTGTGTTTGATAAGAAAATCTGGAATGTTGTCCAGACCTGCTGAGAATTTATTCTCCATTTGTCCAATGATTTTAAAAATTTCAGAGGGGGTGGTTTCATATAAATATATGGAATTTGGAATTTGTGAAACATTAGTGTTGTCTGTGTGTGTTATTGTTTAGGGAATGTTGAGATACTAACTTTTACCAATTTGTGAAAAGTGTTCATTGAATATGTCAGCAATTTCTTGTGGGTCTTGTAAAGTTTGGTTTTGAAGTGGAGCTCTATATTTTTCTGTTATTGTTAGTTGGTGCTGTTGTCTTTTAATAATGTCCCACATAGCTTTTGTTTTATTACGTGCATTTGCAATGTACTTGTCATTTGTCATAATTTTGCTTGTTTGATTACTTTTTTTAGGATTGAATTGTATGTTTTGTAGTATGAAATGAAGCTGGGGTTACATTTGTTCAGTGTTAGTATTTTATACATGTTGCGTTTTCTTTCACAAGACACTTTGATGCCTTTAGTAATCCACGTTTTGTTTTTATTATTTTGAATCTTTCTGAGTTTTTGAGGAAACGTGTCATTAAAATGTCTTAAGTATATATTTATGAATGAGTTAAACTTATCGTTTGTGTCAGTTGCCTTAAATACTTCATTCCAATTTTGTAATCTGAGTAAGTTTTGGAATTTTATTATGTTTCCTTGGGAATAGTTTCGAGTTTCTTGGTAAGTTGTCTGTTCTGTGATTTTTGTTTCTATTTGAAGTGTTAGAATCTGGACTGTGTGGTCACTGAAGCCGGTAATAAATGTAGCAACAGAAAAACTATTATTATTTGCATCTATTATTATTTGATCTATTGCAGTGCTACTATTTTTGGATATTCTGGTTGGTGTATTTATGGTTGTTTGTAGATTGTATGATTTTAGTAAGTCTTTAAATAGGTTTTCGTTACTGGATTGAGTGAGGCAATTTATGTTGGTCACCGCAAAGAACAATTTTATACTGTTATAAAATTTATAAAATGAATACAAAATATGTAAGTAAGTTTGCCTAGTTAGGAGACACGAGAGGAAATATAATATTTCAATGCTATTCATCAATTTATTCCAGTAACATTTTATAATAAAGTGACATTTAATTTAAATCTAAATTGTATTTAATAACAGAACATTTCAATATAACGAAGGGGGATTAGTGTTATGCAATAGCAAAGGGTGAAAGCCCAATACCATTGGCATGCAATAGGGAAAAACAACAACAACACCAACAACAACAAAAAACACCAACAACAACATACAGGAAAGTGTTATTGAAAACAAAAACTGGCAAAGGGTTGTGAGACATGAGCGAGTACAGATGTGCATAGAAATTTGGTATATTGTAATGTTGCTGAATGTAGAAACGAACAATTCACATAGTTGAAATTGAATTTAATTTAAGAACAATGTTTGCCAGAATGATAAATATTTAACCAGATAATAGTCAGAGATAATAGAAACGGAACATTAATTTGTGGTTGAAGAAGCAACCGCAGAAAGAAGTGTTTGAGTATATAGGACCTCAGTGACCAAGCACACTGAAGGAACACCGAGAGGAAAGTAATACTTATTTAATAAATTATGGACAAATTTAATATTAAATGTACAAGGACAAGATCATTATAATTTGTTAAGATTATTAGAAAATAACTTTTCATACCCATGATTGCAAATAAGTAGCATAAAGAAACCCAGAGAATGTGCAAGAATAAGTGAACCCAAAGCAGGGAATTTGTTGAAAATATATAATTAAAAACTGAGCTAGCTAAAATAATAATTATCCATATAGGTACAGTTTTCATGAATGTATGTATTTGTTAATACATATTAAAAGTAATATTTCAATGCCTAATAATATATTTGCTTTGATGTTTTTTTGTTAATGACTGATGAATAAATTTGCTTTAATCAAATTTTAAATAATGCACATTTTTAAATACTGGGAAAACAATTTAATTGCTCCTAGGAGGAACAGTCAACCTTTCATCCTCTCATGCATTATTTGACCATATCCCAGTGTGCCTGTGGTAAAAGGAGGAAACTTTGTTAATGGTAATTTTTATGCAGTGCAAAGGAGAATATTCTCCTTTCTTGAGCCACTATCTGCATTTCTTTCAACTACATCAATGAGTCATGAGTTGTGGGAGATGACGGCATGAAGGACTAGGGTCAGGAGACTTATGGACATTGGCAGAGCAGTTGGTGCACGGATTAATCTTACAACATCCACTGGCAGATGTCTGTGTGAATAGGAAAACTGAACCAATAGATCCTTCTCTCATATCCCGTTGCAAGTCTTTGCATGTAATCTAAGTTACTGTATGTTTCATTCAATGTAGTTATTGCAATTATCTTCTTTGTCTTTCCTCCCTTTGTGAAAAGTACATGAGCCACCACAATTATATATTGCAAATGAAATAGTCACTCCAGAGCAAATTCCAAGAGTACAGTACCCACCCTGTAAGACACTACTGAAGACTGCTCCTGGCACAGAATTAGTCTGTGCACCAATGTCTTGTTTCTTTTGAGAATGCAACAGTTCTTCCAGCGAATTTGCAAGGAGAGATTTTTGATGTTCAGTTAACCGCCTGTAAGAAAACCAAACCAAACAACGCACATATACAATTACATATAATAGAAATAAGCTACTTAATCCAAAATGTTCAATAAAGAGAGAACTTTAAACAAAATAAAGCTAATAAAATTATACCTTTTGCTACTATCCAAAGTCTTCAAGTAAGAAAGAATCTTTTCTTCTAGGGACTGGCTCTGTGTTACAGACTTAACTGAGGTTGCTGATATAGATGATGTCTGTGATGCAGCTTCTAAGGCATTTGAAGCAACAGGAACACTACCACGAGTAGAACTAGATACTTTTGTAGGAACATCTGTTGACACAGAAGCAGTATTGCTGGATGCTTTCACCGGACTGGATCCATGTTTTGAAGCAGACTCTGATGATCCTTGATGGCGAGAATGTTCCTGAAATAAAAATTTCACACTTTTTCAGGCAACAAAATATAAAACAAAATTTGAATTATTAAAAGAAGAATTAAGAAAGTACAAAAACATCCAGATGATATTACTTCAGATGATTATTTATTTTGCCCAATATTTGACATGCAAATTTCAACAGGTATATACTTAGAAATTACAACTAACAAATTCACAAATACATTAGCTGCAAGGGACATAATGTTTATTCCACTTTTTGGAATAGGGGTATCCAACTTGCAAGGTCCTTAAATTTAAAGCTCAGGCAGACGGATCTTAGTAGTTACGGTGAAGGGAACATGCAAGTTGAACTATCAACCCCCAAAATGCCAAATGCATACTTACAAATCTGAACTTAACATATTTTTACATGAAACAATGGCCAAAAACAACAGAAAATGTGAACGTCAAAATATCAACAACGAGAAAGGCAAATGAGGGGTCATTCGAGTCCCCCAGAGTCATTTCTATGTAATCCAAAAACCATATTACTATAAAAAGTGCGTTAAAAATCTTCCAAATAAATTAATATTTACATACGTGAGAGAAAAAAATTCTACTATCTTTTTTCTGTTAATCATAAGGAGAAAACAACAACAACAACAACCACGACGCACGACGACAACAACACCAACACCAACAACAACACCAACAACAACACCAACAACAACAACAACAACAACAACAACAACAACAACAACAACAACACTTCGCCATGCGAGTATTAAGGGAGGGCTGATCCCAGCAGGGCACCTGCCCTATGTGCAAAAAGTTCTCATCCGACATGCATGCAAGGGCTTTCATTTTTGACTAATATCCTTTCATAGGTCACAATAAATGGCACCATGGACTGCATGCTGCCCACGGGGTACCCTGTTCTACAAGAATGTGACATTTAATGTCAAAATAATTCAGTATCTTACATTAGATCCAGAAGCACGTGGAGCAGTTGCAGTGATGGACACATGTCTTGCTAGCTGCAATTGCAGCAATCTCTGCTGAAGCTGGGCAAGTGCATTACGCCGCTCCTCCACTGCAGCTGCATGGGCCTTTCGTTGCCGACGAACTTCTTCTCGATCATGCTGTAGCCGTAAAATTAAAGCTCGTTGTTTTTTCTTTAGAGCAGGCACTTGTTGCTCTTTACCTTTTGCCCTCAGTTCCCTGGAAAAAATTGATTATCAGACCATACATTATCATGCAAATGTGCAAATTGCATGATAAAATAGAGCACAGAATCACTGTACAAACAAAACATTGCAGTGAACTCATGATGGCTTCACTGATTTTAATTATGTGATCGATAACTTTAATGAAAATGCTTAGGTGTCTAATCCAATTTCAATAAGATCCTTCAAACCTTGAATTAGGCCCTTAGAGAATACTTGTCAATCCAAAAAATTATCTGAATTGTTTGAAGGCTTAAAGGTATCTTTTCAAGCAATCTCCATACATCACTATCTATTATCATTAACCAAACAAAAACAAAAATTTTAAATTTACTTTCAAACAGTTTTATAATTATCGAGAATAAGAGGGAATTCAGAACATTACTTTTAGAAAGAGTATAGAAATTCATGAACTTCAATAAAAATAAACAAGGACAATTTAAAGCATATTCTTTTGACTCACCTTTTGCGTGCTTCAAGAAGAGTCATGGCAGCTCGAGCACGATCAAGGAGACTTCGCTCTTTCATGTTCAGTACTGTGGCTTGTTCCTCAGCTCGAAGTTCCTCATGACGCAACATCTGTTCATACTATATCCAAGAAAAAATGTGTAATACAATTCTACCAGCATTAATCAAAGAAGACGAGTGACAAACTTACCATGAAATAAGTAGTAGCAAGAATTGGTTCTGTCTGAAGAAGTCTTTCTGTTTGCTGTATATTAAGAGAAGAAGGATTCAGTGCAGCAGGAAGACTGAGAGGTACTAAAGGAGGCTGTGCTACACGAGGCAGTGATTCAGATAATATCTTATGAGATCCAATGGCGCTTGAAAAATCTGAAAGAAATAATTCATAAACTTACATTACATGGTACTTCATTCAAATTTTAGCATTCAGGACAAAATTTTAATGTATTATCATGGGAGGGATAAGAAATAAGAAAGAAAAAAAAGTTTAGCTGCATTCGAATAAACATCTTAAAACTTTCTTTTGAAATGGTTTTAGATAATATTTTTTTTAATGAATATAAATTGTGAAAAGTAAAAAAAAAAAGAAGGTTGTATGGAAAAAACAATTCTGGATGTTCTATTTTGATGTTTCATTTATTACCAACTTTCAAAATGTGTTATTAAATACATACTTCATTATAAATAAGTTAATATGCCTATAATTATACATATTGCATATAATATGAATAACAATAAAATGTTAATTTTTTTGAGAACTACCTGGCTCAAGATCCATGCTCATTGAAGTAAAAGAATGTCCTGTAGATCCATCAGTAGAAGATTTAGCAGTCATCGACTCCTGAATAGATTTCAGAGATTCTATTGGTTCTGCAGGAGATCCTCCACGTTTGTAACTAACATTTGAATCTTCTTTCACTATCTGTAAATACCATTTTTAAAAAAAATTCACAATAAAATATTTATTCAGCCAAGATAGAAAGATTACAGGGGATCCCAAGTCCTTTACCTTGGGCGAAGATGAGACAGATGATTCAAAACCACCTGTATCTCCATACTCTTCTGTTACAGCAACACTGGACTCAGAAGTAGCTGTTTTAATGGTAGGTTCCACAGATTTTCCTTCTTGCTGTGATGACTTGGACTTATCAATGCTGGCAGAATCATCACTTCCACTACTATTCCAACGTTTTGCTTTTCTTAGAACACGTTCAAATTCCTCACGTTCTTTGGCAAACCTTTCTGCTAATTGCTGGCCCTCAACAGCAGACTGAAATAAAGAGAAGACACATTTTATTTTACATCAAATAATCCTTTAGGTTAAATCTTCAAAGCACTTATCACTTGCAGTCCAGAAACAGAAAATACAAGAAATCAAATAAGAGGTAGGATTAGATCAGTCAAAATAGAGGTACCTTCAGAGTTGTAGCAAGATTATTTGCATTTTGTTGTGCCATCGTTACTGCATGCAAATTTTCTATTCTTTCCAAATGTCGATATGATGTATCCAGTGAATCAATCAATTGAAGTTCAGCTCGAAATTGCATGTGTAAAGCAGCTGGAGGTAACTGAAATGAAAGCAAATCATTTTCAATTTGAAGTAATCATAAAAATATGATCAGTAACAGATAAACAATAATATTAGATTGTTTTTTAAGTAATGTAGACACAGAAACAGATATACATGAAGAGATATTTCACCATAATATATTCGCTACTCAAGCGATACTTCATCATAATAATTTCAAATAAAATGTATCCAATGAAAGCAATACAACAAAAAATTACTCACCATTTGACCTGGCAAAATGCTAGTTCCTGAAGACAAAGTTTCAACAATACTAGTAAGTTGAGTTTTTCCATCATCAGATTGAACTCCTTCATGAGGCAGTCTGGATACCTCTTGAGAAGTACCTGTTTTTTCACCACTTATAACAGACTGTGCAATAGAACATTTTTCTTTTTCATGTAAACTGTTTTTTGAAACATGGCTCAAAGTTTTCTGTGAATGATGTGAAGATTTTGATTTTCTTGAAATGCTATGATGCGAAGTTGGAGAAAGTGAAGTTTGAGATCTTTGCTTTTGCAACTCTTTTGAAGTAGAAGAATCAGATGATTTTGTGACTCCATCAGGTAGTACAACACAAGATTCTAACACTGATTTACTCGAAGTTTCATCAATTAAGTTAACTTTATTTGCTGCATTGAAACACTTATCAACATGATTAGAATTATCACTTTGCTGTTCTACAAGTTCACCTAACTGTTTATGTTTATTCAATTGACTGTTTTGATTAACATTTTTCAGTTCACGTTCATCCCCAGTATTATCATCTCGGATTGGGCTTGCATGTCCTGAACGAGGTAAAATATATTCATCAATGGTGTCTTCAAAGGCTGTCTCTCCAAGTAATATTTGTACTGCTTTTTCAGATATTTTTGAGACATTTACAGAACTATGTGAAGATGTGTCACCAGATTTATGGAAATCTTGCATTAATTCATTATTACTTGGAGTCATTGTATTCACAGCATCAGGGGTTCCAGTTGCAATATGAACAGAAACTTCATCTTTTCCTTTAATTTGCTGCCGTGTCAATGCCATCTCTGGAGTTTTCAAAGTTGGGAAGATAGATGCCTCGAAAAGTTTCCTTGAGTCACTACGACAAAATTACAAAGTAGTACAAAGTTAGTAAAAAGTATCACACTTAATACAATAATGCTAAAATGCTTATACCTACAGAACTTAATGAAATAAAATTATTAGACTATGATATAAAATTGAGAAGGGACAAGATGAGGAAGAAGAAGAAAAAGAAGATAAAAAGAAACAAAACACAACCCTCCAATCATACACATGTAACACTTTGTCTTCCTTCTCTAAATGTGCAATATGAATGAAGTTTTCCTTTGGGTTATCCTTGTAAACAATCATAGAAAGCACGGAGTATGCTTATGTAAATTAATGTTTATATTAACATGATGGTCAAAATTATATTTCACCAAATAAAAATCCTAACTGTAATAAAATTCATTACACATGAATTTATTTTCTCCTCCACTATCAAGAAATTACTAATCATGTAACCAAGAGTGAAGAAAGTCCAAAAATTAATGAGATAAGTCTATAATTAGTGGATACCTCATTTATTAGTCAAATTTTCAATCTCACCTTATTTGAGGTAAAATCCAATGATCTGAACCAATTTCAGAAGCAACCTGTGATCTGATAGAGGACACGTTAGTTTCTGTGTCATCTCCACTTTCTTTATCATGTTCCAAACTGGTAAATGAAATATTCTCTACTTTAAATACATCACTTCCTTTAGGGATGGTGCCCAAAGGAATATATTTTTTATTAATTTTCTGTGCATCCTGCAAGTCTTCTGAGAGATTTGATTGTTTAACTAGTGAATGATACAGCTGAGATGATTTCTTTTTGTTACTTTTACTATTATTAGAGCTCAGTGATGAGTGGGTTTTATGATCAGACCCACTTTCAATAAATTCTTCACCAAGGTCTGAAGTAGATTTTAATTCTGTTTGTTTACGTTTGATTTTGGATTCAACATTTGGCTGATTTGTATCACACACCAAGGCAGAAGAAGAATGATTACCCTTATTTCTTCTTTTCAATGATGCACTAGGCACATCTAGAGGTTTCTGACTAGAATGGGTTATCTCAAACATAGGCTCTTTTATGCTCAAATGGATTTCATTCCCATATATTTCGACATCAGCAGGATTCTCACTTTCATCTGGTACTTGCACAGCTTCTTCAATGGACAATACAGGAGCAGGTTCAATAGTTTGCACTTCTTTATGGCCAATAGTTTGAACTGACTTATGTTCTTGATGTACCGCACTAGGTGAGCCAACATTCTGAGATCCACTGCCAAAACCAGCCATCTTTCTCCTTACAGCAGTGATGAAGTTGTATGGGCAAGGTAATAAGGGAGGAGGCTGCAACCACTCAGGGACTTGTTCTTTCTTTGCAATTTCTAGTTTTTCTTGTAGTTTGCTCTCCTAAAAAACAAGTATATTTTAGTAAGTTTTAAATTGGTAAGTTATATTTATATGACCTATTATTATGTTAGAATCAGTAAACGTCATTAATACATCTACAGATTAAGTAGTAATTGTAGAAAATCAATGATCTTAGTGTTCAGAATGTGTTTGAGAATGAACTAAAACTACAGAAATATTAGCCATTTCTCTTTCCAATTAGTGTCAATATTTTAAGAAATTGTGAGAACAATCCCGTAAAAACTCAAAGGATTCTTAAACTTCAAACCTGTTTTTCTCACAGCGTCACAAACATCGCTTGGATGTTTGATACAAAATGCTGTCAATTCAGAGAAGAGGCTCAAAATAAATTTACAAAAATGAGAGACTTGTTTTAAAAGGTTTCATTTTGTTAACTAACACTTTTTTCACTCCTCAATCACGGTGTTTGTATTTAATTTTTAAGTAGCAATCATCAAGTGAAAAAGAGTCCTGCAGATGTATTGCTATTAAATTCACTGGCTAGTGAGAGCTATTTTAAATAATTAAATGTGTTTGCTACTTTCATTAGAAATCTGGTCATACTTGTGAATTAATAATTGTCCCTCCAGAAATAGGAGTAGTCTGAATATTAGACTCAGGTTTTTTCTGATCAAGTGACTTGAAAGGTGGCTTGACAAATGCTTTGCGAGCTCTGTAACCACGATAAACTGACTGAATCTTTATTGCTGCCAGATTGCGCACTAGTTCTTGCAAGCTCTGTACACCTGCAAAACAAAAATTCTAAGTAAATTTGAAAATTTATGGTTTGTAAGAATTCATATAGGAAACAAGAGTTCTACAAGTTTACAAACATTTGCACTAGGCATGTAGTGTGATGAACTATAAATAGCAGAAAAATAATGTTTTAAATCACACCTGGAATAGTATTTTCTTGATCATGGCTGGGTGAAGGATGTTCCCAAGTTAAGTGTGTTGGAGAAGGAATTCGTGGAATTGACTCCATTTTCAGATGTCGATGTCTTAAAGGAGAATCTTGAGCGCCATGAACTCCTTGAGTTTCTTTATCTGACAATTCATTGTGTAATTGCTCAATTGATAAAACATCTGCAGACAGGGAGCTTGATCTGGAATGTTTGGGTGTCTTCTTGAATTCACTCTCTAAACTGCGTCTACTCCGACTATGTTTTCTCGGAGTTTTCTTGAAATAACCACCTTCTTTGATTTCATCTACATAGCGATTTAACTTTTCAATCTGAGTAACTAAGACTGATGTGACATCTCTGGGATGGTGGTGTCTAATCCTGTTACTTGGAGAACTAGTAGATGGTCTTTCAGAAGTTGAACTCATCTCAACTGAAAGAAGCAAATGAAAACAAAATTTACTTGTAGAGATTAAAAAAAGGATCTTTGACTTTTTTGTTTAACTTTCCACATTACCTGCACTGAATGGAGATTGGTTTCGACTTTTGGAATTTCTTGATGACTTACTGTCAGGAGAAATTTTCTTTAGAACAACAGAAATATGTGAAGAAGGGCATGTTTGACGATGTGGAGATGTTGAGGAACTGTTTCTTCGAGAGGGACTAGATGAAGAGGATTTCAATTTATTCTGGAAGAGTAGAACTAAGAAAATTAGAAATAAATCATAGAAATGAACATACAGAATTATATATAAATATTAATAACTGGCTAAAGAACTTGGACACTTCCACTGGGAAACGTTCAAAATGCTCTAAACTTTGATTTATTGTACAAGAAAACTTGTGAATTAAGGTGTATGAAGTTCAAAACTGGATGGTTTTTGAGTAATTAAGTGATTTACAGTGTGTGCATTTACTGTATGCATGCCTAATACAATGAAAAGATGTTGACTTGTGCAGTTTAGGTTTGAGGATAGACATTCTTCCGCAAACTAGAGCAAATAGATTTGCAAGCTTCAGAAACTTTGATCCTGCTGAAATATCCAAAATGCAATCTTTATTACACACCTCACTATAGAGCTTATTGTTTCAAATAAGTTTCTAACAATAATCAGAGACACTAAAACACAATTCTTGGTGTTCGTAAAGTTACATAACTCCTTTTTATTTATTTCGTCAAAGAAACAGTTAAAAACTGGATGTGACATACGGGAGTGAAAATCATCTGCACATGCTTTCTTGAGTTTCAGAATCTCTTCCCTAAAATTTAAATATTAATATTTGAAAGATGAAAAAGTTAATAATAATAATAATAATAATAATAATAATAATAATAATAATAATAATAATAATAATAATAATTTAAAAAAATGCAAGATTAAAATTTCAAAAAACCAGACATTTACGTACCCGAGTTATAAAAAACATATTTGTAACGGTAAACGAACTGCAGATTTGATTTTTCTGTATTGCTGACAAAACAGTAATTCATCCTAAGCTCTACTACCACTACAAGCAAAAAGAGCTCAACAAAACGTGCGCATAGTGAAGCTACATTACTTTCTTTTAAATGCAGATTGACCACCCAAAAAACCCAGAATATCATACTTCCATCAAAAGTTTAGAAGCTTTGACTAATTGCTACTCCCCTTATTTCAGATCCATTATGCTGGAATAAACCATAAGCCTAAACAAAAATCGTAAACCTAAACTGTAAATCTAATTCATAAACTCACATTTTTGCATTGGTAAAGGCATGCATGAAAATATGACACTGTAATTATCACTGTTTGAAAACAACCAACGTTGATCATTCTGGCTTGTAATCTGTGGGTTTCAACATATAATACATTAAAGTTTAAAGCTATTTCAAAAGGATGTATATCTCATAACAAATGTTCAGGATCATTTACACATAAAAGTATTTGGAACGGTGATGGTGCCTTGTTACAAGAATTCTACAAAGAAAATAAAAAAGAAAATAAATAAAAATTCCCCATAGCACGTCATACGCAGTTTTTAACTGTTTTTTGACGTAAAATAAATAAATAAATAAAATTAGAAATCAAAATCAGAGGTTCAAACCTTGCTAATTGGCATTGCTTTTTGCTGCACTCTTGAATTTCGCTGAGGAGATGGAGATGTTAGCTGAGATCTTTTGCCCATTTCTGTATTGTGTACATCTCTCTTGTCATGATCTAAACCTCTGGTTTGGGATTCTTGAGGAGCATCATATTCAGCAGGTCCCTCATTTGCAGCAACTTCAGATGGTTCATTTTGATCACCATGACCATCTGAAGGAAAGCATATTGGTACAGCACCAGCAAGGGTTTCTTCAAAGGCACAGCAGCGGAGTTGAGGCTTCAATATCACAGTGGGTCGCTGAAACATCCGGCTTTTTGCAGAAAGATCTTTGTCATCTGTGACTCCTTCAGGATGATCCAATTGTCTCTATGGGAAAAAAAATGTATTTTGAAAGATCGAAACATTTCTACAAGAATGTATATCCTTGAAGAATTTGAGCTCAAAAGCATAGTTTTGAAAAAGGAGTAAATGAAGGGAGCAAATGAGAAAATAAGAAAAAGACGGCAAAGGAAAAATAAGACGATCGAAGAAGAACACGACGAAGGAAGACGACGACGACGACGCAGGAAGAAGAAGAAGAAGAGACGGCGAAAGAAGAAGAAAGCGAGAAAAAAAGACGAAGGAAGAAGAAGACGACGAAGGAAGAAGAAGACGACGAAGGAAGAAGAAGAGACGAAGGAAGAAGAAGACGACGAAGGAAGAAGAAGACGACGAAGGAAGAAGAAGACGACGAAGGAAGAAGAAGACGACGAAGGAAGAAGAAGACGACGAAGGAAGAAGAAGACGACGAAGGAAGAAGACGGACGACGAAGGAAGAAGACGACGATGGAAGACGACGACGGAAGAATATATTTTCAGAAAATGCCGGTCTATTACTATAACACTCGACGTAGAAATCATATTCATCAGGTGACAGTATCGACAGCTCATTACAAAAACTTCACATACAATACATGTACATTATTTTACAACACTTTGCCAGATGACATTAAACGATTAAATTCAATAGAAAAGTTTAAATCCCAAGTGAAATCGTTTCTGCTGCATAACAGTTTCTATACAATTAGAGACTATACTGAGCATCACAAGAAAAGTAACATTAATTTTAACAATGATACATAATGCATTATTTACCATTTGGACTGTATAAATGAGTATAAACAACCTGTAACAACTATTGTACTACAGCTTCCGGGTCAATGATCTTCATCTCGATCAGGTTTTTCGTCCAGTTTCCCTGATCCATTGAGCAAATGCTGAGATGGCCCCTTGTTTTGCTTCTGGACATAAATGTAACTTCATTTTCTGTGCACGTCTTCTAGAATTCAGTGGGAAATACAATTATTCAAATTATCGTTCCCATATTGTCACGGCAGGATGTAATAAGAGCCAAAATTGCTTATTTATCTTTGAAAATAGATGTTATTACATGGGAGTTCTTTTTCTCCCTTTCAAAATTCAAAATTTATTGCTTATTTATCCTTGATAATAGATTTTATTAATGGGAGTTTTTTTTTTTCTCCTTTCAAAATTCAAAATTATTGCTTGTTTATCCTTGAAAATAGATTTTATTACATGGGAGTTTTTTTCTCCCTTTCAAAAATTCAAAATTTAAGTAGTATGTGACTTAGTGTAGGGATCACAGAATTTTGAAAATGTGCACACAACTCACTTTTACCCATAGCACGTCATACGCAGTTTTTAACTGTTTTTTGACGTAATAAATAAAAAAAAGAAGACGACGACGACAATGACGGAAGACGACGATAATGACGGAAGAAGAAGACGAAGGAAGAAGAAGAGAAGAAGAAGAAGAAGAAGAAGAAGAAGACGAAGGAAGAACGACAGCAACGAAGGAAGAAAATGACGACGGAGGGAGAAGGGCGACGGCGGAAAGAAGAATCAGCCGAAGGCGGCGCGCGCTGGCCCGCACCAGCTGCTGGGAGACGGCGCGCAGCTGCTCCAGGCGCTCCAGGCGCACGCGCTCCGCCGCCGCTTGCGCCGCCGCCGCCCGCTCGCGCTCCTCGCGCCGCTTGCGCCGCTGCTCTCGGATGAAGGCGCGCGCCGCCGCGGGGTCGTACGCGCAGCGCTGCCCGCCCGCCGGCGCCGCCTCTGGCTCTGGCTCTGGCGCGGCTGAACAGCAGAAAAAAACAAAAACAAATAAAGAAACCCCTGCCATCCAATTCCCCCGCAGGGGAGGATCACTATGGCGTAGGATTTTGTGGTTTCTGGTGGATTCTACGACAGACGCCCACCCGGATCCTGAGTCTCGCGGCGTCTCGCGTCGCTCACGTCCTTATCCTGACGGTTCAGGCAGTGGGAAGGCGTTGCTAAGCTCCTTGTAGTCGTGTCCGCCCGGCTATCCATCAGTTGGGCCAATGGCGCGTCGACCTTGGGTCAGGATCCGGTGAAAGATTCTTTTGTATTTTGGGTACTCTGGATCCTACGTATAGAAGTCCGGCGGGAAAACTGATACCACCCGTCTGATTGCCCAGGTTCCAGCGGTACCCACGTCGATAGCCTAAAGGTGAAGGCAGTGGGGTGATGGGATGGAGGCTCCGAGCCGCCCGATCCTTAGTTCGGGCGGCCCGCAATTGGGATCTTGGCTTATTCGTTGCAGTGGCCCAATACTCGGGGTAAAGAGGAGGAAACTTGTTCCCGGCGCACGTGAGTAGCCCATTGTTTTGACTCAGGTACTAGCCTGGATAGCTAAGAGCTCTGAAATGGCAGGGCGGTCCCTACCCAGGCATTGTATGGGGAAGGATGCCGCGATGGCAAACTGGGCTGCAGCTGTATCCAGATGTCAGCCGGTCGCCGTACCTCAGCTTCGGCGGGTGGTGTTGTTAAAGGAAAAAAAGCCATAGGTGCCCACCCCGGGATTAATAACCTCCTGACAAAGCAAGCGAATATGATGTGGTAGACCATATAGGGTTTCTACTAATCCCTGCCATCCCCACATGCGGCTGGTCACAATCGATTATTTCGTTAAGCTAACGACAACCGCTAAGGTGATTAGTCCCGTAAGTGGAGTGCATGCTTTTATCGCGGGAGGTGGGGGATGTGAGTCCGGTGCCGACCCACACGTCGGACGGACGGGTGCTCATTCCTTTCTCTTTTATGACTTCTCCTCTCCTCTTAAACCACAGAGTGAGTGGTTACAACTTGCCCGACCACAGCCGTACCCACTACGGGAGATACCTAGAAAGCAAGATACCATTCATACTATGAAAAGACACATCAGAGTCACGGATAATCTACGAAAGAGGTATGTTGGAAGATTTCGAAAGCGCAGAAACTATACTGGACGAACTTGGTACGAAAAATATTGTGCCTTTACACTACGGAGCCACTCAGTTTCGGCACAGTTGGGGCAATTGTCACTTAGCCATGTTTTCGATCACTGGAAGTTCGTATTCTGCGTTCGAAAGAAGCGTCTGTGAAATACGACCACTAAAAGTGACTTACTTGAAGTGAATTACCTTAATGATTCACTTGAAGTGAATCACTTACTGCTTGGGGTTTCTCTTTTTATTTCGTAAGTCCTCCCTACGAATTTGCTCCAAGCGCCACGCATTGCGGCCCTAAGGGGTCCTTAGGGAGTTAGCGAGTAGGATCCCACCCGGAGGCAGGGAATTTGACTGGTGTGCGAGTCTGTGGCCCCTGCGGAAGTAGAATTCCTTGACCGACTTGGACTGCTTTGATCAGTGGCTTCCCGGATCTCTTCCAGATATTCTGGAGGGGCACCATATAGAACAGGCCACGTATCTCATTGTACGCGATCGCACCGTCCTATTTCCTTCGCATTCCCGGGCGTTAAAAATTATAGCAGTTCAAGCGCCCTACAAACGCACGAATAATATTAAGCAATCGAACATTATAAAAACGTTTTATAGTTTTTAGAATACCAGGCCAAACTGCTTTCGAGAATTATTTTTCCATATTCAGTGGGTCCGCAAACGACTGTAAAGAGAATACAATTTCTTTGACAAAGAGGTCCACAAATGAATAGACTATAACAACAGTGAAAATAATGTATTTTGTTTTTACTGATACGTTCTTGTTTGTTATAGCCTTCGATACGGAGCTTGATATACGCTTCATAACTTTCCTTGTCAATACAAGGGAAATATGAAAACAGTTGATTAATTCCAGGTATTCCATGATATATCATTCCATGATTTGAAAACGAACGTTTCCTTATAGAGGTAATTATGAGAGGGAAATATGAAAAGACAAACAGAGTCAAGTTAAGATCTAATTCATTAGTATATCTGAATCTTAATTGGGTAAATAATAAAATATTGCGTGCACCACGGACGGCATCCAGTTCTAAGGATCTCGGGTGCCCAAATAACCTCGGGCTTTATGTCGCCGATCGCTCAATAGAACCCTTCTCTGGAATCTCAATAACTATTCAAGATGCGATTTGATTACTTCGTATGATTTCAGGTCGTGAGGTCCATGGACAAAAGGTCTAACACTCGTTAGGTCTAATGAATAGGACGTCTACTTAACAGGTCTTGTGGGTCAAGCGACAGAGGGTCTAATACCAAAAGAAGTCCACAATTGGAAGGTTCAATTAATAAGGTCTAATAGGTGTAAACACTGAAGGTCTAAGAGTATTCAAAGGTGTAATAGCCAATTATTTACTTCATTTTTAAACGCCTGAAAACCAAAATATTTGTTTTAACAATATAAATTAAATTTTCAAGAGAAGTACTTCCGTATAAGAGAACTGTTTCCGTAACAATACATTGCATTTCATACTGAATTTCAGGAGACTACCTATATCATTGCATCGAGTAAAGGTAAAATAATTTTAGTTCACAACGACTACGCCTACCATTTTCGAAAAGAAAACACTACATACTTTGTACTACATTACGTACTTCCCGAATTAAAGTGTATCATTCCTACTGTGATTTCATTTCAGACAATAACATACTGACGATATGTGAACCACATTTTGTTGAATATTTCTGTTAGAGCATAATAGATTAGACATCGTGCCGACGGACCGACGTTTATTAGACTTTTTTACTATTACACTAAATATTATTAGACATTTTTAAAAATTCCAAATTTCATTAGACGTGTTTTCATAGACCTAATATTTCACTTTAAAAATGAGACCTCCTGTCATTGGACCTAACCCTTCGTATTCCCCTTCATCGTGGATCCCCAAAAGACAGCCGCTGCCTTCAGTGAATTGCTCCCGCGGCGGGGCGTGGCCGGGGCCGGGGCGGCTGCGACGCGGCGCGCGCGGGCCGCTGCGGCAGGCGGCTGCGGCGCGGGGGCGGAGGCGGCGCCGGCGACGTCGAGGGCGAGGGCGAGGGCGAGGGCGAGGGCGAGGGCGAGGGCGAGCGCGTGGGCGCGGGGGGCGGCGATGAGTCCCGCGACGCGCGCGCATTGCGCGCGGGCTGCGACGACGACCGGCCCTTGGCGGCGGCCACGGACAGCTGCGCTCCAGGCGGCCTGCTCTCACACACAAACACAAATGGAAAATCCTACCTTTTGCAACTACACTGACGGACATGTTTGCATTGATTTGATGTAAATAACAAAGTAATTAACATGAACGCACATTAAATACAATGTACATTAGGATTCAAGTGTCAAAGTTTTATAGTCATATCTACAATGAATGAATGATTTTCATGGTCTGGTGCTTATGAATATATAATATTAATTATGAAAAGCAGATGAAATGAGAGAACCTCTAAAACTAAATCTACACTGATTTTAATATAAGCAATACATTTAATGTACAAATATCTGAAGCTCTTTTCAAGTACGTTAAGTTTCATGCACATTAATACGTTAATCTACATTAAATTTCATGACATATCTGATGGTGTATTTTACTATGTAAACCTTTATTGCATACGTACACGTTTTGAAAACGAGTTTCCAAATTGTACGCCACAAAGCTTATAAACGCAATTTATAAGCACTAAGCAATTTGAAAGCAGCATTATAAACGAGTTACGTACGATATTTTTGTAAAACAACAATATAAATTTATGACAGAATAAAGTTAAATTTTGGAAACATCTTTACCTGACGGATGTGACATTGTGCGAAAAAATGTTGGCTGGCTGTGCGGTTTACCGCCCCCCACGATATTCTCTCACAGACATTAGCTGAATGTGTGATGACGCAATTACTAGTACTATCGACGGCTAATACGTCATTCTATGACATAAAATGCCAGTTTACGAACGATTTCTTTCAACAAAAAGTTCGTTTATAACGCTGATATACAGTATAAAATAGGCATTTCTTGTTCACTTGGGTATTTAAAGTTGATATTACGACGTTTTAAAAAATGTTTTTAACATTTTGAAAAAAGCTGACAAACAATAATTGTTAATTCTACGTAAATTGTAACCACTTAAATAATTGTTCAAAATTGATATGCATAATTTTTTGTAATTTTTAATTGAATGATCGACAGTACATTTCTGTCCGCTCCTTCGTGCAATCGGATGTCCTGAATATGATTTTCTTTCTGACCGAGGAGGGCGTGCGCGTGGCTCCTCACCTGGGCGCCCCGGGGGCGCGCGGGGAGGAGGCGGAGGCGGAGGTGCTGGTGGGCGGGGGCGGGGGCGACGCCTCGGGTGGCCTCGGGCGAGCTGTCGAAGACGCTGCTGTACGCCTCCGTGTCGTCGGCGGGGGGGCAGGCGGCGGCGACGCGGGGGCGGGGGCTGGTGCACGAGGCAAGGCCCTCCGGACGGCAGGCTTGGGCGCGGGGGCCGGAGCGGCCGGGCCTGATGGTGTCGTTGGTGCCACTATTGCTGTTCGCGGAGGGCGGTCCCGCGCCGGACTCCGTTCCGCCCCAAGGCGTCGCTCCTTCCATGACGTCGGGGTGATCAACGCTGCTCACACAAGGCACTTTTTCAGGACTTGACTTTGCGACAGACCGCGTTTCGATTCTCATTTATACATCTTTTTGGCGCGGAATATTCTGACAAGATTCACAAATAAGGCTCGAAACATTGAGAATTCATCCACATGTGCGAAGACTTCTGGTCAACATAGTAAAAAATAATGGACTTCAGTCGCGTAAACCTCTGATTGCAAATATAATTTAAATTTCCAAACAATAAGTGACCTGCTCTACGGAAGTAAGTCACTCATCCAAAAATTATTTACATTTATGTTTCGAAATTTGATAACACAAAAACACCCGAGTTCAAGAATTTATAAATTTTCAATTATTTGTTTTCAGTGACGAGCTTAACTCGTGGAATTAATCATGTTCCAATTTTACCCGCTTCCAACATCTTAACTAAGCCTTTAAACTTACGTCACAAGTAAATCCCTTGGAACTATTTTGTTTTTCACAAATTTTACAAGTTTTCAGAAGTATTTCGTGAAAAGATACTCAACGTCACTCAACGTCTCACCCATTAAATTTTTAAGTGTCAAAAGGCTTACGTTTGGCTGGACGCGCCAGTGGTTGCTTCTTCTCTCTTTCTTGCTTTTCTTTCTCCTTTTGAGCTCTTTTCTCCCGATTTTTGGCGATATGTTTCCATGGACGGCGTTCTTCAGGAGCCAATTTGGCAGTATCACAAAATCCGGGGTAATCTACAGAATGAAAGACATACAGAGGGATATGACAGAATTTAAACAAGTCATTAAGCACATTACCAGATACCAATTATATCTCGATCTCGGGAGTCCAAAGCCCTTCGCTGTAAAATGTTAATTTTGTCCCGAATGTCAAGATGAAAACAAAGTGTTAAAAATCAGTTAAACCACATAAAACATTAATTTTAATACTAAAATATTACAATTTATAATTTACAATATTAGAAAGGAATTCCAGTGGTTATGTCAAGTCCGTTCCCTCCTACAGTAATCCCTGATCTAGTTCCGTTCACAGTGCCGACACTTTTATCTATGACAGAACATCCTTTCTTAAAATATTCGAAGTACTCGTTTTTAGACCAGCTGGGAGATCTGCACAACTGTTTTTTAGAGTAAGGACAAGTGGATAAACTGATTTTTATCTGACTAGTTTAAATTAAGAAATTTCCTGAGAGTTCGTTCAAGCATTCAAAAGAAAACAAGTTAACGCAAGAACTTTACTGTTCCAGACACAGCACACTTTGCACTATTTTTTCACAAAATCACTATCAGAATTGAGACATTTGTCATACCTCAGAATCAACAGTTATTTCTGTAATCTACTCCATCTCGTAGAAGGCTGTCATCTGGAATTGGCAAAATTGTTTGACAGTGACATGAAAATTGTGTATCAACGTGTTATGTATAATGCTGAGCGGACAGGCATTTGTTAAGGCGTAAGGAAAGAGGGAAATCGCTAGGGCCCAGATCCCGACTAAAGGATGGATGGTCAGATACCTGGAATTACTATCAGATACCTATCAGGAATGACTGCAGGAAATGTCTTAAGAACCAAACCGTGTGTGGCCGATCGTATTACTTTGCACCCTAAAGTCTTTCTTACTCCCCCAAAAAATTTCTGTGCGTCAGCATTACGCGTACAAGAGTGGCGCAGAGTTGCAGATGGCTGCCAAACACTGGTACCCTAACCCAGGCGGTAGACGTCACAGGGATATAAATGTTGAACCCACGGTACGACAAAAGGTCCTGAATTCTACTGGCGTTTTTATGGAAAAGTTATGCAACATGTGCTGTACCTGCTACAATTAAATTTTACCAAGAAAATGTGTTTTCTCTGTTGTTGACGACCTAGGGAAATCTATGAATGCGCATCGCATTGTTACAGAGTAGTTTCTGCCTACAAAATAAATACATGCAACATATTCTGTCATAACAAACTATCAATGACTGATGCATGTAAACGAATGACTAAAACAGGACGGAATTATCAATAATCGAGATAGTAAAGAATCAATATATTACAATCTGATCATATTAAAAACCAGAGGCAAGGACAATTGACTACCAGTGAAGACCTCGACTTGTCGAAAACCTTCCACGGGATCCAAACCATATCATACAGCTAAAGAATGCTACAGAAAACAATACAGAACAATCCAATCAGATCCAACGCACTGACAGACACCTTCGACTGACCAATCTCTTCCCTGCGGAAGCAAGCGCATCCCAGCGATCACTCACCTTCCATGACGGTGGACGGCAGGATGACCTTCTTGCGGACGATGGTGGGCGTGCGCGCCGGGGCGTGGCGGGGAGCGTGGCGGGGAGCGGGCGGGGGGCGGGACGGGAAGCGCGCTCCCGGGCGGGGCGGCGGCGAGGCGGGGAGGGGGGGGTGGGCGAGGCGGGCACGCCGAAGCCAGCCGCCTCCGACTCCGCCGCGGGCGCAGGCGGAGCCACGGTCTGGGGCTCGTCGTCGGAGGGATGCGGCAGCGGTAGCGCTTCACGGGCACCGGGTCGGTGGTGAAGACCGGCACCCAGCGGGGCTCCGCTCCGTGGAGGTGGGCGTGGGGTGGGGGTGGGGCGGGTCGGGCGTGACGACGCGGTGCGTCGACGCCACGGACCGCACCGACGGCGCACGCGGAGGCGTCGTCACGCGCTCCCACGACGCCACGGGCTCTGCAACACGCCACGACGCTCGGGATGCCGCAGGACGCCTCCCGGCGCGCCCCCTTTTTTTGCTCCCGGGTGGGATTTAAATACACCCGCACGCGCACCGCGCGCCACGACAGCTCTCCGAACGCCGCTGGAGCTGATGGCGCGGCGGGCATGGGAACTTCGAGAAAATCGCTACGCCCTTGTGGCACTTTAGGCTTCTTTTAGAGCACGGGTTCTTAAATGATGGAAAGCTCACTCTCAGGGGTATGCATTAGGTTTGTAAGGGGTATGTAACTTGTATGAAACACTTAAATAAGAAATGAACAGAATCGTTAGTGGCTTTCTATAATGTTCATATAATAATTATTTACTATGAAACAAACGATTTAACAAAATTAAAAGCCTTGCCAAAATACTTGCCATAATGGAATATTGATCGACCGTGAAGTGTATTTACCTTTTAGCCATGGATTCAGGCACAATATTGAAAATGTTTGAAGCCTTTTGTCGTGAAAAAAAAAGGCAGTCTATCAAAATAGCTGGTTACAAATCCACTATTACAACAATACGAAAGGAGTATCAACACTCCATTGTCTCCATTTACCTTTGACGCAACAATGCTTTGTGAATCTTTTGTTTCGTTTGTTCAAATATCCAGACGTTCAATGCTTTCTCCTTTGGTGCAACATTTCATTAAACATTCTGAATACCAATTTTGCAGAGTACTTGCTACACAAGAAATACTAATTGCTCTATTCTTACAATCTCAATTATCTTCGAAGTAAATATGTGCATACACAAGGTAGAGACATTAGAATAAAAAACAACAACACAGAAATAACCAAAAATCCATCAAATACCGTGACATCAAATTGTGGTGAAAATAAAACATCCATAAGAGAGAACTTTGAAAATTCATTAAGTTGGAGTGAATATATTAATACACAGTACTAGACAGCGTCAAAAACACGTACATTCCTCTACGATGTCGACAAACCATCGCATATTCGAGTCGTGCGGGTTCTCACAATTTCAGGCGTAAGGCAGAACTTGACACCTAAACATTGGGGTAGGAGTCGCCAAAGAGTAATTCACAAGAAGGACAATTCTGATAAATAACAATAAAGTATATCCCTGAAGTAGAGATTCATATTCCAACGCGTTCCCTTTTCCTCCTAAATTGTTGGCGACACCTATCTCAATGTTAACGACTTTTAAATTCTATCTTATCCCTCTCAAGTTAGAATAGTGCACCCATACAACTCGAGTAACTGTTGGTATGCCGACCTCGCAAAGGAATAGACGCGTTTTATACTCATCCTAGTGTCAAGTTCCAGCCTCTTAAACACAAGATTCATTCACGAAAACTGCTTCCCTTCATCCCCCTCAACCTCAACCTCTCTTCTGTGTGTGTGCACTTTTTTGCGGAACTCACTGAATACTGACAGAATGTGATTTAATAGTGAAACATACAGAAAAGTGACCGTTAGTGATACATCTGTATTTCACACTGATCAAGCACCTTCGTAGCATTAGGGTAAAGGACAATGGATTTTTTTAAAAAATTTGTTGCGTCGTTGTTGACGCAACGCGTCTCTTAGCCCTTGATGGGTGTTGAGCGCTTTTGTTGGAGTAATTCTTCTTACCAAGTAATTACTATTATTACTGTTATTGAGTAATTACTGCATTTGTCCAGTCTCGTCACGTCACCGTCAGTCAGTACCTTCTATCCCTTCGGCCAAGGGCTCGACGCCGTTAGATCTCAGGGTTCCTAGCC
Source organism: Teleogryllus oceanicus (assembly GCA_964035755.1). Classification (NCBI taxonomy): domain Eukaryota; kingdom Metazoa; phylum Arthropoda; class Insecta; order Orthoptera; family Gryllidae; genus Teleogryllus; species Teleogryllus oceanicus. Next base: position 123,622,194 of record CAXIVR010000007.1, read on the forward strand.
GGTCACCCAACCAGGAACCCGCGAGTCTCGAATTCGCTTAACCTTCGTGACTTCATGGAGCATAGTAAACGAATTCGGCTAGCGCCGCCCCCGGTTTCGAGTAATATTAGGTGCTGTTAGATGTCACACGTCTATTTCATTTCCCATATGTATAGAAAAGAAAAGTATTGGCAATCTCAGCAATATTATCTCGAAATTTTTATTGTAAAATGCGGGTTTAAGATTCTTAAGAGCTATACACTCACACGTCAAGATTCAGGTATATTAGTGCTGTTCCAAAGATGGTTACGATCTCGGCAGCTGGCGAGCAAATACCGCAGTTCTGTACCTAAATTGGGATGCCTGTATGGATGGATGAAAGTAGGCCCATGTGTCACGCTTCTGAGATCAAAAAATGGTGGTAAACATGTCAGAACTAACAACTAGTCTTGTCCTTCCGGGCATTATGAATATACAATGTATGTTAATTTGAAAATGTTATGTGTTATGTTTTATGTTAATACTGTATGTTAATTTTTGGGAGTACTCTACAGGAAGATGTGATATTTTCAAAATTTTGGAAAGTTGCTGCAATTTTTTTCTTTAAAATATGGCGTGTGAATACAAGAAAGTTCATTTATAAATATGAAACGGTTCAGATTTTCATTTAAATCTCTGAATTGTTGAAAATTGCGAAAGTTCAAATATTTTTTGAACCTGACATACGTCTCCACTATTAAAGTTAGAGATTTCTTATTAAAGCCAGTAATGTTGACGGATATCGTGACATTTTTCAAAACTTACTTTACTATGAGGTATACCGGGGCATATGCTGATGTAATGCTCAGTGTATGGACCATGAACTAAATTTTGCGATTCTGGGCGCTTCGACTGCTAAGGTCATTAGCCCCGTAAGTGTAGTCCATGTTTTATCAGGGGAGGGACTGGTGATCTTCTCCCGCTGGCTGCCGAGATCCGGCGCCGACCTACGTCGGACTGCTGGGATCCCCCCACTAGCGTGGCATCGCCCCAGCTAGGACAAGCTCTAAGCTCTCGACTGGTTTCCCCACACGTGAGGTAATGTAGGGTAAGTGAGTTCGTGTGTATATGTAAGAGACAAGGAAAGGACAAGGAAGAGGCAGGAAAGATCGCGCGCGCTCCGTGGCTCGTTTTTAAAGTAGTTTTACGTCATTCACTTGGACTGATTGGAGAAATCACGGAAAACTACCGACCAGAGCAACCGGCCGCTACAAATTTCCCTCGGCGACTGAACTCGACCTACGTACACTGGCAAGCTGGTGTCGAAAATTCTGTCGTCGGGACTCGAACTCTGGGATTTCCCAGTCTGAGCTACTGCAGTGACATCAGTTAATACCCTTAGCCACCTTTGCTCGTGCAACATCAGCTATATATACTATAAAATAATGTCAGTAGAGAAATTTTTTTTCGATAGTTCCGCGCATTCCAATTGTTCCTTTCGCTGGGCTGAATGTGGTATTGAAGGGGAGTTTCGGTTTTCATCCAAAAATTCGAAGTCGAATTTCAGTGATAAAATCAGTACTGAGGGTTGGATTATGTTCACTATTATCCAAGAAATAAAAGAAGATTGAAATATTACATATCGCAATTATTTTCTGGAAATGACAAAGAAAATACAATCCAAACGGATTTTACTATCCGATGAATTGATTATTCATGTGAAAAAAAAAAGAGTTTAGATGGTCCACATTTTTACTCTTTCAGTGTTTCTTACAAGACTATTAAGAATAATGTGAAGCTATAATGATCACATAAATTGTCTAAAATTAAGTACGTGCTAGCAGCAATTTTAACAAACCAGGCGCAATTTCTTTTTTTAACGATGCTCGTGTATTTTGTACTCTGCGATATATATTTCATATTTACTGCTTCCGTTATGGCATTGTCATTTCTTTGTTCCCATCGTAATTTTGATAACCAGAAACACCTTCCCTATTCTTTACAATGTGATTAAAATTAATGTAGAATACATATGGTACTGAGGATGCCAAATACGGAGCAATGCGGCATAAAACGGGATTGCAATACGCACGTTATTGCAAAATGTTAACCTTCTGGAGCCGGTTCAGAAAGACTAGGTGGGTAATTTATGTATTTGTGCTTCAGTAAGCAAGACTAAGAGCAGAGACAATAGTCGTTAGCCTTTACGATTCACATAGAATTTCCACTTGCTTTCCAAATAACATTCCACTCGCAAGTTCTTAATCGTGTCTAAATTATTACTTGTAATAATAGTCTTTGAGTCCAGGGCAACCGCAGAACGGATTAAACGATACAATTCGGTTTCCACAATGTCACTATTTCTACATTGAACCCCTATTAATCCAGAATGTAAATGCAAGGTGCAGCAAACTAGCGCAAACAACACCCACATTTTACGGATTATATAAGCTTTTCCACGTTACGCCTGCGAATTTATACGTCCACATCATCGAAGATTAGTTTCCACAATTACCGAACCGGGTTTTTGCGCTGCCTAATCGACGATAAACGCGCACGTAAGACGCCCAGAGAAAGCGAAATCTGCGACGAGCCGAACGACACAGCGCAGCCGAGTGAGACGGACGGACGGACGGACGGACGCCGCGAGGGCAATCGAGAGAAAGGAAGGGAACTTTTCATAGCGCTCGGGTTTCCCAATGTGCACGTCGACTCGGCGGATGGGAGCGATACCGGCAAGGGGCAGCGGGCCGGGAAGGGGGCGTGGCTAAGCGGTGGGTGCGACAAGTGATGGAGGGACGGCGGGGACGATGAAAGTAAACGTGGGCAGTGAGGCGAGAAGGAAAAGTAGGCAAGCAGAAATTACTAGTAAAACGGGCAAAAGCGGGGAATCGGAGAAGGAACACGTAGAAAAGAGAACGGTGAAAAATAGAGGGAGAGCGGGTAATTCTGCATGTGAGATGTGCAGGGCTAGGGATGTTATGAAACTTCATTTCTTACCAACATTTAATATTGAAAAGTCGTTATCGAATTCGAAGACTCGATTCAATGGCTTCTAGTAATTGATGCCAATTTTAAACATGGAAAGTTACACGAATAGTATTTAAAAATAAAATATTGAAATCAAAAAAATGAAATATATAAAAATATGAAATGTTATAAAATACTTTGTTACATTTACATTTATTCTAACCCTTCGACAACACATATGCCGTCCTTCACGGAGTCACTCTCTAGCGTGTACGACGGCACATGTCAAAATGCTTCTAAATGCGTCGCCAGGATTTCAGGATATCCTTTCGCGAAGCGATTGCTAGATAGCAGTTCAATGCAGTATCTTAGCTTCTTGCAAACCGATTTTCATGTTTTCCACATCAGTTGTTGATTTATTATGAACGATATTTTGGTTGCTGACGTAGAATTTTCTGTGGTAGTACTACAATGACTGGATTGACAAAGTAAAATATCCAGACCTAAATTCAGGTACTAAAACCAAACGTTCGGCTGAAGAAGTGAGTAGTGGGCTGGTGGGTTTTAACAACAATAACGGAAAGGAAACATCATATTGTTGCAAAATTTACCACATTTTTGTATTCTTTGCTTTGAAGTACACCGCTCTCGGAAAGATATGGTTTGTTTATTCTTTCGGTTAATGTGCATATATTTTGGGATCATATTCAATAAACTAAATGAAAGAACGTACTCACCTCAATTTTTCAGATATTTTCCTATAATAGTTAAGAAGATAAATAATTTTAATTGTAACTTAGACAAATTTAAGAGTGACGCTGCAGCACGCGGGCGGCGAAAGTCACGACTGAAGGGTTAATAATAAACATTTTATTCAAATAATAAAGAAAGTCTCGTCTATCAGAGAAGCCTTATGATGAGTCAAAAAAGCAGGATAAAATGGAAGTGATAAATGGAAAAATAGATTTATTTCCACATACGCCGATAATGTTTTTCGATTCAGACACAGGGCTATAATACTTTAATAATTTATATTGCAGTACAGCCTGTACCGAAAACAAATATTGATACCCAAATTTTGGAAGTATTGCAATATCCTCAGGCAGAAGAGGGACGCCCGGAACAAATCAGTTGGAGATAGGGAAGTAAAAGAAGAGTGAAAGGAAGCAAAACGAAGCAAGCTGGCTTGAGACGAACACGTGACGCAGAGGCGAGTCCATCAGGCGAACAACGAAAAGAGGAAATGACAGATTCAGCACAATAGTTCCAAAGGCATAATCAGGTTCAACCAGTGGAAAAGGTAAATTACTGACCATTAAGATACAAAACCTAAACCATCCCATCCGGATTGTAGTCATAATCAGCACAGACGTTCTAGAGGAACCAGATTACCCGAATCACTCCCTTACCGACGACTTCGTCCTCCACAGTCCTTACAGGCTGATTCTTACTCGTCACTTTGCGACCGTAAACTAATTTCGTTTCATCGTTCTCGCTTTGACCGCCGGAAGACCCGTGGTCCACAACTGCGCATTTTTGTTCACAGTGTTTATCAGTTTCCATTCGTACTTTCTTTTACAAAGTGTCCGCAACTTGGATGAAGGCGGTGAGGCGAGGCCAGGTAGGTGACCCCAGCGCCCGCCCCCGCGGCGGAAAGCGACCAGTTGGATAACGCGTGACATAAGCGGGGGCGTGGCCCACGCCGGGAAGGGAAGCAGCGGGCGGGCGTAATGAGCCTCTTTGACGAGAAACGAAGGGATGGAAAGAGAAGACAGAAAACAACGGCTTAAAGGAAAAGAAGGCAAACGAGAGAGAAAGCAGGGGAAGGTCAGAGAAAGGGAAGAAGGGAAAGAAAAATAAGTGGAAGGTAAAAATAGATCAAAAGAAAGAAAGGCACAACCACCCTTATTCAGATAATCGTAAGGGAAGAAATGATGAGCTATTGTGGACACTATAAATTTTATATAGCCAATAGTAGTAGTTGTTATTGTTGTTATTATTATTATTATTATTATTATTATTATGATTATTATTATTAATGTTCACACACTCACTATTTCCTATTAATGGATAAACACATTTACTAGGAATGATGATTCTCGGTATTTTCCTACCATCCTGTATTTGACTCAGTAATCCAAAGACAATTCCCAAATAGCCTCTTAACTCCCAACATTCCTAATTCTTTCACCGTGAGAGGCTGTTTCCCTATAAACCACCCAGTTACCGGTTTGAAGACACGACTTTAAGCATTATAATGAAATTTAATAAGAGTTCCAGCTCTCGTTACTAGCAATTGTGAACCCCTCTCAGGGTCTGCAAACTTGAATACAACACGTCTAGTGCGTACCTCCTGATGCCGCTCGGGGTGTTTTGGCAGCGGGGGCGTTGCCGGTCGGCTGCCCACTCGCGGGGTGCACGTGGCCCAACGCACCCCAAGGGGCCGCCGCGGCGCCCCCGCGAGAGAGCGCCCGCGCGCGGGGCCCGCAGCCCACCACCGGTTGTGGGAAGCGCAATGAAAACGACCGCGGGTTGTTGTTGAAATGGAAAGAAGCGCCTCGAGTACAGGGCCGCGGGAGCGTGAAGTTTGGACCTGACTTTGTTTTCTATTTGCAACATAGTGTGGAAAGTGATTTCCATCCTACGGGGAGACACTGGAATATAACGCTTGCTATCTGAAGAATGGTACCCCTATCGACGCTGCTTCAAAGTGGATAAACAGCACGTTCGCGACAATGAAAGAATCGAGGAATGGCTGTAGACTTACAATTAGCAACGAGACTGAAGTCATCACATTTATGTTAAACTCTCTGTATAAGTATTTAATTTTGGTCTTAAACCAACAAAACTCTTAACATAAAGAACTAGTAGTGTTATTATAGCACGTACTTACTCTCATTTAGTAGCGGTTACGTAATATTATAATACCGCAATTTCTGTCTATATTGAGATATACAAAATTTCTCTACATTAATATCTGGCAAATATCTTAGCGTCCGGCTTGCTGGGTCAATGGGTTACGATATATTATAATCCTTATTACCTTTATAATGGATTATAGGATCCGCAGACTATACAGCGCAGTTGGGAATCTGAAATAGAATGTTTCTATTCCTAGTTCATTACTGTTTGGATTGACTAAATGAAAGATCACTTTCTTTTCTAAAGAACAAAATTTAACAAAGTTTATTCTTACCTTTCTAGCAAACAATTTAGTGAATTTAGTAAAATGATTTGATGTTATGCCTTTGATTAAGATATCTTTGAATTTACAATTTTATACCGCGGTTAACTTATCTATTCTTCGTTGATGTCCCTCGTAGACTACTCAGTCGAAATATCTTGCGAGCTTGCCCTAGTCCAAAGTCCCAAAAATCCTCTTCTGCCCCTATCCAAGCTAGTCTCAAACTATCAAAATTATCAGTCCCGATTACGTCCTATGACATAGTCCCGAAATCTATTACTCGATTACCACTCCCGACAAAGTCCCAATTTATGCATCAATATTACTTCCACATGCAATATTTGCAATATCATTTACTGTCCTTAAAATTTCACGATCTGATAACCCGATTCTGACTATCTGTATTATACTCGTTCCCTCTCACGAACCTACGATCAGTTCAGAAACGCGATGCCGGTCAGAATCAAATCTTCCTGCATGATTCACCCTCGAAGACCTCGTATTAAACTAGCCTCCTCTTTTTTCATAACATTTGACCGTCCTTCTCTCACCCAGCCAATCCATACGTTCGTTATATTTTGGTGTAGCTGACCTTTCGATCGTCTAAACTTCTTCGCCGAATCCCAAATTTTCTACTTTCGGCATCCAGCCACCTCTTAATGCATTTACAAAAAACAAAAACTAGATTGTTTATTCACGGTCGTTGCTAAGCCCTCTCGTGATATTTCCTAATGCATGTTCCACCATATAGTCTACAAATAAATGTTAGTTTATTTTCATGTGACATATCGGTATGTCACAATATTAACAAATTTCAGTCATCAACTAAGCTCGGATTCTGATGATATGTCATCTTTTCATTGGTGCATTCTAGACGTAGCTAACTTGTAAATTAATGTTTACCAGGACATATAGGCGATAGAAATGTATAGTTATTGGGTATGTTTTTGTCTTTTTTGGGCCTTTGTCTCATTTTTGTCTTTGTTACGCATTTCTTTTTGGTTGTTTTTTTGTTAGTGAATGTATCATGAATTTAAAATTACACGCTAAAACAAAGTTTTCATTGCATCATCAGTTCATGACGAAATTAACTATTGCAGATGACTCTGTTTTTTTGAACTCTCAAAATTTAACAGATCTTACGTAACTTCTACGACCTTTCAAAACTGACGGTTGGAAGATTGGAGCTAAGGATTACATTTCCATCTAAAATAAAGACTTTAAATATAATTTATATTTAAAATTGTAAATTTCATTGAATGAATAAACATTTTCATACACTTTTGTGTGCTTTTTTAAAAAAAATTAAACACGCTTACCATTATTTTTAAGTAATTTGATAGATTATATCCCTCCAAATTTTAAGTCGTTTTATATAGGTCATTTTAAAAGATTTTTTTAGGTCATTAGCATCCGATCCCTGGTCATCACTTTAAAATTCATTAAAAATCGTAAAACATTAGGTGCGAAAATTAATTATTTTAAAGCTAATATTATGAACATAAATCCGACAATTAAAACTGCATGTCATACATCCAGAAATATCTCCCAACAACGAGAAGGAATTCTCAGAATTTCAAATTGGCGATTCGCTGTGCGGCTTTGCCTGTGCCCTGCAATCTGTCTCCAAGTGAAAGAATCTAGCAAACGAAGCGCTGCAAATTTGATTTTGCAAATTTCGACGAATTACAAAAAATACCTTAAACTACCTATATTTAAAAAAATCTGATGACTTTTTTCAAAGAACAAATTGTTTAGAATTGATTTCTTTTAACAAAAAGTGTTATCAATATTGTACTTTTGCAGCGTTAATTTTTTGCCATTTTCGAAAATATAGGGTTCCCCGAAAATGGAAACAGCAGCATTTTCTTTACCGTTCTTGGATAAATACGAGGAAAAAATAGACAAAAAGACAAAATTTGGAGCAGTTTTCCAGAAGATAATTGTTTAAAAATTGCGTGTTTCACGCAGAAACTACTCATACGAGTATTATCGAAATATTGAACTAGGCTTTATTTGAAGATCTGTGATCTGATTAGATTTCTTTAAGGAAAAAAATCTCTCTTCAATTTTGTAGTTGTAAGAAGATGTCGGAAATATTTTGAACTTTTGCAGTTTTAGAAAATTCAGGGAGTGCAACGAAACTGCGACCTACGTAATTTCTTTATGCAGTTTTTTTGTTCTATCAGAGGAAGAAATTTAAATAAATATCGCTAATTTCTGGCGCTATATTATAATACTTTCTCAACTTAGATCGAGGGAATATGTCTACAACTCTTTCGTTAACTAATCGTCTGCTTCAATAGATTGCCACTACAAAAAATTCGTAACCTGCAGAGATTACATCCAATAGCCATACTACTTTGGAAATAATCACAAGTACATTAATTATTGTGTACTAAATCGTAAAGATTATTTGTGAACTAATAAAGAAAACTACTCTGTAGTCAGGTGAAAACTACCCTGTAAATCTCAATAACTACAGAACAAAACAATTGACAATTTTATTCATAGCTCAAAAGAGTCGTCACAACTGTATTACGTCATATAAACAATTATAAATGCTTTCTTATATTATTTAAATGGGTAAAAGTGGACAGGGAATTGACTTACTAAGAAAGTATCTACAAGCATCTCCATAAAGACAGACGTCCAATTTAGTAATTATTTCGGTTAATCAATTTTCTTTTAAACACATAACATTCTCTTAACGACGCCCCAACACAACTTATTATACACATTCTGAGTCGGTCCGCTCTTGTCGTGGAGCTTCGCTATTCTCAAAACCGCCGGTTTCCTTGCGTAGTTCTGACGCAACCACACGCAGAATCTGCCCCCGTACTCACTCCACCTGCCCTCTTTCTCAAGCGGCTACTGGCCGCCGCTACCACCAGTCTCACAGCCGCGGGCGGCACTCGCGCACACAACGCGAAATTGCCCGCAAAAAGCACAGGATATAGCTCTGGCTCCGAGAACGCTATGCTAACAAGCATTAACTGCAGCGTGCGTGGAGCATGTGAGGCAACGGCGACGTGAGCCCGGACGCACAAATGAGCAGCGAGATTCTCTCAGGAACACTATGCGCCTGGCGAGAACTTTTTCTGGCACTTAAGGGGAAAGTTGTACTCTCATTTTACCTACCCCAAATTTCACGATACAAAAACAATATAATTTCTCTGGAGGCGGCCTGGCTCGACAAGAGCTTCGACCAGATCTTCGGCGCACATACGCTGTAAATAACTTTATTTTTCACACCAACTCGCGCTTTCTCCAGCCCTCTTAATATTTTTAAAAGTATTTTTGCTGCTATTCGCATTAGTTTGTCAGCTTAGATACTCAAGAAGAGAGAACATTCAGTAACAGAAACTCTCTTTTAGGAGTCAACTTTACTCAGAGGTGAATGTTTCATACGGGTAGTGGCGGCCAGAAAGTATTCCAGGGGGAGAAATTTCAAAGGAAGTCCTCCCTTTTAAAAGAAATAACACATTTTTAGAATATGCATTTTTTTGCATGATGAAATGCTGTCTGGAAATAAAAATACTCATTTAGAATGTAATGAGATCAATATATGGTAATTGTGAATAAACTGAGTGAAATTACACAAACACAATTTCCACCATGATTCTCCTACACGCCTTTAGTAATACACGAGCACGAAAGAAGGTTGAGACACATCAGGCACATGACAAAAGTTTACGAATTATTCGCATTAACGTGTTGGAATTTTAAATGACAAAAAATCAAGGAAGCTAAAGCAAAAGATATCGAGTTTGATGTTGACTTCCTACTGACAAGCCCGAAGCACCACTGAATCAGTCAAGCCAAAGATGTTAATTGTGTCATAACCCCGACTCACACCATCAATATTACATAAAAATCCAAACCCAGTAACCATCCGGAACGCATTAAACGTGCGGAGCCCCGTTAATTACATTACGCACAGAACGCGTAACGAACGACGGGCTCGTGGAGGGGGGCGCAAGAGGTCAACGGGGAGGGGAATGTGGGGAAAATGACGGACTGTTTTTCACCAACAAACTTTTTTTCCACCTCATATGCAAGGTCACAACTTTAGTTACGAACATCTACAGCTATCAAATTTTAAATAATTTATATTTGATTTACAAAAGAACAAGTATTCCCTAAAGCGATAGCGGATTCTGCTGCTAAAACTTTACCAACTAAAACTTACTGACGTACCGCTTAATAAATACCTTATGAAGTACAGCTTATTTCTCTCTTTCTCTGTCTCTGCTAAGTGAAACATTCCTCTATCTTTATCTCGGGCATGATCACTAGGCCACAGCACTAGGATTGGTGCCTTTCTGAAGGAGTTGTTAACTACATGCACTCTCTTCAGACGTAGTCCTGGTTGTGGGGCAAAGCGACTGAGAGTGGAAGGGTAGGCCTGATTACTCAAGCTTCTGGGATAAGAGCAGTGAGTTTCTTTCAGGGGTCATAATAAAGGAACTACGGCGTACGCAATAAATGCAGCATCCGCGCATTTTCATCCATTGTAAGCCAGATCCTCACAACGGAGCACGCAAAGGGTACGAGGCGGGGTGGGGCGGGAGGAACAAAAAGCTCGGCCGCCTCCGCCGCGCGCCGTCCGGGTCGTTCGTCTGACTTCCCATTTGGCAGGCCCGCACTTATGCGATCCGCCGTGGCCCGCGCTGGCCCGGCCGGTGATTAGGCTCTCGTACGCGCTCGCGCCGATTCGGCGCTGACATTTGGCCGATGGGCGAGGAAGGGGGCGGGGCGAGGGCGAACGAGAGCGCTCCGCTCCCGCCCACGCCCCCAGGCTCGTTAAGAGGCGCCGCTGCCGGCTCCACATGTCAGGAAGTTGGTTCATCGCGATCATTTACTTTCAGATCCATCTGGGCAGACGGTGCCAGGGCTAGGTATGGGCAGAATAGCGAACGCCCAGGGCCCCGCAAGTCAACAGGCCCGATGATGGGACTGATGCGAAAAATTTGTAAAAAATTAAAAAAAGAAATTAGAACTCGAGAAAATTGTTATCGTAATTAAGGCTCCGTAAACCTTACATACAGTTTTTCTATTGTGCTATTTTCATCATGCAACTCCAGTTACTTCATAACAAAATCAAGCTAATTTTATTTATGCCTAACAGCTACAGCATTGCAAGAAATGGTCAGAGTACGGCTGTTTTAAAATATGTTTTAATACATTGAATTGTACATGCGTGATCTTTTTCCTTGAAGGAGGCTGCAAAACAGAAAATTATCTTCGAATTTCAACAGAGGAATAAGGTTTCGCTGTGTGGAACAGCAAATTACATAACCCACACAATCAGACAGGTATTTTACTTTGCTTCTATTTTCTAAAATTATATCCATATAATTTATGTTCAAAGAACTAGGACGTCCCTAAACGTCATTCTCTCGAGCCTGATGTACGAGTATTTTTGACAGCTGGTGATCAAGGAATACGCGCCATTTTCAGGCAACGTGAAGGACGGATCATTCAACTTTGATAGTACATCTTGTATTTTCACTGGGTCATAATAGGAGCCGGACTTGAAAGCCAGAGTTCGTAAAATTGTAAATGTTCCAAGGAAAGAATAAAGGTCAAGCCTGTTACGGAAGCGTTTGAATAGAATTCGAAGAGTTGTAACTGCTAATACAATGCACAAAGCAGAAAACGGATTCCGTTCCAGGCAATGAGACCAGTCATATAGCCACGGCGAACGTCACAGTTCGCACAGAAGAGCCACAAATTCTGCCTCCTTGCCTAGTCTCCACCAGAAATGGCAGTGACCTTTTTGTAAACCAAGATGGAAAACGAGAATTTTAGCTTAATCAATGGCATACACGATCAGCTTGCAAAGGATATCGCCTTGTAACAGTTTGCGGCTTTCATTACGCCACATTCTGACTTGTAGAGTCAACGTACCTACCCAATAATTTTCATTGACCTCGCACGATCAGTTTGTTGATTGGAAACGAGAACGGACATTGTTAACCCCTATAAATTCCAATGCATCAGACTGCCGCTAATATGGAACAAAAAAATGATCAATAATTCAATTAGGAAACAATCACTGCTCATAAACAACGCCGCAATATAAAACAACGGTACAATGAAGTTTTATAAGTGAACTCATTCGTGCTATTACAGATTACGTTTTTAAAAGAACTTTGCTGCACTATTTCACTTCACTTCTATGAAAATGAATCATTTAGTTCTTCGACCATCAAATTCAATTCATTGGTTCAGAAGTTATGAGGGAATGAATTTTTGGCTAGCACCTTCCTTGGCTCACGCGGGTAAGAAAGGAAGGATGCCGCACAGAGCCTTACAAACTATTTTGACCAAATAATAACCAGTAAGTAAAATAGATTAGACAATTGTTAAGCAAGAGAGAGGTGCTGGATATGTATGAAAATCCATAATTTGATGAAAATACTCTTTATTACCTTCAGTAGAGCAACTAGCCTTATTGGCAGTACCTGGATTGAATCATTTTGATAGAAAGGCGATGATAAACTGATTTTCATGATGGTAGAGCAATGTTGGGATACAAGGCAGGAAAAATGTTGAACCCTGAGAATATTGCTGCGAACCCATTATGCTCACCACATATTCCATATTGTTCGATCGGGATGTGAGGCCCGGTACCTAGAGGTGGAAGGAGAGCAGCCTGATATTACAACACGACTCGCTGCACCTTGAAGGATCACATACTTCTACTCCCAGCGAATGGACTTTTAAAGAGTTAGAACTCAACATACGAAATTGTTGGCATGTTCAAAACTCGCCCAGAAAGTGCCAGAAGACGCGGCAGCTGGCTATTAGACACCGGTTCTACGGCCCAGCAGGCAAAGTAAACTCACATCCATTTCACCGCTCCTTCGTGCTTCCTGCTCGCTTCGAGTCCCACCTCCTCTACCTCCTCTCCTTTGAAGCTCTCCACTATCGACAAAGTTGTGCATCAACTGATGTCACTGCAGCGCCTAGGTTCGAGTCCTGACGGCGGCAGGATTTTCGACACTAGCTTTTCAGCTAGGTCGAATTCAATCGCTGTCTGGAGGAGAATGCTAGAAGCCGGCTGCTCTGATCGGTAGTTTTCCGTGGTTTCTCCGATCAACACCAGGCGAATGCCGGAGCAGTACCCTACCAAACGGGCCACGGACCGCGCGCGATCTGTCCTTCCTCTTGCTTGTCCTATTCTCTCCCCTTACACACACACTTACACTAACATGCACTACACTACCACATATTCCGGGTGACCGGTCGGGAGCTTAGTGCTTGTCCCGGCCGGGGCAGTGCCCCGTTGGTGGGAGAGTCCTGGTTAGGGGGAAACCCTACTAGCCGACGGTAGGTCGGCGCCGGATGTCGCCATCCAGCGGGGGAAGATCACCGCCATCTCCCGATAAAAAACCAGCACTACACTAACGGGACTAATGACCGAAGTCGTTGACGCACCCGGAAACACGAAAAAATCAATCAATCAATCGACAAAGTTAACAGCCACTGTCACCGCCATATTCACCATCACCGCCGCAGCCCACATAATAGTCAAGCCACTGCATCTGACATTGCCATTAACACTGCCACCGCCACCACAACAGCCTCCATCATTTCAGCCGCCGCTGTGGCATTGCGAAACGCACCTCGTCTCGTCCTTCCCAGAAGTAATCTGATCCGCGTAATTGCATTCCGCGCTAATGAGACATTATGAGCCAACCGTTTCCAGAAATAATAAAGCCCGGCCAGCTTCCCCCCGCGCCTGCCACGCGCTATCTTCGCAGCATCGCGCTGCCCGCCGCACGTGGTTCTATTACACAGGAGAGCGGGAAGCGAGAAGGAAGGTTAAAGAAAATCTTTTTAAAATATAAGTAAGAAAAAGGGAAATTGTACGCAAGGATTTATTACGAGTCCGATTACAGTAGTGCTAGCTAAGTTAGGAGCATTGTCGACGAATTGAAAATTCGCACAGGTGGAAAAAACTTTATTTACTGATTGAGTACAACTGAGAATTCGTTGCTTCACATGGCGGAGGTTTTGCGATATTACTAATTATTTTCGAGAAACGTTTATATACATGATGTTTCTGTCTCAGAATCGATGCACGGTCACTGGTATATATGTATGCCTTTTTGTTATATCGCAGCTACCGTACCCTTTGTAATAATTAAAAGTAGAATTCATAGCAAAATTAAACAAATCTGAAGTAGTACATACGCAACAGAAAAACGCTAACTATGCCGAAAAAACTAAGGAATTTGGGAGTCCGAGGAATATAAAAACACATCATCTTCGACCAGTATCATAATTCGAAAGCAAAAAGTCTGAATGTTTAATAGTCAGAAATACAGTCACTGAAAGACCAATACCCAAAATACGATACTATATGCAATCAGACATGGATTTTAATCTTTGAATGAGTTTTGTAAAATGTTATATTTGGGGTATACTTCAGTACAGACGAAAATTAACGCAATATAAAACAAGATGCGGGACTCGCCAAGGTCTAGAAAACACAGCAACAAACGAAGAGTAATGCAACATGCGGTCGCTAACATCCATTAATACAAATTCATCAGAAGGAAATAATAATAATAATAATAATAATAATAATAATAAAAAGAAGAAGAAGAAGAAGAAGAAGAAGAAGAGGAAGAGGCGGAGGAGGAGGTAGGAAATAAAAAAGGTCGAGTGTGGTGTGAGCGGGAGTGAAGGGCGGCAGCAAGCGCGGGAAGAGCGGCGTTGGCCCGTCGAGGAATGCCAATGGCGTCAGGGATCTAATGAAGTTCACGCTCATTAGGACGCACGCTATACGACGGACAAGCGAACGCGCGACTGCTTTCAACTATCTCAAATGTGCACCGGGTTATCAGGAAAGTTAAATGGACAAGGCCAATCACCGGTTTTGCAAAGAATAATAAGTGGTAATTAGATTAAATTTCCAACTGTTGAGCCACACCACTACTTATTGAAAAAATTATCGGATTAATTATATCCATATTACTGTTCCGAGAGATGAGGGGGACAACGGTACACTGCTGATTTGATATCAAAAGTGTTATCTTTACGAAATATAGTGAAACACACAAAGAGAAAAAAAGGCTATTCGAACGTTCCTCGTAACTTTCCTGATTATTGGTGTCATTAAAACATTCCCTTTCTGCCTGAGGACCAATGTAATCGATTTCGTGTCAGAACGGCAGACGAAGCGCAATATACAGTTGACTCCGGTTATAATGAACTTCTAGGGACTAACATTTTTGGTTCACTATATCCAACGATGTGTAAATTTAATACATTTCTCCATGAAGATTGATTTTTATTAACATAGAGATTCATCAAAATGTATTAACAGCACGGTCTTGAAATTTCAATATATTTATTTGTCCTTAACAATATCCACCGAGATTGAAACTGAAGCAAGCATCGCGCGTCGCCGCCGCCAGTTCACGTTTGTTTCCACAGTGAAACCGAGTGGCGTAAGGTCATCAGTGAGGTGCCCATTTCGGGTCGACTACCTTCCCCTCAGGGGAGACTTCAGTTTTGACCTTTGCCCGACGATATTTTTTTTTCAGAGTGCCTAGTGTTGGAATTCGTGGCTCTGAGGCGATGTATTCTTTTCCAGGAGGGAATCACTTTCCAAGGCATTGTATTTCCTACATTCACAATACCCGAACCTTCTCATGCTTATTTGTAATGTAAGTAAAACGGGACCAGTGGCTTACGTTCACTATATCCGAGTTTACTATAACCGGAGTCGACTGTGTGTTGTTTGTAACGCAATCAGAAAATCACGCATGGATAAGAAGTTGAGGTGTTTTTAAGTAGAGGAAGAACGTAAGCGAAAGAGTAAAGGTTCTGAAGATAGTTAACTTCACTCTCTTCCTCGTTGCTCTCAAACCATCTCCAGTTACCAAGAAATGCTTTCGAAATATTTTGGCTTTTTCAACCCTTTTGTCATTTTCCTTTTATATTTCACAGTAAGGTCATATTTTCCCACGAAGTTTCGTATTTTCGTCATATTTTTATAATTTTGATTTCATTTTCACATACTTGCTTGCAGTCGTCTCAAAGAGATTTTCCACGCCTCCTAATTCAAAAGTTGTTGTTGGTTTTAAGGTTTAAGGTTGGGTTAAGGTTGTTGGTTTTAAGGGGAGACCGAGCAGGAGATAAACTTCTTATTTCCTGTGAAACATTGAACGGAACCAACCATTCATCAATTGCTGTTACTTTGCATTAGCAATGAATCTGTTGTGGCCTGAAGGGATGAAGAGAGAAAATGTTCCATTTCTAGCCACTGATACAGTCCATATATGATGAAAGCTGGCAAAGGTTTCCAGCTACTCTAGCCTAAAATGATATATGTAAGATGCATTGCACATCACTAAAAAGAGATGCGAAAAAAAATTCGTGAAAATTCTCCTGAAGTGGAAAAATTAATTTCTGCAGTGAAGACAATATTAATCAACGCTCTATTATGAGTGCAAAATTTCAAGGAAATTGTTCCTTTGCTGCCATTGCCTCCCCAACCCATCCTTACTCGTTGGGGCACCGCAAACTACTATTGTACCAGTTAAAAAGCTATCGAAGATGTTAACGCATTCAATAAAGGCGAAACTGCCTCCATCAAAACTACCAAGTCGCTTTTTTTAAGTACCACAGTGATCGCAGATCTCGCTTATATAAAGATAAAAATGTTTAAAATCATATTTATGATCATAAACATCCGGGCCGAATAATAATAATAATAATAATAATAATAATAATAATAATAATAAGAAGAAGAAGAAGAAGAAGAAGAAAATCAATAATAAATTTGAGAAAATTAGTGGAGAATGTGGCGGATTGAATTTTCAATCTTGAAAGATTCTTCATTTTTAATGTAGGTGTTGAGATCCTTTTTAATCAATAGAAACATCCATAACCTACCATATTCCTTGAACTGCCTATTCATAGCTAATGGCAGAATGACCAGCCTTCTACGCCACCTGGGTCTTCACCACAAACCTTATTCAGCGCCAAGGCAGGAAAGGTCACCCTGCGGCACTCCAGATGCTTACTACATTCTTTGCTTAAGATGCAGAGCGCAACCCGGCCATTTACCTCCGCTCGCAATTTACCTTCGGCCGCGGCCCGGACATATCAATGCACACAGCACGGCGTGGGCGCCTGGGGGCTACGGCGCGCGATCAGAGCAAGTGCAGCGCGGGGGCGGGGCGGGGCGGGGCGGGGCGGGGCGCGAGGGGGGCGAGTGGGCGAGGGCTACACGGCACCGCCGCGTGTCACCGCACCGCCGCCGCGCCGCGCCGTCCAGCGGCGTATCTGATCCAAGATACTGTTCGCCCACTATTCATTGCGTACGTCCAGACTGCACCACATGTGCGCCAGGCTATTCAACCCGGCGGCGTATGCATGCAACAGGAAGGGAACCCGCGGGACGCACACTTTGCGACAACGCCGCAGTGTCAACGCCACGCACGCACGGGGACGCGCGGTTTAGTGCCGCTCGGCTTACAGCAAATCTCGATTAAAGCTGCTGCCGGGAGAAAGAAATAAAACGAATGGGAAAGGTGGATTGCAAACGGCATGTGAAACCAAGAAGCAGATATGTTCGTCGGACGTGAGATTTATTGAAGTAACATAACTCTTACATTAGGTTATAGTATAATACAGCTATTTTATAGATTGTATGATAACGTAGAAGATATACTGGTATCCTGTCCGGTTTTACAAACATAAGCAACCGTATTTTTAAAAAAAATAACTTTACAAAAGGCGGCTTTTTTTAACACGAGTAAAACTGCAGCGCCTCTGACCGGGAGGTCCTAGGTTCGAGTCCTGACGGTGGCAGGATTTTCGACACTAGCTTTTCAGCTAGGTCGAATTCAGTCGCTGTCTGGAGGAGAATGCTAGAAGCCGGCTGCTCTGATCGGTAGTTTTCCGTGGTTTCTCCGATCAACACCGGAGCAGTACCCTACCAAACGGGCCACGAACCGCGCGCGATCTATCCTTCCTCTTCGTTGTCCTATCCTCTCCCCTTACACACACACTTACACTAACATGCACTAGACTACTACATATTCCGGGTGACCGGTCGGGAGCTTAGACCTTGTCCCGACTGGGGCGGTGCCCCGTTGGTGGGAGAGTCCTGGTTAGGGGGAAACCCCACTAGCCGACGGTAGGTCGGCGCCGGATCTCGTCATGCGGCGGGGGAAGATCACCGCCATCTCCCGAGAAAAAAACATGCACTACACTAACTGGACTAATGACCGAAGCAGTTGACGCGCCCGGAAACACGAAAAAATCAATCAATCAACAACACAAGTAAACAAACTTTCTTACGCAATAACGAATCAGTACTACCTACAAGAGATAAACAGATTTCGTATAGAGGTAAAATGTTTTAAACATGTATTATTCTTGAATGTAAGTAGCCATTTCTAGTATATACTTACGCCAGGTAAAAGGTCCCCCGTAAAATGAAATGACTAACATTCTCATACAAGATAATAGGAAAATACAATTAACAACATCTTTCACTATCAGAGGGACCATCGGTTATCTTGTTTTTTATGTTTAAAAATGTCTTCAGAGCAACAAAGACAAAATTGAATTTTTTCTTAGAAATGCTACATTAAATATTCGAACCGAGCTACGATAACCTTTCTCTGCCCAGGACTTCACAGACAATCGCCAGTTCCTCTCCGATGCGCATAACGTAGAAGCAAGCAAAACAATCAGAAGCGAATCTCTTAAGACCAGGGCTTACTTGTAAACGCAGTATTGATACAAACACATGCTGAAAACGACCAAACATGGTGCCACGAAATAAAATGCGTTGCAATTTGTTCCTCTTCTGATAAGAGGGAGGTGTGGAAGTAATTCTCTTTTATGCTTCGCAATGTTATATTTTTATTGTTAAAAAGTAGCAAAAAATGCATGTGACATATGGGGAGAAGCATAGTGTGTGCACCTTTTCTTGAGCGCCAGAATCCCATCCCACATCTTCTATATTACTAATATCCAATGCTATCAGAAATTGAAAGCAAAATATGCAGTCTCTAGCCATGTGCGAGGTGTTTATGGTTTCGTTAGAAACTCAGGAACTCAGGAAACATCCAAAAACAATTAAATAAGTTTCGATTCGGCTGTAAAATGCAAATATTTGATTGTGTTTTCCATTTACTCTCATACTGCGCGTACCGACTGAATCCTCGGTGCGTCATTCTTACACCACGGGTGATATGCGACAGCAAGGCTTGAAGGGAGAGGCCGATCCATATTAAATAATTACTATTCATGAGTGGCTTTAGGGATCAGCAACTTCTTTGATCTTCATGGTACGTTGACAAGTGCCGTACCGCATTCTATGAGGGGATTTTGTTAGTCGTCCTTGAGCAGTGGGCACGCTACTTTTCGGAAAACAACTTAATGAGGTTTTCTTCAGCAGCAGAATTTTTGTTTCTACAGGTTACCAGTATAATTTAATTATGAATAAAGGAACCAACAACTATATAATTATACCATAAAATCCAACCTTGTGCCGCAAGTAATGACGATGCCACAGTTTACATAGCACAATGTCAGAACAATTTTTTTTTAGAATATGCCTATATCACGGACGAATGATTTGATTTTTGATGAGATTTTTAATTTTCTTGTTTCAATCTAGCCTTTCCGTGGACCTGCGTCTTACTACCGGTCATTTTACCAACTCATTTTAATGCATCTTACTCTCAAGAACACACGCCCTTGCTCCGAATACTTTCCTGTAAGCACCTCGTTGAGGCAGTACCGATAGGAATCCTAAAAAGACAGTAACATAAATAAAAAAAATGTATACATTTTTTTAAAAAAGTTACAGAAAGTTGTTGTGAAGTCGTTTCGTGGAAACCTGAGATGATTAACAGTGGCATTGCGGCTGAATGCGCGGTCTGACGAAGCCCGAGTGCGCAAAGCGCCAGACACATCCCATCGCTTCCGAAGAGGAACCGCCCGACTGCATCCCGCGATTTCCCTCACCTTCGCTACCCAGCTAATGCCCTTTCATTTTCGTTACCCGAGAAAGCATAGCCCGACTCCATCCCGTTTCGTTCAACGGGTATGTCGGAAGGAGTAAAAATTTTAGCTAAGTTGGCATTAATAAGTAGCGCGTATAGATGTTCAAGCGTCGGTCCTAAGGAAACCTCGAACGCAAGTGAACATGGCAGAAATTTCGGAAATTGTGTAAGTCTGCAATGTAAGAAGAAGCTAGTGAAAGACGATTTCGTGTGTTTCCACAAACTTTTAAGCGATGGTTTTCGACGCTAGCAGTGCTCTAAAAAGACATGCAACAATTTCTTTAACACATACAGAAGGGGATAAATTATATTTGATTGTGATTCTAACAAGACAGAAGGGAAACATAGAAATTCATTCTCATATTGAAAAGGAAAACAGAACGGGATGCAGTCGGTATACTTCCGGAACGGCTGTGACCGGCGAGGGTAGGCTGCGCAGGGGAAGGGGAAAGGAGAGGGGAAAGTTGGGGAGCGGGGGAGAGGAGGGTCAACATCTCCGAAGACGCCCACATCATTTGCCGTCCGATTGTTGGCTCCTTTTCTTCATTCAACAATAGTTTTACCGGTTTCTCTGCGGAGGCTGCAACCGCCTGCCCATGCGGCGCCCTAGGGTCTGGTAAGCGATCGCGTCATTCGCGGCGCGCTCTTGGGCAATCTACTCATGAGAAAGCGCCTGCTCTCGCCTACTCCCACATCGCTGCCGAACAGTGTTGAGGCTTTTGGAAAAGCAAAACTTGATATATAACAATAAATTCCACTCTGGGTGACCGCATTGCGTCACTAGACAATGAAAACCTCGCATTTTAGCCAAAACCATTAAAATAAAACTTCTACATACCAAAGTTAGAGAGATTGTAATTAATGTATGTCCAGAGACTATTTTACCGATAGTAGGTTTCAACTATACAGTTAAATTTGAAGACTCTGTCTTTATATGAGTTTATTAACAAGTTTTTATTTCTATTGTAAGGAATATCAAGTTACTAGTTTTCCATTGCCTACTAACGACTGCGGCTGACGTCAGTACAATCTGTGGTAGCTGAGGGTCCACGAAACGAAAAATGCCATTATTATTATAGATTACGTTTGAGCTTTCTATCAATAAAAGACATAATGAATTCCACTCCACTCCCTGATACTATTTTCATATAAAAAATTAACACACACATGCGTTCGCTAGCGTATACAAGCAGACACAAACAAAAAATTAAAATTCTAATAAAAATGTGAGCATGAATCCACGCAATTCGGAACAATGCCCTCGCTATAATTGACTACTTACGAAAATATACTGTTATAAATATCACACATCGAAAAAAATATACATTCATTTTAATAATATAGTCATACAAAATGGATTGTTATATCACATATCGAAATCAATCTGTTAGCAAGACAGTTCCCGAAGAGCACATTCATTTTTAATGATGTAGTCCCACTATAACTATTACAATATCATTTTGAATTAGCACAGCGAAGGTAACCGCAGAGTATATCTAGTTCGCGGCTAACCTTGGCATAAACTTCATTAAGTATGCCGCGCACCTTGCGCCCTGCTTGTTCTTTTGCTTGCTTGCAGTGGAGCTGAGGAAAGGATATAATATCAAAAAGAGAAAGACGCGCAAAGAAAACCTGTTCGGAGTGTTAGCTACTTATAAATGAAAATATATGAAATATTCATTTGTTAACAATGTATGCTTATACAGCAATCCCTAGAATACGTAAGTTCCAATTTCCTGAATCTTAGTAGTTATTGCGTTCAGTTCAGAGAGTTGGAACGCTGCCAATACCAGATTTCCAATTGGTAGAACTTCAAGAAGCCGGTTATGATAGCGCTTTTAGGTATGAGACACTCTTTGAGCGCCATTTGTTAATGCTACGTCTTCTGAATCCACATTCTTTCAAGGAGGGAAACAAATTACAATCTCTGTACTTGGCGCATTTTCTGAAGCCTAGTCATTCGTTCAGAACTCAGATTGGAGTGTTGCACCCGGAAGTTCGCAAGTCAAAAGGCTCCATCAGGTAAACGTAACGGACAAACATTTTGGAAACTAAACCAGACACACATATTGTAATTTCTTGCCACTTTACCCCTTTCATCAAAACTTTGTTTTAGTTAGATAAATATATTTACAAAAAAATTAATCCTATAACTTCCGCCCTTTTTACAGAAATAGAACTGATTTGAACGAACCAAACCATCTCACTATAAGGCAGCATCATGCTCACTGAAGGGACACGGTGTCTCAGTAAGAGATGCGAGCCTAACAGAACTAGAAAATAATACACACAGCGTTCTTCGATGCTGCCAGTTGAGTAATTTTTTTTGGTCTGGAAAAGAAAATTGCTGTGCGCGGTGTGTAGTCGCCTGTACTAGGAACTTACTTTAACTTACTACTCCAATGAGAACGCAACTTTGCTTAGAATATAATCACTAATATTGTTAATAGCATAATTACAAGCGGCCGGCTGATAAGTGGTTGGGACCTGCGTCCGCACGGGACTAAAGATGTTTTGACTCTCGGGATTTCCTCAGATCCAGTAGCGGATGAGGTCGTAATGATTCTCAAGGCAGGTGGCTAACAACTCATTAAACAAGAACTGAGGATTTGTTGACCGAGAGGGTCTAGGGTCGAGCCTCAACAGTGAACGGATTCTCGACACCAGCTAAAAACCTGAACTGAGGATCGACACTGAAGGATGAGAATTCTAGACGCTGGCTGCTCTTATCGGTCGTCTGCGGGGCTTCCTCCCTTCAATTACAGAAGGTTGTAGAAGTTGGATCACACAATACCACGGCCTGCATCGGACTGCTAGCGTCTTGCTGCTCTAATCGGTATGTTTTACTTTGACCTCAGACCTTGGTCACCTTAAACAACGGGCGCGATTGCGAGCGATTTCTTCCCCTTCCTACCTCCACCCTGGGGCACATCATACAACTTCTTTTCTTTTGAAAAACTCCAACAAGCATCGAAAGTCCGGTATGCAGCGGTATACGGTATAAAGTATTTTAACACATAGGAAAACCCTAGAACCTCTCCGTACGAGATGCTTCAATTGTGGTTCTTGAGCTTACCTCAGCCAGTCGTTTTCTGTTTGTTTATGATATTTGCAAATTTGGAGATATTGACACAACCTGATGATTACAAATAATAATATTATCCATTATAATATTAATCCATAGTAATCCATAGTAATTAATAATAATAATCCATTATAATATTAATATATATCCATAATAATATTATCCATTAGTATCCACAGTGCACCACAAAAAATTTCACTTACAACTGTTGTACTATTTCTCTAGACTTTACCGCACGATATTAAAAAAACAGACAAGATCAAATGACACACTGTTTTGTTGTGAAAGACGTAGTATTATACTAGAAACACCACGAGAAAACTAAAAATAAATTCAATGTCACAATACAGATATTCATACATTTTTAAATTTTGATATCGCACGCTCATTTTTTGTACATATTGTTGATACCAAATTATTAACAAATAACGTTGCGTCTTTTTTTGAGCCTTAATTACCGTGACCCTTGATTTCATCGAGTATTTCATTTAGTTCCTTCGACCAACCAAGTGAACTCATCCTTTCCAGCGTTTTTTTTTTTTTTTTTTTTTACCTCTAATGTATAAAGAGCCAACGCGCGCACGCGAGCGCGCATCGCCCGGTTCCTCCGACGCACGCGTGCGCTGGCGCCCACGCGCGGCTTTACTGCCACGCACGCGCCCGGCCGGCGAGTGGCGGCGCGGGCTGCGCGCGCCCGCCAATATATATAGCGGGCGGTGAATTAACGGAAAGGTTTTCCGTCAACCGGCGCGGATTTTTAAAAACGCCGCGATTACTTTCACCTTATCTAAAGAGCAAAGCCTACATCTGCGGAGGGCGCACTGGGCAGGGCCGGGCGCCATGACGGTGCAGAGTGGGCAGGGAAGGGGGGGGCGTGGCAGGCACCATACAGTGGGCCAAAACGTCTGCCAAGCGAACCCTTCTATGTGTGGATTCACATCTATATATGTAAGGCTTGGCGTAAGAATAGTCAATGTATTTGACATTTCTCTACATCATTGATGGTTCTTACACAGACACTGATGCATATTGTTAATGCACAAAGGGGTTCGTTGTGAATGCTATTCTTTCAATCTTGGGTCGACTTTCATGGTTGAAGTTAATAAATATAGTATAGGTTTGCAACTAAGTTTTAAAATATTTCAACTAATAAGTTAATTTTAACGAACATAAATTATCGGCAACAGTTAACCAACGAACCAGCAAAGTAGATGATTCACTGAGCCGTGCCGATTTATATCGAAGCTAATATTTAGCATTAACATTTCTTGTTCACAGTGCAGAAACGGAAATCGTGGTGGTGGTGGTGGTGGTGGTGGTGGTGGTGGTGGTGGTGGTGGTGGTGGTGGTGGTGGTGGTGGTGGTGGTGGTGGTGGTGGTGGTGGTGGTGGTGGTGGTGGTGGTGGTGGTGGTGGTGGTGGTGGTGGGATGGTGATGATGGTGATGATGGTGATAGTGGCGGTGGTAGTGTGGCGAGACTACTATGGTAATTGGAAACTACCAGACATTTACTCACCGAATAAGGCCAATGAAATGTTTCATCGTTTTCTGTTCTGTTTTAGGTATTTATATAAAGAAATGAGATATTTCAGCAATATATGAGGTTACCGTTCCGAGCTGAAAATCACTGAAGATCAAAACTGAACTAATTTATCTCAAAAAACAACTAATTCGATTCATTGCTTAAATAAACGTGTGCATACTGAGGCGTCTGTCAATGCTTTTTTCCCTTCTTTCAGCCCACTTCGACCCAGTGCGCGACTCGCGCCGGCTAGCGCAGACTGGTGGCCGAAATGAGGCGGAGAGAAAGGAGGGGCAGCGCGGGGGTGTAGCTGCTAGTAAAGATCGCCGTCGCCTCCGCGACTGTTCTCGACCTGCCCGTGGCGAAATGTCGTCCCCGCCCCCCCTGCCAGCCGCGGCCCCACCCTCCCAACAGCCTGTGGACGAGTGGCCTCCGCCCCGACCACCGACATGACAAACGGCGAGCGCACGGACTGTTGAGCTTCCAAAGGATACTACTTTATTCTTTATTATGACGCAATTCCTAGACCTCATGGTCACAGGGAGTTAGGATATTATGTGACGATGGACGTGGAGAGGGAGACATGGTGAGTATAGAGAAAATAAGAGAGGAAGTCGGAAGCTTGTGTAAGAGACATTAGGGAGGAGAAAGTGTAGTAGGTGTTGATTGACCAATGTTTCCGGGCATATCAACTGCTGTGATTATTAGTCCCATTAGTGTAGTAAATCCTTTAAGTGGGAAGTGGCGGTGTTCCTCTTCCGATGAAAGATGA
Organism: Teleogryllus oceanicus; assembly: GCA_964035755.1. Taxonomy (NCBI): domain Eukaryota; kingdom Metazoa; phylum Arthropoda; class Insecta; order Orthoptera; family Gryllidae; genus Teleogryllus; species Teleogryllus oceanicus. Next base: position 123,647,733 of record CAXIVR010000007.1, read on the forward strand.
GATCTGGCGCCGGCCTACACGTCGGCTTGCGGGGAATTGTCCTTTCCAAGTATCACCCCCAGCGGGCACCGCCCTGGCCGGGACAAGCTCTTACCTCCCGCTATGTGTAGTAGTATGGTGCATGTAAGTCTAAGTGTGTGTAAAAAAGGAGACAGAAAAGCACCAGGAAGATGAAAAAATTGCGCGTGTTCCATGGTCCCTTTGTTAGGGTTGAGCTCCGGTATTAGCCGGCGAAAAAATGAAGGATAAGAAGAAAATGAAATAAAGGGAAAGGAATTTATGTGGCTGGGGTGGAGTTTTCAATGCGAAGAACTTCCTAATTATCATTATATGTGTGAATTTGTATTAACTAAATCTGGAAAGAAAGCTGAAAAAAAAAGAATGATAATTATGATGACATTCCTAGAAATAGGTGAACGTCTTTGATGGGAAGACGTTTATAAAGATAATACATGAATGTTAATGGAGCACGGGTGGAATAACTGTCAAGGGAAAGGACAGAACCCCAAGGAAGATGCCGCGAACACTCTTTGTCCACCACAAAATCCATGTGTCTCGACCGGGATTTGAACCCCTGACCAGCGGTAGAAAGCGAGCAGTCTAACCGCTAAACCGCGGGTCGCCCCTTGAAACGATACTGATAGATGAATTTCTGTTCTAGAGGATCAGACGTGCACATTGCGCTATTGACAAACGAGTATATGCAGCATGCGATTTAAAAAGCTACTACGTAGCAATACATACGTCTAGTTTCACTATCATTTCATCAATGATCATTTCTGCCCTCATAAAATATTTTAATGCTCATAAAGTATTCTATTACAATTACACAATATAGCGCAGCTACTACCTGCATTCTCCTAATTTATCTCCCTATGCACTGAAATGCACTCAAATGCTACATTTAGAAAAAAAATCCTATTTTTCGCAAGAAGGAAGCCATTTATACTTCGTGCGGAACCCTTTCTTGCGCCCAAATTACAAACAGGTTCTGCGCGTAGACAAGAAATATGACAGGAATAACACGATATATCGCAACGAATGCGGTCGCGGCGGCGGCAACGATTCATTTCGCCTATCCCAACGGCGCGAGCGCTCGCGTCCTCTTCGCGGCGAACAGGTGCTCGGGGAGGCGGCGCCCCAGGACAGCACGGGAGGGCGGCCGGAGCATTCATTTGATTATTTCCTGTTTCCGGCCGACTTAACTGCCAAGGTCATTAGTCCCGTAAGTGTAGTGTGTTTTCCCCTAGGGGTGGCGATGACCTGCACTTGCTGGTTGGTGAGATCTCCTACACGTCGGCTAGCGGGTTTTTTTCCGAACCAGGGATCTCCCACCAGCGGGCCACCAACCCAGCCGGGGACAAGTTGCGATCTCCGCCATGTGTAGTAGTGTAGTACATGTAAGTAAGGGGTGAGGATATGAAAAGGAAGAGGAAGGAAAGATCGCGCGCGGTCCGTTTGCAGGGGCACTGCTGCGGCATCCGTCTGGTGTTGATCACAGAAAACCACAGAAACACTGAACTAGAGAAAACTACCGATCAGAGCAGCCGGCCGCTAGAATTCTCTCCCAGACAGCGGCTGAATCGAATACAGTGTCGAATATCTTGCCACAGAACCCTAGGACTTGGCGGTCAGAAGCCTCTTAGTCGATGCCCTGAGCCACCTAGAGCAACCCGTTCGCGGGAGCGCCCGCGTCGTTAGGCGCCACGCCCCCTGCCGCCGCCGGCCCATCCCGCTGCTGGCGCGTCGCATGATCGATGGGTCCGGTCCACCGCGCAGGAACGCGCGAAGCAGCGAGGCGCCGCCGCCGTGAGGTAATCGCAATTTCCACGCTCTCAAGTCAATAAATTTCGTGTAAGATTTCTATCAAACTTAATGTCAAGACGTACACAGTTTTCTTTTTATAGGAATAGGGTATTGGGATTCTAGAATTTTGCGCATTTTTCTAAATAATCAAGAGTGAGAAAACTTATCTCTTCGCACTTTTCTCGTTTCTCAAAAATCGTTTGAAGTAAACATATCTGGAAAGGACGCTACTAGTTATTACAAACAAATCAAGTAATCAAGAGACACTGCATGCGTTGTGATACATACGTTGACTAAAAAGATCGCTCAGTAAGACATGATTGGCAGCCGGGCCGACTGTAATGATTTGCATGATGTTCGACGTGGAAAACTAGCAGCTTATCTAATTCCTCTGAAGTAAGATGCTTGTTAAACAATTTTAAAAAAACTTTTGCGGTGTTCAAATAAACAATGAAATTATTTTGGCGGTGCAGTGATTGAACATTGCACCTAGGGGCAAGGATTTCGTAAAGTGTGGACCTCCATTTCGAGTAGGTGGTACCGATGATTATGATGATGAAATAGTGGAATAAAAAACATGGTAAACGGGAAAAACCTTCTAAGAGTTTCGCGCACGACAAAATCACATTCATTGATGGGGCATCGAACCCGGCCCCAGCGGTGGAAGGCGTACGCGCTTACCATTTACGCCCCAATCTCCCCTTACACATATTCATTACTACTTATTTTTCAGTGCTCCAAGCAGACCAATACCGGCAGCCTGGGTAGCCCCGCCCCCTCCCGTTAGGCTGTTGACGCCGTCATGGCTTGATAGTGTCGGGTTATGGAGAGTCTTAGCCCGATGCATATTGTAAGTCAATTGTGCTAAAATCGACTCCGATACTAACCTGAAAAGTTGGTGGCTGCGAGCTGGTCCTATCCAGACCCCACTGGGGAGTCGCTCTGTAAGGGCGTTGTATACTGACGTATTCGGATATCAGACTCTCTGCGTCATAGTACGACGCGACGGTGATATCGATTAGAGTCGATAACGCCAAGGTGCAAGTTTTAAGGTACTTAACCCTCTCCGACTTTCAACTACGTTACCTACGGATGACACATTCCATCCCCATATCTGCGCTGCTGGGCGACATTGCGCCGAGACGCGGCGGGCAAAGCGCGGTTGCTTTCGAATGCACCGGCGGCGCGGCGAAGGCGCATGCGCGCGTTCCAAGCGCACCTTCCGCGCGGTTATTGGCAACTCTTGCGGGCGATGCACCTCGCCTACCGGCGCGCCACCCGCCCGCGACCGCCACGAAAAATGCGCTTCCGGGGCGCGCACGGGTGCGGAGCGAGTGAGAGATTTGGATATGCCTTCTAGGCGCAGTAACTATTCAAGTCATTTGTCACGTAAACATAGTGAGTGAGTGTGTTGATTCTGGACGCATTAACTGGTCATTTGCCCCGTGAACATAGCAAGAGAGTGCTTTGATTCTGGGAGCATGAACTACTCTGGTTATTAGTTCCGTAAACATAGTGAGTGAGAATGAGTGTTGATTTTCTCTGCGCGTCAACAACTCTGGGCGTCCTAAAAGCATAGTGAGCGAGAGTGTGTTAAGGACGCCTCAACTACTCAGGCATTCGTTCCCTAAATGTAGTGAAGGTCTTTTGCCCCGAACCATGGGTGTGTTGATTATGGAGCGTCAACAACTCTGATCACTCGTCTCAAACGTAGTGAGCGAGAGAGTCCGCATTGATTCTGGTCGCTTTGACTTCTTACGTCATTCGTTCCATAAATGAAGTGAGTGAGAAAGTGATTCCAATTTATCATCCACAAAATATTGTACGTCTCATCTTCAAATTAATCGTGCATATGCGCAGAAGTACTACCTATGGAAAAGACTTTTACTTCTAGGCGCACGGATAGCCAAAACTTTCTTGTACGATTAAACATCCTTCCGTAATGTAAAGATGAACTTCACATTAGGACTCGCAATGCAAGGCTGGGACAATGACACTGTTAAACCCAGTGAATGAATGTTCGAAATAAGCGACGTAGCGACGTAGGGCATAAAGTGTCACTGGTCACATTTCGAAAGTACACTTCTCAGTTCAAGTGACGCATAATGAAGGCAGGGTTCTTCTTTTTGTCATCGTCAGCCGAAGTGTTAGCATTGATATTAACTTTTCTTGAAGTCAGGTTGAAAATCGCATGGATTTGACAAATACACCGATTCTTATTATTTTTTAAATTAAATGAGCATTGTCACTCACGACAAGAAAAGACATTTACCTATTCTCAAACACATATCAAATGTAAATGTATTATTATCATTAGGGAGCGGATTTCTATGATTTTGCATATTTTTGTCCGTTGCTTCAGTGCACAGCTAAACGAAATTTCTGGACATTTGGTTAGACTATGATGGTATTTAGATTAAAGTGTTAGTGCATTTTTGGTCAATGTTTCCTGTTCGTGCATATTCGATAATTATAGGCGTATATTTTGTGTATATATATATATATTGCAAATATGCAAATATTTCTTCATAATATTGTTTAACCCAGTCGGACAAGACATACAATGTACTTCACTAAGGTAAATATTTACTTCAGTTATTTCTCTCGGGAAGAAGGGTAGATTATATTATGTATGCACGAAATATATCTTTCCATTCCAAACAGGATTCTTCTGAATTTTATCAATAAAGGTTTATAGAAGAAATGAAATGATGTTAATTTTAATTGCATATTAAAGAACATAAAAATTTCACCCTAATTATTATAATTTAATTAATTTTCCTCGGTTACTCCTGGCCATTTCATACCTTACAAATCGCCGATCACCGTTTTCGATTTACGTTTAGAAAATTTCGGCTCGAAAATCAAACAATTCCAAATGTCATAAGAGTAGTTAGAAACTTGCGTTAGTTTACGATGATACTTCCCGGGAATGAAAATTACAAGCAATAATACGAAATAAAAAGAGAGAAAAAAATAGGTAATGGGCAAATCGCAAATCAGAAAGCGAATGTCCACTGTCGGTGGTTTAATTTACAACCGCAAATGCCACTGGTGGCGCCTCGTCAACATGACAGGGCCCGAACGAGTCCACGACCACCAGCGACAATGATAGTCTTCGTCATGGCAGGCATGACGACCGCAAATGCCAATCCTTCGGGTGGACATGCTCCGCTCCCAAAACAACGTGCACGGTGCCTCGCCCGCGCCTCGACCGCCGGGTGGCGTGATCGATTAATTCGGACAAACTGCCATACAACTACCCGAAACCCAAGAAGAATATTTTTCCAACGTATATTCTTCCTCTCCAAAAATAGAGGCAACTCACACACACCACACTACACATTTCACACAACACCATCACACAGACACACCGCATACGTGCGCGCGCGCGCACACACACCACACAATATCTACACACGCACGCACGTACAAACAGATTTACGTCAGCATACATATAATCCATTTATAGTTTGCAACTAAATGAATGCAGAGCTATCTTCAATACAGTAGTTGTAAAAAGACTCCCAAAATAGTTTGAACTTAGTAGTTTTATAAAATTTAGAGATTTCAACGAAAATGAGACCCACATCATTTTTAAGCATCCTTTACGCTCTCTGAGAACAATGATCAATCAAAAAATTTAGAGCCTTTTATGAGAAAATTTTGAAAATGTTCTTGTATTCAATAAACAAAATATGTATTTCAAACTCACAGGTTCTTGAGTTCGTTTAGATCTATCGGGGAATATCCATCTTAGAGAATATTGCCTGAACGGTTTAGAGCGCTAGGACTGGCCTCAGATGGTCGGGAGACTTACGTTTTGCCGACTATCGATATTTCGGTATCCACTACCTACAAAACGCTATTTCTGAGTATACGGGTTAGAGGAAGTAATTTACTTGTAGGAACAACATTTAACCACTTTTTCGTAACCAGGATCCGACAATACGAGTTTGTCTCTCGAAAAGTCGCCAAGTTAAACCCCAGCATTACATTACTTTTCCTTTACTACGTGCATATGTAGAAAGAGCCATGGATCAGTTGCAATTATGCCCCAGGGCAGAAAAATAAGCAATAATTACACAACATCAATGTTTTCCAGCAACCTCCAATCAAATAAACTCGCTCCCATTAGGTGGCTCCAGCCTTCGTATGCCAACGTCTTGTAACTAGACTGTTCACACAGCATATCCGCTACCTTTTGCCTTGTCCGTCGTGAGCTGGGTCACTTTTTGCGCCCATCTACCGCCTGGGCGGAGTCGGGGGGATTTCCAGTGGACTCAACGAGGTGCCGACCTGGCCTTGCAAATGGTTGCCCGTCCATGGGCAAAGTTAAGGACGACGAGCAGTTAGTTAAAAGAAAAACATCTTTAAAACTCAGCGTCTGCTGACCCGGGTAGCCGAGAATATAAGATTGATGAGGACAGGGTAGCTATTATTTTCGAGGTTTTCCCCGTTTTTCAACACTTTTTTAAAAAATTTTCCTGACATGTGTAATATAAGTGAATAGTAATTACTAAACATATTAAATAAAAGCAATATTTGGGTCTTAGAGCTAACTATTTCGCAGGCATCAGCCGCTAATCAGGTCAGCCCCACTGATCGATTAAATTTCCCAAGAATTTAGCTATTATTAGTGAACCTTTCGGCACGATAAATATTAATTTGTCTTTTTTTTTAAATAAAAACTAGTGGTGCTAAAAAGCACGTACTTTATCTTCGGAATTTCCACGAAAAATTACGTGAAAAGTACTCAAATTTTCGAAAAATTGTACATGACCGTATTTTAAAATTTATCTTTAAGGAACAGATTTTATACAGGAGGAAAACATCTATCTTTTATATTTTAGGTGTAGGAAGACTCAAATTTTTTTTAACTTTGCAATTTTCGAAAAATCAGGGTTTTTAACGAACTTGACCATTCTATTAATGTCCTCCACACTATCCAATAACAAAGTTTAATCAAAAAGAAATCATTTTTTCTAACATTTTGAAAATGTCACAGGGACTTCATATAAGAATCCCGCAAAATTAAAATTTCGGTTTCAAATTCAAGGGGCCGAGACATCAGCCAGATCGATCGGGAAATATCAATTTTGGATAAAATCGGCTGGACAGCTTAGCCGCTAGGGTTGTTCACAGGCAGACGGACAGACAGACGTTTAGCAGTCAATCGATTTTTTCGGTATCAAGGAGTCTGGCTACACCACGTGTTAGAAGATTTTTTGTTTTTTTAATTTAGCAACTGGATTTATCTACTTTTTCGTTACCAGGGCTGACGTTACCACAATTGACGAGTGACAAAACGAGATCTCTCACTTTCCTTCCCTGATCTCAATTTTCGAAATAAATAGTTCAACTGAGAAACTTTTGGCAGTTAAAAACAGACACGAGTCCGACGTACAAATGGAGAGAGGAGGGAGAGAGAGAGAGTTCGTGTGAGGATCGGTGAGAGAGGTCAGAGCAAGAGGGATCGTGTGTCGTGACGGTAAGAGGCCTGGGCGCAGACGCCTTGCGACTGCTCGCCGCCCAGGGCATCGCCCCGCCCTCCATTCGCCCTCCTCCCTGCTGTTCCGCAACGTTGGGCGCCGCGCTCTCGCGGCCTCCAGCAGCAATGTGTCGTTGCTCGCGGGCCGGCACGACGACGCGCGTGGGAGCGGGAAAACGGCGTGGTTCAATTTGGATCTGCAGCCCCCCCCCCCAGGGGGGTTTACATTCGTTCATTAAATAACGGCATTCTCTGATGAAAGATACTGGCGCATTTGCTTTCATATTACTTGCAGCGTCACGAAGGATTCGTATACGTCACTCTAGCTTCGCACATAGGAGGATGAGTATTAGTTGGGGAGGGGGGGCACTCTATTCAAAATACTTAGGCTTGAGATGAATGTGTGCATTCTGACCACATTAAATAAACATTAGTACGTGTCCAATAATGAATTGCAGCACGAAATTTATTTTTTTATTAAAATTATATTATATTATTTAGAACGTCCTCGACGGTGGTATAAAATAGCCTTAATCTCCAAAAGTACGCCTCTAATGTTATAATAAGCCAGCAAACATTACAATTGAAATCGTTGAATCCGTACGTAATCACTCCAAATATGCTCTCACATTTTAGATGATCCTACTAGAATGCCGTAAAATTGAAACAATCGAAAAAATATATTTTTAACTTCTCAAAAATACAATACAATCTAAATGAACCATAAACTACAACTTAAATCGCCTACAGTAAACATATCTTCTCTAATTTCCATTTCTCGTATTTCTACCAACTCACAACTGAGGTCAAGTCCGCATATAGACGATAAGCGACTATCAGATCCTTCCACAATTTAATCTGATCATGAGCTTGAATTTTCTTATCCCCGCATGCATACCCAATCTTGACACAGGATCTCTTACGTGTATGCGATGTTAAAGAAATAGAAAGGGCTGTCCCGACGGCGAGTTCTCCGACATGGGGAGGTGAACCCACGAGAATAGTTGTGAAGAGGTTTTTGCATTCTCCTGACCAGCTGCACAAAGGTCCTTCCAATTAGATGAACCTAGCGGTGAATTTGCGAACATAAACTACTGACATGAGCACATTTGCATACTGTAATTTGATTCGACGGTATCGTTCCATCTGAGAATAGCTTTGTGAAGCATTTCTAGCATGAAGTGTGGCAACACATCAAAACGAGAAGCACAGGGGAGGGAGCACGAATTATTTACACACTATCAAACAGATATTTGTCAAATACTCTTTTTTAGCGTATGTGTAAGCACGCGTGCCATACTACATCGACAAATATACTTAATAATAAATAAACAATTAACACAATTAAAACATGACTAAAGGCTTCATTCCTTATTACAATGCTAGTGTCGTTATTGCTCAATTTATGAATTATTTGAAAGATTTGTGAATATGAAGGTATGATGTGAATGATGGAGCAAGTGGTTTGAGAGGAAGGTACACGGAAGAACCCCGAGACAATCCTTCTGCAAACCCGCTTTGACAACCACGAATTCCACATGGATCGGCCGGGATGTAATCCCGTGTCCCTGTGGCGGAAGACACGCTGTCTGACCGCTGCACCTTATTCAAGGCTAAAGCATGGCGACATATCGGCTACAAAGAAGGTCCTTTTCGTACACGAAATTACTTAAGAAAATTCAATAATTTGTCTGAAACAATACTTCGAGAATAATAATTTTTGTCAAGATATATATGGAGATATAAAAGTTAAATGTTTACGGATTAAAAAAATAATACTAGGAACGTAAGTTCATTCAAAATATCGTTTTTCATCATTGCTTTACCTTGAGATAAATTGAATAGTCAAACTCTGCGCACTGTAAATGACTCTGAAGAGCACATGCATTGTTTGCCAGAAACGTCAGGGCAGTAAAGAATCACACATATATTGAATATTTAAGTTGACATTTAACATTACATATGCATCTTCGCAAATGTCGAAGGCTGAAACTTTATCGCATAAAAACAACTGGAGGATGCCTCAGGGCGAAGGTCATTATGACAATAATTCGAGATCTCCCAAAACTTAACACACTCGTCTCATTCCACGTTACGTTCTCTTTCAGAGTCCCTTGAAATCTGCCTCAGCAAGTCGTCTTTCTTATTGTCATTGGTAATGATAAATTGAGAAATAATAATAATAATATCATTACAAAATATAAGCTCCTCAGGTAGTTCATGAGCAGCTTTCTACTTTTTGATTTTCCGCCGGGGTGAAGATGAAGCGACGACTTTCTAATACAAATCGTCTCAACTGTGTGTCGAACGAAAAAGGTCAGACGGGCGAAGGCAGCTCGGTACGATAATGGGAATACGCCATGCTCGCCACATGTCTCCCTTACCTCCCTTAATAAATGTAACACGATCCAGGCCTGGGAACATCGCTCCCTGGTAAACGTCCTATTCGCGACTTCGCGATATTTTCACGCATTTCTCAATGTACGTTGCCATGTTACCGAGAAGTGTAGAAATACAAGACAATCCAAGTTGAGAGAGTGGTCGGAACCTCGAAAGAACTGTAAGTAGATCACAGTAATTTTAACCGAGAACCCATAGGGCAGTCTAATATCTGAGCTAAGAACAGAACTGTCATGAATGACATCTACGGTTCTCACACTTCTTCATATCTGCAGGCAAAATCGAAAACGTGAAACTATGAAAAAGGTTGCACGAATCGTGAACCAAAGAACATTGTTTCTCAATAGTGTTCGCCTTTTGAATGATGGTGACTGAAGGGGAAGTTGAAATATCATACAGCTTGGTTTCAACATAAATAATTGGTTCCCATCATGCAGCAGAGAAATATGGAAGAGGAGACAGAATAGTCATCGGCCAAGCTAACAGAAACTATATTTAGCACTCAAAATACATAAAAGCCAAATTGAGTATTTTGTAATGTCACTGCAGTGTCTCTGACCGGGAGATCCTGGTGTTTGAGTGCTGACAGTGGCAGGATTTTTGACACTAGTCAGATAGCTAGGTCGAGTTTTGTCGCTGTTTGGAGAAGAATTCTAGCGGTCGGCTGCTCTGGCCGGTAGTTTTCCGTCGTTTCTCCGATCAATACCAGGCGAATGCCGGAGAAGTACCCTACCAAACGGGCCTTGATGCGCGCAGGATCTTACATACCCATTCCTTGTACTACCCTAACCATTTAAACACACACTTACATGCAATACACTACAAGTGCCGGGAGCTTAGAGCTTGTCCCGACTGGGGCGATGACCCGCTGTTGGGAGATACTTGGTTGAGGAAAGCCCCGCTAGCTGACGGCAGGTCGGTGCCGGATCTCGCCAAGCAGCGGGGCATGATTATCACCTTCCGAGCAAAAATATGCACTACACTTATGGGACAAATGACCTTAACAGTGGACACGTCGGAATCACTAATAATCAGACAACCGATGGATGGCACAACAAGACTCAAAATTGATTAAAATATGTGTCATTCATTTTATTTTTCAATGTATTATCAAAGAAAATCACTTCCAAGTTCATGTAGACGATCGTGTACACCAGGTACACATGGTCCCGAAGTTCGTCGAGGAAGTATTCACAAACCACTGGCTGTTGAGGGAGGCCCCTGCGGCGTGATCAAGTGTTATCTCCCAATCTGCCCGGAAGAGCGCGACGGCCATCGCCGCCGCCTTCTCCCCCTTGGCAACTGCCTTGGACGGCGCCAGCGCTCGGCCTCGCCGCGCAGCACGCGAGCGGGCGCCGGCGCCACCACCAGTGGGTGCAAACACGCAAAGACCGGTCAAAAGAGAGATTCGCATATTACGTACGTTGGTTACTACAGAAACGAGAAAGAGAAAAACTACAAATGGATTTTTTGATTGAATGTTAGTGATTCTGGTCGCGCCAGCTACTATTGTCATTAGTTCCGTACGTGTTGTGCGTGATTTTGTTCGGGAGGTGGTCTTCTCCGCTGGATGGCGAGATCCGGCGCCGACCTACCGAGACCGAGAGGTTCTCGACAGAAAATCTCAATCGAGATAGAGTAAAAAAACAACTTCACTCACGATATACAAACATTTCTTCAATACTTCATTACGAATTATTATTTGTTTCAATTTCACTCGTCATGGTTCATTCCAAAGGAACCCCTACCTTTGTAAACGCTTGTATAATAATAGACCTGGTTTAGCGATAGAAGGTAGTGAGGCATTGTTAATTCATATCATTTTTAACTCGTTCATATGCACTACTGAATTGTAAATGGTTAAAGACTATGCTGACATTCCACAGGAATAGTTCGATATTGCGAACGCTGCAGTGTCTAATTTATTACCCAAAATTCCTAAGGTATTTACGAAAAAACTTACTATCAGTTGAGAAATCGGTATGCATCAGAGTTGCTATGAATTTGATAATGTATTATGAGTTAATAATTATAAGTTAATGGTTATTGAGAAGTTTAATAATGATGAAATTAAAATTGTTTTGCCATTAAGAGTGCTATATTTTCTTACTTCTCTTGCAAGTCACCTACCGTGCATTTAAGTCTTTTATCGCATTATGATGTCAGAGTGAAAAAAACTTTTATGCACGGTGACGACACGTTTTTCACATGTTTTAAGAAAAGACTTAACATCCTGCAGACGTAGCAGCACATAGAAACACATGTTTTTATACGATCGTAGAAAATAGTTATTTTCATTATAAAAGCGCGACGTGGGAGTTTTTCAGTGTCAAGATGGAAGTTTTCGCCGAAACCGTAGGTAGAGGCACAAAAAAATCAATCGAAATATGAATATTTTTTACAACTATGTACAAATTATAATAATTGATAAAGTAAGTAAAATTATTACACTTGTACTTTCATATTGGGACTAGGTGTTTGATTATCTTAAAGCTATCTCCGGGACTAGCAGGACATTATATAGGGCCATGAATCAGGAGGACTAGGGGATACTTCTGTTTACGTCGTTACAATACTTTAAGTAATTTCTTCCACGGTAATAAGACAGTTATCTTGGTAACCGACGTCTTCTAGGAATATTAAAATTGACCCACATTACTTGCGGATAGCAATGCGCAGAATCCATCTTTTTTTACACAGTTGAACTTTTTTTTTTCTTAAGTATCAAAAAACGTTTACTTGCTTTGGCAACTTCTGAATATTAACGAGCGTTCCCTTTCTTATTGAAGCGAAATATATACAGTGAAAACTCTCAGAGAGACCAGTGCTATTAAACGACCACCCTCCTCAACGATCGATTTTTCTAGGTACGGACACTGAAACAAAATGTTGTTTGTAAATATTACACCTATCAACAGACCACCCATCGCACCGACCTTCAACCTGTAATAGCAATTTTCTTATATTACCCCTTCCAAGAGACCACTTTCAGGAACATTGGAAGAATTCTGTATACCTAATTTCTATTTAAAATTAAAATTGGGGACATTGTTAAAGGCATTCGCGCGACATGTCCGGTGCCTCAACTTCATACTCGGAGAAATCGGTGGACACACGACTTTTGAAAATCGTATAACAACTGATATGGCACCACAGCTGCTCGGTTCATATATATATTATTATAGTTTTATTTCTAATTATTATTATTATTACTATTATTACTATTATTACTAGCAGTAGTATGTTAGAAATGACAGTACCAGCAACGTGCTGAAACGGCACTATGTGGAAGATAAGTCGCGAAGGCTTCTGTCCGCATTTCCCCGATCCGTGCCACGGTGTGCCGCCCGCACCGCCGAGACGCATGCTGCGGGGAGAGGTGTAATGACGGCGCGGCGGGCGCGCCCCCGGTCACCAACTCTAGGTCTCCCGGTTCGTTACGTCGCTCCCGAAGCAGCGGCGACAGCGAAAGGAGCGCGGTAATTGCGGTTCAACAGCCATCGGCTTATGAAGCGGGATAACGGCTGACGGCCCCGACCTTCCGCGTTTTCAAGCATTGGAAATCCACAGCGGATGCATTTACTTAAGTCTGTTAACAAATCTTAACAGTTCATCTCGCAGATTTACAAGATTCTAACTTCACACAACAGACCCAATTGGTGGATTACTTTGGACGTCGAAGGTAATATACAATTAGGAAGCAAAGAACGCGAGTGGACTGTGGCGTGTAGTTCAGGTATGAGTCCGTAATAAACTGAAAAGGGATAAGAGAGGAGTCGCGATAATACGAGTCTCGCTAACCCGAGATGACCTGACGTGCGCCAAGAAACCAAACAAGCCGCGATGATCAAGAGCTCGCTCTTCACGGGTTGACACTGCGTCGAAGGTCACGTGGGCAGTGGTCGGTGCCAGCGCCAAGATCGTTGTGATCGGTTCGCGCTTTTGTATGTATGCATCTCTAATTTTAATAGTATTTGCACATTAAATTGGACTTCATTACACATAGGAGTTGAAAACTGCGTTATATTTTTTCCTGTAATTCAAGATTTTTGTCATCCGAGGTACCATCAGCCCCAATTACCTGGGATTATCGCGACTGAACTATAATCTATAAAAGTACTCATCTATGATTAAGTAGTTTCCAAACTCTGTAGTCTTTCAAACACTGCTAATTTGACTTCCTTGCGCCGCTACAACGGTGAAACTGCGGCAACAGATTTACAATCAGTGCAAGTCAGCCTTCAAGATGTACGGCACAAGAAGCAGGAAGTCGAGAGGGTTTGAATTTGGGAGTTGCGGAGGCGGACGGCGAAGCTAGGGGGGAAGGGGAGGGGCGCGACGTCCCGCCGGATGCACATCTGCATTGCAAATGGAACGCGCCTTAATAACCCTCGCGGTTATCAGGCCAGAGGCAGCGAAGGGCGGCGGCCGACATCGCTTTTCAAGGGCTCTCCGGCAAGCGCCCACATGTTCCCAAGGACGATAAAAGAATCCAATGGCCCCAACAGATGAGAAGAAAAAGGATGCTTAGTCTGGCGGGGGGGAATCCGAAGACCAGGAAGTTGTGGAAGTGAAGAAGGCAAGGAGGTATTTTCGAGGGGGCGGTGTTGATAACGGTGGCGGCAACGGTAGTGGGAACGATGGCGATGAGACGGCGATGTTTCCGTACAAAATTCGTAAATGCAGCAGATATCATTTAGATAAAAGGCAAAAGACAAGGATGCCCGGATTTCTTACCCCCTCTCACACGTGTTTTCCAAGGTGTCCTCCGGAGGTTTTTATTACCTACTCGAGAACAAGTGCATCAACCTACCGGTAGCGGTAGCTCAGTGCATCAACTCATGTCACTGCAGCGCTTCTGTCCGGGACGTCCTAGGTTCGAGTCCTAATGGCGGCAGGATTTTCGGCACTAGCTTTTCAGCTCGGTCGAATTCAGTCGCTGTCTGGAGGAGAATTCTAGCGGCCGGCTGCTGTGATCGGTAGTTTTCCGTGGTTTCTCCGATAAACCAGGCGAATGCCGGAGCAGTACCCTACCAAACGGGCCACGGAGCGCGCGATTTTTCCCCCGGCACTAGCTTTTCAGCTCGGTCGAATTCAGTCGTGTCTGGAGTTCCAAACGGGCCTAACATGCACACACTACCACATATCCTGAGCCGGTCGGAACTTGACTGCCGACTGGGGCGGTGCCCCGCTGGTGGGAGAGTCCTCGTTAGGAGAAAACCCCACTAGCCGACGGTAGGTCTGTGCAGGATCGCGCCATCCAGCGGGGGAAGATCACCGCCATCTCCCGAAAAACATGCACTACACTAACGGGAATAATGACCGAAGTAGTTGACGCGCCCGGAAACACGAAAAATCAATCAATCAATCAAATACATCAACCTATGGAGTCCTCACAATTCCCAGTACTGGTGGTTCTGTTTTCCACAGGCCTTATGGCCAGAGGGAATGTTCCTAAAATATAAGTGACTACACTTCGATTTTTCTAAAGCTGCCTGTCAAGGTCACGTACGAAAAAGGGAGGGTAGGGCAGACTCCAATAGAGATATGCAACATATGATATGATGTCATTATGTGTAATGACGTTGCAACTCCCTATTGGAGCCTGCTTTTCCTCCCCCTTCTTCGTACGTGACCCAGGCAGGCAGCTTTAAAAAAATCGATGTAAAAGCAGCAAGAATTCCTGTTCTCCGACTCTGAGTGTGGTCGAACATCCGGCCACGCCAGTTGTTAGCAAATTACTTTTGTTGTCTTCTGCAAACACATTTCTCACAATGCATATTCAAATACTACACTCCCCAAATAAATACATTAAATAAGAAAAACGGTCGCAGTAGTCGCCTTGGTTGAGTTCCTCAGGGAACATTATTACTTTCCACAGAGGTGGTGGTATTGAAAAAAAATCCATTTTATTTACGACTCGTACAAAACCAAATCTCTTAATATCATACGAGTTTTGATGATCTTGCTACACAATCCTTGGCAATAAATATTATATTAATTTCAGTGATGGGTAATCCTATGCCTAAGTGAATATTTAGTCTTAAATACAAATTTCAATGTGTATGCCGTCGTTTTGTACGATTTAGACCAATATAAAACATTACCCAAAACATAGCAACACTATTCTAAAACAACAAAATATTGCCGAACGAAACAAAGCAAAAGAAAGTTTTTGTCAACTTGAGTTTTAATCAGAAGAAAAATACTGTTGTCACGTTACCAACAAATGTGTTCGTGTTCGAAGTTGCTGTAACTACACGAGAGAATACCTTGTATGCGTTGTGATCCCATAATGTACATTCTTTACTATTGCCGCACGACAGCTAAAGCAACAACGCCCAGCCTTTCAATTCACGCGCAGACGAATGCTAACAGGCATTTTCCACTCCACTCCAGTCATTAACAATGGGTCTGCTGGGGGCGGTATAAGAGCAATGTTTTCACTACGTGGGAGCAAGTACACTGATTTACTCCATTCTTCTCGAACAAGCAACCAAACATTGCATTCAGACAGGAAACGTGTGGGCAGTATTCACACAAGAGGGTATAGGAGGACGACGCATTCGGCTTCAACTGATGCACTTTCTATTATTTGTGTAAGGGTTTCGCCTAGAAGCAACCACCGTTTTATGGTATATCTTTAATATTGAGTATTCGCAACAGTACAAACATAATACATCATTTGAGCACTTTGAGAATTATAGAAATTATTGCTACGTTATACGAGAGTATTTTACTTGCTCTTCAGCGATGTGAATGCTACGTTTTTGAACGCCATCCCGTTTGCATTTGTTTAGCAGCATTTTTGCTGCTGCAGGCCACTAGTTGTTCATTATTTAATTGGGGGGAAGACGGGAGAGGGGGGCTGCATTTCAAGTCGAGCTCCGGCCCACCCATTGCGACGTCCACATCGTACGCGCACACTGCGGCGGCGGAGCTCCTGGAGAGCCGGAAGGCCCCTCCGCGTGCCTGCAAGCCCGTAGAGACAGCGATTTACGCCTCCCACCCGCGAACGAGAGAGGAAAGTGCGCTGTTAAATGATCCGGGAAACACAGTGCGAATCCACGAGTCAATATTTTTTTATTAGCCACACGAAAAACAAAGTTTGAGTACAATGAGACCTGTCTTATTTTTATTTATACACTTCTGGCTGGTTTCTGCACGTGTTCTATGAACATGTTGCTTCAACAATGTTAGACATTTTAATGTTTGGATTTATGAAATGAAGGTTAGTACTATCTTCTTCAGACCTCTTCAAATACTGCGATAATGGTGTAGTACAAGAAAGCGTATAACGCGGTGTTGTGACTAACGAGTGGCGGTGTCATATGCAGCGGTCAAAGAAATATTTGTAGCAGCAGTGGACACACGGGTCAGTTTGGAATCTCGTGTTTTGTAAGCGTCTATAGTTTTATCCAAAATCAATTCACACATACGGATGTGTTATCCTATGAACTAATTCTTCAAATTGTCACTTCACATTGGCAGATTCTTTTAGATTTATTGAGACAATATTGAACATTTATAACTTACTGTTTACTATTTTTAACGTCAGATGACAAAGTTGGGAAAAGTGTGAACGCGCGAAGTAGAACGGTTAATTTCCAATATGCTTTCGGGTAGAAAAAGCAAAGATATCCTTGCATTGGCTCCGAAGCGCTCAATTGTGATGCAAATTAAAGGTAGTACTGAATGGAGTGGTGGAAGTTGCTTCACAATTCGTTCGGGGATGAATGCAACTTAATTCGAAAGAGGTAAATGACAATTGTACCCGTATCATTTGCAGGGAAAACAACATTTGGCCAACAACTTAAATGGATGTGCCACCTGAGCATTGCGAGGGCAAAAAAAGGGAATGTGGAACTATTCCTGCTGACATAGAGATCTAATTCTCGGCCGGGACACATTAAGAGAATATAGGTCTCCTTTCGTATTAGAATTAGAAAATATTCTAGGGAAGGTTCGGGCCATTATGGAAAGGGTAATAATTAGGTAGTTGGAGAAACAGTACTAGTGAATAGTAAGCAGTACGGAGTCTAGACCGATTAGCAAATGAATACACAAGTGAGGTCATTTCGATGTAAATGAGTATGTGTATGCGGAAAGGAAGCTTAGAGGCAGAGTTGCGGGCGATTATCTGTAGAGCTGTTTCATTTCAGGTGCTGAATATGTTGGTCTGGAGGGAGAAACGCATGACGTCCTAGCCTGGCAATAATTAGCTTTGAAAAAAATTTGTTTGAGTTGTGGGTATTCGTTTTCTGACGAAAGGTTTTCTCCCTTCATGATCTTTTTCTCAGCTGCATGGTCTCTTTCGCGGTATTAATGCGTTGAAGAATTCATCTGAAGTGAATACTAATGGCTAAAGGTTACAAAACGTAGGACCTTGGTTTTGTAATGGCTAAAAGAAATTCGGCCTAGCCACATTTTGTAACGTTTTGGAGAAATAAATAAAAATGGAAAGAAGCCAATTCTATCATTACAGGCATTATTAAATGTTGAGAAGATTCGAACAATAATTGTTCTGACAATAACAAGTATCAGAAAGGATAATCATCAGGCATCTATTTGTGAGATATAACGAAATTATTAACGAACAATAATATTTATTAAATATTCAGGCAAATTATTTGCCTGAAGTCACTGCCTGGGCGCACTTGTGTAAATAATAATAATTACCGCTCTATAAATAGCATAAAAATAATGTAATATGGACAATCGTCAAGCACCAAACCATATCTGTAGAAACAACCTAGCACAAAACTTAACGATCGAAGAGAGGATTGTTTGATAATCGCGCTGCCTTGAGTTTCAGAAGTACCTACAGCATACAACGTGCATCCTTATTTTAGTCAGTTTTAATAGAATTTCAATTATTTAAGCTATCGTCTTGAAAACTCAGTACTAGACCAACCTATCAGTGTTACTCAAGATTTTTTTTGTAATATGTCTAATTCGTTCAGGCAATTCAACAAATTGCAAAGATATTCAGCATCCTCGAAAGAGTTGCAACAAAGTTTTGTTGGGCACTCCTGGTCGTTAAAGCTCGCCAGTGAAGTTCGTTCATACTGACGAAAGTGCAGAAAGCAATTTAAAATTCATTAAAGGAAATCAACCAAGTACACAGCAAGGCCGCTCTGTAAAACATTGGAAAGTAGGTTACAAAATATGTATTTGAGTGCAGTATGGAGCAGCGAGTTAATACCTACCTTGTAAAATGCCATTCAAACAGGTTGTAAATCATTCGCGAAAGTCCGTCAATTCGCTGCCACGTCAGATTAATATTCTAACTAATTTTCTCTTCCTGAAACGATGTTACAACTCAGATTCTCTACTGCCACAATTTTACAGGGAACCAACAGAATTACTGCAGGGCATTCTGCGTAACTCCAGTGGCAAACACGTCAAGAGTGTGAAATAGGAAGTCAACGTTAAATCTGGGTAAAAAGATCGGCAAATATATTCAGAATGTTCACTGACATTATGATTCGTCTTACGAGAGTCTGATCATGTTGGAACATGAAGTCCTTTTAATAGCAATCCAGAAATCCCTTGGAGGACCTGAACAAAAAACACCCTTGCGTATGCATAAATCCCTCCATAATCCTCGGTTGGCGCAAGGCAGCCTCTCTTTCGTTGTTGAAGGCGATGCCGTCATGCGTTCGATATAGGTGACAGTTGATGTTTTTCAAGCCCCATAGCGTCACATGTGGAGGACATAAATTGAACGTTCTAGAGCTGCCATTGCTCTCACATCCGCCCACCAACATGCCAACTTATCGGTCAAGTGAAGGTAAGGCGGAATACTGGATAGGGACACTTCCCATAAGCCTTTGGAGACAAGCTCCGCCCTCAACGGATTTTTATCAAGCAGTTCATCTGAAGGTACGAATTATAACAGTGGTGCATATTACATTTAACCGAACATGTGTTTCGAAGAACGTTGATAAAGCCAAGGGTCTTTTATTAGCAATACACAAAGCCAGTTTACAATTAAATCTTTATTGCTGTTACCTTCTTTGAACCTTAGCTTTTTAGAACGTTATAGAAAGCCTATAGCGTTTTTCTTCTTTAGAAGGGAAGGAGTACTTACCCACGTGCGCGTCGACATCCGCGGCGCGGAAGGCTGGGACGGAGGCGTGCAACGTCACCCACTGCGGCGACGGCGGCCGGCCCGCCCCCGCGCCCACCGCCGCCGCCGCCGCCCGCGCCGCCTCCTGCGCCACGGGCAGCGCGGGCAGCCAGCACGAGGCGCCGGCGGGCGGCGGGGGCGGGGGCGTGGGCGGGGGCGAGGCGGTAAGGGGGACGAGGGGCCGGACGGCGTCGCCGTTGAGCACGCGTCGCGCCATGGGCCGCTCGCCTGAGTGCGGCGGCTGGGCGCCGCCACCGGGCCGCGCACTGCAACACACCCCACAGCCAATCAGCATACAGCATTCAAGCAACTGGTAACGTTAACGGTTATAAATAACGTAACGTTGAATATTGTATGAAGCTCAAAGAGAGATTTGCACAATGATTACGCTTACAAGATGCTGACATCTGGTTACAATAGTGTCTCGTAGTGCAACAACAGCACAAACGTTCTCGCATTGGAAAAAGTTACTACATAAAATTGAAATATTGTTATTCCAGCCCTATTAACAACTTGGAAAAGTCCAATTCAAATGAAGCGCGTGTTGTGCATATCTGCGTTTACTTTGATAGTCAGGAATAGTAGTAATTTCTTACTTTTTCAAATGAAACAAACATGAATGAATGTATGAGTGACAGTTTCCGGGCTGGTAGGCCGTGGTCCAGTTGGCATTTTAGAGCCAAACGCTTCGTCCACGTCTGCGGTGGACATCTTCAGTGGCGGCAGCGCCGTCGGGGTAGTCTCCGGGTGGGCGGCTGGCTAGCGACTGACGCCGACCGCCCAAGACTTATTAAGTCTTGATTACCGAACCGAGTCACGATAACTAACAATTATTTGCAACAAAAACTATGATTCGTCTGTCAGACGTCACGTGACAATGGTCGGGTCCGGTTATCTTTAAGCGACGATTTGCAAAACTTAATTTATTTATTATAAATGGCACATCGTTCATTAATAATAAGCTCAGCACCGCAAATAGCTGTCATCTGTTAATTGTTTTATCACGCAAACCACTTAACGAGAATGAGTTACATGGTTTTGTGTTGGCAGCGATCGCTGCAGTTGTCATGCCACATTAGCTTGGACACCGTTGAGCAGAAGGGCGAAGCGAAGCAAGAGAAGAAATAAAAGAGGAAGACATAGGTTTTCACACAGCCCAATTCAGTGTGCTCTGTAACGGATTAAAATGTTTTCTGAACATTCTTATTCTGGGTAGTGAAGCTCTGGCGCAACAGGGATCGTTTTTATGCTTTAATCCGTTTATAATTAATATTAGAAAGAACAAGATTTGTATTAAAAATAAATAGCTCAATAAAATCAACAAATAGCTAGAGTAATTAAGATTTCGTCGCAACAATTTAACAGTATAATCTGTGTGATAATGAAAAATGAACGAACCATCCACTATTTTGCGATGTTATTAAAATACACATTTTTACATGACAAAGGTCTTTATAAATGAACTATAAATTCCATGTGTTCGACGAAAAAAGAAAATTCACACGAACACGGCCAATATTAAAAAGTTTTTTTTTTTTTTTTTTTTAAACCAGAGTAGATTCTTCTAGATACAAAAAATACGCACGTAAGGCGAATTTTGCAGAGGAGGAAAGCAGCAGCATGGAGTCGTTGAAGGAAAGTCACTTCCAAAGAGAACGTATCTCTTTGCCCTCGCATGTGCAGAGAGCGGAACTGCAGGAACAGTCGACAAATTGCACTCATGTTTGCATTCTCAATACCGGAATCAACGTGAATACTCCACTTCACTTATCTCAAGTCTATCTCGTTATTCCACTTTTACATGTTCTCGGGGTATAGGAACAATTTGCAGTAATGCAGACACATTTTACTTAAATACTACTAAGACTGCTGACAGGGCATTATCAGCATAACCCGAAGTCAGGGAGATAACGATTAGGATCAAAGCTATCTTGTTTTCAATGTTATAGCTCTTGAAGCACAGACTTTCCATACATTCCAATGACTTCCTACCCAATCTGGAGCAGAGCGTTTAGCGGCCCAGCGACCTCGCGCTCGAGAGAACACTTCAGCAGGGCAGCAGTCGCCGGCGCGTTCTCGGGTCAAGTCCCGGGCGCGGGGGCCTCGCCTAGCGAAAGGGCACGGGTTCGAGCCTCCGACGGTCAGCCGCGGGGTGGGCCGGCGCTGCAAACGCGCGCTCCGCCGCGGCGAAAGGCAGGAGGCGAAGCGCTTGCGGTTGACGCTAGTGCCCTGCCCGGCCAATTCGCAACCGAAGGTGCACAAAAGAAAAAATCAATTTGTGAAACCAAGAAGTGGAACGAATCTAACAGTTTAAACGCTGAGATGGAAATACTTAAAATTAATACAACTTTATACATACGTTATAACCAAATCAATTGAAAATCTTTTTAATCAACAATTTTTCAAACAACTTTTTAAGGCTGTTCAATGTGTGTGTTTTGTTAATTACTGTACTAACAAGTGACTATATAAAGAGTAATCTTAATGAAATATATGGAACTCAACATTTCCTCGATTCCGTTCTTGTTTCCTCCGACTCTTCATGAATTTTTCTGTAACAATTCTCTTTAGCACTAATAGAATAAGATTTAAAAAATTCGTTAGGATTCAAATGTCACAAAAACAGTAGTAAGTTAAAAGTAAATTTTTTTAATTTTGTTTTCGGTATTCCAGGTTTTGGATGCCCCAAACATTATAGGTCCTTTGGGTTCAGATCTTAGACAGCAAATCTATCACTGCGGGCTCTGCGAGTCTAATTTTGGTCAATGCATTCGGAACTCGCGATGAATAAAGCGGATTCACGTGTGTTCTCATAGCTTTCTCCATTTCTTTTTCCCGTAATCCCACAGTTTGTACACACATAGATAAATCTCATCATCATCATCATCAATAATTAATTTTACTTTTGCTAAAGTAGTGCACACGATACTCCAGCCGCCAATCTAAACCCCGTGTAAATATGTAGAAATTTAATCGGAATCGCTGGTCATATAAGACACGGATAAAGCAGTGAGAAACAGTCACCTCCCAAATGCGCAAAATTGAGTGTGGGAGAGTGAGTCAAACTTTTCAAAATGGAGTTATTTTCCGAGCATCCGAACTCAAATATTTGTATTATGTTATTTTGTATTTTATTTATATTATTTAAAAATTGGTGATGACGGCAAAGCCGTCGAAAGCCGGCTCTCTGAATAAATCTATAGAGTTGACGAAGATGACTTCAATTATTTCACCAATAATTTCCCAGCAAATAAAAAATTAGCAAAAAATTACCCTCTATTATTGTTTTTAAGAAACAATAACCAATATTCTAACCCTCTGAGCAATCACCCTGACTTCTAATGATCCTTCTCCCAATTCCCCATTTCCACAGCAATGAAATTTACTGATTTTTTTCAAGTTTGCCATGTTTTCCAGAAAATGGCTACACTGATTGCAAGTAAAATTATTGTAAAAACGTGTTGAAAACAGGATATTTATATACTTTTTTTCTGTTTACATATTGTATGTACTAACTTTTTACAAGAGAATAGTCAATTCAATGTCACGCGTTCTTCGGTTGGAAGTTACGTGCAATGTAAGCCATGAACGCGATCTGCTGGGAGAAGACCCCTGAGCTGAAAGGGAATGGAGATCGTGCTCACGGAGCTGACCTCTCTAAGGCGGAGCGGCGCGGTCGAAAAGACTGCACCTGCTGCCAAGGTGAGCGAAGACCAAATAGAAAACCAAATATATACACTTTTTGGCTATAAAGGGAAGATCGTAAGTAAGCTAAGAACAATTAGAAGAGAAAAATGGAAGAGCAATGTGTTGCATTATCTTTTGTTGGAACGATAAGCAACTCCCTGGCAACTTTCCAGCTGTTTCACGGCGATCTAGTTATACCTTCTATTGAAACGTTAAAATTGGAAATAAATATTAATATGTATTGCACGTTAATAGTTTTTAGTTAATCGAGAAATGCAAAATCACAAGCAATTCATGTTATGATGGTATACTTTTTGTTTACTTGTTATTCGTGTACAAACTAAACTTACGTCCCAGACAAAGAACATTTACTTTGAAAGGAGAACCCGTTCCATACAACGTTACAAACGAATAGAGCCGCATTTCTCGAGATCTGCAATACGCAGGGGATTGTCTGCATAAAGCTGAAGGTAGTTGGCTAGTTTTGAAACGTGAATTATTGTAAGTCTTCGACTTGCACTCTCTCGTGGGGAAAGTCACCTTACGGTAACTGTTCTGATCCTGGAGAATGAATGTGTGCTTCTTACGAATACCCATTAAGCATTCAAAGCGTTTCCTTCCAATTATACTGGTGTTTTTAGTATTGATTCGTAATTATTAGTAATCGTAAGCTCATTCGTAATTATGTAACAGTAAGTTAACAGTTGCACCCACCGAAAGATAAATGCTGAATCAAGAAACACGCGCATTTCATATTTTTATTTGAACGTGCCCCGTGCAACAGATAGTGTTATAAAGCGTGTGTTAAAAATATAGTGTTATAACAGATAGTGTTACAAACTTTAGTGTTATAAATATGTAATTACTAACTGTCTGCATGATCACATGGCAACCATCAAACGGAACATTTTCTGATTAATAAGTAGGGTAAAAAATGTGTTAAACCTTAATTTTACTTACTTTTAAAGAAAATATGGTTATCTGTGCGTTTTTTCCAAAAAAGTGGACAATATCACATTAAGACACTTAACACACACACACACACACACACACACAAATAAAGAAGCAACTCAGAGCTAAACAGGTGAGCAAAATATTGCTTGTCTGCAAGCACGACAATATACTAGTGTTTCTCTTAATCATCCGGTATATATAATACGTATTGAACCGCGGAGTTAGATCGCTATCATCTGAGCACGCGGGGCCCAGAATAAGCCGTGAAGCACAAGTCGCATAACTCAAATTAGCAGCGATCTCTTTCTCTCTGTGTGTGCGAGAGGCGTCTTTTTGCCGCGCCCTAACACCAGCGCAGCGCGGCGCGGCGGCCGTTGCATAAAGTCGTACACAAGTGCCGACGCCGACCGGCATCCAACGGGGCCGCTTTCTTGTGTCTTTCAGAAACCGAAGGCAATAAAGCACGATTTCTTTTTAAAAAACCGCCCCCCTTAGCGGCCGACCGGAGCGAAAGGAGGGTGTGTGTATGGAACGACGTAGGGGCGGGGCCGGGTGGGTTGGAGAGACGGGAAGGTGGAGGGGTTGGAAGGAGAGAGGAGGCCAGGCGGCCCGGGGGCCAGGGCAGGGCAGGGCCGGGCGGCGACGGCGGCAGGCCGTTGCATAAGGCCCACGTCACAAAGAGAGCATTTCTCTCCGTAAGCGGGCACGCGGTATGTGCCCTATGGAATGAGGCGCATTTTCCCGGCAAGTTCAGCCAGCGTTCACTCCGCGCGCATCCAGACACGCTACCGCGCGCGCTCGCGGGAGAAAGCGAAATCGGGTGAAAATGATCTAGGAATCGCTTCGCGCCGCCTGCACTTTTACGTAATGCGACGAAAATCGTGAAGCACATGCGCCGGCAACCACCCCCGCCCAGCCGCCACCACGCCTTGTAGGTCAGTCTGGACACAATCGATCGAATCGAAATTTCAGGATCGCGGCTCGAGTGTGGGGCAAGGCCGCTCGTATCCCATATGCCCCGCGCGGCGGCTTTCGACGCCTTGTCAGAAGGCGCGTGCTTCGGCCGGCGCTGTCCGTGGCCCCCTCCAACAATGGGGGCGAGATAAAAGCGAAGCACAACGCAACGCGGGGGCCGGCGGTGGGCCGTGGAGCGGCGCTGTTAATCCCGACGCTGCAGAAACCATTGTCTCGCGCCGTGACTAAGCGGGATTGGGCATTTTACGTAAGTAACGTTCGCGACCACTATCTGCCGTTAGGAAAACGCAGAAACAGTGCCACGGTTGAATCTGATATTGTTGTGAACTTCGCCAAGTTATCTGCCGAAAAATGCATCCATACTCGACATTTCGTTCAATCACAACCAAGTCATGCTACATACGTGACATACATTTTCCCATTCGTTATTGGTTGAACAACCGATTTTTTTAAATGAAAAATAGTAGCTACTTACAGGCAAGTCACAAGATGTGGTTGTCCCGGAGGTATCCGGGAATAGCAAGCACGTTGAAGGAGTTACAGGAAATGGGTCTTTGCGTAGTTGAGATGAACAGGAAAATATTTCTTCACCAGATGAAGGTTGAAGTCGTTATCTCAAGAAATATTTCTGGTACATGAGTAGCATAGATGCTGCGATCGTTATATGTTTCGGTTCTCGTCTGTTTATACGTCAGGGTGTAGCAACTTCGGTGATAGAGAACGAGTTGTCGATGATGTATAGCACGCACTGAAGGTTTACAGTGGCTTCGCTAGCTAATTTACAAATAGTGACATAAATTTTATCTTAAATAACATGAATACTATTGCTGTCTGTGCCAATTGCCTTCCAGTGGAAAGAACTATCTATAGGTCTTCCTCGTTATCTGAATGTGAATTGTTCACTATTTATCATACTTTTAGTAGGGAGCGTCTTAACCTGGGTTCAACGTCTCTATGATACATAACCCATTTCACCAAGTGATCGGTATAGATAACAAATGTCTTTTGGGAAATGGGTACCGTAAATGTATAACGAGAACAAAACTAGTTTGAAACTTCTAACGCTAAATCATAACAAATGCACACATAAATCTGCCCCGAACAAGTAAAATACTTATCAGCAAGACAATTTATAACACAAAAACGCATCATTTCTGTAAGGAACAGTTTACATTGATAAATAACAATTTTATAACACCTAAAGTGCTTTTTTTTATGAAGTTCTAGTAATTCTAGTTGTAGTAATATTTTCTAGTAATCATTCTAGTAACGTAGAGTTCTCGTAATCATTTGCAAAAATTAAAATGTCACAATTTGCTCTGAGGAATTCGACTCAGGACGATTGTCCATAAAAGAACATAGAGGAAGAAGCGTCAGCTCTTCCTGAAACATATTTCTAGAAATTACCATCATAACATTTGTTGAAATGTCATAATATTTATTGAAATAAAATGAGAATCACATATTTCTCCACGTCCTTCGAACTTGATAACCCTGCCGAGACATGACGCGATCCGCGAGTATCTTAAATTATGGAAGTCTCTTCACGAATAACAAGGTGTTTCTGACATTAATATCTAATTTAGTTTAGTTACAGGATGCAGTCAAATGTATTAATGTTGCACATTTTTAATTACAACATTTCAGAGATACTGAAAACGGTCAAAGAGACTGGACTAAATTTGAAGAATTCCTCTAAAACCAGAACAATCTTAATAATTAAGTTAATTTCAGTCCCGGGCGCAAAGGTATTATCGATGTAAAGGCTGGAAATATCGTCGACGCATCCAAAAATCTTTTTTGGTGGAGAAATGTTAACGAAATCGATATAGGATAACTATACTGAATAGAAAATAAATTAGCAGAAAATAAAATGAATGTGAAAGCTAGAAATCGAAGGGTTACTCACTGAACATACCAGCGAGCACATCTGGAATGAGTTGTGAGTAAAAAAATGTTAAAATAGCGTAAGGTTATAAAAATGTAAGAGCACGAATAAGTGACTTGCAAATTTCGAAAATTCCCTCTCAAACTTCACACTGCAAGCGCAGTGCAGAACCAGAACGTAACACGGACGGACGGCGGCTTGCATTCGCGGTCGCTGTTAACTGATCTAGAGTATAACACTCGGCTTGAATTGGCAACAAGTGCTCCATAACCCGCCCTCTGCGGTCGGCCAACGCCCGACGCGCGGCGCCGCGCCGCCAGGTCGGGAACGGGCGGCGGGCCGGCCGCGCTGCCGGCGCACGATCGGTCGCCGATGTAGAAGGGCGACCCGCGGACGCCGCCGTCGGGCTCTCCCTGGCAGGTGGGCGTCTCCCGCGGCCGTTGCTTCGCCCAACAGAGCGGGGTTCACGAAGTCAAGACCGCTCGCTCTCGAGTCGTGAGTGAGTACGTTTTGATTTTAGGCGCACCATCTACCGAGGTAACAAGTGAGGTAAGTGTATGCATTTTATATCCCGGGAGGTGGCGATGATGCTCTTTCCTTTATAAAGTAAGTTCCAGTGGCGACCTACACCCCGAGGAGGGTCTATACCCCTTCAGGTACCTCGCTGGGGGAGGTACCACCCCCTATTGGGACAGTTTCTAGTCGCCTGACTGGTCTCCCAACATGTGTTGTAGTGCATGTAAGCGTAATGTGTGTGTAAGGGGAGAGGACACGGATGGAAAGGAAAAGATCGCGTGCTGTCCTTGGTTCATGTGAGAAGAGTCCTGCTCTGGAAAACGTAAAATTGATAGGTGAAACCACGAAAAACTACAAATTAAAGCAGACTTGGATCGGTAGTCTTCTCCAGAAAGTGGATGATTTACCGCCATTTCGGTAGCTAGTACCAAAAAAACACTAACACTGCCGGAATTCGAACCTTCGCACCTCCAAGTTAGAGACGTTCCAGAGGCAACGGTGTTGCTGCTTAGCAACTTTACCTCTGTGCTAATCGCCTTGTTTTCATTTGTGAGATGATTGTCCTTGGACACAATTGACACGGCAGAAGGGGGCGACCCGCAGACACGGCACTAGATTTCAAATTCGAAATTTGTCGAGCGCAAAACCGTTTTGCTGTAGGATTTCTCTAAATTCTCCCGTTTCCCCTGCCTCTGATTCCATCACTACTTCATCAGCATATGTTTTCATTCCATTCATTTAGCCACTAAATCGTTGTTTTATCCAGTCATCGGTTCTGAAAACACAATCATAATAAAAGATCCAGGGATTAACGAGCCTGAGGTAGCATCATCGCTAAAGCTTTCAATTCATCTTGAGCTTTCTTGTGTTGGCTTTAACATGTCAAAAGTAAAATTCGAATGTCAGAAAAGAAATTTTGACTACACAAAATGCTTGTTACTGCACAATAATTTAATTGATGAAATTAGGAAATATC
The DNA here is from genome assembly GCA_964035755.1 of Teleogryllus oceanicus. Lineage (NCBI taxonomy): Eukaryota > Metazoa > Arthropoda > Insecta > Orthoptera > Gryllidae > Teleogryllus > Teleogryllus oceanicus. Next base: position 123,676,558 of record CAXIVR010000007.1, read on the forward strand.
TTAAAATTACATAAATGCACGGGACATTTCTGAATACAAGAGAAAATGGTAAAATGTGACGTGAATATAAGCACCGACGTCCAATTACAGCAACGAACTACAAAGCAGATGAAAGAGGTGACAATAAGAGATCAATATTAAAATGGGTCCCTAAACACACTGTACGGTTGCGTGGTGAATATAAGAAGAGAGAACAAATAGTTCATATCATGAAGATCATTCTAATAAAGTATGAGTCGAAACATTAGTATTATAATCATTCTGAGGAGAAATAAAAGACTTGCGAATTACTTTACGATATATGTCGGCACCCACAGGACCACCCATATATTGGCAGCAGGGCACCCACAGGACCAGGGCATCTCATGGTATACCATGATGGAGATGTACACATCTTCAATCGCAGCAAACGACAGTATCCTACACTTAATTCCTACATCGGAATACAATGAAAAAAAAAATGAAGTTGACAGTGTGGAAACTGCAAGTTCAATAACTGCATTACACAAGACATCCAGTATGCATTCGTAACAAAACTTTATCACACAATCTGCTCACATTAAACATAATTATTACTTCGATTATACTTATTTCAGATATAGAAGGAGCGAGCGCAGAATTCAATCACCAGGTGCAAAAACGCTTTGGGGATACAGAGCAATCAGACCCAAGTCTAGCGTTGCGAACACGTCGCGTTGAGCTTTCTATTCATGCGAAGTGTGCGGAGAGCCTTGCGTTACGCGTCGTCGCATTCACTCCCCTCCCGTCGCCCGCGTTCCGCGCGCCAAGAGGAGGTTCTTTATTTTGACATGTCACTTCGCTCCTTCTACCCCGCACGTAATAGTCTCCTTTGAGACGCTTTGGTTTTGTGCCGAGCGACCGAAAGGCCGATAAATGTTTTAGAGCTCTGCCGGTCAGCGTCATAAGCGACGTTTCATTCGAGTCCACTTCCGTCAGCTGATGGCTAAAACCTTGTACGGTTTCAAGTGGTCGGTAGCATGAGTGCGGTTGTTACTGACATAACCATGCCTGTATGCATTTTTCTTTTACTCGTAGAAAATAAACGCTATTTTAACGTGATAAAAATGAGAACGACTATTAAACAGAATTCACAAATTACACATACCATGTGTACATAATTCTTACGTATACTCCTTTTCTCAAACCATCCAAAACGTACTTGCAGCCAAAACAGGATACCGCTTCAAATGCAAAGAAACAAGGGTCGCGATTTCACGACACTTTTTGCACGCTTCGGCAAGAGAGAAAGTTGCATGAAATCTGATTATGAATTGGAACACTTTATGAATTAGAATCTAGGTATTCACGTAATATTTAATTGCATGAGCAAGAAATGGCACCTAACATGCGAACAATTCTAGCTGGCACTTCCCACATTATACGTAATCAAAAAATGACAGCGGCAGAACGTTGGCTTTTTGAACGTTAAGGTAGTGAAGGTGAACATCGAGGTTCATTTCCCATTGCCCCAGAATCCCGGGTTAATTTCCTTCCGTGAGAACGTGCGGTCCTGGAACTGCCAAACTTTACGCCACGGTCATTCGTATGAAGGAATAATGGTTTCAAACTGTTGTTGCAGAACATTTTAGAAACAGATATTTCAAAAAAATGTTTTCAGCAATTCATGTCTATATAAAAACAAATCAGGCATATATAAATATATACAGATACAATCGTCTAGGCAAGATGCCTCGAAACATTCAGACATCCCTCATTAGCTGAGCAGAGTTAACAAAACCGCTTCTCGCCCTCACTTCCCTCACTATCATTGACGAGGCGTAGCGCGAACCTGTACGCTGTCTCGCCTACTGAAGCCGCTGAAGGGAAGGTGGAGGCAGAGACTGTGCTGAGGAGACGAAGCTGCGAGTGGCGGAGAGCAAGACAGACGAAGTTGCGAAAGGAAGAAAAAAAAAGGTGGGTGAAGGAAAGGATGCGTTGATGGAGGCAGAGAAGGAAATGGAGTCCGTGTTGGCGGCGGCGGTGTGATGATGCGGAAGGTATATAACGAGGAAGAGGTGACAAAGAATGATGCATAGAGGCAGGAGGTGGAACCGCAGACAGGAATAAATGAAAGTGGGAAAGAGGATACAGACACTATATCCTTGGTGGGGGGAAAAAAAAGGGGAAAATGGAGGGGGGCGGAGGAAAAAAGGAAAATGAGGCGGTAATGCTAGAGTAGTCAGTGAGGATGAAAGGGCATTGGTGGTTGAGAAGGAGAATGGGGGGGAAAAGGGGGAATCAAGAGAAGCGTGTGGAGAGGGAAGAGGCGGAGGTGAAGGCCGCGAGCGGGGGGGGGGAAAGTCCCGGCGCGCGGGCACTACCGCCTGCTGCCTCCCTGCTCTCTCCCGCAAATTGCCCGTATTGTTTGTCGCTTTGTGCGTGCTGCTGACCCGTTTGCCTTGCGTATTCACGCACCGACTCGTAAATTTCGCGCTTTACACCGCGCACAACGGCGCAGAGAGAGCGCGCCCGCGTCCAATCGGGACGGCGCGCGTTGGCGCCTGGAAATGCCCAAGCCTCGTGACTTGCCCCTCTGGTAGAGGACGGGACGGGTACACGCAGCCCATGAATTCTCTACCTTCTCTGATAATGCACACAAATGATGCTTCCAATTACTGTTTAAAAAAAACTTAATGCAAAACCCTTATGTGTTATCTACATTCGCATTTGCACACATTATGAGTGGAAATGGTCGACAAATTACTCAGAAATACTCAATGTATCTTTCTTTTCATGGATGAACCAATGAAACAATATTTCACGTCCAGGTCACCAAAAATAACAGTTTAAAAAAAGCACATTCACTTTAGATATAAATACTCCAAAACAATGAGAAGAGAATTACGTATAGCCCTTCCAACAGAAATATTTATTGTACTGTTGTTGGCTAAATTGAGATATTTGATGCAAATCTTTGCTACAAACCATGATAAGAAGAAAACATCGGAATGGTCACGTTTCATAAAGGTGCAATGAACTTTATTCATCATAATCATGTGATACGCATTCCATCTGTTGTAAGTAAATGCTCTCCGTGGCAACCAATCCATTTTCCGAGCCCGAAGCTCCAATTAAGGCGCGACCGTAGATGGCCCGCTGCGAGGGGCCCGTGCCGGTGACCCGCTGGGAAGAGCTCATACATAATGAAACGCACACCAAACCTAAACGCGAAAGTTGGATGCCATGTTTTTTTAATGGAACCATTCACAAAGATGAGTATCAACGTAAACCCTGGACGTAAACACGAAATTTGTGACCTCAAAGCTTTCACGACAAGTTAACATGATTCGAGAACACCACACTATCATGTAGAGCAGGAACTGAAGAACGTTTAACGTTTTCGTTTTACAATGTCTGCTTATCACGAGGCTATCCTATTTTCCATGCCTATTCATTCTACCCTTTGAATTCGCAGGCATCTCTGTTCATTTCGTGTGACTCCGTCATACATTCACACATACATGCAAATATTGAAACATACTCCCCATGTCTTGACCCATGAAACACTCCCCTAAATAATTCATCACATTTACTTCCCTTTCGATTGTACGCAGATAATTTATTGTACACAATTTATAAGTTAGTACAATTTATAAGTTAGCCTGGATGATAAGAGTCCTGTTTTACGTTAAACTCAAATGCGTTTTTCTTTTCCCGACGTTTTCTTTGAGTATCCGAATTACGCCGAATTACCTCAATCGGTGACTCACCTCGTCACCAATCGGTGACTCATAGTTGACACTCCGGTGTGAACGGTCCCGCGACTTCCGTGGCCGTGTCTAGCTCGGAACTTTCCGCGCCCCACACGCTGCGGATCTACCGCGCCGGTCTGTGCGAGCCTTAAGGCTCATTCACAATGCAATCACAAACATAAGCATAACACATAGACATAGACATTAACATAAGCGAAGAGTTGGCGTATTCACAATGTCAAACATAAACATAGGCAAAATAAGAGTTTCTATTGGCTATGAGGCATTCTAGTTTACTATTGGTTGGATATGAGAATCGATTTCGAGATATCAAAACAAATATGACAAACACAACCACGCAGCACACAAATAGTTCGCCTATCGACTTCGATACTCGATTTTGAGTTATCGAACTGTGATTGGCTCATTCCTTATGTCTGACATAAGCATAAGCACAGAAGCTTGAAGCTTGCAAGCTCTTAAGTTAGTCTTTTATGCTTATGCGAACGCATTGTGAATGAGTCCACTTGTAGACGTAGTCCTAACTTTTATGTTAACGCCATGCTTATGCTTATGTTTGCATTGTGAATGGGCCTTTAAAGGTCTGGCTCCGGTTTCATTTGCAGTTAGCAGTGTACGAATAATTTTAATTTTAAAATCACATAAATTGTGGAACCCAACTGCGAGCTGCCAATGAGCAATCACAAATTTTATATTTTGGGAAGGAATCGCTGAACGCAATACGTGGGTCATAGAATTACGTACAAATAGGATGATTTACAACGCGGAAAATGAAGCCCCAAAACCTTTGTTGATGACAGATTCAATTTATTCCCATACTTTTGATACCTGTGCAAGAAATTTTCGTCATGCAGCGGAACGAACCTAAGCGGTGGCGGCGGGAGACTATTGAGGTCCGCAGCCAGCGCTTAGCCGACGCGAAAGTCGCCGCAGGACGTCCCGCACCGCCCCGGCGCTCTTAATTTCATTACGATCATTATCTCATTGCAGCTCTATTCCGTACAAGCATGCGGTTAGCAGTTCCCGCTGGATCAATTTATCAGCTCAGACACACACACACACCACCTTTCAAACTACCTTTTAACCCCATCGCCGTATAAATATCAATTTTCTCATTTATCTACTTGTTTTATGTAACAGGCTTAGAAATCATAAATGTGAGTTACAAGATATTCAAGCTAATATTCAATCATTTTGATGTAATTAGTAAAATGTCATTCTGCAGCTAAAAGAAATTAGATTGCATTTTAAATCTGCAGTGATTTTCCATCCACAACTGCAGTTCATAGCCGAACATTGCGCAACTAAATAAAACGTGTAGCCTCGTAGTGCAATCCAGACTGCAGAAGACGTAAAACACTGTATACAATGAGAATAACCCCAACGCCAGAACGTTGATGTTCGTCGAATGTTTAAGAGCGCTGTATGTCTTACACAGCAAAATAATTTGAGCTTCGACCCAACTCGTCTTAAGGAGTCCATAACAACAAAACATCAGAACTGTCGACATGGGTTTTTATACCAGCACAAAAGCATTTCACGGGCTGGCAGTTCCATTCACAGGAGTCACGAATCTGGAGCAGGTTCCTCCAGAGGAGAGCGGGGGCGCCGGCGCCCGCCTGCACGACGCAGGTCACCGCTACAACAACGCAACAGCTCCCGCTGACCTCGCTCAGACACTGCTACAACCGCCAAGCCACAACCGCAACAGCAACCTGTAAAGTCACCTCATCGAAAGATAATGGCGCATCATCCACAGCTAAGACCGTCACATCCACATGGAATGCCGCGTCATCAGAAGGTACGGTTGCCTCAGCCACTATAGCCAGTCTTAGCCTCTGCTACACCGCTTGCACTGGCCTCTGCAGGCTGCTACTGCTGCATTCACCGGCAACGTCTCCCTCATCTCCACCGCTGGTATTCGATATGTTAATTGATTGATTATGCTTCACGTCAACGGCTAGGGGCATTAGTTCCGCAAGTGTAGTGCTTGTTTTTTCGCAGGACGTGGCAGTGATCTTTCTCCACTGGACGGCGAGATCCGGCGCCGACCTACCACGTCGGCTAGCGGGATTTTCCTCAACCGGGTATCTCCTACGCGCAAGGCATCCCCCCAACCGGAACATGCTCTAAGCCTGTCCCGAACTCCCGACATGTGTGGTAATGTAGTGCGTTGAAGTGTTAAGTGTGTGAGGATATGTCAAGGAAGATGACATGTCGCGAAGATCCCGCGAGGTCTGTGACCCTTTTGTTAGGGTATTGCTCCGGCATTCGCGTGGCGCTGATTGGTGAAACCACGGTAAACTACCGATCAGTGGAGCCGACCACTACAATTCTTCTCCAAACAGCGGCTGAATTCTAGCTGTCCAGCTAGTGTGTTAAAAATCCTGCCATCGTCGGGACTCCCTGTCAGGGGCACTGCAGAGACACAACCGGTGCTCTGAGCCAGCCATGCCGGTCCGCCGTTCCCGTCCCTGGCGCCGGCGCAACGCCCCCCGCGCGCCGAGGTCGCGGCCACCGCGCTCGCTTTTTTCCTCCTCCTTCCTTCTTCCCCTCGCGCGCCCCGCCCTGCATCCTTGCGCCCGCCGATTCGAGAGGAACGAGCGGCGGGACGCGGCCAGCTGCTGCCGCCGGACAACCAGGAAGGGAGTGTCCGCCACCGCCGACACCGCCGCTCCGTGATCTGGAGCAACTATCACCGAGTTCGTAGTCGCCGGGGCGGAGGTTAAACGCGTTCCCTTCTAGCACAGCGGTTGTACAGACGGCGCGCCGGCGACGGGGTGGCGGTAGAGTGGCAGCAGGGGCGGCAGTGGCGACGGCGGTGGCGCAAGTGATGTGGGGGACGGTGGTACTGGTTGGTTGATTGATTAACTGATTAGTGATTCCGAGCGCGTTAACTGCTGAAGATGTCAATCCCTTTACTGTCCTGCGTGCTACCATCGCGGGAGATGGCTGTGCTTTTCTCTCTGGCTGTCGAGATCCGACGGTGACCTACGTGGGCTTGCGGGAATATTCACCACCCAGGTATCTAACACCAGCGGGGCAACCACTCCGGCCGGAACAAGCTCCAAGCTAATGTAGTGCATGTGAGTGTGTGTAGATAGGAGTGAAGATTGAACAAGAAAGAGAAAGGAAAAATCGCGCACGGTCCGTGTTCCGTTTGCTAAGGTACTGCTCCAGCACTTGATCGGAGAAATCACGGAAAACTACCTATCACAGCTGCCGGCTGGTAAAATTCTTCTCCTACCGGCGCTGACTTGGACCTATCGAAAGAATATTGTGTCGAAAATCTGCCGCCGTCGAGACTCCGTAGAATCTCCCGGTCAGAGGTACAGCAGTGATACAAGTAGTGGTGGAGATTGTGATGATGTGGTGGGTGGTGGTGATGGTGGTGGTGGTGCCGGGGGGTGGGCGGCGGCAAAGCCCCAGGCGGACTTGAAGAGAACGGCGGCGGAGGAGGTTGAAGCGTCCGCGACGGCCGCCGTGCCTGGCGAGGGCGGGGCAGCGGGGAAGGTCGCGCCGGAGACGGATACCCCATTCGAGGGCAGGAAGAACGTGGGCGACTGACGCGCTGCTGCGACAGGTGAAGCGTTGGAATGAAAGTGACACGGAATTGGCGTTGCACTGCACTGATTTTTGTACTGCATTAAGCTTTATATCTTAAAGCATATGAAGACACTTTTAATCCACTGGGCATGCGCGCTGTATGCCTTATTTATGTCGAAAAGGGTTCTCCAGTCCAGTTTCGCGCATGTGAGTGACGTTTGCCTCCGCTGCCAACCTAGAGAGCTAGAATGCTTGGAGCTGGGCTACCCGGCCCCGCTCAGGTAATGGATACATGTTAACTAACACTGCGCTCTGGCATATCCAATCGCCAAGACGACCTTGAAAAACGTCATTAATTTTGTTTCGTTTTACTTTCTCCAATACATACGTATATATGGAGTAAAGCGTATACGTATATACATTGTAGAAAGTTATGTAATCCTAGGGAAAATATATTTCGAGATTCTAACGGAAATACACGTTTTGGGGTCCCCTGATATCGAAAGTGATTTTCTTCAAAACGTCCGTCCGTCCGTCTGATGTATGTAAACAGCGCTAGCGTCAAAACTATGCGTACGTTTATTCAGTTTTCACAACCGAATAAACCCCTGTCCATCTGCCCTCACTTGAAGTTCTCCGATGTTGAAAATCATTTATTAATTTTTGGGTATACTTTACGTGACATTTTCGCTGGGACATTTTCAAAATTCTCAAAAATGGCTCCAATTTTTTCCTTTAAATTTCTTACAAAAATAGAGTGACATTTACAAAGATGACATAAGACTGGTTGTCACTTAACTCTGAATCTTCGAAAATTGCAAAAGTTTGCAGTTTTTCGGCTCATTCCTACAAGTGCAAAAGTAGAGATTTTAGCTCAAAGTATTTTTTTTCTCTATAGTTAGTTGTTTCCTTACGGACACGTACATTTTTTTAAAACTTAAATAGTTTTCGCATAATATTGAATGTAATATGTGCAATATTAAAAAACAACAAAAACAAATTTCTCAAAAACTGTCACAATTTTTTTTTTAACTTCTTGGAGAGATATGGCTAAATGCACTCTATAACATGATACATACGCCATACTGCTCTATTATTTTTTTATGAAAAAATACACAAATGTAATATTTTCTCTCTCCTAAAATTTATATTAAGTGCGATTTGTTCTTATTATTGCATGTATGAGCACATGTACATTAAAAGATGTCTTATTCAGTTTCTCAACTCAAAAGTTTTCTGTGAAAATAAACTCAAATTTCCTCATTTTCAAAAGTGCTCAAACGCTATTTCTAAAAAACGGTTCCAATTTTGTTTCTTCAAACTTTTCGTAAGGATAGTGCTCAATGCACTTCAGATGATATAAAATTCATTTTCTGCATTCTTTTTTGTTGTTTTATCAACAATTACACAAATGTAACTTTTTTGAAATATCTTTCATGTCGTTAACTTAGGCATTTCCAGCAATTTACACATTACTGCATTTGCGAATGTGCTGTAAATGATTTCAATAAGTTTATCAAAAACTCAAAAGTTTTCTGTGGAAAAGAGGTTCAAATTTCGCATTTACAATAACGCTTAAACCACATTTTTTTAAAAACGCCTCCAAATTTTTGAATGAAAATTTTCGTATAGGTTTTACTTTTTCTATATATATATATAATAATTCTCGAAATATTCTTAAAGTAATATTTCAGTTGTACCATTAGGAAACGGAAAAATTGAGAAATTTTTAAAAAATGTCATTTCGGTGGCGATAGATGGCAGCTTTCAAGAGGATGGGTTAAGACCGAAAAGTTAACCCAGTCCAAAGAAATCAGGAAACTAACTGGTTCGAGAAAGTCTGCCATTCTGTTGCACCAGTAGTTTGATATTGATATACGTGTGGACTAGCGTACCAGTGCGAGAACTCTCGCTTGTTAAACACCACCTTCTTCCCAATTTTTCCATTTCCATATTAAGCCTGTAATATATCTTTTTCTTCAAGACCTTATCCTCCCTCACTTGTTCTATATGTATCTTTGTAATTAATAACATTAAAATACACCCTTGTCAATACAAAATCTTCTTATTGAACGTTTTTACCGAGTAGAGAGGTACACCCGTGTAATTCAATCGCATAAAATATCAAGTAATTAGTTTAATTTCACTTACAGTTGCTGATTCTAGAGGCTCTGAACAGGTGCGGTAGAATCGAAGAGCGTTGAACCAGCAAAAATGAATAGAATGTTCAAGAAGATCTCATCCTGTAGATTGTGATGTGAGAAACGTTTCTTTGAGGCATTTGCGCACAAAATTTTAGTTTTTAAGGCTACGGTTCGTTTAGTTATTTAACGATATAGATTCAAAAAGAATGCGACCGAGTGTTGCGGGTTGCATGGACATGAATATTTGCATCCGTTTTTTAAACAAATTCTTCATATTTTTACAGTCTAAGAGTAATTCGTCACGTCTCCGTGAAATTCTCTTTCTTTGGAGACCTCATTTATAAAGACTGGTAGCGCGAGAGAGCCACAAAAGGCATGTATACTACTGAAATAATATAGGAAACAATTCTTACAGGTTGTCAAGTATTTGTTGACTTTACTTTCATTTGTTACCGTATATTCATGTTGTATTAAGACAGAAAATTGTGTATTAAGACAGAAAAAAACCGTTCAGAATCAATTTACTTTCATCCTTTTAGTGAAACATATGCAAAAAGGCCGATAAACGTTTGGCTGTTGTATTTCCTCTGTTCGTTTAGAAGGCAAATTAATGTCCAGCTGAATAGACGGAAAAATAATTCTAAATTTTAAGTGTTAATAGGTGGACGAAAAGGTGAGTAATTTTAAACATCTTATTTGTAGACGATTTTTCAATGTTCAATGAATGTAGAAACGTGTAGATTTGAATTAGGTATTACGGTGCGGGAAATCCCAATGTTTTAAAAGTATTTTGATTTGTATTAGTCCATGTGCGAGTGAGAAACAATTTTGGCACAGTGTTTTCTTCGTATACGTGCGTATTAGAATTACGACGTAGGAAGGTGGCAAAAGTAGCACAGGAGGCCTTGGGAACCCTGCTCTCAGCAAAATCATGCTATGTCCGGGAAGAGAAATGAACATACGGAGGGAACTGAACAGGAAAGAAAACTGTCACAAAAATTTACAGAAGATACGGAAACCATCTTAGAGATAAAGCAACATGTGCCAGAGGAGAGACAAGAAGAGGCAACGATAGAGATTGAAGGAACCGTTAGGACGAAGGGCACTACAGTAACCAAAGGTCTCATGCTAACAAAAGGAGTTGCCACAACAAAAGGCATTAGGATCATCAAAGGACACATGGTGACGGATGGTACAAACGTGATTGAAGGAGCTGTGCTGTCTACGGGTAGATTGGTGTCCGAAGGAACTGTGATTACCAGAAGCACAGCCACGACAGCAGGAACCACAGTGGCCCAAGGCACAATAACGACCGAAGGATCAGTTGAGACAGAAGGGACTGTGGTAAGAAAAGGAATAGTTGTAGCAGAGGGCACGGCAGTGCTGGAAGGAACAGCCGTGGCGGAGGGTACAGTGATGGTAGAAGGGACAGTGATCCTGCAAGGAAGTGCACTGACCGATGGCACGGCAGCTATAAAGGGAACCGTGGTAATGGAGGGGACCGTCATTCGGAAGGACGGGTCGTGACAGAAGGAACTGTGATGGCGAACAGAATTGTAGTGGCGGAGGGAAATTTTGTGACAGAAGGAACTAACGTTTTGACGGGACTTTAGTCTTGGACGGGCTAGTAGAAGTCGAAGGATCCATGCTGATGGAGGGAACAGTAATGGTTGAAGGATCCGTAGCCACAGAAGGAGCCGTCATGGCGAAAGGAATGGCTGTGATAGAAGGCACTGTGGCCGTGGACAAAGGAAGAAATACGGCTAGAAGCAACAACGTTTATGATAATGAAAAATCGCATCAAGGTGAAACAAAATCCCATGACAATTGGAAGCACAGTAGGAATCATATGAATTGTGGTGATGGTGAACAACATCAAAATAACACGTACCACTTTGATGAGCGTAATTTCAGCTACGATGTACACCCCAAAGAAAAGAAAAACACACCTGAAAACGCGTTTTCAGATCCGAATTGAAAAAGAGAACAAATCTGTTGCTAGTCCAAGGTCTCCAACCTACCCGCACAAAGCACTCTGGGTCGCTCATCAAACACACGAACGAACCACAGATAACACATGTCATCCATCTCGACAAAGACGCAAGCGGAAATGAGGACACACGCCGAACAGCATGCGGAAGACGCGCTACGCTCAGAAAAGGACAACATCCCCATGCGCCGCCATGCAGCCACGCGCATGCGTGGATCTGACACTTCCTTCTCGCACCGCACGGCACAAAGACGACGACGGCGGCGGCGGCGGCGGCGGTATGGTCCGAAAGCGATGGCGTGGCATTGTTCCCGCCCCTGTGCCGCCGGCTTCCCGGAGAGAGCAACGGATGCCCGGGATCACGCGTCTCAAACGCGGACCTCCCAAGTGAAAGGCAACGATCTGCTCCGAGGCAGCGAGTGTCGCGTTTCCGGCGAGGCCCACAATTCGGACAGACGCAAACAGTCCATCCGGCAGAGATAATCAGTGAAGGTTTGGAGTAAACAATTTGTTTCTGCCTACACACTAATACATGTTTACTCTATTATTTAAAAAATTAAACACCGTCCATATTTATAGTGTAACATATTATTTTCTTATAAAATATATGAACGCTTGTAAAATGTTTTAAATAAAACTCCGGACAAACAATTACCTTTCTTGTTGTTCCCAGACGAACCTGGCAGCAAAAGAAAGACAAAATCTGGAAAATTGAGTTTACTACATCACGCGAATTTAATAGAAACGAGATCAAGATTGATGTAAATGTTCATTACAGATGAGCGAGCCACCACAGATTTACGAAGAACTTACGGAGATGTGATTATCCAATATTCTACGAAAGAATAGTACATCCATTGAGTTTATTTTATAACACAAGGGAAGAAACAGACTAATGTACATGCGTTACTAAAAATTCTGAAGCTGAAATTTGAAACAATATGTTCCTATTAAGATGTGTAGTATGTATCAATACGTGAAGTAAAGCATGTGAGCAATTCTGATGTAACAATTGTACAATAGTAACAATTAAGAAAGGATTTTTCAAAATCCATTGTCTGAAGGTTAAATAGTTTTAAGAAGGGACGTAGTGTATCAGTGGTGCACAAGGCGGGATGGGATGGGGTTGGGGAGAGGTAGGAGAATGGCGGGGCGGGGCGGTACTTAGGGTCAGACGGAGAGCGGGCGAGTTAGAACAGTGCGAACCGGGACGTTCTCGCTCGGGCAACGCCGGGACTACGACATAACGCAAGTATCTCCACTACCATTAAGCACTTTTCTTAGAAATGAATGAATATAACTAGTGAATGTAAATCGTTAGAATATAATTCAGATGATAATGTATGTAGGTTCACTATGCGCACGTTGTTGAGCTGTTTTGCTTGTAGTGGTAGTAGGGCTTAGGGTGAGTTACTATTTTGTTTGTTTGTAACAGAAAAATCAAGTTGCAGTTCGTTTACCGTTACAAATAAGGTTTCTATAACTCGCGAACGAAAATGTCTAGTTTTTTGAAATATTAAACACACTTTTTAATTTAATAATAATAATAATAATAATAATAATAATAATAATAATAATAATAATAATTTAAAAAACTTTTTTCGTCTTTCAATTATTAATAGTTAAATTGTTGGAAAGGGATTCTGAAACAAGAAAGCGTGCGCACATGATTTTTTCCCCATACATCACATACATTTTTTTGACTAAATAAATATAAAATATAAATATAACACATTTTTCATCGAGAAAAAAACAGCAACAAAGATGAATTAGAACCTATCTGTTGAAAAACTTAAAACTGCTGAGAGGTTTTTTTTATCACATACCGCCTACAAAGAATATTAAATGCATTCCGTAAAAGAGCCGAGTTTAATGGTAGCTGCAATTGGGCCACTTTTAACTTCAGTATCGGTTCTCCGCGAGTCTTGAGTTCGCCAGAGAACAGGATTAGAGCACTCCGCGCGTCTCATATCTTTTCCTCTATCGTTTCCCATTACGCGAAACACGCTTAGAAAAATAAATCAGAGCCGTAAGCGAAATAAGCCAGCAATTTTGTTGTGTGAATGAGCCCGCAACGAGGTATTCGCAACATGAGCTTTCCAATGCGCGCTTTTAACGGAGTTGAGCATTTCAACAGATTTCCTCAGCCGGTACCACGGCAATAAGTACACACAGTCCGAGTGAGATAGACGAAGATACCATTACTAAACCGGTATCGAGAAGGAAGAGATGCACCATTGGCATTACAGTACATGCCAGGATACATAGTAACGTAGAAACCCATACGTCGTAACTTAGAAAACGTCTAGTTAGTGGAACATTGTATGCTTCCTGAGCTCATGAATGTTTCTCTGCATAATCAACAGACGAGAAAGGCAAGTATAATTGAAATCTAAGAAGTGGAAATAAAACAGCGAACGAATAGAAACCAGTGACTGGTCCCCTGAAATACAGATATAGGTTCACGTGTTCACAAACGTGTTCACTTATGTCACGAGATAAAGAGTTTTTTTTTTTTTTTCAATATCGAACAAATCAAAAAAGGAAAATAGGAAAGTCGAGAAAAAGTAAATTCAAGTCAATAAGTACCTCGATGTTTATAATTGATTACAACGGTACAAAATTCACAATAAAACCATTTTTCAACATACGCATCAATAATTTTCGATGTACTTGTTTCATCAAATCACAAAATTTCCGACACATTCAGAAAAAAGGATTTTCGATTGAGCAGGAAACCATGCTTGCACAGCTTCCTCACCGGTAGGTCGGAAGCAAATCTTAAAACATCTTTAATTGAACGAGACAAATGATAATTAGACATAGCAAATTGGAACTCTATTCGGGATGCTCTAACATTTGGAAATACAGATTTCGAAGAGCTTGGGCAGCTGTATTTGTGTGAATACGCGTTGTCATGCAGTAAAAGAATGTGTTTCGACAAGGCATATCGCCGCTTCATTTGCAGAATCTGTCAAACGTGTATATGGTTTGTCACTTCATCAAGTCACTCGTGAGTTATTCAGATTCAGGGCACGGACTTGTTCAATAATGGGATCAGTAGTGGATCACGTTGGACGTCTTGCTCTTTTCTCAACCTGTACGCTAGTTTGCTTGTGAACGGTTCAATCCTACTCTTTCGCCAAGGAGAAATAACATTTCATCCACACTACGCTGAAAGTCTTCTGAGGATTTCAGCTTTTGATACATATCCAGGTCTCCCAAAATAGATAACGAAAGCCCGTTCTTTTGTAGAGGAAACAGAGTGACGCGGCCATATTTGCGTCGCGACACCTCAAGCGAACATCACGTGATCACGCTGAAACTTACCACAAGCAACGAGAACGGTGTCATCGTAATGCTGGTAAGGTGCCTACCTACGGACAGTACAAAAGTGCAAATACAACAACAGAGTTATACAGAACACACGCGTAGCCTAGTATTCATCCTGGGCTGTTCGGTAAATTTAAAGAAGTTTACGGTTTTCAAAATTTCCGTTTAAAAACATTTATTTCTCCATCTAAAATATATCACACTGCCTTAATGAATGGTGTTAACAATGCGGGTAGTGGTACCGACCTGATGACCGATCTCACAGTTCCGACATCATAAGTCACAAACAAATTAAGAATTTTACGAAAGTCGGAACTTTTCATTAAAAAAGCAACTCTTTTCCTCCGTGGTACATCGAAATAAATCATCTGAACTTTAAGTGATTGACGAAGTCGGAACGGAGAAAGTCCTCACTCCTCACTCTATAAATCCATGACCCTGCAACCGTAAGGTAGATAAAGGAAGAATTTTTACAAATTCAGCACTTTCGTTTAAAACGTATTCATTTTTTCATCAATTGCTCCCGTGTTAGTCTTCTGGATTAGAGAATGCGCGTCAGGGATACTGGGGACATGACATAATTATTCAACTATCCCTGCTCCGTACTTTGGGTTTAAAAGGCAATCTTTTTTATGACTTTTGCACGTTTTTTGGCATGAAATACATCTTTTAGACTCCTGCACCAATCTTAAATATTTTTCAAGGCGCACTTACAGTCCTTTGTCCTAACGTAAGCACCAAGCTCAAAATCTTGTAATCTGTGGCAGTAATACGCCATTCACACGCATATTAATAAAATGATTGTGGTAAAAACACTTTGATCATCTGAAGGACGCCCAAACCGATTTTACAGCCACAATCTCGACATCGTATTTTTATACCAAATACAAAACTTTACTCCTACTCCGTGTCTAGTCTAAAAGAAGTAAAACAGATAATAAAAAAACTATGTGAACTATTTATTTTGAAAAAACAATGACGCCTGACAAAAACAGAGGTCGCATCGGCGCTGCATTAGCTGTCTGCGAGGAAACTTCTAATTAACTCTTCACATCTGACTGCCGTGGAACAACATGTTAGATTTTCATATTCAACACTCAATAATGTATTCTAATATATTCTAATAACCACTAATTCAAATTCGACACACATAATACGCAAAAGTAATCATTTATGTACTGTAAAGTAAGTTATAAACTAATATCCCTCCATATATTTTTGCTCACTAGTCCATAAAAACTTCAAACTCGAAGTCGATATTCGAGACCCACCTGATCTTCTAACCTAGATAATCTCAAATGTTATGATTGATTTCTTCCGGGTATCTTAACTGCTATGCACAGTTCCGTTAGTGTAGTAAAATTTTTATCGCGGGAGATACTGGTTATGCCCATTAGAGATGGTGAGATCAGGCACCGACCTACACGTCGGCTTGCGGGGTATTTCCCCCTCCAGGTTTCTTCCCACAGTCCCAGCCGGGACAAGCTCAAATACACTTCAGGACATCATTCTGAGTTCGAGAACATGACTTATGCATTCCCAATTGCCACACGTGTAACATGAAAATTCGTTTTAAAAATACACAACATACGAACTGACATTATTAAATAAGCTGGGGACTAAGCGCACTATCAAAATAAATATGCGTAACTCAAAATAAGTTTATCTGAAATGTAGTGCTTTCACAGTCCCTAAACGAAAATATAAATCATGAGTCTTTCGGAGAGGCGATTAAACCCGGACAGTGCATGCGCATTTATCCATGCAGCACCTCATTTAGCGAGGAATCTCTCTTGACCTTGCCGTTCGCACTGCGGCAACCCGTCTGTCCCGGGGCGAGGCGAGACGAGTGTGCGAACCAGTCGGCGGAGGCGGAGATGGGGACGCCGCGGAGCGGAGGCGGAGTTCGGGGGCGGCTGCGCGAGGTGCGAGGCGGGGCGGGGAAGCAAGGGAGGGAGGCGGGGTGGGGCGGGGCGGGTGCGGAGCAAGGGAAGTGAGGTGGGACTGTGAAGGATGTGCGGGGCGGGGCGGGCGAGGCGATGCGGGGGCAGTGAGAGGCGGGGAGGTTATTTTGGAAGTTGGTGATGGGGAGGCAGGATGTTGTGGGTGGGTGAGAACGGTGCAGTTGGGTGTACGAGGCCCTTGTCTAAACGAGTCCGTGACGTTTTCCGAACGACGGGTATTACACGTGGCGGATGGGTTAAGTTCGAGAGTTTTTCAATTACACTCAGAAGGTCGATTGAACCGTGTTTTTATTGCCCTCTAAACCGTAATAAAAACAAGTAATTGGTAGTTGTAAATGTTTTTGCATCCTCACTCGTACAGTCATGTCTATCTGACATCTATAACAGCGTGTCATAAAGATATCACTGGTAAAATTAATTTGCAAAATGAGATCCGCCAATAATTCGTTATACTCGTTTAATGGTAAAGTAATAACAATATGATGAACATATAATTTGAATAATTGTCTAGGTTGATTTTATTTAAGGTAAACATACGCTGTATTGAATTATACAATAAAATAGTTTTTTTCGAAATGCTGTTCTCTGTTGTTCAACTAGACACGTAACAAGTACATTTTAATATTGTTTAAGATAGTAGAATGTATTTTATAGGAATACATCAACCTGCAAAATTCATCCCTTACTAAAGTAAGGATCACGTACATTTTATCTTCTATATTTGTGGCAAACTGATACTCACAATACGACTCAATCCTCTTTTTTCGCCTTTGAAACATAATTGATATATCTTGCAAATACTCCTGATGGTCTTCGACAATAATTTTGGATGAACCATCGTGTTTCAATTCTAACTATGAGAAGTAAGCGAATTATTGTGAAACAACGGCATTTACCACATTGTTCTATGTCACGGGCACAAAATCATTCTCTATAAGGGAACTAAAAGAAGAAACGAATGTCACTGAATTCTATAATGAAAAGGGAAATCTTAAAGTTACCGTAAAGCACAAGCTTATGTTCAAGAAATGAAACCATTTTTGACACTTCGATTCAGTGCTTTCAAGTATGCATGGTATCTTGGTACCAACTCTAGTTGTATATTGAAATCAAAACTTAAATGAACTCTTAATATTCACTTATACCACCATTTCCAGTTAAATACATTTTCGTAATTCTGCATTGTTAAATCGTCATAAAAACAAACTGGGAAATGAAAAGTCCCTCTTAACGGTCCGGTCCGGTCCGGTCCGGATTTTAACAGTCCACCGTCCATTAAGAACAATGGAAACAAACGAGCTGCGGCTAAAGATAGCGTACAAGTTCTCATATCCCCCCCCAAAAAAAACGTATTGTTTATTTCTTTAATTTTTTTCTTAAAAGAAAGTATTACGAAAAGTAATGAGCAACATACAGCTTATATCACAAATAACGACCTAGTGACGTTAATAACATATTGTCCCATCTTAACGAATAACTACCTACTTCGTATTGAACCCTACGAGTAAGAGAGGGTAAATTGCGCGTGGTCTCAGTACAGGCACGATGTAAAGAAGCGCGTATCCAGGAACTGTCAAAGTGGAGAGCGCGGGTGTAACTAGCTTTTCAAATGGAAAACATAATTTGCAGTTATTGTACGATTATCTTCAGCAATTTACTAATAACATGCTATTTAATAATTTACTTTTATAACATAATAACGAGTAGTAATTCGTGTAATAAAAAGGAAAGGGGGCTACGAATTGAAACGTATAAGGCACCACGGAAGGATACGTGCTCCTCCGGCCACCCCGTTGGATCGAAGGCGTCGCAACACACACGCAGCCGTAAACCAGGTTCCGGCACACGAGACGCGGTAACTGTGCTTTGCGCGCGCGGGCATGGGGCGTGGGCGGCGGCCGCGGGCGACGCAGAAGGCCCACGCGGGGGCAGGGGGCGGCGCCCGTCATCTACGATGCGATCGCCCGCCGGTTGCGTCACCGTCGCTAAGCGGCTTACAAAAGATCGCTCGCGAGCGCCGTCTTATTGACGGGAAGGGGCCGGCGCGGATCTCGCGCCACCCCGAAATCTCTGCATCGGCCCGGCCCCATCTGCTCACTTTCCGCCCTTCCGAGTGGTTGTAGATACACTCGCAAGCTCGCAATGTTAAAGGAACGGAAGGAATAATTAATTTATCTCTATTAATACAGTGTACTGGAATGATAAAGGAAATCACTGATTGGATGCTGAATGATCCAGAACTACTTTCTCTCGCACCCAAAGAAAAACAGTTGCCGATGATGTAATAGTACGTATGTTCAGTTCACTGCAGTCTCGCTTCTATGAAGTCGTATGTTTCATACACGCACGCAGTTCAGAACAACTTCCTAAAGATAAACCAACAAAATAAAATGTTCACGTGCAGTAATACTGACCTAAAGACTCCCGGCGCGGCTGCGGGCAGATGCTGGATTAGCAGCCGCTGTAACCTTTCGTTCCTTGGTCACTTAAAACCATCTGAGCCAACAAACCTACCCACATCCTAGTACTTCGGCATTCACTTCAGTAATTTACTGCACTGATGACCTTCGAATACACACATGACCTCGCCCTTACATGTCCGAATGTATTTTGGAATGTGTAGTAAGACTCGAAAACACGGAAAGAATAATTTCTGATTAAATCTCTGCAAGTGCGATTTACGAGTATTGTAATTGGCATGTTTACGAAAATTAAAAAAAAAAATTGAAACGAAGAAAATTAACATTAAAATTTCAAACATTTTTTCGAAATTTCAAAAATAATAATGTATAATAAAATTGGTAAATTGTAATTAAGAGATTCAAATTCGTGATGACATTAAAAACTGTCCTGATATTTAGGTACAGGACAATAAAGATTTCGCACCAAGAACTCGCTAGAACTTCCTAGTGGTAACATATACAGAGTGAGTCACGTAACTTTAGCACCTCCTGTAACTTTTGATTGATTGATTGATTGATTTTTTCATGTTTCCGGGCACGTCAACGGCTATGGTCATTAGTCCCGTTAGTATAGTGCATGTTTTTTCTCGGGAGATGGCGATGATCATCCCCCGCTGGATGGTGAGATCCGGCGCCGACCTACCGTCGGCTAGTGAAGTTTCCCCCTAACCAGGACTCTCCCACCAGCGGGCACCGCCCCAGCCGGACAAGCTCTAGCCGGTCGTTTGCGGCCGGAATATGTGGAGTGCTAGTGAGTGTGTGTGCAGGGAGAGGATAGGACAAGGAAGAGGAAGGGCAGATCGCGCGCGGTCCGTGGCCCGTTTGACAGGGTACTGCTCCGGCATTCGCCTGGTGTTGATCGGAGAAACCACGGAAAATTACCGATCATAACAGCCGGCCGCTAGAAGTCTCCTCCCGACAGCGAATGAATTCGACCTAGCTGAAAAGGTAGTCAGGGTCTGCTGCCGTCAGGACTCGAACCTAGGACCTCCCGGTCAAAGGCGCTGCAGTGACATCAGTTGATGCACTAAGCTACCGCTCCCGGTGTAACTTTTGAACGGTTGAAGATATTGAAATGCAGTTTGCACGGAAGTGCATGAGAAAATAGGGCTAACTGATACGTGTATTTATTTCTATTTTCTCATGCACTTCCGTGAAACCTGCATTTCACTATCTTCAACCGTTCAAAAGTTACAGGAGGTGCTAAAGTTACATGACTCACCCTGTATATACATATCGCTGAGTTGATGCACTCACACCCGTACATGAGTTTTACTATTATATGTGAAATGTGTAGCGCATGCTTCTCTTCTACCTGTTGTAGTGTTCATTGACGCTGTATAGAATCAGTAATGTAGTACGGCATGTGATGCTTTTAAAAGTGTTCTAGTGTTCTGGAAAAGCATAATTTTATCAGCGCACATCATTAGGTCAGTTATGCTTGGATTAATTTCTCGCTCTCAGCCCGTCGCTCCTCAATGAGTTGCAAGTGGAGATTGGTCTAAAGAACGTTGGGCAAGTGCACAAGGTTCTAGCAGCGGCCTCTTATGCCGTAGCTGGATGATAATCTTTTATTAATCAGTCATTTCGTTTCCTTAGAAATGAGGTTATGTGTTCATAAAATGGTATGAAGCAAATGATAAGGTCAGACCCAGTAACGAATGGTAAGCGATTGAACTAAAAATTAAAATTACCTACTCACTTGTTCAGCAAAAATATCCTATGATTATTATCGGAATAAAGAATTGTCTTTTAAATAAACGTAGATCATTTTAATATTATTCTCAAATAATAAAATGAGAAGGTGAAATTCATCATGATATCTAAGCAGAAATGAAGCCCCATGGACAAGAAAATTATACTTTTGTTGCCACTGAGCAAGAAGTTAGAGAAGAGGAAATTCCCCAGAAGATTATGTAAAGGTACAAAAGTGATTACAATTTCAAATCAGTAAGCACAATATTTTTAATTGAATTTTTATACATATTAATAATAATTTTTAATTGAAGGAATTTGTCTGTCTAACAAGTAGAATAAATAATAGTAAAAAAATTAATAAAAATCTATTCAATGATGTTCTATAAATATTAAGTAGGAATGAATAAGGATCGGTACGATATTGAATTGATTTGTAAAATAATTCAATCAAATTTGATTTGAAAAAAGAGATGTGGCCAGACAAAAATTTAAGGGTATCCTACAGTAGGCCTGCTTACAAGTGCATCACAAGTAATACATAAGGAAATATCTGTTCTACATTATGCAAAAGAAACATAGGTCGAGTGCTCCGATTATAATTATCATTCGGAGTCATTGTGATACAATAAACTTTTACTTTTACATTACTCAGAAGGTTAAAAAAAATGCTTCGAAATGCCTAACAATATTTTTTATGAAGTACCTATTTATCGCTCTCTGGTAATACTTTTTGAACCACTCTCGTGAGCGCAACTAGTAGTGGCAAAAGATTTTGACGTATCTTAACGTAACGTAAACTGACATAACATTTTTTTAAAAACTTTGTAGTTTAATTAAACGAATTAATTGAAATGAAATAACACACACGACAATGAAAATAGGTAATCTACTCCAGAAAGAAAACCTCGTTTGCTTTTAGCTGCTTGTAAGGAAATCCTTTCCTCTCGTAGATAAAGTGTGGCTTTATGGTCTGGTAAAATAAATCAATATTATAGTATTTAAAATAAAGACTTTCATAGTATTCGCACAGACCAAACAACAACGAAAAAAATGCATCCTTCATCGACCCCGGACATTCTGCGGATCCGCCTCCTGATTTACAGTCCGTCCGCCACTACATATCTGGCGTATCCGCAGCGTGAGAAAAACGCGCCGGGGCGGCGGGCCGGCGCTGCGAACTCCCACCGCGTTCTTCCGCGGTGGCGGCCGCCTGGGCGAGGGCGGGGCGGGGGCGGGGCGTGGGGCGGGGCGTGTCAGTCCACACGAGGCCGCCTCCGCCGCCTGCCAGATGGCGGGCGTGCGCGAGGGCAGGCCATTAGCGCAAAGCCAAGCCAAGCGAGCTCCGTCCATCGTGACCAGCGAGTCGAAGCGCCAAGGCCTGCCCGACGTCCTCCCTCGCACCTCTGCCTCCGAGCCTTACGCACCGCTCGCTACGAGTGTTGTGATCACACTTCCGATTGATTGATGACAACGGGTACGCCAATTGCTGTGCTCACTAGTCACGCAAGTGTAGTGAAGGTTCTACCCCGGGAGATGGCGGTGCTCGTTCCCCCTCTAAATGGTGAGATTCGGTGCCGACCAACACGTCGGCTTCCCCCTCCAAATATTTTCCCCAGCGGGGCCCCATCCCCAATCAGTATAAGCTCTTAAGCTCCCGATTGATCTCCATACATGTATTATGTGGTAAGGCACTTCATGTAAGATAAAGTTAGTGCGCGCGTGCGTGCGTGTGTGTGTGTTCGTGTGTATAAAGGGAGATAAGAAGGAGTCAAGGAAGAAGATAAAAAGATCGCGCAACACGTGGCCCGCTGGTTAGACTACTGTTCCGGCACTCGCATTGTATTCATCGGAGAAACTACCTCAAACTACCGATTGGAGCAGCCGTTTTCTAGAATTCTCCTTCAGACACCAGCTGCACAGCTTGTGTAAAAAATCCGCCACCGACCAGACTCGAACCTTAGGACATCCCAGAGTCGCTGCAGGGAAAACGGAAATGCTAGCTTTGAGCTAACTCAGTCAGTCACCTTCAAAAACATCGACGTAATTCGATACAACGAAGTTACCTGAACTTAAGTAACCGTACGTTCAATATAGAAAGTTACCGGAACTTTGCTGCGATACTTTCAAGGAATGAATCATACACGGATTCTAAAATAATTAAATCTTCTGTCAGAAAATTCTTCCGTTACGATTACACCTTTAAATATTATCAATTGTGTTCGGGCCCACACGCAAAAGCAGAAAGGGACGTATAAATATAAAGCACTTCCTACGCCCTAAGCGGCAACACCGGAAGCGCGGCATGGGAAGTTCCATGAGCCGACCGGCACCACCGCGCCGCGTGACCCAAACCTTCTAAAACCTTCTAGAACATATTGGAATTCTAGCAGTTGCCTATTGGACTGTTCAAATTCACCCCACCTCGCCATACTGCAACCGCTGGAAAAGCAGTCGCTAATTGGCCAGTTCAAATCACTTCAACTCCCCTCTTCGCGTGCCCGATAGAACTCGCAAACCGAACAGAAATCAGTCGCTGAGTAGCACCCTTACTAGAAGCATGTCTCGGGCTCCGTGTTAAAAGATCACGTAAATTCTTATACAGAAAGTAATATTCTGTGCTTATGTTGTGGCCAAGTGAAAGCCACATTGTTTCAATTTGTTATAGTTCAGCATTGTGTATGTATTGAACTAATTAATGTATTGTGATTCAAGATGGAAGATTCCTGTATTCTCACACTGAGAACAATAACTTAGTGTAATTTTATTGTAAAGAACAATTGTGATAACTCAAAGGTAATTAAACATCATTCTGCAAGGTGAGAAGTGTGTTTCCATGATAATCCACATTATTACAAATTCCTAACGAGCGTCGCAAGGGACTGAGTGGATTGCCTACCTACTTTCAACAACCAATAATACAGTCCACTACAAGCAAAGGTAACCCGCCACGTCCATGGTCCTTCGAGCTTCGGATATCGAACTAGTGACCCGTGGAAAGCAACCCGCTCCGTCCAAATTGATAGATTACAGGAACGAAATGAACGATTCGGGTGCAATCAAGATAAACCCTCAAGAAAACACTTCTGATATACAAGCAAATGAATACTGATGTTAAAGGGCGAATTAAAAACGTTACATAAAATACTAACAACAATGAGTCAACAATAAGCGATAAATCGAACTACCTCTAAGAAAATCACTCTGTGTGAATAACAGATGGCAGCAGTCAAAGTATATTACAAATCAATATTGACCAGTTACCACCTTTTATTCCCTCCTCTTGGTCAAATAAATTCAAGTAAACATATGGTATTTCCTAAAAACCTTCTAAAAAGCTGTCGAATATTCTTTTCAAATTTTCGTTGGTTCATAATAAGAAGCTGAGATTTTTATTATCAAATAATTGAGGCACCTCCTCTCGAATGTATTTAGAACCATTAGGTGAACTGAAGTTCAGGTCAATGGTGTCTTCGCAACCTACAGAAGATATATTTATGGGTACGTTTCAAAGGCAGCTTAAGACGCATACGCCTTCAGTGATCACATTGCAGAGATGAATGTTCACCGCTGAAGAAAGAATGCCTCCAAAGATGTACAAGGCCTTTCGAAAGCATGACTGATTGCGAGTATTGTATATGTAACAAGAAATACGCTGCGAGATTTTCAATCAAAGCTAATCTCAAAAGAGCTCAGTCTCAGAGGCAAACGTGTATATCAGGAGAAGATCAGGCATTGATATCGCGAAGCAATTCTGTACACAATGAATTCGTAAGTATAATTATGCAATTACGGTTTTGCATCTGAAGCTTCGTAGACCGAGAAATTGTAACTTCGAGGCCTGATTGTGACCTACTTTATGCACCAATTGAGAGACTGAGTGAGCCGGCATTGCCCATCTAAAGGAAAACTGTGGAGCCCGCCTGCTATAATCGTCATTTCGGCGGTTACCTCCAATTTTAGTCGGATGCCAGAACAATACCTTCAGCACGCCACGAATTACACATACTATTAATTCTATCATCCTTCAAAAATTTAGAAACATTTCAACAGGCTATATGTGAAGAAAATTATCCGATCAACGTAAAAAAAGGTAGTGATTTTCAAACCGGATACCTCAATTTTATTTACGGTAAAAGCACTGGCCACAATTAACATTTCGTAATTTTCTCACAATTCTTTGGTCACGGAATTCTTTCAGTGAAACTCAGAGGGTGCCTAGCACATCTCTTTCGGAATAAATTTCCCCCCAAAATGGTCAATTTTACATAGATCTACATTTTTATTCATTTATTTCCCGATTTTGCTCCAGTAAAGGCCACTTGCAAAATTTCAGTAGTGGTCAGATTCTCGACTCAATAATGAGAAATCGATATTCGACCCCCTGAACTTGTTTGTACCGGTTTATGTTACATTATTTCAATACTAATATACGATTTTTTGAGTTTGTTTATATATAAAATAAGGGAAAATAGAAAAATTATATTCGAGAGCGTAGGCTTCCGCAGCCCGAGTCAGCAACTACTTGGCTGTCCGGGAGACCTAGGATGTGGCGTCTCCCGGACAGCCACGTAGTTGTTAAATTATGTTCGTTGTAATCCTCACCACTCGGAGGCCTAGAATGTCCTTGTTCTGAAAGTTTCAAGCACGTGGGCAGCATCCAATTCTGATTTTCTACTTTTTGTGCCAGCTGTAATCACTACTGGCGTCGTGACCCTATGTCAGGCATGTCAAGGTCGCGGGCAAGGTAACAAGTTTACTAGAGCTCGCGGGCACTGCATCCAGAGAAATTGGCGCGAGATTTAAAAGTAAGGGTTTGTACAAATGCTACGGAATAATAATAATAATAGCCTTTATTCATACGGAATGGCGGTACGTCACTGGATATCTGCCCCTTGACAGTCTTTGGAAGAAGTTATTTGACAGTTATGGACTCAAATTTAGCTATACAATATTTTCTTTTTATGGCAATCCCTATTTTCTCTTTAAGGCAAAGAAATTATCTATTACAAATAAAATAATACATCAGTCCGATTTCAAATTCTCAATCGAGAGTAAAATTAAAAACTTCTGATTGGAAGTATCTGGATTTTGTAATCCTGTTTACTTAAGAGTGATACAAAACCATTAATTTTCTACGTTCAGGTTACAAGGTGTAACAGACGAATATTCTTGTCTGTTAAAAGCGCCGTCCGAACGTAAGCGAAAATTGTTAATTTATAGAGACTTGTTAATTTATTTCTCATTATTGCTAATACAATAAATTACTGAATGATTGACTAACACATCACAAAACGAAAACAATAAAAGAATTCGCCATTTAAACATATTCCGGTCAATTAAGAAAGATATAAATTTTCTTATTCATTAAAATGGAGGATTTAATAAGAAAATAAACTTCAAACAGTAGTAAGTGGTGAAGAATATAAACATAATACAATTCTCGGTTATTTAATAGAAAAAATCTCCGCAAACATATTTTCGTATGAAGCCACTATTCATGCCGCTCCAGCTTGCGCATGTACTCCCCTTTCTGGATTTTAAGGGGAAAATGAGTGCGGAGTGAGGGGAAGTTGCCCGTGCCCGGTGGTGCGCCAGGCTCTGTAGACGAGTAAGGAGCTCGGGCGGGCGCTTTGGACTCGCCTGCCCTTCCTCCAATCACGGGCCTCCGGATGGCCCTGCCGGCGACGGCGACTTTGTTGGGGGCGTGTCCACGGCCTTGCCCGTCGCGCGACGGATCTCTCTCTCCCTGACGAGCGAAGGCTTTCCACTCGCCCCTTCCTGTCAATTTCGCACTTCACAATTACGGCAGTGTTTCTTGACCGACTGCTCTAATTTCTTTTTCTTCTGTCGGGAGGCAAACTCCATTACAAAACATCCGTATACGCACCTGCAACGCACTAAAAACAGAGGTCGAGAGAGATAATGAAATTCGAACAGGAAGACAACTAAAGCACAAGAGGAAAACGCATTCACCTTGTAAAAGGAACGTAGAATCGAGACCTGCATTTCATTCCGACATTATCTCCCCTTGAACAGTTAACTCCATCCGTGAAGATTTGTTTTATGTTCGTTGGTAGCATTTACTCGATGACGATACCTTATATAATATTATTAATATGCTATAGTGAATTAGACACGAATCCCTCCAAATTTTTCGTGCTGCCTTCTGAATTTGATCCAATAAACTTAAGTGTTATAAACAGTTAAAAACCATTACCATTAGTAATCATGTATTCCCATTTAGAAAAACATCAGTCATGCACGAGATCGAAAAAAAAACAAAGATTTACGCCACAGCAAATAAGCGTGTGAAACATTTCCAAATAAGATGGAGTGAAGAGATATGTTTGAATAGGAAAAAAACGAATGCAAAGTGTCTCGAGCAAAGAACTAGAATCGCTCGCATACTACATTGGATATTTTAACACGATTTAATCTAAAGATATTGGTCATATTTGAGTGGCAGCGAGCATTTTTCAACACAAAAAACTGAAATGAATGAAGCAGCGTAAACGAATACCACCAGCATGAGCAATATCAGGCCAAGATCTCTTACATTCCCAGATTTTGCACTGGAGCTCCATAAAAGTGAGGCTATTACTATAATTTCTAGAACTAACTTCTAATCACGATTTCCATAATGTTTTGTATTAAATAATGCATTGTAATATATAACGCATATTACCATGCAATATATTGTAAACAATATGTAATGATGTATTTGACTACCAAAAAGATTATGAAACTACTAAACGTCTAGAAAGAAAAAGAATAAATCATAAGAATCAAACATATGCCTGACAAAGTAGGGCAATGACAGTATGATATTATCATATGTTTAAACTGGCCTCGCGATATGCTGAGAAAACACGCTACACATGCAACTCACAATTAACGCACATCGCGTAGGGTTAACACAAACTCGAACATACCAAGTTGCTAGAATCTGGAGCTCGTTAGGCACCAATACTATATAATCGCACTCTCATTGAGGACGTTACAATTCTGTTAATACCTGAGCATTTCCTTGGCAAAATGCCACAAGACTGAAATTATCCGTTGCAGGGCCAGGTCAAGATCTTGTTTGACCTGTTCTTTCTTATGCAATATTTAAAATGAATGTTTTTAAACAGTCGCATGAACTGTGTCACAGAAAATTATATCACACATAATTAGTAATAACATCCGCTGCTTACTAACGTCACATCAAACCAGGCTGTAACCGAAATATATGTTACGTACCCACCCGATTCGGTCACATACATCTTACAATCAGCACGTGTGATGACCTCACAAACATGTTTCCACAGAGCCATGAATTTTGATTTCGAGTTCTTAACGAATATCAAAAGCACACCAATGAAAGGATATCCTTAAAAAATTTATAGGAAGTATATGCCGCAAGCGTTTTGAAACTAACAACAAACCCAAAATGAAGAAGAAAATAATTTATTTTTTACATACCTATGCCCTTTTGAATATTTACGTACACATTGTCATTTTTATATTTCACCCTTTCATTTAAGTTCAGTTGATTAATTAATTAAACGTATTATTATAATAATATATTTAATATAAGCACCGCATCAATAATGACTCGAAGATGTATATCAATTACCGGTGGAAAACAAATGTGTCGGTAGAGCGGCCTTCCAGCACACGAGTAAAAAAGCTAATAAAAGTGTCAAATGATACCTTTGATCTAGTACCGTATATGGTACAGTTCGTAAGTTGAGCCAGATGACATCTTGCAATGCTTCATTTCAATTCCAAGCTTTTACGACAAAAAAACAAGAAAAAAAAATTATCGTGCCACATAATGTTTATTTAATTTTATTTAATTTTTTATGGATGGCCCCAACAAGTTCATTTTTACGAACAATAAACAGTTAGCAAAATCCAGCTTAAAAAAACTATACATGAAATAATTTATGATCTAATATTAGAGTACATTATATTCAAAAATAAATCTTTAGCTTTAATATTGAAAATGTAGAACAAGCTCGAAAAACATTTTAACTCTTGCAATTTTCGAAATTTCTGTGATTTTAATGATAATGGGTTTTATTAAATATTTATATGCGGTTGTGACGTTGGAATCTCCACTTCGATTTTTTGCAACAATTCGTAACATTCTCTACACTATTTTTGTACTCCGAATATTCTAGTAAAACGAGATAGTGTAAAGAAGAAGAAAAGGAAGGCAAACAAAGGAACGCACGAAACCACGCCGACGAATCAGCGTTCTTCGTTGGTCGGCGAATAAAGCAGTGCAGAATGTCAGCAGAGAATTTATATAGAATCCCTGCGACCTCTGGAGGTAATCTCTCTCTCCGTGCGACCTTCGGAAGAAACAACTATCACTGAGCGGCTGGTAAGACCCACGTGGTCTCCAGGCTTATCGCGATACCGTTCGACGCAGAAGGATTAAAAAAAAAAAAGGTCAGAAAATTGCCCTCTCGAATGGGTGGTCGGCCTGCTCACTCGCACGAGTGATTGGTCGCGGGTGTTGCTTCCACGGGCGCCGGGAAAGGCGACTGAATTTCTTGCGCGCTCTTATTCCTAC
The DNA here is from genome assembly GCA_964035755.1 of Teleogryllus oceanicus. NCBI lineage: Eukaryota > Metazoa > Arthropoda > Insecta > Orthoptera > Gryllidae > Teleogryllus > Teleogryllus oceanicus. The sequence continues at coordinate 123,705,995 of CAXIVR010000007.1, forward strand.
GTTCTCCTCCCAAGGCCAGCGTTCTGACCGCGTACGCCTACGACACTCGCCACTAATAGAGAGAGAGATGCGAGGTCGGAGCATGATATCGACCTTAGATCGCACTCATCGCATGCACTGTTTTGTTCATAAAGGAGGTATTCTTCAATTAGAAAAAGAAAAACACTAAACTTATTCACATTCCGATTGTATTTTGAGTTTTCTTGAAATATTTTCTTGATTACACTGTTCAATGACTCAATTAAATTTCTGCAAAATGTCTGAATTTACAGCAAAATGAAATACTACTCAAGCGAGAGAGTCCCGAACAAATCCGATGGAAAAAGGCATCGCATGATACATCAGGCACCCGCCCGTTACATATGATGGTAGTCAACTATTTTACAAAACAACATTCACATCATTCACACATATCTCACTTATATCCTGCTAAATTGCGGCACGCGCCATTCCTACATTGCAAGTAAAATTCGGGAATGACTTGACATTCACAATGTTTTAAAAAGTTCCAAGGAAACCATATGCTGAAATCACGGTTAAGCCTCAGGTGCATTTCAAGTCACTTAATAGAATTAATCAGGAACTTCCTTCACAGAACATTACCATTTCTCCCTCTGCAAAACACTTCCAGAATTCCACCAAAACACAACACATTTGTTTCACTTGCACATTGCTCTGAAAAATATCAGCATGCTGCCCCGCGCCACTGACCTGCAAGATCGCGAGCTCCTCTCCGGCACTCCTCTCCCTTCTCGGACGACTGAGCCCAGCGGCGGGCGGGCGCGCGCACCCTACCCTTGGGGAGGCCGCGGGCGCAACGGTCGTCGCGCAAGGCGAGCGACCCCTGGGGCCGCCAGGTGGCTTTTTCAGCCCCCTCCCCCCGGGGGGCTGCTCAGCTGATGCACGTGTGCGCTGGGGCGGTCGGAACAGGGAGACGCCCAAGTATGTTCCGAGCAAGGGAATTTTATTTTTTAAATACCTGAATGCATACTTCGTAGGGATTCTATCGTTTGATGTGGTGTTTTCGATATTGTGATACTGCTGGATACTGTGAATCTCTTAGTGCTTGCTCAGGACTGATTTACGTTACTGACCGTGAAGTAGTACGTAAGTATTCTCCCCTGCAATTTTAGTGACTTCTAAACTTTGATCAGATGGGACGCGTTATTCCATTCGGAAGCTTCGATACCAAAAATTCAGTCGTAACAAAAATGGATACACGCAACCAGTTCAAACACTAAAAGTCAGTATAATAAAATCGGAAATATATGTGTTATTCATTTCCTCTTGGTTTCAAAACTGACTTGAAATAAATTAATTTAAATGCATTAGTACTCGAGAATTTTCTGAACATTAATTCTATATTTTGAATCAAAATGGGGAGATGGTAGTTGGTTTCTTCGAAATGACCTTGATCAGTCTCTTACAATTGCACTGTCGATCAACTAGTAGTTAAAAACAAAATACCCGTGTCCATGGATTTCTCACATAATTGAAAGTCACGCCAATGTAATAGTAGAGCGGAACCTTTACGATCGGTGTTTATAGTCACAAAAACGCGATAAACACACACAAAGTGTGACACTCGCCGCGACTCGACCAGCGTCATTGCGCCACACGGCGTCTGATTGGAGCTTTCTTTGGAATTTCTGGAACTGGGTTCCTTTCTCGAGCGTGTGAAGTTGTCAATGGACCAGTTCTAGTTGTACAAAGAGTACCGATAGGTAGTGCTTCAATGTCATGCTAGAGAGAAAGGACACATAACAAGGCAAAGAACGCATACCAGACCGTGAGAATGTTGCAAGCAAAGAAGTACAAACCTACTTCAAACGCAGTCATTTTCTGAAGAATGTCTCGTAACTAGTGAATAGGGAATTGTAGTTCAAACAACTTGAAATATTATTGAGTCGTATGGAAATGTAAACAAAATTAGAGAAATATATAAGCAGATCTTTCCCTTTTAAAAAGCAAACGCATTGCTTTTAAAATGAACATAGTGAACGTAAGATAAACATCTTTTCACAGATGGAAAATACTGAAACTGCATTGGGTCAAAACATGACGTAAAAAAGAAGTCGACAAAAAATTATTGGTAAATGATTATTGAAATTAAACACCAACTACACCAATGAAATGATTAAAATAAGTGCAGACGACAGATCAATTCTCTATAAGATCTTCTGATATATTTCCTTCTACATTTAAATCACTCTCTGAACGGACTATGAACGAACAATTTTCAAACATATTTCAAAATATGAGACACCACTTCAAAATAATTGATATACAACATAGCATAGGCCATTATGTACTGTAGGTCACATTAACGTACTATTCAAATAAATTCTTTACATGAAGTTCTATTAATATTTCAACAATAACAAGAAACATAATTCAGAGACCTCTTGAGAAAGTTTTTATTTGCACCCTTTAATCCTAGAATTTATTGATTACCAATAAACGACAAGAGAAAATTCTGTGGCTTATATGCAGCAAAATAAATAAAAAATATCAATAATGCTTTTTTGTTAAAAGTAATAAGGTTCCTCAGCGCCACTATTACTTACACGAACTTCAGATGCATCTTCTGGGAAACCGTTTCTTTACCGCTCTGATGAACGAAAAAGACGACAGTGTGAACAATAATAAATAATAATAAATAATAGTAACAAAGAATAGTAAATAATAATAATAATAATAATAATAATAATAATAGTGAGAAAATATACAGAAGATCATTAGATGTTCATTATCCTTCCCATCCTCTAGAAGCCATAAGGCGCATTACAGGATACTGGAGTATAGCTGAATTTCGAGAAATGCAATTAGCAAAAGTATGCAATCCAAACTACTAAATATACTTTCTTAATGTTCATCACAATAAAAAAAGATGTATTTCTCCTTGAGAAGGTTGTTATCATCACATTCGTACAATACGTTCCTAGCTCCAATTATCTCGAATTTCATCCTAACGATCAACGTCCTTTCTCTAACCAACGGTTGGATAAAAGCAACAGAAGGCAAATAGGGAAGGAAGGACAGTAGAGTGACCTTACATCACGAACTGGTCAGCTGCCGTCCGCTCACCCGGAACGATCGACGAAAACAAGAGGAAAATCCGTCTGGAACTAGCAGCAGTCCGGGTTGGATTCGAAGCGGGGACCTTCCGGTGTCGAGGCTAGACGCCACGTTCACTCAGCATTTTTACCAGTTGAACTATTTATCGTCAATTCCGAGGTCGGAAATTTTGTTCGGTTTCGTTGCTCCTTTTGGAATGAATAATCCGTAGGCGATATGCATTAAAAGTGAGCGTACAGTTTTTAAGAACTACTTTAAGGATACCACGTAGGCGATGCAAATAACGTTTTTAGTGTCTCGCAAATGATTATCGAAGGTACTCGGGGCTGAAAGAGGAAGTGAAGGCTCCACATCCCTCGTCCTTGGAACGTCGGGGAGGTGATTCAACCGAGGATATCACCACGCCCTACTGTTTTAAACCTGAAACACTTCATTAGTCTTCTCATGAAGGCAACATCAAGTTAATTAGTATTGAAATCGTCATGAATAATGTACAACGTGTGTATTCTCGAACTTCAAAGTTCACGTGAAATTTGGGAGTCTATTCCACCAAGTATTCATTTCTTTTGAAAAGCAGGATGATTTTTTTTATGAAATAATATGTAAAAATAAGATAGTCGTTTATGTCATAGTGCACTACTATTTAATGTCACCTTCCCAATAGATCAATATTCATTTGCTTTGCCCACACATCTTATGAGAGAATAATATCATTAAGGGAATATGATATAGAGAGAAAACACTACGTTGATGAACTCTTTATGTCGACTATTAGTGTCAAATTTACGTAACAATAAACATTTAAAGAACACATCAGAGGTGAGACAAGAAATATAATGATCTTCTGGACTGCTCCAGCGAAAACTTATGGGAAAACAAATCGCTTGTTAACAACTGTAGTAACAAGGTGATAAAATAAATATGATAATAATAATAATAATTAAAATAATAATAATAATTAAAAATAATATATTTATTTCTAGCAATGAACATTAGTATTTACATAAAAATAGTTCTAGCATACCCTTAAAAGAGTAAAGCTCGTGTTAAAGGGGTTTCACATAAAAGGTCTGACAATTAGTCATAAATAAATTAATAACACTAAATTACATAAAGGATCTTAATGTTAGTCTAAAGATACAAATATAATATTACAAAAACAAGAAGAAAATGACAAAATAACTATTACTTGTATCACAGGAGATCAGCAAACTTATATATGGACAAACTTATATATGATAATTTCATATATATTATAATAGGTATTTTTGAATAATTTTTTTATTTTGTATTTAAATTGTTTGTAATTGGCAGTAGGTAATTGAGGGTATTTTTCAAATATATTGTTATATAAATGATCTTGTCTGTCCGGGTGACGCCGCGTCGAAGGCTGTGTTGCCTTCGTTTCGACCATCTTTTTTCGTGGAGACAGACCAGCCCTGAGGAAGACACGAAAAGATGGTCGAAACGTCGGCAACACAGCCTTCGACGCGGCGTCACCCGGACAGCCAAGATCATTCACATGACTCCGGCCGCGGAAGCCTACGACTTCACATATTGTTATATAGTCTTGGGCCAAAATTAGCACTGTGATTGTACCCACCAGATGTCAGAACCATTGGTTCTAAAAAATGAGGAGTGTGTGAGCGTCTTAATTATGTGTTAATTATGACAATATGATGCAAATGTATAAAATATTGTCAATAGTTTTTTTAGGCAAATTTTGATTATTCGTTTTTGGAGCAGATGTGTGTGTTAAGGTAGATTTACAAGCTTCTCCCCAGCCAATCAAACTATACTGATTGAAATAATGCAAAATAGACCATATGTAAAAGGTTAGGTAGTAAGTAAGAGCGTAAGACCTTGAATTTGTAATTTGTCTGCCGTAATCTAGAACAAAAAAATCAACATATATTTTAAGTGTTGATCTACAAACATAGCTAAATATTTAACATAAGATGATCTGTGTAAGGATGAGCAGTTACATTTATCTAAAAGTCTACTTGAGTTTTTCTAACGTGGCGACTGAGAGTAGTATCTCGAAGATGGAATTCGGCACGACTTATTGAACCATTCTCAGTCTTGCCGCAAGATGTCGCATGATCGCGACCACATCAAGCACTGCTACAGATCAAGCGACTCTAGCGGCAGGACTGAGAATGACTCAAAAAATCGTGCCGCATTTCATCTTCGAGATACTACCCTCATCCGCCACCTTAGAAAAACTCAAGTATAGGCAATGAGCATCGTATTTTATTTGGGACTTACTCCCACTTTGCTGTTGTCCAGTGGTTGTGAAGGGAAAAGGGATAGAAGTGAATTTAGAGGTGTTTAGCGACAATAAGTTTCAGTCAAGTATTTTTTTTTATTTCTTTTAGATTCATTATTAGCATTACTGCATGTCTCAGTCCATGATTTACCAGTATATGTTATGTCAGTATCATCAGCATAGCAAAAAATGTACCCACGATTCTTTTGAATATGAGATTCTAGCAGATTATTAATATATATTAGAAATGATATAGATTCCAGAACCGATTCCTGAGCTAATCCTATGGAGATGCTTATGGATTGTCTTAATTGATTATTAATTTTCACTAGTTGAGTTCTATCACTTAAAAGCGATTGAAATACATTTAATACGTCCCCCCCATTCCCATTGAATTCAGTTTTTTTCATTAAGATATCACGATTCACTGAATCGAAAGCTTTTCTTAGGTGTAACAAGGTGCCTAGACATTTGTTTCCGACGTCCAGCTCTTGTATAATTTTGTGAGTGACATTATATACAGCATCATCAGAACTGTGGTTATTACGAAATCCATACTGACTTAGGGAGAATAAATTATGCTCAAGATAATTTAGCAATTGCACTTTGATACATTTTTCTAATAATGTTGGTACACATGACAATAATGATATAGGTCAATAATCTTCTTCTGCTTCATGGTAAACCTCTGAAGGTGTATTCCAACTCGGAGGTCATCCTGGCATCTTCTTCTTGGGCGTCCTACATCCCGATATCCAAAGGTTTTGTAATTATATACTATTTGTGTTAATCTTGATGTTTCCAAGGTCTATAAATATTCATATTATTTTTATATGATTTATGAATTGGTACAACGACTGCGCGTTTGAAAAATTTAGGAAAAAGTCCCTGCAAGAAACAAATTTAAAAAATTATTGTCGGGGATGCAATTCCATCAATTGCTGGAGCAACATTTGATTTTACGGAGATGACAACATTAACGATTTCTTTATCTGTTACTGGATGCATAAACAGGGAAAACGAAGAATGTGCAATGAAGTTTTTGGAGTTACTATTTTTGTTACAATTAATTTTGGATGCTATATTATGAGCAACATTTGAAAAGTATTTATTGAATTCATTAGCAATTTAATTTGTGTTTACTGTTGACTTGCTATTATGAAATATTATTTGTTTTATCTCTTTTTTTTTTTTTTTCTCTTTTCTTTTAACTCAGTAGCCTCATTAATGGTTTGCCAAAATTCTTAGGATCGTTAATACGGAATTTAAAATATTTCTTAATTTCTTGTCTTTATTCAATATATACATAAATCAATAATATATACATCTAGATTTAAAATACGTTATATTATAATATTGTAAATATCCTTTAAGTACCAGATTCAAAATTATTTTCAATCAAGTAGAAAAAATTAAATATGGGTGCAATTTTGATAATATTTGAATATTTATAAACACGCATTATATGACACTATCCATTCCCTTTGTTCAATATATGAATTCACAGATTTGCAATTTCTTCTCGCTAAAGAAATTCGTATATTGCTTGACAGAGCTGAATGTTTCCGAAATGTAAACTATTTACAAACTGAAGGAAAGTACAACTTAATTTCTGTTCGAAAAATGAACGCGGTACTTCCAGCCGGCTCAGGGCATTCGTATGTAAATAAGGAATATATCACGAGAACCTCGCATACCACAGCACACTCGTACAAACAACCACGCATTTAGCACGGCGTTACCGCCAGGAGGATTTTTCTCTGAAATCACCCCGCCGCGCCGCAGGGATAGGCGCTGGCCTACAATTTGAATCACTGAACTGTGACGTCACCTAGCAGTCAACATGCTTCATACCACAGCCTACAGCTGGGTTACTTAACAGCAATAAACATTAAGCTGGGCGCAAATGTCTGCAATTGAAGTATTGAACAGGCGCGCGCTGGCGGAGAAAGGAGCAACAGTGCCGTCGGCGCAATGTTCTGCTGGCAAAGGTATCCGTAGCAATCGAAGCATGGAATTGTCGAAATCGAAAATGATCAAGACAGATTTGCAACATGGAATTTGCACAATGCGAGGCAAGGATGCACGATTATTTTGAACCCATTATTGGAGAGATGAACGAACACTTTCGGAACGTGGAAGTAGAATGCTCACTTTAGTTAAATAACATGACAATTTGAATAGACTCCAAAATGACAAGGTAAAACAATGTTACAGGATATTTTCTTGAGATCGATATTACTAAAAAGGCTATTCCATAAACGGGTGCCAAATATAAAGAGTTTAAAGTTTAATTAACGACAGATGGGAATAAAGAAAAAAGCCTGATTGTTATTGTCCTTTATGTCAAAGGATTTTAAGGCAAGTTGTCAACAGGGTTAACAAATCGGTTTTGTTACATACATTATTAGCAATGCCGTGCAACGTAGGTCAGTATGCGGGCACTCTATCTCTGAGAACTCCTCAATGAAGAACGTGTAGCGAACAAAATACCAACTTAACCATACAAATGCGGTATTTGTGTCTCCCTGGTACTCCAGCAACATCATTTTCATTATTACTGACGTCAATTTCATTACCATATCACAGACCAGGAATATAAAAAGCTTAATGTAATGCGTTTATTTCGCTGCGCCTTTTGCATTCAAACCATACGCAACAATATCATACCATACGGAATTATACCACCACACCATACGAATAATTGAAGTTCCAAATTGCTCTGCTACAAACCTTGAAAAAATGTTATTTGGAAATCTCGAATCAGGGCATCCAAAAATAAATCCATAATTTGTGTTTACTCGCCCCTGCTGCACAAGGTATTCCATGACTCAATCATTTTTCTTACGGCTTTTTCCGACCGCAAGTATTCTCCCCGGTCAATGGGATGCAACATGAACCATACTGCAGACACTAATGTCAATTCGCAAGCGTGCTCCTCGGTCTGAGATAAGAAAGAGACGAAAGACAAATATCGTTACGAAGGGTGGGACTCGAAACCGCAGCCCTCTGTATGGAGGTGTTTAGTCCATACGCCCTCTAAACCACGTCAGCCATCTAGGTCGGTCTCAACCTAACGAGAAGGCAATTAGTTTCACATTCGTGACTAGGAATATATTCCCCTAAGAACAATGCCATCGAACAATCTACAAGTAGTTAATTTGTAAATAAACCGGGGAATGAAAACATGTGTCAAGTATGCATAGTCCAGTGACGTTAACAACAGAACTTAAGCATTTTCGCCAATATATAGAGGCAGACGTTACGGAAACATTCAGTCAAGAGATAAATCAAAGTTTATAAAGAAAACGGCTTGTCACGATATTTACTGCTACACGCCTCAACGAAACCAGCCACGACCACAAGCAAGATACAAATTGTCCCGCAGTCACAACAAACTTCGCAACACCACGCCACCCCTGCCACAGCCTAGCGCATTTCATTTATATCTGCCACGCCGCTTTACGCAACGAAATTACATTCAAATCACGAGAGCTTAGGATCAAGCCTGAGAACGTTTCTAGCCGGGCCAGCCCAGCCGATAGAAACGTCCGCTCTGGGCCGGGTTCGAGCCCGGTGCACACAGCGTTGGCGTCGGAGCACGCGGCCGCGGCGGTCGCCGCACCTGCCCGGGGGCGGCGACGCGCTGACGCAACGGCCACCGGCCGCCCGCCCGAGTGCAGAATGTGAAAGGCAGTGCGCTGGCGGCGGCGTAACTCGGGCGAGAAGGCGTGCGGGCGGAGCGGAGCGGCAGGCTGCTATAAGCGTGCGCTCAGCTCACCCGAGCTGTCGGTGGCGGCGTCGCCCTGGGCGCTGACCCGCGCCGCGCCGCGCCGCCCCGCCCCGCCCTCGACACGCCCCCTTTGGGCGCGCACACTTACTATTCCCGTATTAGCCAAAGAAAGAAAGGCACGGAATGACAGCTACGCGTGAGTTGAAGTTGCCTTGGAGAAACAGCGCTCTAGGGTCTCAGCCGCTGGCGAGAAAACGTTTAGCGCGTTGTAAGGAACCAACAGTCATATTTGGTGCCATTGTTTGAGGCAATTGTCTCTTCTGTGCCAGCATAAGGTTTAACTAAGAGTCCGCAATGTTTATCTTCGTAACACGCATGAACGTTCACATAGAAACACCTACCAGAAACATCCCCATAATGAATGGAACAAAATGAATTGAGTTACTTTGTATTATTTGTCAAGATTCTATAACGCACTCTACAGATAGCATAAACCCTAGTATAACAAAAATTTAATTTTTCGAAATGCTCAATACACTATACTAAAAAAGCACTGCCGGAATAGCATTAAAAAACAACACATTATTGAAATAGTGACCTCTTGTACCCCACTATCGTAGGTCCCGACAAAAAATGCATCTACTGTAAAGCTTTATGGTCGATAAGATCGTGAGCAAGACTTGAACTCCTGTCTCGCAGTTTCTTTGAATAATACTTTCAAGTGGCAATAAAGGAAATAAAAATGCATAAAAAGATCACAATCTCAATGCTACAATCAAAATTACCGAGTTCGAAGAGCAAGGTTGCCTCTATCCCCAAGTCAGGGCAACTCTCGATCTCATGTAATTTGTAATAAAAAATGTAAGATTTTAATTTTTTGTCTCACTTCATATCGGCCTTCAATTTTCCATAGAGCTGAAGAGAAAGTAAAATACGATTTAATGAAATAAATTTTTTGCCCAAAAATACGGAATTTTCAGGCTTTTATAGATTAAACTGGATCCAATAAATTTTGTTCTAAAATCGAAGAACATCAATATTGTAACTAAAAAATGTTGATAGAATAAAAGAAAACTCCTTACTCTTGAGATCTTTACATTTTTGTCTCCTTTACGTTTACACCAAAACCGAGTATTCTTCTGACACTTTTAATCATTTACAAAATTTACAAGTACGTAGAAGAAGGACGTTGACGCACGTAGCAATCGGTGCAAACACAACATTCCGCACGTTCTAACATTGAATAAGGTCGATGAATATTCAAGAGAGAAAGGATCTTGCACCCGAAGAAAATGAAGAATTGCAAAATCAGGAACTGCAGGCTGTTGAAGGCGGGAGCGACAGGCAATATTAGCATAATGAGCGGCTCCTCACAAACAATTACCTTCGGATTTACACTCTCTGACAGTAAGATTCGCCCTGTATTGTCTTTTAACTTTTGACATATTTAAAAATTCAGAGATTTTAATAAAAAAAATTGACTTCGCATATTTATATGCACCCTATTATCTTCAAACGATCGGCAGAGTTTACAGTTTAGAACCAGCATAGGCCGCTGTCGCTAAAGCAATCCTGTTCAGAGGTCCTAGGATTCAAGTCCCGACGGTGTCGGATTTTCGACACTAGCTAGGTCGAATTCATCCGCTTTTCGGAGAAGAATCCTACCAAAAGGCTACTCTGATTGTAGCTTTTAGCTTCTCCATCAATATCAAGCGAATGCCGGAGTAGTACCCTAACAAACGGGCTATGGACCGCGCGCGATCTTTCCTTTCACTTCCTTGTACTACCCTCTCCCCTTACACACACACACACACACACACACACACACACACACACACACACGTACGAGTACTCTTCTACCGCTACGATGAAATGAAAAAAAAATAAGAAGATAAAAATGTTAAAAGTGTGATAACTCACAACTAAATATATTTTCAAAAACAGTATGATTGCACAGTGTTCAAAAATATGATTACACAGTAAACCACAATAATCTCTTACAAATTTTACCATATCGTTCTTCGCACAGAGATTCCTTTCCCTTTCGGATGCGCATTTGGCGGCGCGTTTGGGGTCTCCGTGCACTCGCGACCTCTCCCCGCCCCAGTCTCGCCGCCAGAGGCCGACCGCTGCCGCCTTCGCTCTACCAGAGCAGCGCGGCGCTTGTTCTAGATTCAACGCCGCAAGCGGGAAGCAGTCGGAGCCTCGCGACGGCGGCGGCGGCGGCGGCGGCGGCGGCAGCCGGGCACGTGAAGGCACGCGACCGCGCCCCGCGCAGCCGCCGCAGCAGCGACCAACGCTCCGTCCCCCGACACCGCCACCACCGGCATCTACCACAAACAATTCATTCAGACGGGCCCCGCCCCCTCTCTGGCTAAAGCGTGACGATCACGGCGGATGCCCTTCCTAAAAATGCAGAGGCGAAAGTTGGACTACTGTCACTAGTGCGCAGAAAAGAGAGCTGTCAGAAGAATTCGAAAATTATATTGAGCAGCTTAACGTTAAGTTTCGTAGTACGGCGGTCAGTGTAACCACCCTCATTTGTCTAGCACTCGTATCCCTACGTCACAGCCTCCTCCGTCACTCACCCTCAATATTAACATCTCCCCTGCCTTTGTCACCAACATCGCCATTATTCACGCATTTGTCATCAGTCTCACCATCAGCCTTAGCCCAGTCAACGATATCATAGTTACAGCCCCCTCCACTGCCATCGACCCCGCCTCCGTCACAATGGCATTCGTTACTCCTTCAACAGTTAGTATCTCAATGACTGCTATCACACACTTCAGACATTGTTCTCCCCTCATTGCCCACATCTGCTGCCGTCATCACCTCAGAAGCGTTCCCTCTTCCCTAACGAGTCTCGCTATCATCTGCCCTCGTCACTATCACCACCATTGCTCCCTCTCCCATCACCAACCCAGATATTACCTTGCTTACATCGCAAACATCATCTTCGCCTGTCTCCAAGAACGCCATCGGCAACTGCAGTCACACCGTAAACACCACCTCGACCACTCGTGTCCCCGCCCCCACAACTGCCACCGCCTCCAACAACTCGCTCATTTTTTCTCTCACTTCATCTATCACCACTGTTATCCACTCCTTCGCTCTCATCCCACCATTAATATCTCAACCGCCCCTCACCCGTGACCGGGAGATCCTGGGGTTCGAGTCCCGAAGGCAGAATTTCGACACTAGCTACATAGCAAGATCCAATTTAGCCGCTGCCTGAAGGACAATTGTAGCAGCAGAGTGTAGCTCTGATTGATGGTTTTTCCTTGTTTCTCCGATCAACGCCAGGCGAATGCCAGAGCAATACCCTGGCAAAGGTCTATGGACTGCGCGCGATATTTCCTTCCTCTTTCTTGTTCTATTCTCATCCCTTACACTCACATGCACTTTACATATCGAGAGCTTTTCCCGGCGGGAACGATGCCATGCTGGCAGGAGATACCAGGTTCGGGAAAATCCCAGCAAGCTGACGTGGGTCAGCTCCGTATCTCGCCATCTAGCGGAGAGAGATCACCGCAACCGTGATAAAGCATGTACTACACTCTCGGGATAATGACCTTAGCAGCTGACGTGATTCTGAAACCAATCAATCAACCGCCCCTCTCCCGCGCCGCCGCCGCACCGACGCGACGCCGTCATTACGAAACGCGCGACTCGCTCGAATAGTTACCACAGTGTTAGTCATGTCCAATTTTCCCTATTAGTACAGTGAAAGTATTGTGATCGCGCAAACGAGAATATCCCGCTGCGTGCGTGGGATGACTTCCTACATTCCCCGCACGACGGCGCTGCACTTGCTTATTACAGGAATATGTCGGGGGCCGTGGAAACTGCGGTGGTCATTACTAGTTTCATTAAGCTCATTCTGCATATAATTTGAGGCTTTGCAGTGAATTCTGAATAAGTTAGGACTGTTCATTATACCTTGAGTGATTATTGTGTATAATAATCATAATAGGAGATTCAGCTGCACTCACAACTTCCGATATGTGGTTAAAAAAAAAAGAGAGAGAGAGAGAGAGAGAGAGAGAAGAGAGAGAGAGAGAGAGAGAGAGAGAGAGAGAGGCGAATTGTGAGAAGCAGAGAAGGGGAAAAAACAAACAAACCAACAAAAGGAAACTATGAGTCACACATCAACAACATATGTACCTAGTGCTATAAAAAGACGTAGGGGATACATTTGATGCAGGTATCTTTATTACACTTAATACTATTATCTCACTTCCATTTCACAATATTTTATTTAAATACTGCTTTCTAAATAAGACTTCAAAAACTCTTAATTATTTCAGTAGTATGTAAATTAATTGAATCTTCGGGAGTTATTGCAAATGGGTCATTGCATTACATAACAAGAATTTTTAGAAAGGCTTTCTCTTTGCATGTGTTCATTTCTAAAATTAAGGATAGCAAACACTTCGATTCGTTTCCTAAAGTATACCGATTGCTTCAAAAATGAAAAAGTAAATGGGAGACGCACAGAATACAAAACAATAATATAACGAATAACTGGAATGATTTAGTATCGCTCTAATACTGTGAGAAAGTGATACTGAAACATATAAATGATACACCACCTAAACATCCATTCCATTAAATAAAAAAAAACCACAAATAATATAACAAGCACGTTGCCGTAACTAACAAGAATGAACGCGAAACCGCCTACGCCTTCCCTTAACAAACGTCTCTTTATCCCATTGAAAACTTTTATCTTCCCTTGAATATGTCAATCAATACCAGAAGCCCGCTAGCGCAGATAACAAACAGCGCGTTTGGGCCGCGGCACAACAATGCAGCGAGCCATTATTACATGGCCGAAGCTGAGTTGTGGGGCGCCGGGCGCGCGCCCTCCAATCACGGCCCGCCGCGCGTGGGAACCAGTGGGCGCGCGCGAAGGCAACGCCCTTGCGAGGCCGCACAGTGGGCTGGCGAGGGCCCTACGCGCGCGCAATTTGCTTTCTCCCATACGGTATAACAAAGCATCGAATGGTGCAGCAAAAACAAGGCGATTTTTATGACAGACTCATTTTGGGGGTTCCTGGTATGGAAAATTTGGCTTGATTCATTGACTAATTCATGAATTCGGGACGAGTATATTGTAATGGTCTTTATTCCCGTTAGTTGTGAATGTTTTAATGCCCGGAGGTAAGAGTATCCCTCCCCTGATGGATGGTGAGATCCGGCGCCGGCCTACATTTCGATTGGTATTTCATCTTCCAGGTAAGTCTGGTCTCTCAAAAGGTCTCCCGATATATGTGGAAGTCCAGTGCATGTAAGTGTGTATGTGTAAGGATATGTTCAGGAAGAGGAAGGAAAGGTAGCGCGCGACCCGTGGGCCATTTGTTAGGGTACTGCTCCATCATTTGCCTGGTACTCTGATCGGAGAAACCACTGAAAATTACTGATCAGAGCAGTCAGCCGCTACAATGCTCCTCGAGACAATGGCTAAACGACTTCCTCCGATCAGTATCACGAAAAAGGAATAGTACCCAACAAATGGGCGACGAACCGCGCGTGATCTTTCCTTCCTTATCCTTGTCCAATACACACCCCTTAAACACACATGCATTACCAGACAACCGGGAGCATAGAGCTTGTCCCGGCTGGGGCAGTGCCTCGCTGAAGAAGATACTAGGTTGGGGAAACACCGGAATCCAATGTGCAGGTCGGCGCCAAGTCTCACCATCCAGCGGGGGAAGATTACTTCAATCTTCCGTGACAAAATCATGCACTACATTTACATTCTAATGACCAGCCCCGAAAAACGAAATTATTAATTAATCAATTTAGCGTTACATTTTTTATAGATGACCTATTGGCTAAAAACGTTTCTTAAATAATGACTTCTTTCTTGAAAACATTAATTTTTTTAAATAAAAGGTTTCTTCCCACTAGAAAATATGTTTATTGGAACAAAATTCAATTTCAAATTCAAGTATTATAATTTAAAAATAGTATTAATTCATCGCAGACAGCAAATCATAAAAGTACTGTCAATGCTGCAAAAAATTAATGTTGATATTTTCTTAGAAAATAAGAGACGGGGTGGTTGAAAATTTGCTCCAATGCAGCAGTCAGAACTTATAAAAATGCTCACAGTACGATTTTCAATGAAACTTCTGAAAATTTGAAAATTATATAACTTTGGATTGAATAGTTCGATTGCATTATTAAAGATTACGATTTTCCTTTAATAAAACACATTCTACATTAATTACATATTTAAATAATGCTGTTTACAATTCTTTCAAAATACGAGGTATGTTTGCATCATCTTGATAAAAATCATTACGTCACCAAGTATTTCTAAAAAAAAATAGTAAATGTTATTCTTTTAACTTTTTGTATACAGAGAGCGCGATTAAATAAGTTCAATTAAAGTCACTTACCCCCCAAAAAACTCACGTCATTTTTTGAAATATTCCGCCAGTCTAAAAATTGTCTTTGCAGGTGCGTATCATGATTTAATGAATTTCTAGGTGCAAATGCTGTGAATGGTTTTTTAGGAAAGTGTCTCAAAATCTCAAAACTTTTCGAGAATAAATAAACTTAAAAGGTCGGAAAAATTCTAAAACGCTCTTATAAAATTTTCTCAAAACGAACTCAAATTTCTCCCGGGAAATATCATTCGAAAAGAGGTTTTGCTCAATTTAATTCTGAAAGATTCTTATGAATTAAACTAATATGACGACGCAAAATTGATGAAATGTACAAAAACACGTGTTTCATATAAAAGGAGATCTTTATTATTATTATTATTATTATTATTATTATTATTATTATTATTATTATTATTATTGTTTTTATCACTTATTTTAACATATGTTATATATTAATTTTTTTCATTGTAGTATTCTGGAACCAGGTTGCATAAACGTACCGGCATAAATCTATCTATTATATGGATGACGTAGAAAAATGTTACTAACTTCTAAGGCATGTAGAGGGATCGAAAATTATCACTGTTTGCCAACAATAATTAGTGGGAAACTTCAGGTTACACAAATAGGGTGTCCTGATAGGAAACGTAGAAGCTTCGAAAATGAGCTCAATTTTAAGCATAATTTATCTAATAAACTCCTTGAATATTTCGAATGACTGAGCCGCAATAAGCATTCAAAAGTTAGTTTGAAAAAAATACGTTCTACGCAAAACTTTGCATTGCAAAAACATAAACACTTCAGAAACATCGAAGTTGTTTATTAATTTACAAAAGAAATGTATATATTTGTTTACAAAAAATCACACATAAATAAAAAAACAGCCGAACTGGATAATGTGGGTGAATTTAATAGAAAAAATTGCATATATTATCATTTTACATAAACATTAAGAAGTGTTCGAAAAAATCTGTACTTTTTTTAGTTACAGTAATATATAAATATACAGATTTACAGAAAAAAGGTGTCAATCGTCTAGTGCATTAAACTTGGAAATTCTCCTTTTCAAAAAGGCAGACCCAACGATAGACATACATTTACTTTTCTTTTTATTGGACACATTAATCAAAGCTGATGATGTGTTCTTTAACACTCCTTTAAAGGCATATTTAGACGGAAAAAAGGATACATGCTTAAGGTTTCCTAATTCATGGACAACCTTAATATCCACAGATCTAACGTTTGGTCCGAATGTTATGCTTACAAAGGTGGTTGAGAATTCATTTAAAAACTTGGGAAGCGAGTAATTTTTAAATTGGGACTCATCCCAAACAAATATCTATTTTTAATGTTTTATGCTAGGTTTTGTTTCATTTTTTCATAAATGTGTTCCTTGACGGGGCTTTTTACATGGTACATGAAAATATATTCCTTAGATAAATGAAATTCAGTTTAAAAGATGAACAAAAAATGTACAGAAATAGAAATTAAATATATTAAAAAAGAGCAATAAATAATGAAGAATTGATGAACATCCTCTTCTATTAGAAACAATTCCTTAAAATATAGAAAGATTACCACAAGATATCGGTTACCACCACGGAAAATATAGAAAACTAAAGTAGTTATTTTTATATAAGTGCATGAATGATTGTTTACTGTATGATCGAGTTTGAGTTTTTGCAGAGACCAAGAGGTCAAAGTTCAAACAATGCTTTCTACGATCGTATAAACATGCTATTATGAATCATGATGGATATCGTCTCTGTAATCTAACTCTTCATGGTTTAATCGAAACGAAGTCCCATTTCATAACCCAGTGTTTAACAGGAGGAATAGTGTCGCGACATATGAGAGTAAGCATTGTTGTCTCATGCGAGTTTACTTATTCAAAATGGATAATAGCGATAGTGCCACTTCACAGAAGAAACCCGAATCTTCAAACGATACAATATCTAATAATATTATCTAAAAATCCAAAAGAATTGACCAAAAAACTTATTTTCAGTGGAAAATTGTAGATCTGCGGAAAGTTCCTCATATTACATCATGTATTACTAGTGGAATGTGGCGACGCTTGTTTAAAAAGTTTTAACTTTTTATTTATTTAAGGCATGCATAGCTTTTTCAAAGAAGTTCTTACAGTCTCTAGTATTGGGCATACCAATGAGTCGTAGTAGCTAATAATGTTTTGCACCTGTTAAAAAAATCCCATTACCCAAAGACCTTGTATGTTACCTCTGTAAGCGATATGAACAGGTAGTATTGCAATTTAAAACTTACAAACGTCGTTAAATATATTTGCAGGTATGAATGATGCTGAATAGTTAGAATTTAGTACAGCTATATTTTTTACGCTTTTTTCTAATATGCAAGAAAGTGTTCATAAAAATCATCCGTAAGCTCTCATTTTTTTTTTTTTTTTTTTTTTTTTTTCATACAATGTCATTCTTCTCCGGATTTGCTAAATACTTCCATAGTTTTGTCTCCTAATTTTTGAAGACTTTAAAACTCCACAAAACCAGTCTGTGTTCACGTCTACTTCTGAAATTGCTTTTTTATCGTTTTGTAGTTGAATCTATTTAAACATTAAAAGGTGATTTTTTGTACGGTTATGTGAAGAAGGTGTCATTTACGTTTTAATAAGAATAAGTCGATACTTACATTCATTTGAAAATCGGTATTTTCTGGCTTAAAATGTAAATACACAGTGTGACCACTTTTGTTCATACAGTAACATTTGGGAAATTTAATGATACAGAAAATTTAGTTAGAATAAATATTGGTTTAATTCTCAATGGTATTGTATTTTTGGAATGTATACGAGTATACACACCAAAAGAAACGTGACAATTAAACAAAACAGAAAAATATATTGCAATAAACAAAAACGTGTCATATTCCTTTGAACCATTTCTGTTCGAACACAAATTAGAAATAACAAAAACATTGTAATAAGCATTGAAAATAGTTCAAATATTCAATATACCAATTTCTTGGTTGAATATCCCTTAACCTTGGTAACAGCTTTACATCTTCGCTGCATTGAATTAACAAGGCTCTAGAAAACTTCCGGGCTAATTTTTTGCCACCGTTCCAAACCAATTTTCTTTACACTTTTTTTCGAGGTAATATTGAATTTTCTTGTTCTTTCCATAAGGCCCATGTATGTTCGATTGGATTCAAATCAGCGGATTGTGAAAGAGTATGCAACTGTTTGGGCACGTTTTAAATTAGCCGTTCCTTGTAGTGTTCCATATGTTTGCTGTCGTAATCTTTCTGAAAGATATAATCAGATGCCATTTCTATTTTACGTACACTTTGTTTCCAAAATATGACTATAAACTTTTTTGTCCATTAAGTCATGGATAAAATGTTATATATCACACATATAATGTTATATTATCACACTCAGAGCATGGCTATTCTTACAAACGACCTCTTCCTGAGAATTCTTCCGTGGCATCCATAGCTGAAGTATCCGCAGAGGGTGGAATGACTCACTTCTTTATCTGTGGCACGTTTCACCAAAATGCGCAATTTTGGTACAGTAAGTAAAGGGTGTGAATTGATTTCTCTTACAGCAAGGCGCTCTTCCCTCGCATCCAACCTTTACTTCTTGCTTCTCCGACACATATTCTTTGTGAAACCGTTGTATTTAAATTTGTTAAAAACCTGTTGCACTGCTGAATGTGTTTTATTTACCATTTGTCTCATATTTCTTAACGAATTACCTTTGAAGGCTAGATTAACGATTACTTCTATCAAACAAGTTCTGCATTCTTTCCGCATACCCATATTCTAGGAGATGAAACCTGCGTGAAGTACTGTAAAAAATCTCACTTTTTACTCAGTTTTGTGCATTGTAACTCAATTGTACGAACAGAAATGGTGCATCAATTTAATGACCTTTTTACTTCTACATTTTCTATGCCTGATACCGTGAAAAATAATAGCCATTTAGGGCATGAAATAACTTTCCTGTACATATAGGAAGCGCACCTAAAATTGTTTTCAAAGTATATCAATAACGAAGAACAAAAATCAGTATTTATTGAAAAGGATATCAGGTGTACGAATAGAAATGGTACATACTGTAGAAGTCGAAAGTAAATGTGCATCTACAGCATTACTTACAGTTCGATTTTCTCGGTATTTACTTGTTCTTCAAGTTCAATAAGTTCCAAGGCAATACTGTTTGTAGGTTTTTGCCCATTTCTTTTTAAAAATGCGTTAATACGTATGCAAATTGAACTAAATCTGCCGCGCGGCGATTCACTTGTCGCATTCAACGTCACCTGCATATGTCTATTTAGATGGCGATGGTTGAATTCCAGGCATACTTTCTAAGATGGTAGTGCTAAAACACGCTAAAACATGTTTTGGAAATTTCTTAGAATCTTCTGGTCGGGTCCGAAAACAAATTATCAGTTCCCCATCCGAAGACCGAGACGTGTCGAATGACACCTCATATGTCTCGATAGGTGCACGGAAGTGGTCAAACCGTGAGTGACGGATCTGCATACACGCACACTCGCAGTTACTCAAATACTGTAGAGAGATTTCACTTACCTACTAAATAAGTGTTAATAGTTAAATATATGATAACAGTTATTGGAAAGAGTTGAATAAAGGTGAAAATTTAAAGTTGTTTTATGTTAATGTATGCTTTATTTTCTGACATGTAGTTCAACCTACTTACAACTACCGTGCGAAGAAGTAATTTCTGCATGGCAACGTCACGTGTTCAGATGTTTTAAGAAAAGACTTGCTTCACGCACCCGTGGTAGAACGTAAAAATACTTATTTTTTTTACCATCGTTGAAAAAAGACTAATTGATGCAATTATATCTATTGTTCAAGTTATTAGAATTAATATTCATTAATAAGTTCAAGTCCATTTAGGGAGCTCGGTTCAGAGGAGCAAGCGAGCCAGAAAAGTCGCGGAGCACTGTGCACCGCACGACTGCTGTGTTTTGCGGGTTGCGCCCGTCCTCAGCAAGGCGCCCTATATGATCGCACAGGCATGGCATTGGAGATAAAAGTCAAAATGACACCGTTGTGAAAGTAGTGGCATGCTCGGAAGAATACGTGGCTATTCAGCATAAAGAATTTCAGCTCGTTTTTGAGCAATTTATACTGCAAAGAATCACTTTAAATTTTATTTGGAATGTCTTATGTTTTAACAGGCTTACAGATTAACACTTACATTTTAATAAAAAAAAACAACAACTAACATTAACAGAATTAATGCGTACATGCCGTCTTTTGTTCATTATTTTACTGCGTGCATTGTAATCTATCTATCAAACCATTATTCATTTCCTCGTCGAGAATACATGAGAGTGAGGCTACTGTTAACGAAGTCAAACGCATTTTCTTATGTTCCAAGAGTGTTTACATGAAGAGATTAGTGAGAGTGTATAAACGCATAAAACATTTCAGTTATTAATTTCACGCGATGTTTTACGGTTTTAAGGTAATGTGAACAGCAAGATTTATTTTTTATAGTTCATTACAACATAATGTACATCTTTGTAAATATAACATTCCAATTCCATTTCAGAAACATAAAGGATTGCATTTTATAAAACATTTCCATTACATATTCAGAAATATGTTCACAGTGAATAGTGATTGTATTCTTCCGGAATGTGAAAATCTCCCCTATTTCATTAGTCGAGACATAACACTGAACGTCATGAAACACAATTTTAAGATTTTCTATTTTCCGCGAAGACAATATGTAGAACATTTCTAACTTTCCTACAACCATATCCACATCTATCTAATTTTCGACGTGCAGCCTTACTGCTTGAAATTTTAAGATATTAGCAACTTTCAAAACCATTTTTTTCAACCATATTGATTCCTGCGGCTGGGATGTTTGCAGCCTTACTGCTTGAAATTTAAAGATAATTTCATCGTCATTTTTCAAACGAGCAATAAGACATTTAACAAGATGGAGTGAAACGTTTCTGCTGGTTATGTATCACGCGACAGAAACTTCCCAAAAATAGGGGGGCCTAGCAGTAAAAGTAAATATTTCATACGAAGAATGATAGAGTCAAATTCGAGACGAAGTTATAGATGTAACGAAATTCCAAAAAAACTTATAAATGAAATATATAGATAATTTATACGATTAGCGTATCCATTCTCTTTCAAACAAGATTCTGCGCGGCACTTAAAATTATGATAACCTCTAGGTTAATCTCACTATAAGCGGGGGAATTGGAAGTCCTGTTATATTTTGTACTAACTTTTCGAAATTTCAGCTGTTACTTTTTGTAAACATTAATGTTTTACTAAACTCCGACTCCGCAGTTAACACTTTTCAATTCACTAAAATATTGGACGGATGCACTCATTTTATGTACTGTTCTAAAAACGTTTTGAAATATTCATTCACCGAAGTTTTTATATGCTTTGATTCAGTGTCAAATGCCTTCGTCTTACGTTTTACTTTGAAACTTTCATTCAACTGACTGTCTAAATTTCGACTCAATTTTCCCCCTCTTAATTGAATCAGATGAATATTATGATAGCTGTGATATTTATCATATATATATAGTTCAATATATATTACTATATATATATATATATATCCACTGAAGTGATGATGCGATACACCTATCGATAAAACTTTATCACTTCTGAAAAATCATGAAAATAATTAAAGTTATATATTTTCGCGTTCGAGATACCCACGGGTTTTGGAATGAAGACAAGTTGGAAAGAGCCAAAGAAATACGACGTGCTCGTTTCTGTTCTGTCTCGGAGTAAAATAACTAAAAAATAAAAGTATTATGTTTACGAATAAAATAATTCTATATTATTTCGGTGCCATTGGTCGTCGTCAGCGTTAACTACAGCATTATAAGAAATCTATCATGATTTGAATTACTCCCAATACATTTAAACAGTGCAAGAGGGAAATAATTAATTAACCAGTTTACTGTCTCTTCCATGTCGTCCAAAGCAAAAGTATCACTTACACATGAGTAAAAATGTTTATTTCTTAACGGCAAACAAAAAAAGTTTCCAAATTTTTAAAAAATTCCTAAAAACAAAAAAGGTTTCAAAAGACTTAAATCATGGATTTTCACGAGGATGCGCAAATGTTTTCGTCAGAAACCTTACGCCACTATTACAGTATTTATATTTCCATTAATACTCTTCTTTCTCCCTCCCGCCAATTTTGGGCGATTTTCTTTGAATCACGCTATTTCATTGTGCGCCAGTCTATAGAGTTATATCCAAGTATTTTTCAACCTGTATCTCCTGGGAAAAGTATTTCAGCCAAACTCTGCCAACATTCCTCTAGCACCAAGCAATGCAAAACAACCTTGAGATATAACTTCCATTTAGTTCATGAGCAATTGAATAAAACGCCTTCATAAAAGCAATTCACGATTCGAGTACCAATGACGCAACGCCCGCGGTTTGGAGCTAAAGCGGCGCTGCAGCCACCAACGTTGCCGCGGGGCGCGCGCGATCGGGACACGGGGATAAGGAGGGGACGAGGGGAAGGTAATTGCAGGCGGCGCCGGAGGCCACAACAGTGTGCCACCCGCCCCGCCCCGCCCCGTCTCAACCTCGCTACGCCTTGGCCCGTCCTGTACCGCCCCGCACTGCGGCTCGGAACGGCGGAAGGCATTTGGGTCAACACGGGACACTCCATACTTGACATATTTTTAACACAGCCCATACCAGATATTTTGTTTACGATTTAAGTTTCATTTGTTTATCGATTGCCATGGGGGGTAATACAAATATTGATTACTGTATTATCTCATGTACGTTTCTTAATACTGCCCATTTAAAAAAGCAGCTTTGTTGGTAGGTCTATGAAACCATTGTCTGTTATTAGTTTGCTCTGTGATATTGGACTTATTGTATTGTAACGAAGAATATTCGGCAAAGAACTAAGCCAAACTCACATACAACATACCGGTTAAGTTGAGCCAGCATTGCCACTGTCTCTGAAGAGATTTAAATCGGATAGACCTAGGTTTCAGTCCCGACTGTAGCTATGCTGAATTAAACGCTGTCTGGAGAAGAATTCTTGCGGCCGGCTGTTCTAATCGGCAGTTCACCGTGGTTTCTCCTATCAGTACCAGGCAAATAGCAGGCCTAACAAACCGGCCATGGAACACGCGCGATCTTTCTTTCTTATCTATTGTCCTGTCCTCTCCCTTACGCGCGCGCGCGCACACACACACATACACACACTTACATGCACTACACTACCACACACGTAGGAAGTGTAGAGTTCGTCCAGACTGGTGCAGTGCCCGGTAGGGCAGACAACATCTGGTAGAATCCTTCACGGGACAACGTGCAGGTCAGCGCCGGATTTCATCCTCATGAAGCAAACCGCCACCTCCGGCGACATTCACTACACCAACGGTAGTAATGAAATGACTACACTTGACGAACCTGGAAACACGAATCAATTTCGACGCAACCATCTTTTCACTCCATTCTTCAGAAAATCACGTTTACACGGTTCGTCTGGCTTGACCACGTCACGCCTCACTTCGGGATCGCCCCATCCCATGCTTATCCCCCAGGCCAACCCTCGTCGCTCTGCTCCGCCCTGCCCTGCTCCATCCCATTCCCGCCACAAATCCTTCCACCCCCTCCACTTCACATCGCCTCGCTCTGCCCGGAGTTCAGCGGCCGTCGCTAAGCCGCCTCGGTGCGGAGAACGCCGGAGGAAAGGCGAACAGCACGTGGGGAACCGACGCATAAATATTCCGTTCCTCGGACAACACCTGGCGCAGAGCAAATGTCTGCGCTAACCTTCATTCCCAGCGGGAAAGATCAAAGTGGCAGCGCCCGTGCGTAACGCGTCCGTCTAGCGACGCGCAAAGAGAATCCCGAGCGACTTGGCGAGACGCAAAAATTCGTTGCGAAGAATGGGCGGAAGAACTGCGGGCGAAAGGAAAAAATGAGCGGCCTTGGACAGAAAATGAGACATACAATGCTTTTAAAGTGAAGCAACTTCTTGGAGCAAGAAATAAACGGGAGGGAATGTTGATGGATTCTTGGTACTTGAGGTAAATATCTACCATCAAACACCGTCTCTGGAACGAAATTGGAAAAGAAATACTTGTCACAGAGAATTCACGTAACACATATCATTACCTCCAATCAATGAAACAAGTAAATTCTTTTCTTTTTCTCGAAAAAAACCTTCCTAATGGCGAAGGAAACAACAGCGTGCATTAGAAGAGCGATAGAACCTCAACCGGCCCGAAGGGGGCTTCCATTCACAATCTTCGTTATTGTTGCTTGGAATGATTGTTAACGAGACGTATATGAGCCATCGTATTTAATTTGTGCGAATTCGTATTTGCGATAACAATTATTTAAATGTACGAGTATTATCATCGATTGTTCAGTTCCAAGACGGTACATGTCTGCCACAACCCATAAACCCAGAGGTGTGTGCACGACTGTGCAACGGCAAAAAACCCTAACCAAACTTTACAGGCGTTGCAACTCAAGGGCCGGAACTTTGGAAGGTGCAACTTGTATCTTAGCAATTTTATTTCCTGTAAATTTGTCTTGCGACGCAAGAGGTCACTAATAGGAGAGAGAGAGAAAGAGAGAGAGGAGAGGGAGAAGAGAGAAGCACGACAGAAAAGAGAGAAAAAAGAGGCGAGAGAGACAAGTGAGAGGCGTGAGAGAAAAAGAGGCGAGAGGGGGAGGCGAGAGAGGAGAGAGAGAGAAAAAGAGAGAGAGAGAGAGAGAGAGAAGAGAGGAGTGCGACAAAAAGAGAGGGGGGGAAAGAGACAGAAGAGATAAAAGAGAAGAGAATCAACAATAACCAGCAAATAAAGCACATCACATCACACTTTGTTATTTGTCAATTAAATGTGATTTCTGTAGTGCTCTTTATTTTTCATGGCAAAGGAATATGGCAAATTAGTTCAGTTTGTGATGTTTAAAGTGGAAAAGAAATTCATCTTCAATGATAGAAGAAATTAAAGAAGCTTATTTTCTCTATACTGATTGATTTTGTGCATGTGGTTACATAAGAAATTATAACGTGTTTAGTCACGGTATTATAGTTTTCAGTCAACTTTGACAAACGTTGCCGATTTCTCACTAGTCAAATAAATGAGAATGACTGGTGAGTCTCATTATTAATTTGACGGAACCATTAGGGATCGACCTCATATTTGAGATTAATATTTTCTTTGTATAAAAATGCATTACCTCTGTAAGTCTGTATTATTTTCTTTACGATGAGCAAGGTTACCTCAAAATGTATTCTGACGTCTACACTATATGTCAAGGACACGTTTTAACTAACGATGCCATTATCAATAGCATCATCTTAGCATTTGTTTTCACTTACAATTTAGAAGCTTCAAGAAATTTTTAGCTTGTAATTAAGTACACGACTAAAGACTACTATATCATTTTAAGAACTGAATACATTACCACTGACATTTCGACGACTGTAAGCCGCGCATCACAAACAAATAGGACGTCACTCAAGATACAAATCTAAACACCCTTTAGTTTCCAATTTATCCCGAAGGCAACAACCGCATGAATTTTCATCACCGGAAAAGCTCACCCCTCGCAGGAGAAACCTTGAGCGCCCGGCCATCGCAGCTCCTCTGGACCATCTGCGGGGCCGCCGCGACGCTTCCTCCCGTTCCGTGAGGCGCATCCCGAGATAACGCAGAGGCGCGGACCGGCGATCCGGCGCCGCCACCACCACAGCCACCGCTGCGCTGGCCCCGAAGGTCGCGGTCGCCGCGCAGCCCGGGCGTGGTCCGCCCGCCCGTCCGGATCCCGGATACGCTCGCAAGCTCCTCGACCTACGGCCCACGCAGGGCGCGGACCGGGGCGGCGAGGCGCCCGCTCCGGAGTGCGGAGCTGCCCGCCGGCACGCACCTGTTGTTGCCTCCTCCACGCGCGCTCGGCCCTCACGCGGCGCGCAGTCCACTCGGCGCCAGCGACTGTCGCAGGACCGTCGACGTCCATGTTTCCAAAACACCGATGGTTTTATAACATCATAGATGCATGTAGCATCGTCATTTTCAAGACGATGTTATTTTTTTTAACGTCCATGTTGCGTGTTCAATGTTTCTACGCGTTTGATGTTATTTACTAAACGAAAAAAAGTGCAATTATAACAAAATTCAGTAATTATTTTCAGATATCCATAAATTGAATGTTCTTAAAAGCAAAGTGATCAAGGGTGAAAAAAAATCAATTTTTCGTCAATAAAGAAGCCTGTATTATTTTTTAATTATCGTATAAGATATTCAAAGTATTGTTAATAATATTGATTTATCTTTGCTTTGACTGATAAATCTCAATTAAAAATTAATAAACGAGACCACTCAAATTAATTCACCCCCGCGCGAGTATTTAATGGTCACTTATCCAGTTTCAGAAACATGGATGTTTAATAACTCAATGGTTTAGAGACGATGTTTCATTAACATCAATGTTTTAATTTTGAGCATCGATGTTCAGAAACATCCATGTTTTTTTGTCATGTCGCATCCCTATACAGGATCAGGTCACATGCACTCACCGTCTCACTCGTCTAAATTACTCAGTAGATAAAGCAGCCTGCCAGAAGAACTTGTTTCATTGGTTCGATCATTCTAAGTAAGCATGGAGCTTAAACTTAGACCTGTAATAGTGTTTTGACAGACGGGAATAACATTTATATTTTTGCGATATTTTTTAGTATATTCTATCATTTGAAAAAGCAACTCGTTCATAATGTATAATGATATTTATAATTATAATAAGTGATAATTAGTACAGATATAAAAAAACGAAACAAAAATATACTTAGCATTAACCATTAAAGAAGGTAAATCTGTCACATGAACTGAACCATAATTGTAAACTATAGAGTGTGAAAATATACTCATTAATATCAGAAGAAGAGTATAACACTCGCTCAAGAAAAAAATCGAATAGTCAAATCACACAATGAATGTGGAATCATATGCTGTTCCACAAACAGCTCAAACGCTACTAACACTCCAGAAGGTAAAAAAAGCAAATGTAGTGGGAAAACACCAGAAGTTATTTTCTTCTTTAGCGACTAAACATCAACAGAAACTTCTGAGATCAATATATACCAGGAAAGACAAAGCCGCGCCCTACCACTTGACACAGCATTGTACCGAGAAGATCAAACAAACTACACACACAGACGTTTCCGACATAGCTGTGACTGCTTCGAGTTTTAGCCAGACAGTTGATCTAAAAGATCTCACATGGGGCTCAGCAAAACCCCTTGCACACCTGCTCCTAAACGAAATTGCCTTCCTACCGATTTACGCTAAGCGAGCCGACATTTTCACATGCGGTAGGTATTATGGCGATTATTGGACACGTCGCAGTCAAGGATTGATAACCGCAGGCATTAGCAATGACCATTTCCAAGCAAATTAATGCTTATATCAGAGGGATGTGTTAATACGTTCCTGCCGATTCCTAGTGCTCGGAAACCTAAAATTTACTCACTTGTTGCAGTTTGGCTCCTTAAGTTACGGTGCCAAATTACATGGGCTGTGTCGTACATTTCGAAGACATAAACGCCGTTAATTGGTTATATTTGGAAGTTGTCTAAGCGAAGGACAACGATTTGCATGCACCATTATTAAAAAGCGTTAAAAGTCCCGTTCGTAGGTTGCGGCTTCCTTGTCTTTTCGAATCTAGTATTATCATATCTCCTTGGAACACAAAACAACACAGAAACTTAAATTAAAAATATAGGTTCTAAAATCTATTTTAAGTATTGAAACATCAAAGATACAAAGCACACGCTTCCTTAACACCAAACTTGGTTAACATTTCCAAAGCTAACTCTAAACCTTTTTTTCTGTTTGTTGTAATAAAATTATCTCTTTGCACTGTAAAATGAGAAATGAAACCTATTCCAGTAAACAGCGTAGATTCATTTTCTTAATAAATATTCTGAAATATTATATGGCTGATATGAGAAACCCAACCATGTAACATAAAACCGACACTTAAAGCACACGAATTTCCTGACGTATGTTTAATATCAACCTCCAAAATTGTCTGACTTAGGCTTTCTCTCTCTGCCACTTAGCGAAAAAGATAATTAACACTTTTCCATTTCTAAAACAGGCTACAGTAGGGAAAAAACATCAACTAGGATAGTTTAGGCATCACAGTAGCTTTTATGAGCTGTGTGGGGAGAAGGTAAGAGTTTATCTTCACCGTTTCAGCTGTTCCGCAGCTTTTACAACCTATGCGATGGTCTAGTTATGTTCTAGTTACAGGCACAACAGTGTTATACATTTATCAAGATTTCTGTATGTCTGGTTTATGCAACCTCATTGTCAAATGCTATACTTTACATACATCACTTCAATTAAATTTATGCACACATTAATATAACCTTATCATGAAATTAATAACAAAAATAAATATAATACATACGCAATAATTCTCAAAACAAAAACAACAACGATGAGGTACATACGACCACCATACGTACATATTCTGTCACCACTTGAAAGTAACACACTTTATGACATAAAACTCTATTCAACTTTCATTAAACAGATAATTTATTGAAGGCACATATCTAGAAACTTCTCGAAAAAATATACAGAAAAATCGACAACTGTATAATCGAATTTCAACTTCGCGAGATCTCTAAACTCGTTTCCAATGGATTATCAATCCTCTCCAACCGCGAATTTAATAAAAATTCCTCGCTGAGGAAAGAAGTAGCACTTGAACTAAACACGAGCCTATCACCAAATAATGGGTAAAGCATACTTACGATGCGTCAATATCCATCTTTGCAGGGTCCTTACTACATAAAACGCTCTTTTAAAAGAAGCATTCCTAAAAACAGGGTGTAAAATGTAGTGGTGCAATTCTTGGAGACCAATGTATTTCCAGTATTCAATTAGTATCAACACCTGCATAATGTCGAACTTGTGAATTCCTATCAATTAACACAGCACGCGCGAATGAACAGCGAATGTTAAGAACACTGAACAGGATGGAGTGTGGCATATTTGGCAGAAGTCGTAAAAGCACGCACTACATGTGCACTTAGCAAGTGAAACGCACGGGTAAAAACGTCGGTCGTGCAATTCACTTGTATATGGGCGTACGGTGGTACATCAATAACCACAAACGCAATCCAGCGGGATTGAACTGACCTTTAAAACTCGAAATTTACCATTGAAATACAACACGGATAAAGCAGCCTGAGGATCAGAGAAAACAAATTCTAACGTCTCGTGGATTACAGTATAAGACCGAGCTGCTACCCAAAGCGAAGCTATCAATTATTACCATCGTTGAGAATCATTTTATCTTTCCTTGATTGCTTTTCGCGATTCATATTATCTGTATTATTATTATTATTATTATTATTATTATTATTATTATTATTAATTACAGTTTACGTTAGAATGTTTTTACAGAAGCACGTTTCCGTTTAAATCAAATACGTAGTCATACAAGTTTCCAAATAGCCAGAGTTACAATTACAATTACGATATTATGTTGACTTATCTACAAAAACATATTTTGTGATTTCACGATTACAGAAACAACTGCACATTTACTCGCACCCAATTTCACGATGACACGTGACACATTACAGTAGTGGCCACTACATAGCGTATCCGTAGAAAGAAGTACGAGGTCGTCATTACACAATCCAGTGCTTCTCGTGCCGAAGAATACATAGCAATAGACCTTGTTCAATAGAGAACTATTTCGTATGTATCATTATACCTTTCCTTTCCTCACAATATCCCAGTGAACGCTGAACTACAAGTGGTGAAAGGAGCCTTGTTGGTGTAAAAATCATCGTAAGGTTGCCGCCAACAGTCACTGAGCAGTAGGTTTTCTCCTTAAAGGTTAAAAATGAGTTTTATGGGAAGTATAATTCTCCAAAACGGTTCATATCGATTAAGCCTCTTTAGGGAAAGGAAAAATTCTACTTCTTAGAATAATTATTAGAAGCAAGCCTAATATGGAGTTCTCGACTAGCGAACATTTCCCCCTCAGACAAGATTATCACGTCCTCTAATTTATGCTTACTCAAAACGTTCGTTAATTGTTATATTACTGACATATATTTTATGGAACAGCAATATTGCGCAAATAAATCAAATTTTCGTCCGAAAAATCATCTTTAATATTTATCAAGAGTCCATTATGTTTGGTCAAGAATCGTAACAGCGGGTGCTAGAAAACTGTCTCGATATAAAATAAGTCATTAACATTTGATATTTAAAAACTTAAGGAAATCCTTTAAAAAAGTTGCTAAGATAAAATGCGTGACAAATCCACATGTTTGCCGAGGTCCAGGAACGCCAGCTCGTTTTCCAAAATTCCCCAAATTCACTGAATAAGAGGCTGAATAGATGGGTCTGCCAAAGAAGAAGAAAAAAAGAAGACAGCAGTCAATTTGACGGCTATCAGGCGTTTAAGATAAATCCATGAACATAACATTTCGAGCGGATGAATATTTTCGAAATTTTCACATTTTCTTTACATCATAAATACATTTAAAGTCCAGTAACCACAAAAAGTTCACCACATGAGTTTTACAAGAGCTTCCCCTCTTGCAGGAGGCCTTTGCCCTTTATGGGGCACAATAGGTGCATTCATTCAATCATAATGACCTACTGTTCATTTTAAATATATAACACTTTTCGAATATGTTGTAGCCGTCAAAATGACGGCGTCAGTCGTTCTAGGGTAAGTTAATTTATTATCGCCTTTTTATTTATGTATTGACACCGCCTCAAACGAAGCGCAGGAAAATAAAACTAAGGTAGTATGGTCGTTAGATCGGCCACGGTGAAGTACCCCCAAAATATACCTTAAATGAAAGTAAAATCGATGTTCTTCAAGACGGTAAGAAACAATTTGGCCCTAACATGTCTAATTTTTAAATATAACATACCTCACCGGGCATTCTGAAGAGTAATTTATAAAAAACTACAGCGAAATTCATTACAAACGGAAGTACTGGCTTTTGGCCTATTCATTGTCCGTTCAGGAAACGCAGGAAATTTGAGAGCCGTCGAGTATTTTGTCGCCAAATTACTGACGAATACTCATATTTTCGTAAAATTGAATCTGACCTTATTTCAATATCTGTTTTTGATGAACACATTCCATTAAGTAAAGAATTGTACCTTTATAATTGCAGTTGCAGGAAAATGCCCCAAAATTTTGATTTTTTTCAATTTTCGAAAAAAATTAGAGTTTTTAACCAACATGAGACCCACACCATTCTCTTAAATGTCCTTCAGACTACGTCATGAATTTTTCAATCGAAATTTGACGAGACTATGTACTTCATGAGTTTTTCAATCGAAAATTCGTCTTTTGTTCAAGCATTACATAAAGTTCTCTTCTAAAGACGTTCTTTCTTAAGCGCAAGTAAGTAAAACTTATACCATCACTTTAAATTCGGCTCATCCTTATCGAGTTATAGGAGGTAAACCTCATTTGCAGGGCACGTCCTTAGGGTGTCTTGGTTTTTATCCGCTGTCATTTCAGCATCTTTTAAAAAAAATTAAAGGGCGCCTTTTAACTATTAGGTTATATAGAAACCTCTGTAATTACTGAATTTGCTTGATTAGCGCGTCATGAGTCGATGTGCTGACGTTTCGTATCTGCTGTGGCCTTCTTCAGAGCTATACTGCTGTATAGCTCCAGCAGTATAGCTCTGAAGAAGGCCACAGCAAGATGGCCGAAACGTCAGCACCATCGACCATGACGCGGCTAATCCCGGACAGCCAAGAATTCAACGACTCCGGCCGCGGAAGCCTACGACTCTACTCTGTAATTACTATTGGTTTTTCAAACTTTGTGGATAGCAGTAGACTAACTTGCGTACTCTACACGGACTCACACATGTATCCATTCCCCGGACAGGATTCGAACCCGCGATCCTTCAGACACGAGGCAGCTACGGACCGTCAGCCTTAGCAACCTCGGCTAACCAGGCCGATCATTTCATCATTGCTTCATCATTTATATCAACATCATTCATGTACTTGTAATTCACATCATTCAAAATACCTGACAGGCAACTCAGTTTCATATGATGGGGCTATAGTAACATACGAATTCCTCCAATTGTTACCCCATGCAATCGGTACCGTGTAAACTCTCGCACCAAATTAACGCACAGGCAGACCCGGCTCCCTGGTCTGAATTCGGCGTTGCCTGACCGTGTAAGGTCAAGCACGCACGTGCGCTCTTTTCCAGTACCGCCTACCGGTCCAAACCGCGAGCAATTACAAATAGCCTACGAGCCCGCCGAACGCAACACCTCGCGATTTACCTCTTGTCAGGAAGCGTACGTTACGCCAGCGGCGTTCATCACGCGGGCGATGCGAGAGCGCGGTAGCGGCGATTTAGAGCCCATTTGCGTCCGATTCGCGGGCCCTGGGAACGATTGCGGACGATTAGTCAAAACGCCAGCACGGGGAACCTCAAGCCAAGGCTGCAATAAACAAGACTTCCTTTGAAAAATACCCCCCTTCCGCGGTATACGAGGGCAGTTGAACGGGGATCTCGGCCATTTGCAGATGGAAGGTTGTTTATACAAGGATTTAAAATGTTAAAGAAAACATGGACGATGGTACGTCCTCATATTGTGAAATGTGTGTATGAAAATGGACACGAGTATCCTGAATACACATTTTTCGTAATTTGCAAAAGCATTTTGTGTAAATTATATGAGTTTCTTGCATTACAAATAAATGCAATTAGTAATTTTTCAACTTGGCAACGAACATAGAGAAAATGGCACTTGTAATGAACATGTAAAATTAAAATAATTATACGTATAGATACATTATATTAATACAAAAAATCGTAAAACTAGTTTAATCAGACTGCTTGAAAGGCAGAGCAAAATATTTAATTTCTAATGTACTCAGAGATTTATACAGAAAGCATTTCAACAAACAAACTACTTTAGTTATTGTTCACTCTATTGAAAACAAGTACTTTGCTGATATGGTACGCATAGAGTAAAATCAATATTCTATAAATTATAATACACACAAAGTTAAATCAAAATCAATCTCCCCAAATATTTTCAAAATTACCTTCGCTGTCATACAGTACTAAATTACTACGTCATTCTCCAGTGACGGTTTTTCTGAATCTCGATCGACCAAAAGCTCACATGTGGCGGAACAAGATACATCAGAAGGGAAAGGAATAGAGAGCTCCGCATCCAACCACACTCGGAAGAAACAGGCCCAGGAGTAAGGTTTCAACGCAATTAAACTCTACCAATATGAACGTTGTTTTACGACTCCAAGACCACAATTTATTTGGCGTCGTACGTAATGTCCGTGAAAAAAAACGCTGCACACACGAGAACGGAGAATGTTTTAGCCGTGAATCATGGAGAGAGAAAGGCGCGCGAGGTGCCATTATTCATTGGAGCACCGCATACTAGCGAGCCACTTGCAAGTGAAGACAATGAAGCGGAACCAGAGCGGGTTCTGCGTATCACGACGCGGCGCCCGGCTCCAGAAGAGGATGCCTTCGACAAACACGAGAAAGAATGCCGTCAGGCGGTCCGGCATTACGCTACACACTTTACAGAGAAGGGCAACACCGTCAACTCAGAAAACGTTATTTTCTTCCCTCGTCCCATGCAACATCTTTTATATTTTTACCAGCATGGATTTTTGATATTTTTGTATTTTGTTGTAGTGACGATAGAGCAATAGTTAACTGCAGGAAGAATGTCGGCCAATTCATAGGTATTTTAAAGTTATAACTTTTGAAAATCTCCAATTCATTCTATTGCAAAAAATTGTATATACAATTCGGAAGGAAGATGATTTTTTACAGGATTAAGTCACTATCTGGTATATAACTGTTTAGTCACTCTCTGGCGATAATCATTAGTGCACAGGTATTGGGAGTTAGGTGGAATCCATGGAATTCAGGTATTATTTTCGGTTCTTTTAATGATGGGCGCGATATTACTGACATTTTAAGTTTAGGAACAGATTGTATGTCCAGATCCTGCTACATTTTTCAAATCTTTACTTACTTCACCAATGTAAACATGCGCAAATATTTTATGTCCTGGACATGATATATGTCATATCTTTTACTTTTGACAATGCAGCACATGTACTATGGCTCATCCTTATTATCTAGTTTGGATAAAAAAGTAAACTCTTAGAAGTGGTTTCTGAAATGATTGTATCAAATTTACGAAATTTAAGGATACCTTTCTCTCTTTACTGTATTGTAGTTCTGCTTCATTCAACTAAATAAGACATTTCTGTCATT
Source organism: Teleogryllus oceanicus (assembly GCA_964035755.1). Lineage (NCBI taxonomy): Eukaryota > Metazoa > Arthropoda > Insecta > Orthoptera > Gryllidae > Teleogryllus > Teleogryllus oceanicus. The sequence goes on from CAXIVR010000007.1 coordinate 123,740,814, forward strand.
TTGCAAAAAATATATACAAAATACTCAATAGTTTCTTAAATGCCAGAGGGCTCGTTTTCCAACATAAAAATTGACCTTTCTGATAAACAAAAATTATATTTTATTTCGTAACAAGAAACCTAAACACATCCTTATATTGTAAAAATAATATCAAATTGAAAAAAAGAAAATCATGCTCTGGGTGGATAAATTCAAAGTATTTTAATTTTCGTGCACTAGCCCATCATTATTGATTATCAGTGCAAAATGTGGTAGGTTCCAACTATTGATATTAGAATTATTACGCTTGTCTTCCTTTTAAAGATTACCTTAAGGTGGAAATACACCAATTTACAAATAAATTATCTATAGATTCCTACCATAGGTTGCATTGTATAATGATTAGTTAAGGAAATACAACTTTACAAGTTTTCAAGTTTATTTTCTCATAACTATGAATTCAAGGTGTAAACTAAGCCAACAAATTATATTGTTCAATATTATTAAGCGGAGCATCTGCGAAGAGTGACAATCTTAAATTCTTGTACGAGCCTCCCATCGTGTGTACCATAGATATCCCTAATTGATCAATTTTCGTCTGCACCAAGGTTAAGTTAAATCATGTATTGCCACAAACTTATGTTGTGGTCTCTTTTATCTGACTATGAGATAAAAAAAACCATACGGAACTAGAATTTAAGATTTTTTTAAACCCATAACGGGTTTCAAAACCAACTTCCTCAACAAAAACTTACCAAACCAGTAAGGACATTCAAAAATCCCATATAAATTGCAAGCGGGTCCTAATAAAATGTTTATTCCACTGTAGCGACATTCTATTAAATGTTTCTATTACTTAACACGAATCGATAAAATATTTCAAACTCTCTGTGCTCCACACACTTGTAACATTGTTAACATTGAATTGCATAAGATATTTTCCATGCCTTTATGCTCGCCGCTTACGTCGCTCGCCGCTGAGAACCGCCCGCTTACTGTCCACGAGAACCGAAATATCGTAAATCTACTATATGCATTCAAGCTGCCCTGCCTACGTTTAATACTAATCCATCAGCTTTCTGATTTTTCCGTTTCAAAGTACAATTAACAATATTTTCTCACCAAATAAAAACTGACCAAAAATACCGCTAAATTAATATTTTTAAGAATAATATCTAATTATATAACCTTCGTAAAATCTTCCCCGACTTGTAATGCTTCATGTTCAACTTCTGCGATTTTTCCCGGTGAGCAGAAAGTGGCCAGCCTGAACGTTCTTGGCCGCCACTGGAGGCTGTCTGGAGAGAGCGCGGTCAGCGACGGCCGAGAGTGAATCACCTCGCGTTCCGGCGGCGGTGGTAACCCTAGGAAGCGCAACCCGCGGCGAGGCGGGCGGGAGCGCCTGCGGGAAGGGCGCGTAAACCTAGACCATGAGAGCTGACCTTGGAACCTGAAGCCCGCACTTTCCAACGAGAGCGCGGATACGCCGATGGCAGAGAAGGCGAGGTAGCGGCGATGCTGGTGGAAATACAAGGTAAGACGATATCGTGGCGCTGCTGGTTGCGTTAGTAAAAGGTAGGGAGTGGTGGCGCTCTTATGTTGGTGAAGGCAACGGTGTGGGGGAGTACGAGGGAGAGGTGATATATGGTGGGGTGATGGTGACGGTGGTGGAGATTGTAGTGTGATCACATGGTTGGGCTTCTGGTGGCGGCGCTTATTGTGATAATAGTGGTTTGAGTGTGGTGGTGACAACGGTTTTGGTAGTAAGGTTGTAAAGCCGGTGTGGGAACAGCATGTAATGAAGGGTGCAGAGGTGGCGTGCATGTAAACGTTGGTGAGGGACCGCTGGCGGCAGCGCTACGGCGGGTGAGCGGGACGTTACGGCTGTGAACGTAGTAGTGTAGACAAAGGCGGAGACAGCCTGTGGCGCTGGAGTTGGTGACACGTCAAGGTATCTGCAAGAATTGTGGCGGTGCTGGTGATAACATCAGGTTGGTTTGGTTTGGTTTTTTCGTGTTTCCGGGCGCGTCAACTGTTTTGGTCATTAGTCCCGTTAGTGTGGTGCATGTTTTTCTCGGGTGATGGCGGTGATCTTCCCCCGCTGGATGGCGAGATCCGGCGCCGACCTACCGTCGGCTAGTGGGGCTTCCCCCTAACCAGGACTCTCCCACCAGCGGGGCACCGCCCCAGCCGGGACAAGTTCTAAGCTCCCGACCGATCTCCCGGAATACGCGGTAGTGTAGTGCATGTTAGTGTGTGTGTGTGTGTGTGTGTGTGTGTAAGGGGGAGAGGATAGGACAACGAAGAGGAAGGAAGGATGGATCGCGCGCGGTCCGTGACCCGTTTGTTAGGGTACTGCTCCGGCATTCGCCTGGTGTTGATCGGAGAAACCACGGAAAACTACCGATCAGAGCAGCTGGCCGCTATAATTCTCCTCCGGGCAGCGACTGAATTCGACCTAGCCGAAAAGCTAGTGTCGAAACTCCTGCCGCCGTGGGGAGTGGGAACCTAGGACCTCCCGGTCAGAGGCGCTGCAGTGACATCAGTTGATGCACTGAGCTACCGCTCCCGGTGATAACATGAGGGATACTGGCTGTGGCCGTGATGCTGGCGGTGGTGTCGGCAGCAGAAGTGCGGTGGCGTTCCCGGGCGCTCCAGAGGCGGATGAGAGTGGGGCGAAGCGGAGCGGTTTCTTTGGCGCGCCGCCGGCTGGTCCAGCGCGCGGGAAGATATGCTAAATGTCGCGAAGAAAACACGGCCCGGTTTGCGCCTGGGCGCGCCGTGTTCCGCAGAGGCGGAGAAAGCACGAGCGAGATGCCCACGAACAATCGCTGCTGGAGCAGGCACTCCCAGATTCCGATTTTTAGATCTTCAGATAATGTTTATTTTTTCCTGCAGGTGGGTTTTATTCAACTTGGTGGCAGGTCGCTACAATTTACAAACATTAAAATTAAAAATATTAATAAAATGTAATTCCTAATTATTTTAAAACAAAAATTATAAAGTCAATAACAATAATAGCATTAACTATACATTTTATGGCTATCTTATACAGATATTTTAAACTAATAAATACACGACTTATTAAATATACTGCACTCCATTTCATAACGTTTGCACTTCAGTTCTCTTTCTACTGCACTACACTTCACAAGACGTCGGACGTACACTTAACAAGACGTCAGTTCGGTCTGGGTTCCTGGAGGACATTTCATAGAACACCCCAGTAATAATCACGTAGACATTTGATTACATCATCTATATATTTATAAAAATAAGGTATTCTGCCATGGCTTCGTTTAGAACTTCTACTGAACCGATTGTGGTATTTTTTCCTTTAAATGAAAGAATGTGATCCCTAGATGTGTTATCAGATATTGTTTGTGTTGATTCACCAACACTTCCGGAATAACTTAATTAATTAAATCATTCTTTAATAGTACGCTTATCAATAATCAATTGTTTTCTACCAAAGGGTGGCTGTTTCAAAATCCATGTATACGAGTCGATGGATGTGAGTCCACGCTGCTTCATAGTGGCGCTGCTTGATGTTTTGTTTTGTTTATTGAGATTTGTTTACAATTCGTCAAGGTTTTATTTCATGCAATAAATGCATTGTGGCGTTGACAATTTGCTTGCATTTGCTTTTGTAGTGTATTTGTAGAGAACATTCGGACAGTGGGTTTTACTTTACCGCTCGGTTGTACTGAAGTAGTGAAGTTGTTCACAGGTTATGTCGAATTCCGAATCGTTGACCAGGTGTCCCAAAAGACGCACACGTACATTAAGTGAACGCGGAAAGAGAAAGTCAGCATAGGTGTCGTGTTAGTGAGGTCATTTCGTTTTCTGTTGGGTCGCCGTCTATAAAATGTCAGTTTTGTTCTGCTTTGTACTTCCCATGTGCGAGAAATTCTGCAAAGGAGTTTACTCTGTGCTGCTTAAATGGGAAATAAGTTTACCTTCGAGTATGCCAGTATGCCAGAAGAAATCAAAGTAGTTTATAGGAGATGACACGTCAAAAAACTTTAGAAATAATATCCGTCAGTATAATAGTGCTCTTTCTTTTGAGTCATGTGTTGTCGATATTGCATTGCCAGCTGCTCATGGGCCATACGTGTTCAAAATTTTGGGAACTCCACAGAATATCTTCGTTATACCTTGAAGATCCAAACAATACAACATATTGTGAACATTAGTCTGCGCACAGTATTTTACATTTATCTCAGATCTCACTGTCAAATTTTGACGGGTTCTCACTAGTCAAGTTCACATTTGATAATGGTCAATAAATGTTCCAATGTTTTTTTTAAATACTGAGCTGTATTTTTAGCCAAACCCTTCGTTATAGTTTGCGATATACTATTGAATAAACTCTGAGATGTGTGGGCAAATGTGTCCAATCATACTATAATGTATGGTTTAGAATGCAACGTGATAACGGACACACGGAGCGTTTTCGCACATTCTGTACTACGAGTTTACGCATTACGCATGCTCATTGAAAATCCAAATGAAACATCTCAGGTAATTCAACTGCAGTCTTTGAAACACAGGAAATAATTCAAATGATTAATATTACTGTTTCACGGCCGCTTGATGCGCCTACCCGCGAATAAAAACCCTCAATAGTGACAAAATTTCACCCCAATATTTTTTGGTATATGGGGCATATTGGATGTATTTGTCATCATTCCCCTCCACTCCACTGAATAGCTGGTATCTTGCAGTTAATCGAAGCCGCATCTACTGAACCGCTCTTCATATCATTTGGTGTTGGTGCAAATGGAAAGAACCACCCTCCGGCGTTGCGGGCGGGAAGGAGTCCGCGCTCGCCTGACGGAGCAACAGCGGCGAATCACTTCCTCCAACAACTCCTACTGTATTAACAATGTGTCCTTACAGACAACGTATACATATCACATGAACTCAATATATAAATAACAACATTATCTCCGAGAAACTCAAGAAGCCAAATAGATGTTACCAATCCTCCACCGAAGCGGTACTCAAATCCGAAGCAACATCTCCCAAGTCTGCTTGCGGAACAATAATTCTTATTGGCTCCGGGGAGGCGAGGGCGTGAGCACTTTCGACACCAGCGCCGCGCTGCAGGCAAAAAAGAAGGCGGATGCCGGAGCTGCAGGCCGCTCCCCAGGCAAAAACCGGCTTTTTCAGAACGTTTGCTTGCCGTAAAATGAACAAAAATCGAAACCCGCCGCAGCCACCCACGCCGCCAGCGCACGGAAAGTAAACAAAGCGAAAGGAGGTGGCAAAACAAAAACCCGCACGCCAATTACTTCACGAGCTGGATAGAATGTCTTCTCACCTTTGATTTGCGAATTTCTTCTGCGTTACTTCTGCGCAGGAAGTTGCATTAGTGGAGAAATGAAGTCGCGAGAAAAGAGAGAGAGAAAAAAAACGTAATAAAAAAATTACGTATTTATTAATTTTCTGTTTTTCTTCACATACAGAGTTTTCAAACAAACAAATGAATTAGAAAATTAAATAAACGTAAGTAACTCACAAATTATTATCTCACGGTAATTGGGAGTCATGACGCCAATAGTTCATAAAGCACAAAGTCAATTCACCATTCTTAAACACAACAATCGAAACTTTTTCACTCCCTCAACTTTATAACTCATAACTAGGGGGCGGATTTTGATGTCCAAAAACATTGTCAAAAATGATCAATAAAATGCTCTTATACTGTATTAAAAATAACCTAAAACCAAAGAAAAATTACGAAAAAGAATGAGATCAAAACTCGTTCGGATGAACAACTAAAGCTGGATACGTAACTGATGTAATTGAGTTTAATTGATTGATTTTTCGAGTTTCCGGGCACGTCAACTGGTTTGGTCATAGTCCCGTGAGTGTAGTGCATGTTTTTCTCGGGGATGGCGGTGATCTTCCCCCGCTGGACGGCGAGATCCGGCGCCAACCTACCGTCGGCTAGTGGGGTTTCCCCCTAACCAGAACTCTCCCACCAGCGGGGCACCGCCCGAGTCGGGACAAGCTCTAAGCTCCCGAACGGTATCCCGGAATATGTGGTAGTGTAGTGCATGTTAGTGTAAGTGTGTGTGTAAGGGGAGAGGATAAGACAAGGAAGAGGAAGGAAAGATCGCGCGCGATCCGTGGCCCATTTGGGAGGGTACTGCTCCTGCATTCGCCTGGTGTTGATCGGAGAAACCACGGAAAACTACCGATCAGAGCAGCCGGTCGCTAGAATTCTCCAGACAGCGACTGAATTCGACCTAGCTGAAGAGCTAGTGTCGAAAATCCTCCGCTGTCAGGACTTGAACCTAGGACCTCCCGGTCAGAGGGCTGCAGTGACATCAGTTGATGAACTGAGCTACCGCTCCCGGTATGTAATTGAGTGTTGTTCTATTCGTTCAAGAGTACTGAGCTTGCAAACTTTCGGTTTGGACTGTTCTTTACCACGAAATCTCTGACTTTAGTTATCCCGAAATCGGCCGAACCGCCATTGGCGCTGATACACCTCACAGGAACTTTAGATTACATACAACGATTGACATGACAATTTCTGAGCGAAGAATCGAATAGGCTACTCAGGAATTCTGTGGAGAACATTCGTTACATCTCGTAATATTATTTGAAGAGAGTACCATTAACATGATATTAAAATTGATGAAACCAGGGAAAATGCATTAAAAATGACGGAAAAGGGTACAAAATGACTTTTTCGACGAAAAATGCAACAAAAAACATTAAAAATGGGCCTATTCCTTTTGTCATAACATAAAATTAATTTGTATACTAAACGGCATACTCATAACAATAAATTTATTTTCTTCACTGACGGTTCACGAGAAATCGCATGACATAATCAAAATTAACCGGCAGAAAAGGCTTCACTGAAAACACACTTCCTTGTATAAGCACACTTCCCAAGAATAAGGAAGCATAACTACTTCGATCATACGGCCAATTATAAAGTTGGATATGCTATTTTCGAAACCACGAAAATCCACGGACATAGCAATCAGGATCACAACCAGCCCGGCTACCTGGCGCCTGCATAGTCTTGCTAATCACGCAGGCGCCGCCCTCGGTAGCAATGAAGGTGGCGCGGCGTTAAAAAGCTGGCGCATTCACACTTGGATATCGCGTGCATGGAGCTAATTCGTCGGCTTAATCATGCGGTTCAGTTTTCAGAGAGGGACAAAAAAAAAGTCGGCCGCAGAATGACAGGTTGTCGTCAAAGCTCTGCTTGCAAACACGTGTGACAGATAATGCGTCGGAGTTTTCGATTTGGGTCGATTCGAACTTGGTCTGGCAAATGTCAAACGGATATTCTATCTAAATACTCCAAAAGGTAAAAAGTAGGTTCATGCTTAAGTACCAAGAGAATTTGTTAGGCAGAGAGCAACGTTTTTAGTCGTTAAGTATACTCGTATAAAGATTTTTTGGAAGAGTTACATGTTTTTAAATACAATACGCGACATTCAGTTGATTCGCAACTAGCTTTCTGGTATTATTTCACTTATCTTCTCTAGAAGGGTATAGAAGTGTAGAACAACCCAATATAGTTCCACATGTGTCCATCAGCATAATCCAAGTAATACCGGAGGAAGAGAATTGCAAATCCTGTCGAAGTGAACTTTGTGTTCCTTTGTAATTCAATATCAGAAGTGACCAACTCCCCCAGTTACTCGCGTTAGCGTTTAAAGATTCGTGTACAACTCAAAATATGGAGAGAAATAGAGCATTGTCAAAGTTGTAGTTTTTGAAAGACTTTGTAATATATCATAGTTCGAACAGGAGGACCTTTCCTGCACTTCTTAAAAACGAAATGAAGCTATTAGGAAATCCAATACTTCGAAGATCACGAAGCCTGCGTACGACAACTTTCATTTGAGCTCCAAATTCATTCAAAGTACTGTAACAAGACCTTAGCTCGGCAATCTTCCATGTAATTAACACCTATTGAACAGAAACTGTTAATCACCTCTTCCGAAGTCAAAAAATCTGCGAAGTCCCGATCATAGTACTTTTTAAAGGGGAAATGAATATTTTAAGGAACAATTAGGGTCCTAAATGAGAAGAAAGAATAACAGACATAACATACGCGTCTCGAAATCCAGTCCCCAACTGTGCATTGATACTGAACGAACCACGAACGTTCACTAAGGAAACCTTTCAAGGCTCTCCGCGCCCTCCTAAAATTATGTCCCTTGATTTCCAACCCAGCACGTTCTTAGATACAATTCCAGGTGTGAACTACCCAATCTTTTCTAGAGGGAATATTTATTGACACCGGCCGTGTGTATTACTTCGGACATTAGTTGTGAAAGTGAAGAGCGTGATCTATCCCAGCATGTGATTATCTTCCTGCTGGAAAGCTAATTTCGCCGCCACTCTATACGTAGGCTCACGGGGTTTCCCTCTGCGGGTATCACTCCCACCAGGAGGCTGCCTGGCCAAGATCCAAGCTCTCTTCTGGTCTTTCTCGATTCTGCGGTAGTGTAGTGCATACTAATATGTGTGTATATGGGGAGAGGAATGGATCAAGAAGAGAAAGGAAAGGTCGCGCGTGCTTACTTACCACGCACCTTTTATGTTCTTCTGCGGCACTTGCCTGGTACTGATAAAAAAACAACACGGAAAATACGTATCAGGGCAGGTGTTCGCTAGAATTCTCGTCCATTTAGTGGTTGACTTCGGCCAACGATGTTGCAAAGGCCACTGTTGCTGATGAGCTAACCCAGCCAATACCTTCCATCCTGTTTCCGAGGCATAATTCACCAGGCAAGATGACGCTCCTGTTGCTCATGCTCACAAAGGGTGGAGCGATGGCCTTCGTGATGGGCGAAGACAAAGCCGTGGGCCTCCAGGCGCATTTCTCGCGGCGCGGCGGGGCGCTGGGCGGCTGCTTAGGGAACACGAAATCGTGAACGGCGGCGGCGTGTTGCATCAAGGAAGCTCGTGCTTCGAAACAGCAAATAGTACGCGACCTTGGCGCTTTTCGTGAAGTCAAAATATTTTAGCGTGTTTTGCGAAATGCCAGTTCGGAAGCCTGGGAAAAATTCCTGCTGACACGTTAAAAGAGCCAACGCTGGCTTTTGTGTTTTTCGCAAAGTGATACCTTGCTGTAATGTAGGACAAAGCAGCCAACAACAGAGCACACTTAACGGGAAGTAGGTTTGTTTCATTTTCATTATCCACAACCACTCGAATTTCAAAAAAGCATGGGCGTTTTCAGTGGCACACTTTCAACTCAGGTCCATAGAGGATATACTGTTTTTAAAGCAAGCGAAGTTGAACGGTTATTGAGAAAGAATGGCAGACTGAATACGAATAGACCTGTCCTCACTCAAGCTGAGATGAAACCATTTGATCAGACTATTCTCAACTAATTCAGTTAGAAACTAATGGTGCTGTAACAGCACGTTTTTTTCGGTGTTATTAGTCACCTGACGTAATACTGTAATATTGCAAATTCTATCGTACTACCATTTCATCATTCACTTGAAAAACTTTTCACTAAACGAAGCATTAGAGGTTAAAAAGACGTTTTTTATTTCGTACGTTTAAAAAAAAGTAGTTTCTGCCACTGAATCCAGTGTATTGTACAATACACTTAATACAATTGCAAGTTCAAAGAAATACAAAACTATTTATCCCGATTGGGAATGAAACTCGCTCAATCAGGAGTTCAACTTATTTCTCCACGACGACGAACAGATTCAATTTATTTAGTATATAATGAGAAATAATGAGGAATCAAGTAAACTGTAACGTTTCTCGAAGTAAATTTTTCAGCCTGAATCGTTGGCAGACGCTTTGAAATTATATCAAGTTGATGTTAACCTACACAATACTTTAATGAACTTGGGCTAAAATTCAATGTTCAATGAAAATTCAATGTCTGCGGCACTCACCCTGAAGTTTCACTGTCGTCAATTAATAGTGTTTTTGTGCATCTTTTCGGTCTTTCCAATGACGCAATTCGTTCTCGGAAATCTTTTCGTATTTTTGAATTACATTTGCATTTCGGTTTGTTAATCAGATTATTCTAGATCTAAACCACTTCGTCGTCATGCTATTATTTTACGTAAATGACATGAACATATAAAAAATAGATAAACTCTCAGACACATATTTCAATTTTATCAACACAGATGCATCACGAAATATAGTCATGTGGCTGAAGTTCCTGTAATCTATATTAATAAAATTGAAGTGTCAGTAATTTTAAAGTGAATGTCATTTTATAAGCTAATATGGTTATCTACAGAATATAAAGGCGCATGTAGTCCAAGGCCCAAGTGAGCCTGCAAACAATCGTAAAGAATTATTTTACTAGTGCTCAGGATAAAATACATGAGCACCTTTTGCTCTTACAAGCTTCTACAATTAAAAAACACACAATTAAAAAACACGAAACAACACAGAAATTAATTAAATCTCACCATCTTAAGACTACTCGAAACCGAGTATGTAAATTAGTTTCAAAACTCGGCACAAAATCTTTTTTTTTAATAAAACTTTATTCAATTACTATTTTTCGATATTCTTTTTACTATTTTGATTCTGTTTCCTTCTTTTCCATTTTCATATGGAAATAATTCACATATTTTGAAACTAATTTTTGGGAAGTAGTCATGTAAATGTGTCCTACATTACATTCGTGCAGAGAATTCCAAACTCTCATTCCCTCGCGATTGGTGCCAATTTTGGAAAGTATTACTGATCATGGCCTACACGTCGTTCTAGATAGCGTTTGGAATGGGGTTTTAATAATCTGATCGAATGATTTTCGGAGCAGGTGGAACGTAATACGTAGAACATGAGGAAACCGTACAGCCGGCGGCGCTCTCGCAGGAAAGCTGCAAGTATCACGAAGTGGAACTGCAAAAAGGAGCAATATTTCTTTTAGTTATTTTCAAATTGTGATAATATTTAAGAAGACTAATAACTCCCACAAAACGAATGGTGATGTTGAGTCTACATTGTTTAGCCATTTAAATAGTCCCTAGCGGAGCGGGATTGGGTAGATGAGAGTATAAGGCGAAGGGCGGGGCGAGAAAGGGACTGAGGGCGGCAGATCACAACAGAGGAAAAGGAGAGAAGAATCCGGAAAGGCTGAGGAGGCAGGCGGGACGGGCTGGACGAGGCGTGGCGAGGCGGGCCGGGGAGCGGCAGAGCGATGCGGAGGGGGGCGGTGGGCGGAGGCGGAGGGGGCGAGAGGCCGAGCAAGAGCGAGGGGACGAGAGGCGGAGCGAGAGGCGGAGCGAGAGGCGGAGCGAGAGGCGGAACGAGAGGCAGAGCGAGAGGCAGAGCAAGAGGCAGAGCAAGAGGCAGAGCAAGAGGCAGAGCGAGGCGGAGCGAGGGGTAGAGGGAGAGGCGGAACGAGAGGCGGAGCGAGGGGTAGAGTGAGAGACGAAGCGAGGGGTTGCTAAGCGGAGGGAGGCGGTGCGAGTGGCGGAGAGAGAGGTCGACGAGAGGCGATGCGAGGCGGAGCGAGAGGCGAAGCGAAGGGTTGCTAGGCGGAGCGAGAGGCGGAGCGAGAAGCGAAGCGAGAGGCGAAGCAGCCAGGCGCAGGGAGGCGGAACGAGAGGCAGAGCGAGAGGCAGAGCAAGAGGCAGAGCAGAGAGAGCGAAGGCCGAGCAGGCGGAGCGAGGGTAGAGTGAGAGACGAAGCGAGGTGCTAAGCGAGGAGGCGGTGCGAGTGACGAGGAGAGGTCGACGAGAGGCGATGCGAGGCGGAGCGAGAGGAAGCGAAGGTTGCTAGGCGGAGCGGAGGCGGAGCGAGAGGCGAGCGAGAGGCCGAGCGAGAGGCGGAGGAGGGGAACGGAGGCAGAGCGAGGGCAGGCAGAGCAAGAGGCAGAGCGAGAGGCCGAGCGAGGCGGAGCGAGGGTAGAGTGAGAGACGAAGCGAGGGTTGCTAAGCGGAGGAGGCGGTGCGAGTGACGGAGAGAGAGTCGACGAGAGGCGATGCGAGGCGGAGCGAGAGGCGAAGGAGGTTGCTAGGCGGAGCGAGAGGCGGAGCGGAGGCGGAGCGAGAGGCCGAGCGAGAGGCGGAGAGGCGGAACGAGGCAGAGCGAGAGGCAGAGCAAGAGGCAGAGCGAGAGGCCGAGCGAGGCGGAGCGAGGGGTAGAGTGAGAGACGAAGCGAGGGGTTGCTAAGCGGAGGGAGGCGGTGCGAGTGGCGGAGAGAGAGGCGACGAGGGAGCGAGAGCGGAGCGAGAGGCGGAGCGAGAGGCCGAGCGAGAGGCGGAGGGAGAGGCGGAACGAGAGGCAGAGCGAGAGGCAGAGCAAGAGGCAGAGCGAGAGGCCGAGCGAGGCGGAGCGAGGGGTAGAGTGAGAGACGAAGCGAGGGGTTGCTAAGCGGAGGGAGGCGGTGCGAGTGCGGAGGAGAGGCAGAGGCGGAGCGAGAGGCGGAGCGAGAGGCGGAGCGAGAGGCGGAGGGAGAGGCGGAGCGAGAGGCAGAGCGAGAGGCAGAGCAAGAGGCAGAGCGAGAGGCCGAGCGAGGCGGAGCGAGGGGGAGGAGAGACGAAGCAAGGGGTTGCTAGGCGGAGCGAGGCGGTGCGAGGCGGTGCGAGAGGCCGACGAGTGGCTACGTGAGGTGGGGCGAGAGGTGGGGCGAGAGGCGGAGCGCGGCCGGGCGGGGCAGAGGAAAGCACGGGCGCAGCACTGTGGGCTCTGGGACGCACGGAACTCGCGCGCGCGCCGCGCCGAGCAGTGTGGCGATTTGCGCGTGTGAGGCAGCCGCGGGCACCCCGCGCTTCACACAAGGCCAAGTCATACAATCGCAGTTCCGTTAGGTTCAGCTTTCCCTTTCAGTACACTTCATTTGATTCAATCGACAAAGTAATTTCGGCAGTCTCGTGCGTTCATTCAAACTTCCTGTGCTTACCTATCCAACATGAAAGGCACCGTACCTAGTTTACGTGGCCGGCCTAAGCTTTTTTTTTGGGGGGGGGGGGCACGCCGCTATTGGAACTGAGACTATTTGTATTGCAAAGCTGCAGCTTTTAATACAATTCGATGCCGTCTCACAGAAAGCTTGCTCGCTGTCCATGCGTCTCCGAGGAGGCACATGCATGTATACATTCATATATAAAATAGTGATTGATTTAACACCCATGCAATGTTACAGTGAACGAAAATGTACCGCACATCAATTTACAATTTACTGAATTTTCTGATTTGCTCACTGAGTACGCAGTTCAATTGTCAATATTTGTTCAGAATAATTCTCACCTAAATACACTTCGAAGTATACGAAATAAAAATTTAATTTGCCTATTCATGCTGTAAAGTATATTGGAACAGTCATCATTCTACCAAAAACTCCCACTTGCGTAGGATGCAAGTTTCTATGATATTGAAGACACATTAACAACAACAAAAATGTCAGTACACTCTTACATTCTCATTACCATCCGTGATACGCTTTGTGGGATAAAAAGTGTACATGAACTTTGCATCGGAATATATCAATAGACCTTAATCAGCCTACTGAGACTTTCCTTCAAAATGTTAAGACACCGGTTTTCATTTGGTAACACATTTCCATTCCAGTAGCGTCGTTAACCGACAATCTAAAAAAATAATCAATGAATGTAGATCGATCAAAGGCAAAATGTGATCCTAAGTGATTTTGGATGGTACTGAAGACCTTGACCGATTACAAAATATTAATAACGCCACTCACCATCATCAATGCATGTGCCCTTGGAGAATCGATTACAAGTCCTTGATACGAATGTGTGACGTAGCATGGGGATGTGGCAGGACTCCTGGCAGGGAAAGAGGTGATCGAGGCAAAGGGGAAGAGGGAGAGGAAATGAAAGAGGGGAGAGAAGGTAAAAGAGGAAACAAAGGGGGACGGGGGGAAGGAAGTACAACAAGAGGAGTGGGAAGAGGGAGAGGAGGAGGAGGAGAAGAATACGGAGAATGGGGCCGATGAGATGAAGGCAAGACAGAGGATACGAATAAAAAAGAAGTCGATAAGTATTATGATAATGATGATAACGATGAGAAGACGATGAAGAGGGAGAAGAGGTTGAGAAGCACAAAAGTATGGAAAAGACGAGTGAGTGGGCGGTGATGAGAAGGAGAAGAGGAAGGAGAAGGTGAAGGAGGCGGAGGAGACGACGTGAGGCGAGCGGGCGGTGAACGCGACGAGGCCGTCAGCGATGATGTTAACATTTAGGACACGGGACGCCGCCGCCGCCGCTGCAGCCAGCCGATTCAGCTGGAACGTAATTTACTCGAAATGCACCAATAACGCAGATCCGAGCTAACGATCACCTCCGCCGTCTCATTACGCCGCCATTTGTCTCGCCGGCGGGAACGCCGTGCGGCGTAAAGACCAGCGGGCAGACTTCGCGCCCTCCGAGGCGAGAAAAAAAAGCTAACGAAATAAATGATGTCAGGAGAACCTGCCTTTGCTGCTCGGTAAGGATGTGTTGGGTACTAGAGGTCTGGGCAGACAAGCTAGTAGGTCTTCATTCTTTGATTTAACGATGCATCATATTACCTTTTCTCATTTGCAACATCAGAAATTAAGTCACTTATCATCTACAAAATCGTAGTATGCAATATCGTATGCACGAATCCCTATCATTTCTATCCAATGTTGCCAATCCATTCCATTTCTAGCTACTTCTCCCTCAATCCAAGCGATGTCGTTACTCATTTTCAGTAATTAAACTAATACAACGACAAATAACTCGCATCGATTTTCTCCTTCATTCAAAAGTACGCATCTTTTACCCAATATAATACAAACTCTGCGCCTTTCATTTATTCATAATGGAAAATTAGATCTCCATTTCGCTCATTTCTCCGTTTTTGTGACCATGCTCAACAATTTCCATTTAACTGTACATTTGACGATTTCATGTGTGATTTGTTTTCAATCCAATATTCATAATTTAGAAACTCTTTTAATCCCGAATTTTCAGGAAATTAATACAAACGGAACTCCTGACTCAATAAAACCTCAAACTGATGTTCATTCTGAAAGGATTCCACTTTTTTCAACGCCAACCTTTCGGATTCCTTCAGCGGTTCGTGTTCTCCTTGTTAGGAGTACGAGACCAGAGCGAGATGTACGAGTCTAAATCGGCCCAGAGAGGCCGTCGGCGCCCGCCCAGTGAGAGTAATAACTTAGGTCGTTGGTTCGATCGCCGGCTGGGCGAAGGTTTCAGGAAGTCACAGGAGTTGTAAACATATTGAAACCGTGGATGCGTTGCAGAACTGGTCTGGAGCCTTGACATATAAGCGGGACGGCGCTGTCCGTTAGTTTCAGAGTATCCTCCCGCGGACGACTCCGTTCAGCGCCTTCGTGCACAGGATGATGGCACGGCTCCTCTAGATGAAGATACGACTGCATACTAGTTTCATTCCAGCTCACAACACCAATATAATGCTATAGTTTCAGAATTACTGTGCAAAAGTTTGTTCCCCTTGGAATAATTTAAATAATGGCTTTAAAAATCGTATCATGAGATGTCGCGAAGATTTCATTTTCATAATTTCACAAGATTTCAAAGAAAATGACGTGTGCTAAATTCTGTGAAAATGCTGAAGTATTACTAAAATACAGTTTCCACGAATAGAACAATTAGACTTTGAAGACGAAGATAAGAGCATGGAGCGGGGAGCATGGAGCACGGCCCCTAGAGCATGGAGGCAGTACGCGTAAAACAAAACAATTACGAGAGCAATATCATCTTCTTACAAATAAATTACATAGATGTAATAAATCCGAATGTATGCACGTTCTCTTCGAAGTTCGATTTACAAGCATTACTTGAAGTACAAATACGTCTGCCACTCAAGTATCGTCATTTTCGATCATTACACCATTATATTAGTATGACTTAAGTGTCAAAAATGTTCACCAAAGGTACGGATTTGCTGAATATACTATTTTGGGATCAGCAGAAAAGAATTTACGTGCAGGCAGGGAATAATGATCAACCCAACCATTCCTCTCTTCGTTGAGGTGAATTGAATAAAAATATAACAAACCGAGTTAAACGTGGTAGGTGTTGGGTCCAGGCTCATCAGAATAAAATGTTCATTGCGATTCAAATGTTTCAATGGAATTTCATTTCATCTTCTCCTGTCAATTTTAATGTACTTTTTATTGTCCTTTTCGAATTTAAGCACTCGTTCCCGGATATTTAGCCCGGAAATATATGAGACTAGAGTGCTCTGACTTCTGACATGACCAGTCACAAGTGTATAATACATTGATTCTCTTGGGTAGAGGTGAATCCGCGATTTTTCTCGTGCGGGAGGGGGGGGGTAAGTACAGTGTCCAGCCGGCTTGATGTTTTCTTAATTTATGCTGCCTTCATAATGTATTTTCATTTACTAGCTAATACTTAAACAAATACGTAAACTAATGATGTAATGACTTTCGTTGGTAACGGAAACTAGTAATATCTGTACTTTATAAAAAGTATCATTGGCTTCGGGAACGAGTGATATCCCCCCCCCCTTGCGCCCGTTTTCCTGGGCATACACTGACAGGCAAGTTTTAAGTTTAGCTTTTAACCCGTTTTTGCCCGAGTTTTTTATTTTGAATATTTTGACCAAATATATGTTTTAAAATGTTGATGTAGCTTCAGTAATGATGGAAAAAAATATATTGTTCGAATACCTCACACCATTTCGGTAAAATGCCTTGTTCCCAAATGGGAACACCAGGAGCGAATGGGGTCGTATATAATTTTCTCGTTTGTGTTCACCAGGACACTAAAGATTTTCGAAATTGCCGCAAATGTCATTTGTTTTAGGTAAATGTTTCAGGAATATTTAAGTTTTTTCACAATTATTCGAAATATTTTATTTATAACATATAATATCAGAAACAAAAATAAAATCAAACCTGAAATACATTTTTTTTTTAGAAATAATTACACAATGAAGAACACAAGTGAAGCAAATGTTTTTGATGTGAAATGTTTTATTTGGTATGATATTCTTTGAAACAATGCCCATGTAAGTTTACTTTGCATTTTTCGCACTGATTTTCTGGAATTTTTTTGCAAATGGCACATCTGTTTTGTTTTGCTGCATCCACCAACCAGTGATCCTTCAAGTCAAATCTCACTGTTGATATGGTTCTTTTTAGTAGAGGTTTTGAAGTTTTAGGCCGACCGCCCGATGACGGAGGTACAGCATATTTCTGCAAGTAAGTTTGAGTTATGTGTCTTCTAAACGCCAAGCTGTCCAAAACTGGATTGTTTTTCCTTTTCTGTAAAGTTGCAACATTCTGCACAGACGTATCTATACAGAATACAAATATTGGCCACCACCATTTTTTGATCGAATGGATACTCTGTAATTAGAAATATTCTCGTCCATTCGATCGACTGCCCATATATTTGTTATAGCAAGAAATTACATGAGGCTGAGGTACAATAATTTTTCTTTCCTTTGAGACCACCTACTTGCTTCAGTAATCGGAAATATAGTGTCACAGTTGCTTACCACATGGACTGGACGATTGTCATTCCACACTACTACAGCACATCCTGAATTTATTTCTGAACTGTAGTCAATTGCACCCCGTTTTTGTTTCTCAATACTTTTGTTTTGTGCCAGGGGCATTTTCCTATTCTGTTAGACATTATTGTACCAGTATAACCAATGCCCATTTCTTTCAGTTTGGCAGCCAGCGGAAGAGACGAAAAAAATCTGTCTGCGTATATTTTGTATGGAGCTTTTGGTAGCTTGTCAATCAATTTGAGGACGACATGCTCACCCAAACTGACGTTCCGCGGCCTGTCCTTGTCTTTCCTCCGTATGGGTAGAATTGCAGCAGATAACCTAAGGGCTCACAGATGCACACATCTTGTAGCCAAACCTTATTGGCTTTCCTTCAAGAACTGCTTTGCTCCATGCTTGCCATAGTACGGAACCATACTTTCATCAATTGATAATGTTTCTATCAAGTGCGCGTGGTTCAGAAACCTTTCATTCAAAAAAGTAATCAGAGGTGTTAATTTAGAGAATTTATCTCCTTTATCAAGATTAAAATTATCAGCGCAATGAGAATACTTTTTTAGAATTTCAAATCTATTTCTCCTCATAGCGTTACTAACATAGGTATTGTACGTCTCACTGTCTGTCTCCCATAACATTCTCCATCTTGGAACAGTCAAATAACCGAAAGAATCAGAATTCCAATATAACATTTGAGCTCCTCACAACTGGTTTCAAAAGAGTGGTCACCTTTCTGTGATGCATAAAGGGAAAACATGTCACAAAGAAATTTCATAACAGTGTCATCAAAAAATAATTCAAAACATTGCACTGGATCTGACGGTATATCATTGAACTGTAATTCTGGAAAGGGTTCAAAAGTAGGATTTATATCTTCCTTCTTCCACTTTTGATTCATAATTTTCTTAGATTCTGCATTTCTATTGTCTGAATTTGAGGAAAACACTGTCTGCAATCGGTATTTCAATATCATTATCTTCTAGATCATCACTTCAATGTACCTTGTACCACTCATTGTCTGGATTCGCGCTTCTGCATTAGCTTGCAACTGTCTACCTGAAAGATTATTAGCAGTTGTACCTTCTTCATCACCACTGTCCCCTTCAGTATCTGCTCCGTCATCTGGTGGAAATAAATACACATCTGCCTCTGAAAACTCTTTCTTCGTCCAGTAAAGAAAGGACTTCTTCCGCCGTTAGCCTCCTATAAAAATTCGAATATTGTACCATAGTAAAAAATTCTCGCAGTACGGGACGGTACTACACAAAGAGCTCTATGATCCTGGTGTTCCCAAAAGGGAACAACGAAAATAAAATGCTAATAACTTTGTAATAAAACGTAAATAATTTTTCATACTTCTCAAATAATATTATTCATATTTACCAAACATATTAAAAACATTATTGTTAAAATATAAAGTTATGCAAATCTTTTATACTTACGATCTCGAAATCATGTGTGCAGAAAAAAATACTGCGAACTATATGCACCAATACTTCTCGCTCAAATGAACATTCAGTTGCAACTAACAATCCAACGGATACCGATAAGTTTCAGCTACTGTTAGATAAAGGTCAGATAGGCCAACAATCACCCGGAAGCAAAATATTATAGAGAAAGCATTCGATTACAGTCTGTTCCCATTTGGGAACACCGGGAAAAAACGGGTTAATTTTATTATATGCATGGGTAACCCAGATAAATGCTTGGATGGCTGCGGGGTTCCTTGCCAGTTGAAATACATGGGAACTTCGATTACATCACTATTCTAGGCTTATCATCACATTTTGATAGTTAACCATGAATGTGATATATGATTCATAGTTGCGCCATGATATTTGTCTAAAAAAATATTAAAATCAGTTTATCTCCCGGGGCCACCTAACAAGTCACTAAAATTTTTATATTTTTATTTAATAGCTATTTTCGGTATACTTAAATATATTTTGATATGAACGTCAACGAAAAACCTCAGGAGAGAATAAAGTATTTGAAGGTCCCACGGCAGAAATATTGTGTTGCTGGTAATGTTCCACGCAATTTGTGCAAGTCTATTTTCTTCACAAAAGATAATATTGCACACGAAGACACATTATTCGTCATTTCACAAACAATACAGCTTCGAAACCTTAAAAAATAATTCCCAATTTTGCCTTATTTCAGTGAGTGAAATGCATTCTTTCTCACGCTCTGTATAAGGTATGCAAGGATTCTGAGTTAACATCCAACTTTCTCTTCACATATTACTAGACAGACAAACGACGCCCCATGTTTATACAGGCCATACACCTCAGGAAGTCCTTAACATTCTCATAGAAGAGAACCTTTTCAGTGTGTAAAACACACACACACACACACAAATCTTGGTAACCAATTAGAATTTGTTATGGAATATTTTAGAAGAACATCAGCACTGCAGTTTGAGCTAGGGAATGTAAATATTTAACTCTAACCACTAGAAGATACGAAGTACTTAAATGAAAGTTTTGATCACGAACAGGCGTGTAAAATTTTCAAACGGCGTGTATAAAAGTTAGAAAAATACCAGGACTTGAGTAAATTTCAATAACGATAGAGATCCATACCATATGAAGGTTTCAATGCTGAAAGATTAGTCGAAGCTCTGATCACAATTCTCAACTTGCAAGAAAAGGAAGTGATCAAAAGAACGCTGAATTTAGAGACTTAAGCAACACCGACAACGAGTGCTTTAAAAACTGCTACAAAACGGAATGCCGCCGCAGAACTTCGAACGCAACATCGTGAACTGAACTACGAAGCGAAGACCTGATCATAAATTCTCAACATGCTAGTCGCGACAGCCTAAGAAAAGACTTACATCACACTGATAGCCAGTTCATTCAAACACTACCAACAATACGAAACGCCCAAGGAAACGAAATGCATCCCCGCTGCGAAATTCCAAACGCAACGTCGTGTCCACTTATCTTAATGGCCGCGACGTGGCCCGTGAAGGGCTCGGCGTCGCCGTGTCGTTGCGCAACTGTCCCTGGGCGGCGCGGGGTCTCCACCGCCACCGCCGGCTGCGCGGATCGCCTTTGTAATTGCCACGATCATAAACCAATTTACGAAAACACACATCCCACTGCGCCGGCCGGTAAGTGGCCCTTAGAGGAGTCACGGCCTGCCAATTCAACCCCGCACGCGAAAAAAGAACAAAAACGACCTGGTGGAAGCGGAGGGACGACCCATCACGGCGACGGTGGCGTTCCGGCTGGGTGCTTCCGGTCCTCAAGGACGAGCGGTGCGCGTCTGCCCGAACAGCAAGCCACAGTGGCGAGATGCGGGCGATATGTCCAAGGGATATACACCAGGAGAGATGGCCCAGGACATCAACTGATGTAACTGCAGTCCGTCTGATCGGGAGGTCCTAGGTTAGAGTCTCAACGGTGGCAGGATTTCCGACACTAGACTGTCAGTTGAATTCAGTCGCTGTCTGGAGGAATATTCTAGCGGCAGCTGCTCTGCTCGGTAGTTTTCCGTGGTTTCTCCGATCAACACCAGGCGAATGCTGAGCAGAACCCTAACAAACGGATTATGGGCCGCGCGCGATCTTTCCTACCTCCCCGTACACACACTTACACTAATATGCACTGCACTACCACATGCCGGAAGACCGGTCGGGAGCTTAGAGCTTCTCCCGGCTGGGGCAGTTCCCGCTGGTGGGAGATACCTGGTTTGGAAAAACACCGCTATCCGACGGTAGGTCGGCGCCGGATCTCACTATCCAGCGGGCGAAGATCACAACCAGCTCTGGAAAACTGCATGCACTACACTTACGGGAACAATGACCCTGTTAGTTGACGCGCCCGGAATCACTAGCAATCATTCCAAGGGATATTTGTGTGTGTGTGTGTGTGTGTGTGTGTGTGTGTGTGTGTGTGTGGTGTGTGTTGTTTTCCTGATTTAGGGATCGATCCACTATCGTCGTCCTCATGGGGATACATATTAACCTTTACACTAGACACTTACATACTTGCGCGCTCCTCGATCTGTGGTCAGCAGATTCACCAAGACCTTCCGCGACAACAAACATAATTGAAAAACAAGGGCCAAACATTCATACCTACGGCGCATCTCGAACCCGCGGTCCTTCAGACCGAGGCGCTGAATCCGCACACACTCTAGCCATCTCGATCATTCAGGCGGTTCCAAGGGATATTCACATTTGTGAAAATGGATTGGCAAGAAGTGAAAATATTTGATCCCAACGGGATCACAGGCCGGTACATTATGTTAGACAGACTAATCAGCTGAGCCATGGAACGCTAATTAAACATTACGCCCGACAATCTAACAATATATACGATTCGAATCGATAATAAGTATCCACTAATTAAGAAGATTTCATACGAATTTTCGTTTTTTTATATTCGTAAGAATTTTTAAATACATTAATATCATATGCATACGATTTTAGAATTACATAATTTCAGCCTTGAAGACTTACTGAGACATCTACATTATCAACCTTTAGGTTTCATAAGAATGCATATCAGCATACGTTTGCATTCTGAGGGCAATGCTAAATAAGATAACTTCTAACGCCGAAGGAAATAACCTATAAGAAACGAAGACATAAAGAATAATGCAATCAGAGAGGAACTAAAAGTTACGCCGCTACTCAAAGAAATGGAAAACAAGGCTCTGAAGTGGTACGGACATGTTGCTAGAATGGCAGATCGAAAGCCAAAACAAATTATCGAATTCAGGACAGAGGGAAAGAGTTCACATGGAAGACCAAGAGGAACATGGGACGCCTACATACAGGAAATATGCCGAAGGAGCTACACTAGGAGAGGTGAAGCCAAAGGCACAAGAGAAAAAGGAGTATGTCAAATAGCTAACCTGACGCTGAGAGGCATCAGGGGAAGAAGAAGAAACGAAGATACCCAAAACATGTTAATAAGTAAAGTGAATATACACAGAAAATACGTATAAGGCTTAATCTGTCTTCCCACGTGTTATTCCCATTAAAAAACGAGCACATGAAGATGTATTAATCGAGGAAGAGTACACTTTAATAGAATACACAATTTATTTGTACATTTGTTTTGGGTTTATATGAATTGCCCACTTAGTTTTTTAGTACGTAAATAACCTTTGAATATTATTCATTATGCTTGTTGTTAACATTCAACGTTCTTCGTTAACTATCAGCGATTTAATAACTCAACACCATTACAAAAGTACAGACTCTTGAGGTTAGTTAAATTTGTTTGTCCCAGGGCCACGTAAATATCACCCAACTAAAATCACTTCACCCAATTACATTATCGATCCACTAAAAATGAAACTTATTAAAATGTGAAATTTGGAATTAACCAATTATTTCCATACGTCGGACATCAAGGAAAACAAGGCGAACGACCTTCATTATTTTCGGGAATCATCACGACGTTATGCGACGTGAACTCAATTTCAACGAGGCCAAGTATGTTTGAGAAAAGGCACGTGCCAAGGACGATGACAAAAAATAGGCTACAGAGTATGATCTCCAAACAAACTTGTCCGAAAATTCGTTTCGAAAAAGGTCTCTTCGTAACGAGCCTTCTTTTTCTCTATGATCTTCTCTGACGCTATGACGGGACGGTCTGAGTGGATGCAACCGAATACGCCTTTCGCCGAACACGATTGTTTACGATGGTTTTGACTGATCGATTAGCGATTCCGGGTGCGTCAACTGCTAAGATCATTATTTCCGTAAGTGTAGTGCACGTTTTATCGTGGGAGGTCGCTGTTATCTGCTCTCCCAGGATGGCGACATCCGGCGTCGACCTGCACGTCGCCTTGCACCCCCCCCCAGCCCAATCAGGTATCAACCACTTTCAAGACTCCGCCCCAACCAGGACAAGCTCTAAGCTCACGACTAGTCTCTTGGCACATGTGATAGTGTAGTGCTTGTAAGTGCGTGCGTGTGTGTGTAAGTGGGTGAGAACGGCGGGCGGTCCGTTTCTTAGGGTACTGTTCCGGCATTCGCCTGGTGATGAGCGAAGAAACCATGGAAAACTACCAATCAGAGCAGCCGACCACTGGAATTCTCCGCCAGAAAGCGGCTGTATGCAACCTAGCTATGTAGCTAGAGGTGAAAATCCTGCCGTCAGGAGTCGAACCCTAGGTCCTCCCTGTCAGAGGCACTGCAGTGACAATTGATGCCCTGAGCCACATAAGCCGGTATTTACGATGGCGTATTTCGAACACACTCTAGGGCGCATGCCCGGTTACTCTTCGCCCGAAGAGTTCTAGCGAACTCAACGGACGTTCCAAGTCGCCAGATCGTAGAAAGTGAACTTTATTTATTCGGCCGCACGAAGCCACTCCCCACGCAAGAAGGCAAACTTCTTTCGTTAGAGTGAACAAGACAAACCTTGGAAGACCTAGAATCCAATATTCATGCAGCTTTTTCCTAACAGCATATTTCATAAAAAAACTGATGAAATAGATTAATACTTATTTCTATATTTAAAAAAATAAAAATAAAAAAAACACCTAAACACACAATGCAATGCAAAAGGAATGCGAAGTGTCTTTTATAAATGTATCTACCATTCCAATCAAGTGCCTCGCACGAGTAATATGGGCAGCTCTCAGTAAAGAATCTTCATCTTTTCACTACAAGTCGCTTATATATAATTATTTGAAGACGAATATCTAGCGCAATCGACTACAGCACGACCACTCCGCAGAAAAAGTCGGTTGTTTGCGACTAAACTTTTCTCCGGTCGAACACGAATCCATTCTGACAGTATCTTAACGTGAGTTTTGGCCTGACTCACGTTCTCGCACCACTGCCAGTCGTTCGAACTCCCGAGACAATTCGAGAAAAAGAAAAAGAACAAATAAATTTCATATCGCAAAGTTTAAGTAATGCAAGGAAAAAGTTCCAACTCAATTACCTATTGATTTTATTTTGGTAGTTCTGGTAAATGTAAGATCCCATACGTCCGAATTCACGAATGGTCAGCGCCAAAATGAATCGATATTTCTGCGATCTGGTGTTGGCGTATGGCACCCATGAAGTGACGCACCGCTTCGGCAACTGCCTTCAGTCAACGCTATTTGTTAGGGACACAATTTACCAGGAATGCTGCGAGAAATTACCATTCAACGTGACGCCTCTGAAGTAAAACTTGCATGCTGAATTTCGCGGTTCATAGACAGCTTTGTATACACAGAGAAAATAATCTGAAAAGCTGCTTAAAAATGAAAATATCCATCCTTTTGTGTAAGTTTGAATTCGAGTATATTATTGAGGTCGAACTTCCATTGAAGGTAGCTACTAAGATCACAAACAATTCCATCCGTTCCGTCATTTGAAATTTTTTCCTTCAATAGCGCGTTCAAACGTTTTAGCACAAACGTGGAGAGAAACCTAACGAATTGTTCATAGTTGAAAAGCTACACTGAAGATGTTTTTTGTAATTATTGAAATATCATTAGGTACATATTAATATTTAACTCCAAAGGCGCAAAGAAACTTCAACTCAATTCAAAAGAGGGAAACCAATCAAGAAATACCTACCTCCAGCAATAAATAAACCTCGAGGGAAAGTCCTCAAAGACGACTTCCTAGTGGGAGCAACGCAAACACCCGGAGATCATCACCGGCGCTTTGAGAGAGACAATTCTTTTAGCCCGTCGACGCGTCCCGGAGCACTCGACCGGTGAAAGTGGGAGACGGATAAACGCGCGCCATAGAGCGTTCTTTCTTCCCTCGCGTTAAAAGAGCGGTCGAAGCGTGGAAAAATATTACGACGAAAACTACACCGAAGCGACGTCGGCAGCCAGCGATGAAAACCGCTCCCTCGCCGAGTTTCACGAGCGGAGCGCGTCGCCGGCGACCGCGGCAGCGGGCGACATCACGATGTGGGCGTGTCCGCCGCCGCGCGCGTCCATTCCCAAGTGGCGGAGACTGAAATGTCAACTTTCGAGGGGACGGCTGCGAGCGAACAGACGCGGAAGACGAGGAAGGCGGCGGAGATGCCATATTCGTTTTTGAGCAAGCGAGTTTTTGTTTCTGGGCGTCAGCAACATGGGCCAACAGTCCTCTAAGTGTACTGCATACAATCCCGGCAGTCGGTGGTGGGTCATCTGGATGGTGAGATCCGGCGCCGACGTACACGGTGGCTTGCGGACCTTTCCCGCTCCAGGTTTATCACGAGCGCGCCATCTCCCAACAAGGCCACGTTCCCGACAAGACAGAGGGCGATCATGGATAAGTAGGTCGCGTGCGATCCGCCCATCTGTTGTGGTAGTGCTTCAACTTTCGCCAGGGACTGAAAGGAAAAACATGGAAAACTACCTGTCAGAGTAGCTACAATTCTCCTTCAAGCAGTGGCTGATTTCGACTGATCTACATAGCTAATGCAGAAAATCCACCACCTCGGGAACTCGAACTCTAGTTCCTTCCAGTCGATGATGTTGCAGAGGTAACGAAGTTGCCGCTGAGAAATCAAAGCAGGAAAGCTGCTGTAAGATGCGTACTAATTTTTGAAAGTAAGGGAGACTTACGACTTAATAGGACTTCCCCTTTCCTGAGCCCGAATCGCAGTGGTGGTTTGCCATTGTTTTCACTGGATGGATGAATAATGAAAGAGGTGAATTATCAAATAGAAATGATTATGGATGGTATTGTGGTTGAGACTGGTATCAGGTGGTCCCGTCTCAATGATGAGAAGTCAACAACCACAAGGTGAAAACACTCATGCCTTCGCGGTATTAGAACAAAAAGCCTCCGGCGCCCTTACTTGAACACTGCTCCAAGCACCCGCTCCACCGAGACCAGCAAAACTATCATAAAATAGCGCGTAAAAAGCGTAAAAAGTGTTATTCAAACCAAAATTACACAAAATAGCACTTAAAAATAAATGAAATTCTTAACTTCAAATGTGTAATAGTTTCTTATATTGTCAGTATGTATTCAGAGTAGAAACGTACGCAACATATTTGAAAGCAACTGAATCGCATTTTCGAACATACACACTCCGAATTACAAGGAACAGTGAATTGTATTTCACTATTGTAATAATGAAATGGACGCGAAGATTACACTTTATGATTACTGATATGTTTGACTTGCATATCAGTAAGTCAAACGTCTCCGTAATTTCTAAACGATCCACTATATTAATGTGCGAGTTTCACTGAATAATAGCTCGTCATGCACATGTGACAGAATTATTTGACCCTTCAGTTCAAAATGTATCACAGAAAATTAAGAAATGTTACATTAGTAATTTCCTCTTTTCATGGAACTGTAAATGGTAAAATTCTAAGATGGTGTAATACCTCCTTGGACAAAATTATTGATAAGAATGTCAAAATGATGAGCAACTTGGCACGTTAATCACTATTGGATGAAAGAACTGATCGAAATAATACGAATTTTTCGGGATGCTCTTCTTTGCCTGCATTATCTTTCTTTCAATAAGTGTACTTGGTAAGTAACATTCTTGACTTAATTTGATTTGCTATTTGCTACGAACACTAATACATACGTAATAAACGTGTACGAGTACATACTCTTGACACGCCAGTTGTTTGATATTACCATGACAAAAACAAACGAACAAAAAAATCAGTTGTGTCAACGACAGCAAATTTTGCTTTCTCGGACATAACGAATGTACGACGAAATGATAGACATGGGGAAATAGATCATCAAGGACAAGTGCCGCGAACCGACTACAAACTTCCTCAGCAAATTCCACGTCGAATGACCAACATATAAATCCTAGAGCACTCACAAGGTGTACGCTAGGCTAACACTTTCGCTCGCAAGAAACTGGTCTTCCATGGCAGTGGAGGAGATGGTAACAGAGGAACAAGCAGCAGTAGTTTGATGTATGCGATGTGAAGGAAGCGAGTTGGAAGTGGCAGCGGCGGAACATCACGCAGAAGGATGTGTGGGTCATAAAAATTCTGATAGCGGCTCCTATGGCGACATCGCTAAGCCAACGTCCCCAGAAGAAGAAAAAGGCATGCTGAAAAAATGGCCGGATTTGAGAAGCTAGGCCGGCGGAAAACTCAGCAGAAACAGTAGAGGAAGATTCACAGGTAGAGATAATGGTAAACAATGGAGAATTCTACTTTCGGCAGTTCAATGCACGGTGTAGATGTTTTGGATATTTTCGACACTAACACAACGAATATCACCTCGGCACAAATGCATACTTTCACAAAAAATTTGACCATTTTAATGATCCTCGAAGTAATCGATTGCCTCATAATAAACACGAATATTTTCGCTTAAATGAAGTCTCAAGCACGATAAGAGGCCAAGGCTTTTTAAAAGTTAAAAATTCTGAGAAGCTCAATTTCCATGAACATTTGCACAATTCTTCTTCAATTTAAAATTTCACATCATAATTTTTAAAATCGTTCACATGTATTTCATACATACCGGAACACAAAGAAATTTGTTGTGATTTATGTGTTTGAAACATTAATCCACTGAAACGGCTATGAACGGTCAGCTATTCATGAATTAGATACAGTACGTATTACGATTTACACACAGAGAACGTTCATGTAGAGTATCTCATTCAAAATTAGGGAAACCTTATTTTAAATGACGTAATACACACACACACACACACACACAAATACACCAAAAAAAGCACAGAAGACGTGACAAGAAAAGTGATAGGATAATTACTAAACTACACAGATAACCGCAAACAAAAATAATAAAGGGAGAAAATCGATCTTCTATCCTCAACTGATAAATGACCGACTCCTATACTACTGTTACGATAACATGAAAGTAACGTGAGAACACGGAAGGGAAAAATACTCAAGAAAAAGAAACGAAGGGTCAATACACTAGAATTAAAGCGCGACTACGAAGCAGAATAATGAAGAGAGCCTTTCAAAATTCAAAATTTATTGCTTAATTATGAAAATAGATTTTATTACATGGGAGTTTTTTTTTTTTTTCTCCCTTTCAAGTTCAAAATTTATTGCTTGTTTATCCTTGAAAATAGATTTTATTACATGGGAGTTTTTGTTTTTTCTCTCCCTTTCAAAAATTCAAAATTTAAGTAGTATATGACTTAGTGTAGGGATCACAGAATATTGAAAATGTGCACATAATTCACTTTTCCCCATAGCACGTCATACGCAGTTTTTAACTGTTTTTTTGACGTAAAAAAAATAAATAGCCACCAGGAAAGAACGCCCAAAAGTTCGGCACTGACAAGAGAACCTGTAGGCGTTGCGCGCGGGAGAGAGCACACATGCTTGCACATGGCCCCCGTCCAATTAGCTTTTGGGCGGGGCGGGGGAGTGTGTGACTGGGCGATGCGAGATGCGCAGAGGGCGCGGAAAATGGCGGCGGTGCCTGCCGCCTCAGCCAGTGCACGTCACGCACGCTGCGCGGTGCCGCGCCAGTTCCAGTGCCAACGCTGAAGGAAAGGCGAAGTGGTGAGTTGGACGCATTAGAGAGTTCTGCCAATTCAAACGTTTGGAAGACGTACACGTTTATGTTGCTGCTCCCAAAGCCTTTTGACACACCACTGTTCAGTAAATGTACTGATATTTTTTGTGTGAAACCGGTTACGAAGATCGAAATTACGAACCGGTTACGAATCCAACAGATTGTGTCCTACATAACTTTTAAGAAAACACGTTAGCAAATACTGAAATATCATAAACTTACCAATATTACTTCAAGAAATTGCTCAAACAGCTACTGACCTGTAAAACAAAACAAAAATAATGTTAACATTTTTCTATATGTAACAGAAGGAAAGTACATAAAATGTTTTAAAAACAATCATTGCATTACTGAAATGCACTACTGACACACACACACACACATCTCATACGAATTTGAAAATAGCTAATGAATTTTTTAAAATGGTTTTTAACGCAAGTTTGGACTACCACACAACATATTACAACAAATACTTCCAATTAATTAGTTATTAATTAAAAAATCGCTAATTCGTTGGTATCAAAAGAAGCAAGTGCAATTAATTCATATTCAGAGGCGAGTAAACCAGCCTCAGATTCTAGCATGTTCAATGCTACGTCTATCTTTTTGTTCGTCGGAAGTCCGCGGAGGAACCACTGAGTGTGGTCGACACGGGCGGTCGTACGATCGCCTCGCAGATAGCAGTCTCCGCCGGCGCAACATCCCACGTTTCGGCTGTTGTGGCGCCGGGAGGTCGCCGAACCCCCGGTGATTTATACTTCCGTTGCACCTAGCTTCAGAAGACGAGCTCTTACTTCCTATCTCTGAGAACGCCATGTTGCTTAACGGAGCATCGTGAGTTCCGCGGAGTCTTCCGGGTGGTTTTTGCTTTAGTTTAAAATACCCCGTCAAGATTTATGGAGAACATGCACAGCACGACTGGAGAGATGTTCGGATTTCATGATTCGATAAGTTGGGTGTTCGGTCCTCAGAAGCACAATGGATGAAAACTAATTGCACGAAAAACGAAAGGCTATGTTTCATTAATCATGCCATATTTTAGTGCTAGTACAGTAAAACCAATATTTCTAATCATTTCACTCCATGTGCAATCGCATACTCGCGCAAGAGACATGTTGCATGTATTTGAACACTAAGGTGTTTCTTTATAGTACTATACGCGTCCTTCAATTATCGAAGTCAAGAATTCTCCGACGAAATGCATTTCGTTTTGCTATTGTTAGAGGATAAGTACGAGTAATTAGAGAAGGTAGTACGGGCAGAAAGAATACTGGCTCAGCAAGAGAAGACTTGTACGACATTCATCAATCAACCGACAGCAGTTGGTTGCCTTCATCTTCAATTGCCTTTCGACATTCTTTGCCGAGCGCAATGTATCTTGTCTCTTACTATTGCGTAAACTAGAACTTCGACGCGTAACAAATCTTTCTGGAAGGAAAAGTTGACATTAAAGCTGTGAAGTGTAAGAATGTCATTCTTTCCTTGCATTGGTGAGAAAGTGAGTTTAAACAAAAATGTAAAAAACAAACAAACAACAACAACACTGTTATAAATTGATTCCGCGAGTTTAATGACTGGTTTAATTCAGAGAGAAACATATAAATCTCTTATAAATTACGTACCAGTTACATTACCACAATTAACTGCACTTCACTGGAGAAAATACAGAATATTGAAAAATCTGCTTGAAACTCAATATTTTAGCATCCTATAATTAACATGAATTATAACGAAGTTCTGAAAAGGAGCAAGGTCACTCAAGAAAAATATTACACAAAAAACTTACTTAAAAAATATGTACACATTTTAGCAGAACTGCGAACGAAAAATAATCTCACTGTGCACGCATAAAACTTTTTAACAGATGAGCCATCTCCAATACAATCGGCTGTGCTGGGAGATCAGCATTAAACTATTTAAGTGTCGTTACACATGTTGCCCAGCGTTTGGTGACTGTTGACACTCTTCATGAACACCCATTAAATCGCAGCAAAGGGCGTCAATCGCATAACATATCACAATTTCACAGCCCAAGGAAGTCACCTAGAGAGATTCCCTTACCCTTGAGAGACAAGCCTCGCTTTCAAGGTTTTTTACGCGGCACACGCCATTAAATCGTACTACATCATTATAAGTCAAGCATGTTTAAATGTCAATGATGTTTTTGTCGGCTGTTAGGGTCCCAAACTTTGCAGATGCTGGGCGATCCATGGGATTTTATCGTCTTTGTGTTTTGCTGTTGTACCGTTGTAACAGAAGTGCATATATATCCGCCATCCATCCCGACACACCCTGATTTTCAGGTACAAAATTACATTTATCTAATCACCATCTGCACCAGCTTAACCAGCTTTGGAACAGTTGTAACAGACCTTATTTCTGACGTGTGTGCGACGTCATAGCCGAAAAGTGCCTTAAACACAGATATTATGGTTGGTAGGAATTGGTATGGAGTTCACGACATTTGCATCATCGAAGTTAAATTGAGTGACAAAACAACGACTCAATTTCACAGATATTAAGACCGAAAATTCGAGATTGTATTGTTGTGATGATTCCAATAATTTTCCTTCAACAGGAAAAGTAAAAAAATGTGCAACTAAAATCAGTTTTCTGCCTACCTTTTTAATCTCTTTGTCTCTTCCTAATTCCATAAAAAAATCGGTTATTCTTCTCATAAAACTACTGGTCACTGCATCAGGTATAAGAACGAAATTTAATAGTAAGGAAAACTTATTAGTGCCTTTTAAACTCAGAGATATAAGGAAATAAACAATAAAACTCGACAGGACGGTTGATGAGAAGCAACGTAAGAACATCGAACAGTAAATCACGAGGAGAGCCACCCATTTTTGCTCCCCAGAGCTTCATAGTGAAGACATCTCTATTTGTGTTAAAAACTTTCAAAGCAATTACACGAGAGCACAAAAGGTTTCGTCTTCTCACGATGACCACGATTTGTTAACACTAATTCTTTGCTTTAATGGAGATCTCTCTTTCAAAGCGAGAGTCATGGACAAAAAAGTAACCAACTACATAACAACTCAGAACAATAAAAAACAAGACAATAAGTAACATTCGTACAATATTCCCTCCATTAGTTCCAATATCTGAAGCCAAGAAACAATCGTATTTCCAGATAAAGGGAAGAAATTAAAACTAGAACGAAAAGTCAAATCCTAACAGAAATATTACTACGACATTGACAACTTTTTGGCAGGGGAATTTTCTCCTTGATGAATAAAAATATTACAATAAATGATAGCAACAGACTAAACAATATGTAATACTCGTAAATCACAAAAATAAGAAAAGTGAACGACCTGTTCAGAGATTTGTATCATGATGCCAGTACCTAACGTGGAACCATATCAGCAATATATTAATAAATGATTGGTGATAATTAAAGACCGGATTCCTGTGTTACTGCACCTTTTCTTTGCTAACTTTAAATCAGATGAAACTTTGACAGAAATGTTAATCATGAAAGGACGTTGTTTTAGCACTTCTTTTATTTTACCCGAAATTGCACGTATGGAGAGTTACTGAACGATATTGTTCGTTTTAGAAAATGCTGCCCAAAATTGTACATTTTCCTGGACGAATTAGCAAGATTCATAGTTGTATTGCATAAACTATAATTTTTATATTATCAACCTGTTTTATCTCTTTGAAAGATTTCATTTAAGAAAACGTTTTTATGACATAACTGTGTATTATGTATCAATTCTGCATTGTGTTGCCTTACGAACTGAATGCCAATATCTTTCGTCATGCATATTTTCTAATTAAAATTTCTGAGATATTGCCTTGGGGATAGGTCCACAGCCCTTGATTGCGCCCGCTCAGCAAACGCTATGTTTAGGGTCTATCTTTGCAATGGTATGATGTATCCGTTTTGTCAGTCTTCGCCGAACTTACCAACACGAGACGGCATGCGAGAGTCACTTTTGACCTTACGTCCGGGCGCGAAGCTTAGCGAGAAGCTGCACTGCGTTTCAAATTCATCGAATTGCTGGAGGTCGTTGTCCTGCGAGGTACAAGAGAATGAACGCAGTTTTTGAAAGCTTTTAGCAGCGTGAACAGGTACTTAAGAGGGAGGCTCGGCACACAGACAAGTATAAATGTAGAACGAAGTTTTCCTGCCTAAAACATATATTAGTTGAAGAAGGTATAATAATATATCAGAAAATTATTTGGAAATATACATAATTGTAAATTATAATGAAAACAATTACGAACATTTCTTCTCTAACTTCATTATTTTTTATTTCTGAAGGTATAATGGTATTTTTCTACTTTTGTATTTACTTTTTTGTGCTTATATGTTAATTTAATTTTGTGTGCGAAAAATATTTAAAACGTCAAATATGGTTTGTTTAAAAAATATGTACAAACTGTAATGTTATAATTTTTGCGTTTTTATTATAATTCAATCATCTTAAATATCACATTCAAAATATGAAAAAAGGTTGATAAGTGGATTAACTGCAGTGTTTAGGCTACATAACACCATTTTGCGAAGTCTATATCTTTTTACTGCATGTTTTTGCACGTTTGAATGTTTTACTGCATGAAAATCCCGTCTTTAGTGATAATGATGTTAAAGTGTAATTGATAATGGAAAATGGTATGACAGTCAGGGAAAAATGGAGAACCCCGAAAACAAATGAGAGACGAACCGATCGTATTTTTGAACCCTGGTCCCAGCAGTGAACCCTCGGGTCACCCACAATATCCCCCCCTCCGCCCAACATGACTCGTGCAGTATTTTTACACCATGGGGTGCTCTATTGTGTCCGTGAGGGAGCACGCACGCCGCCCTCGGCCTTCGGCGAACTATCAGCACGACTCCCGGCGCCACGGCGGTGGACTGTGCAGCACGCGCGCACGGGACAAAGCCCGGCGCGGAGGGATCGCGCACAGAGGCAATTAGCTGCAATCACGCCCCGCCGCTCGTGGACACCCGTCCCCTCTGCGAGGCACGCTCTATTGTCCGCGGAAGATCGTCGTGAGGTGAGAATAATGAGCCCTCAAATGATCGTCTTCCCACGTGCATCTAAATTGGCGCAAAGAAAATAATGGCGCGTACATTAAATTGCTCTTCTTCCACACAACCTTATCAGTGATTTTTATAGACATATTTGTTGTGTTTGGTAAGATTTCTCGCATTAGTAGTGTTCTGAAAAATATCTAGTTTCCAAACCACTCCAACAACTGAATCAAGTTCGAAAACCAGTTATCTCCATAGAAACTAATTTTACAAGAGAGACAAGAAACTAAATTATTCAATACTCTTGGGACACACAGGGCTTTTTAAATTATACTATGGGTATGTACAAAATATGTCATCACTACTATGTAATAATAACACTTATTGTTGCTTTTTTAAAATAATAATTAGAATTTGAAGATGACCGGTTTTCTAATAAAACCTTAAATTATACCGAATATTACATTAAGTGAAAATATTAATTATTATGGATTATATTAAAGATTACATGGACATTAATATTCCTATCACTGGAATAGAATCAATAATTAACACAAGTTAAATCTAATTCCATACTGTCAGTTCAAAAGTCCTTTAGTGCCGGGTTTCAATATTATTTGGTAGAAAGTAGTATGTATATTCAGAAATCCTGTTCTGGATGATAATCATCGGTACAGGGTCCAATACAATTTTCTTCATAGAATGACAATAACTCATTTGGGATGAAGTGCAGAACCTTTTTATTTCTGCAGTTCCCTTGTTATTTAGGGCAACTTTTCTAGAATATGGTTTCTCGACTGGTAATGAAGGCATTTTCAGGGTACTTTTTTGTACAGAGCAAATATAAATTTTCACAAATCATAAATGAAGCGAAATACTGCCACTTCACCAGGTGTCGAACGTTTTTACGTAAAAGTGCTTTGAGGCCCGAAATAACTGTTTATCATTTCTTGTTTTCCATAGGAACATTTTGATATCACAGTACTTCCCAGTTTATTCTGAGAACACATCTCCATGATATGGCATGTTCTCGAACTCAAAAGGGATTTCTCTCTTCAGGATATTATACATCCAGTAGGAATATAAGACCTGTTTTCAGTGTAAACTATATGGCTATGTTTGTAGAGCTGGGAAATGACTGAATATTAATTTGGTAATAAAAAATAGAGTGACTGGTTTCGGACTAATCGATCCAATTTACATTTATTTTTCCTACTTTTAAATAAGTTATTCACTAGCAATACACACGTTCCATCGTTCTATTTACCAGATAGGCAAACCAAATTATATACATTTCTAAAAAACGTATGTCATTTCAAATGAAAACGGGCATTCGAAGACAAAACTAATCACCGACTCGTACTTTTAAATTCAGACACAGGATTTCCCGTCCTGATCAAGCGATACGAATAGGTTTCCTCCAGTGACAACAGAGATATTTTTCCTACCTGTTTGTGTATCCGGAAGTCCGTAAGAGAATTCCTTACTGCTCGAAAACGTCTCTATTTGTTTTTCAAACGAACCATGCAAAGCATGACGTCAGAAAGATATCTAAATTAATAATATATTGTAAGTGGACTTCGCCCTCGGGTTTCTCTAACGGACATGGTCGGCCGTTTTCATAGAAAACCAATTCGTTTCTCTCGAGAACAAGCGGCCGTAAGTAATTAGCAGTAGTGCAGTAGCCGGAATTTCCATAGGAGGAGGTCAATAAATGAACATTTAAAAAATTAAATAAGAACATGAAGAAAATTCATGACGTCCCTGATGGAAAGCACTTTCCTTAGTATATCGTCGCGGCTACGAATACTTTTGATCTATGGAGAAAAATAGGAATGGTTGCGAAAAAATGGGTGTATGTGTTTTTGTACACATTGTAGCTAATCGCAATGCATTGTTGCAAGGCGAAGTGATTGGCGTGGCGCGGGAGACGCGGGCTGGGCGGGTGAAGAGAGCAACGCGGGAGGGGTTGGCGGTGCTGGCAAACAGAGGCTGGCTACGGCGGGCGGAGAGGTTGGAACGGGCGGGTCTGCTTAATAGACGACTGCGAGAAATAAATATCCGGGTAATCAGCTAATATCTTACAACAACATTCATGCCTTCACTGCCGAAGCTTCATTTCATTAGTACCCGTTGTACATCCTAGCGGCTAGGAAATCACATTTTCATCTCAACGCGACGGAGAACTCTTGGGTATCATTTATTTGAGAGCACGACTTAGACTTGAATATAAAATTAGTTCTCTTAACTTCCGAAATCGTAAAAAACATTAATGAACTGATCGCATAAGTTAATAGAAATTCATTAATTTCAGGGGAAGAATTATCCTCAGACGCATCGAGCAGTAATAAATGTGGAGGGCGGAAGAAGTCTCTTGATTCGTAGGGAAAGCCTTCCCTTCCCACCCAACTTCATGTCTTCTCTCTGCTCGACCGGCCCGACAACGACCCGGCCGGAGAATGCGGCTACGCAACGATCAACTGAGGCCTCGCAATAGGCCCTCAATGCTTGTAACGAAAACGTGCTCGAAGAGTATCAATTCTCATCCATACCGAAAGCGTGGCGACACCTCATTACAAGACATTGGGGAATATTGAAGAACGAAGCAGGCGGCAGCTGATGGTTGTGAAACAGACACATCCACCAATAAAGTTTCGCGCATGCGCAGTGGACGGTTTTTCCTACGCCGTTCAGATAAGGATGTCTTCTTACGTGCCTGATTGGCTGCAAAACCTCCACCGTGTCCCCAGCCCTCCCACATTCCTGCTCTTCCCATGTCTTCCGCGCCGGAGGGTGCGCCTGACAAAACGAATTCCCAGGCCGTGGTCGTCGTGCAAAAGTCGTCTTCGTCCTCGCCGCAGGGGACGCGCAAACAAAGGCCGAGCGCTGCGCGGGAGGCGTGATGAGGGGTGGGGGCAGCGCGTGGCGGACGCATTACAAAGACTCGTGAGACGGCGTGGGAGACGCTCAAGGCCGACGCAGTGCGTTGCGAGCCGGTCGCGCCGCTCGCGAAGCTCCCTTGCAGGACCGCCGTGTGTCGGGATCGTGAGAAGAACGCTTCTTATGCAGCACAAAGGTCGCCTACGCACCGTTCCCGAGAATGGAAGAGAACACAAACTCTACTGCAAATAAGTACAGTAGAATAGTACAATAGAGACTACGGTTAATTTGAACCAAAGCCGAAAAAAAAATGAACCAAACAAGAAAATAAAAGATAGAACGAAAAACATGTAGCAGACCCGGGCAAAGAGGAAAGCTACTGCACAGAGCCAAGTTTTGTACGTTCAAATAGCGTGAAAAGGATCGGTATTACCCCTAGAGTGTGTTTTAGGCCAATGCAAACCACGACATATTTCACCGATTAGCATTATCATCCAATAACTCTTAATGCCAATAACACTATGTACGATATTGTTGGTTCTTGCTTTGCACAAAGGTCGCCTACGTCCTGTCGCATGACAGAAAACAGAATTGAACTGTACTCCAAACGAGCACAGCAAAGGGATGGGCAATGGGCAATGGTTAATTTGAATAATTCGGTTATATCTTTTAAACATTTTATTTTATCTGCATCAAGAAAATGTTAATTATGACTTCTTTAAGGTGTCAGAAAAATACATTTAGTGACTCAAAGGAAATTAAAAATCGGAAATTAAAATCGGAAAGAAAAATTATAAATGACCTGAATAAAATAAGTATTGTCTCTTCATGCGTTAGTGAATTTGTGTTACATGGTTTTGTACGTGCATTATTAATGGCTTTTCTATTTTGAATGTCAGGAATTTTTAAGAGTCACACTTTTGTAACTTTGTCACAAAACCACATATATGACACTATAGCAGTGTTAATTATTTATGTTCCAAATCAGTTAACTTAAGACATGAACTTCAAGAAACTAGATAATGTCGACTTGTAATTTTGGATCAGCCCCCTGAGTTGGACTTCAAATGGAATCTGCTGATTGGCATATCAAACGTACGTTTCAGCGTCCTGCTTCTCTCCGAGCAGATAATTCGAGAACTGGAATGTAAGCACCACATCTGTGAGCGATTCACAGTATATCTGCAAAGATAAGAGATTGGGAACCACTTCCATATTCACCAGAAGCTATGCAGTGATGTGGGGAGCATTGCAATTCAAGACAATTATCCATTGCAAGGGAACAGACATTCATGGAGATAACACACGCTCACTGTTCTAACACAGTAGACGATTTGGGCGAAAAGAGTTCATTTTCGATGTGCCCCTCCCCCAGCCAACACTATTCACTAACGTCGCCTATTGTTCCGCCTTTCCTTGGTACCCATAGCAAACGCCCAAGCTCCAGAAACGCGACTGAACAATCACCTGCCGATGCACTGCCGTTCCATCGCTAGAGGAACTTGGCGAGAGACAGTATCACTGCAAGTGCAAAAGAGAGGAATTTCACGCAAACTCAACAATGAGAGTCCATGTTGCACACAACTTCTGTATTCACTAACCAGTCAAAAGAATTACAACTCTTCCGCAAAATGAAATATCTTTGCCGGTATCTTTATGATGAAAACAACCAATCATCTGATACATAAGGTGGTGACTGGCGGTCATCGTTGGAGATAAGACACGCTAAAACATT
Organism: Teleogryllus oceanicus; assembly: GCA_964035755.1. Taxonomy (NCBI): domain Eukaryota; kingdom Metazoa; phylum Arthropoda; class Insecta; order Orthoptera; family Gryllidae; genus Teleogryllus; species Teleogryllus oceanicus. The sequence goes on from CAXIVR010000007.1 coordinate 123,779,352, forward strand.
TCAGTCTCAACGAAGGTGGAAGTCGCAGGGGATCGAGAGTGCACTGACATTGCTTCATCGCCGGACAATTACTTCCCGCAGCGCGCGGCTCGGCTGAGGGAGGCGTGGCGATCGGCCGATTGGCGAACGCGTCGCCCGTGGCGCGTGCGGCGGCGGAGAAAGGGTCAGAGGCAACTGAGCGCCACGCCCCCCACCGTCCGGTCCGCGCGCGCCGCGACCCAGAACGCCCGTTTGCCCAACGGGCGCCGACCCGCGTCCGGGCAACCACGCGTCGATCATGCGCGCGTTACAAGCCCCGGGCCCGTCGCGGGCTGTGAACACGGGACCTTCCTAATGCGAGCGGGCGGGCGGAATAGCCCGGGCCAGGCCGCGCCGGGCAGGGCCGCGCGCGATATAATACGCGGCGTCGTTAAACCGCCGCGCTGCTCTGTTTGCGTCGTAAATCGAACCGCTCCAGCCCGCGGAACGGCGGAGGTGAGCGTGAAAGGCGAGTAATGCTCCTTGGCCGCGTTGCATCCGCTCACTGGTTTGTGGGGTGGTATTACGAATGACTGCGGTATGTAATTTTTTTCTTCCATTTTTCGAACAATAATTTTTCTTCCGTAATATTGGCGTATTGTATCGAGAGTTTATTGCGATAATTGTGTTAGTTTTTTAACGGAGAAGTATGCGAAGGCCAGAAAACCGACAAAAACATGTCTTATGATATTCATTAATTTCGGCGATGAGATTCTTTTCAATCTGGACTAGTTCCTGTGAAACGCGAATCTGCCTACACCGGGTACGTTATTTTAAAAATCGAGTCAATTGATCAAATAAATTTATTGATCGTCCCTACACACATTTCAAAAGAAAACCATCATATCGAAAAATTAGTGCGTATCACAGTTTACATTGCATTTCTCATTCTCCATTTCATTATAACTTAACATTTTAAGTTTTTTTTAATGCCAACCATACGTGCTTTCTGGAAAGCTCGTATTGTTGGCATTCCAATAATTCGTGCATACATTTTCTGGAAAGAATTGCTCTCGTAAAAGTATAATATTGCTCTTTGTTATCGGACAAGCTTCACGTAATCTTAATGCCAATGTGATAATTTCACAACGAATTTTCCTGAGCAAAAAGCTCCAAGAATTGTACCAAAACAATTTTAATGGCCAAAAGTGAAACTTCTGAGCCATTCCACTAGAGATGAAATTATAATCAAATTTCATTAAAGCAGGTGTGCATATTAAGGTCACGATACAACTTCAAATCGTCTATTTACCATTATTCGAAGTTGAAACACATAAGATATTTTAACATTAAAATACAGCTTATTTAATCTCTCTTTCTTACTTTTATTGAATGCACACTTCCCAGATTTCTACACCAAAACTCTTAACTCATCATTAAAATCCTCAATCATATTTATTGTACATACATATTAAATACACTGTAACTAAAACTTAAATGAAAGAAAATAAATAGTAATTGTATACATATGAAATAATCGTAATCGACGATGTTAAGGCGTGACATTTGCAACTTCACTTTCAGTTAGCGTTCTCCTAAAGCTGACACCTTCATTTCCAGTTTTCTTTTCCCCTGTGCGGAGAAGACTAGAGAAAGACAAAAAATGCCTCAATAATTCGCTAGTTGTTCAGAACAACACAGGCTCTTGTCAACATGTCGCATTCTAGCGAAACGAAGCGTTTCCCAAGAGCGCAATTTCTCAGGAATGCAGAGGAACTGTCCGTATTAAAGAAAACCACACGGCTGGATGCGACGTGTCGAGTGGCGAACAACGGTCGGCGCGTCTTCGCTTTCGCAAGACGACGCTCCCGGTTTGGTTCCTCGCGGGCGCTCGCCTCGGAGAAGATTTCTCACCGGAACGCGTGCAGTGGTCCAGAATACGTAGCTTTGCTCTGTAAGCTTTCGCGGCCGTGATTCGGATTTTTTTTTTTTTTTTTTTTTTTGGTTTGTCTGCACCTGCGGCAATTATCGTTAGAAATTTTGGAGCAGCCGACCAGAAGGGTCTTACACCATCACAGAAGATCTCGGCGTGGGAGGCGAAGTTCAGAGTAATAATCGCAACTATGAAACGATTTCTATTCTTTAATAGCAAATGTAGACGAAATGTAAAATGAAATTTTCCTTACCGGTTTGGTTTGGAGCCTGGAGAGAGGGAAAAAAATTGGAGCCTTTCTAGAGAAAATGTTGTTTGAGCTTTTCTCAAAATACGCAATTTTGAATTCGTTTCCACAAAAAACTTTTGGATTTACGAGAAACTTCATACGAAATCATTTCAAGCATTTGTTTTCGCAAATTCAATAACATATAAACAGTCCATAATGTAATTAACGACATGAGAGATGTATTTGAAAACAAAATTTGTGTAATTTTAAAAATCAAAAGAACATCAAAATGGCGTTAATGCATGTTTTTCAATGTATTTAGCACGATCGTACAAAACAATTAAAGAAAAAATGAAGCTTCTTTTTAAAAAAAAAATGTTTTTAAATTTGGCATTATTTCAGCAAAACTACGCGAAAACTATTCATAATTTGAAAATATTCTACATTACTTTATTTAAAGATCTAATTTTGAAAAATGACATCAATAATGTAGTTGTAGGAACACGCCGATTGAATTTTGAAGTTTCGAAATTCACGAAAATTCATAGAATTCCATGAAAATCGGAAGCACAGGCAGACGTTATGAAGTAAACCATTTTTTTCGGTATCAAGACCCCGCAAAACATAGATTTTGACATCACCAAGTGTTTCTCTATTTGTATATAGTTATGCGAAAAAGTACAACGATAACGGCGAATGAAATAACTATTGTTATGATCCTCATTACTTAGGCTTTGCAGCCACACTTAAAATGACAGGATTTTGACGAATGAATGATTGCTGATAACATTGATGTGAATAATCAGATACAAAGAGAGGCAGGACAGTCGTAGAATTCCGAATAAACCTATCGCGAACTTGGCTATTCCACCACAAATCCCTCAAAGACCGTGCGGGATTTGAACCCAGGAACCCAGAGGTGGAAGGCGCGCGGTCTGGCCCCTTCGCCACGGGTCGCTCATGTAGCAAGGGCAATGGCAACAGCGACGGCAAGAGCGGGAGCTTGCGGGGGCGGGAGCGGGAGGGGGCGGGGCTGCGCGCGGCTGGCCGAGCATTTCCTCAATATCCGAGATCCGATCGCGGCGGCCGCCGCCTCATTAGCCGCTTCGGAGAAAAGACGATAAGGGTGGTCGTGGGCGCTGCCCGCCAGGCCGCGCCGCGGGAGGGCGAGACGGAAAGCCAATTCAGCCGAGGAGACAGTAGGGACGCGACGTCGATGTCGAAACATGAGTGATTTTATTCATATAGAAACATCGATGTTTACGCCCCTCAGGTCGCTCTTGGACAGCGTGCTAGTTTGCTGTGCGGCGGTAACGGAGTCGATCCCCGGCTGGGGCAAAAAGGAAGTTGTAGCATTCTCATACAAATCGTCTCAGTTTCTATACATGTGTGACGATAGAAAAAAGTTCAGGCAGGCCAAATATATTCGTTGATGGGAATACTTCATGTTCGCCACATGTCACCTTTTTCCTCAAGTGTGGATAAGATAAATGATAATAATAATAATAATAATAATAATAATAATAATAAACAGGGCTGAGGTCTGGAAACACCGCTGGCTGGCAAAACTGATTAATCCGACCCTAAAATGTCAAATACATACGCCGATGTTTTAAACATCGATATATTGCAGCCGATGTTTTCTAAACCTCCATGTTTTTACGTTTTCGATGTTTAATTCGTGAATGGAAACTTCCCAGAATCACAATTGTGTAAAAGTAATAATATGAAATACTTACCGACAGTACTGTAAGTTTCTGTGAGAACCAAACGAACGCTGTTTATATCACCTTTCTCGAGCAACTATCTCTTCCCCGAACTATTTCCTTGCATTTCTTTCAGGGAGAGGCGATCACAACGCTCGCGCCGGAGGCCTCCCCCTTTCTTCCCGTGCCTTCGTCGCCGAACTGAGCTCTAACGCTTTTTGAGATTACCCTGAATGCTTAAGCTCCTTTTCAGGTTCAGCTTTGTACATTGTCCTTAATAGTGTCTCATTCTATTTTCAGTTAAGTCTTAATTGTACATTAATGAACTCCGCCACTGTCAAATTAAATATTGTTGCGCAGGAATTTAATGTTAGAGGTTACTAAACCAGCTTTAAGGCATTGATGTTTAAAAACATCATTGGTTTTTGGTTGATCAACATCGACATTTTTATTTTGAACAACGATGTTGATATCGGTGTTGCCCAAGGCGTTTCTTCGCATTCCGAACTATCTTGCGTGCAGGGAAATGTTAATATGCCGTGCAATTTACATCAACCCTTCTTTCGATTTTCAGGAATATCAGTTTTCGAATTTGCATTTTGTTTTCATAGAATTTTACGAATTCATGGTGTAACATGCGATGAAGAATGTACAAAAACAATATACACTTAATAATAAAATCAAATGCATTCGTCCTTTCCAATGTCAATTTTGTACTGTGTGCCATTTCAGTTTATTACCCCAGCCGTAGAATAACTAATTAGTTAATTGAATACCTTATTTATTAATGAAACTGGTACGTAAAGCATTCAAATACACTGAAACTTCTACTCTCCGTTGATTAATCATCCACAAGCACCCTATTACAGAAGTTATTTGTAGATTCACATTGAAGTTACAGTGTGAGGAGGAATTTGATACCGTCACAGTACTGGCCAAACTCGATTTCTGTTGATAAAATGCATTTGTACATTGTGCATTCATCTCTACCCCACTGCCCATCAGGCTTCAGTAACCATTGTTTTCTCTTCCCGGAACTTTCCTAATTTCTTTTCGTTAATGGGAACTTGTTATCGAATACTTCCTCCATCTTCGTAACAACACATGTAGCCAAGGCATACAAAATGGCATTCGGAATCGTCGAAACACCTTATTTTTAATTACTGGTAATTGGCATTCGTCAGTTTTAGGCCTTGGGATTGATAGCGGCGAAATGCACGTGCGCTGCGGTGAACCGTGGGTGCATGAAATGCAGCAACTAGCGCTCCAATCTCGACCGCGGTCTTCCTCGTGCACGTGAACTGAGTGACGGCCAAATTGTCGGGTGCGCGGTTCTCCAGTTTCACGACCAGAATTAATGAAGCGCCGCTTTTGTAACAGCGCGCTACCGCCTCTCACCCTACGCGTCACATCGGCGCCGAAACTGGCAGACCGACAGACGCTAAGCGAGGGCGACAAACACGCGTCAGCGTTGGTGTTTCTAGTCACGAATCCTCAAATTAATCTTGGCAGTCTACATCTTTTTTTTTTTTAATTTCTTATATTAGTTTTTTAACTTCATAGGCACTTCACTATCAGCCCTTACAGCTTTCGTTTACAAATTGATTGGAAATAACCTTCGAGAATTATTCCACACTGTACTTATATAATATTTATGTTACACTAAATACACACTTTTCTTCGTTTAGATTTATTTTTTGTTGAGAGTCTGATTTTTAAACGGCGACGTTTAACGGATATTCCGGAAAAAAGTCATGTAGATGATGCAAGGTTACGTCTAAAGTTTAAAAACTGGACTGGAAGGGGATGAAAAGATAAACAAAAAAGTATGCGTGTTTTTAGTTATTTGCAATAAAAGACTTCTAATTACACTATGATGTTGAAAAAGTATTATCATACACGAGTTCAGGGAGTCAATTTCGTCAAAATTTGGATGATCAAAGTACACACTTTTTTACGTGAAAGCCTATTTAGAGTAGGGAGTTGCAGACATACTGTGGGGAATCTTATGCTTATCTGTGATGTCCTCAATTCCAGTTTCGAAGGTACGCGGATTTTCGATATCAACTAATCAGCAGTTCAACCGACTTCTCCTTGACTGATCATTATGGAGGTCTGAAGTTCACTTATCGGTCGTTTTCATGGATTCAACTCATTGACACCAGACGGATGTGAGAGCAGTACCTTAAGACACAGGTCACGGACCTTCTATTCTCCCTTCCCCATGGCTGAGCGATATACTGATAATCCTCTTTCTATGCTCATCAGTGTAAGATTTGAGAACTTTCTGTGGAGGGAGATTCAAATCATAGGGGGGGAGGGGGCGAAGCATTGATGAATGAAGCAAATATCATTTTCACTTACACAACACGAATCTATAGGAATCTGAGGAAAGGGATGTTTCCGATTCTCTTACTTGGGTTTGATATTTCGTCCACCTAGTATGGATTAATTGTAGCCCTAGCCAGGGTGTATTACTCATTTTCCAGAAGGGGCATCATCTCTCTAGTGGGGTAACCACCGGCATAGTCCCATCACCCATTCATCTTGACAGTATATAGTCATCGGAGTGCGGGCTGCACCAACAACACACTGGAGGGGTGAAAAAAAAGTAGCGTTGGCGCAAGGAATTGTGAGACAGCAATTGAAACTTTGCATACAGGACCGAGGTACGAGACTGGAAATTGTTCAAACAAATTAATTAAAATATTAAAAGTGTGCAAATGGCCGAATGAAACGAAAATGACAACTTTCAAAGGGGAATATTAAACAATAACCAAATTGTTCTTGGCAATTGACCCCTTGAACAATGATTCCTCTATTTAGATGGCTATGTTAGCTGCGAAACGAGAAACCTAGATCGTGGCATACGAAACAAATAATCTATTACTTAGGAATAAACGCAGACTAATGGCGCTCCAACTGCACATACTTTATCGCATTATCTTTAACGACTATTACTTTCTTCAACCCGCACAAGTGTTTCCAACCAGCAACAATTTTTTTTTTCAAGCTGCGATTCGAACATAGGACCTTAGCCATTCGCTGAACTCAACTTCTCAGAATATTTAAAAAGAAAAATGTGTTTGCATTAGCAATTGCCAAAAATTTAGAGATTTTCATTTATATTACTTCAAAATCTAGATTTTAAAGACAAAATTCCATTAAGGAAAATATCTCCATAATCATGCAGTAGTTTTGGGAAGTTAATGTTTTGTTTGCAATTTTCAAAAATACTATGTGATCACTGAAAATTTGTTACATTTAAGCACTCCTTTACTCTATCAGAGGGGAAAATTGTGCGTTTTTTTTTAGAAAAATATAAATTGAAATTTGCTTCAAGCAAAATTCGGTGAAAAGTTCTTGATTAAAAAAAGGACATAGCCCTCATGAAGATCTCATTCCTTAAAACACATTTCGTGAGGAAAAAATCTTTATTATAAACAGAACTTTAACCAGGTTAACGTGTTGCAAAGTTCGAAAATACAGACTTCGCCGAAAACGAGACCTACCCTGTTTTTTGAGCATCTAATGCTCTATCCAACATAAAAAAGGAAACATTTGGAGACTTGACAATATAAATGTTTACAAATTGCCCATATTTTATGCAAAAGTACCCGAAAACTACTCATATCTTCGAAAACTTATAAATTACCTCATTTCAAGATCTGTCTTTGAAGAACCGATTTCATTACGAAAAGGAGTTCCATCTTTATTATTATAGTTATAGGAAAACGCCGAGAAACTTTGAACTGTAGCAATTTTTGAAAATTTAGATAGCAATGAAAATTAGACCTGCGCCGTTTTTAAGCGTTCTTTGAGCTATCCCAGGAGGACGTTTAATCAAAAAATTAGGAGCTATATTTGAGAAAATTGTAAAAATGTGGTTAAGGATTCATGAAAAGTTCCCCCACCGCAATCAAAATATCCGCTTCAAACTTTCCGGATCGAGTTCGGCCAGGTCGATCAAGGAATATCAATTTTGGAGAAAATCGTTGAAACGGTTTAAGCAGAGAGACACAAGGACGTTTTGCAATTTTCTTTTAGGTATCAAGGACTCACAAAACGTGTATTACGACTACACAACGTTTTGGAAGAAGTAATTCACTACATGAAGGAACAAGATTTATCAACTTTTTCGATACCAGGGACCCACAATACAAATGTTTTTCAGATTAAACATAGCCCATTTCTGACGTTGCTTTCCAATACTTTCTCTTTAAAACGTAAATACGTAAAAACTAAAAGGGACGGCGTTAAAATTCTACCAGATGTACGCAATGTCGCTTTCGACTAATGTTATCAAATTAAAGGTCAGCACAAACAATTAAAAGACAACAACAAAACACTAAGCATATGACCTGAATAGTGTTTTGAAAAGAAGAGAGGAATATACAAAGGAAACAGGCAAGAATTGAAAATATTTATTTCGTGTGAATAATTTTACGGATGTGTGAAACAATTCCTTTTGTATCAATTGCCGTTTCATAATGGATGTTGGTAAATACGTAATAACACATTGAGCGGACTTTTTTTTCTTCTTCTTTTTCTTATGTCGTACATGTTGAACGAATGTAGAAACAGTGTTCGCTTCAATTCAATGTGAAACAGAAAAGAAACGACAGCGAAGATTGAGCAATGTTAGGTACATGCACGGAATAACAATCGACGTTTTCAACTTGTGTTGTAACACGGTGATTGCATGGCACTTAATCTGCTCTTCACAGCGGAACAATAGAAATCAGACAAAAAGGAGTGAAATTGCCAATGCATAGAAGTATTACGTGCGTACATTACTTGTAGTTATATTTCCTGTGAAGTTATTTAAAATGGCAATAAATTCACTTTCCCACAATATTATCAGCAACAGAAAAACTGCACTACAGAAAAAAATGATGAACTGTTTCCTAAATATATATTAGATATTCTGCGAATATTTACTGTACTATGTGCAGCCAATGAGTATCACAATAACAAATGCTCCAGGTCTCCTAGTGGCAGAAGACCACATTGCCAATACGTTTCACCCGTTTCTGCCCCTGAATAATTTGAACGAAGAACAAATGAAATAATATCAAACAGACTTCCAAGAAAAATGAAACACAGACTTACAATTTGTAATGAAATCACATGAATAGGAAAGGTTCTTTTCATCTTTACCTTCTCATTTATAGAATGGGAAATTAGACACAAACTTCATTTAGTGACACGTCAGATAGGTGAATTACTTCAATTGAGACATTGTGTTTAAATCCCAGACGCCAGATAGGTTGAATCTATGAACTAAAGACGTCATTAGCAATTGGTCGCGCGAAAAACTGATAACTACCACTCCGCAAAGATAACCTCGGCACTTAGGAATAATCAATTCTGTCTGGAAAGTAAGAGGAAACTGCCCTCCGAAAAGCAAAAATTAATTTCACAGGTCTATTGACGTATAAATATTTTCGATTTTTATTTCTATAACCACGTGTGTAATGGATAACACCGTACAGCCATCACTCTATCCGCAATTATTGTGACCAATTTCCTCGAAGCAATACGAGCGTAAACAGCATAGTACACACTTTACGGGGTGTAAATACTTCCAACCTCAAGCCTCGGTCGCCTTGGTTCACCAAGCTATTCAACAGGTTTCTCATTTACCACGCAACATAAACCGTGCACCATCCTGGCCAATACTCAGCGCTTTCCTTACGCACTCGTGCACGTGGAAATCTCTTTTTCACACAACTATAATTACCCGCGCCAGACGTTGAGAAGACCAGATCTTCCTAGACCAAGAGAGCTGTTCTTTATCCAAGATACTCTCTACCTGCAAGCCAATGCGCAGGGGCGTAGCTTCAGTTGGTATCACCCGCCCCCTAAATTAAATATAAAAATATCTATTATTGATTGGTTTATACATCATGTAATAAAAATATAAGTATATTTGCACTTGACATTTATTTATAATATTTTAAAAAATATGTATTTTTGAATAATTGAAATAAATGTTTTAAATAAATAATTATATACTTGCAACTATTCAATTTTCTAACTGATGTCACCTCTAAAATTGTGACACCCGGGGGATCGCCCGCCCCCTCGCCCACCTCTAACCACTGCTAGAAGCCACTGTTAGTGCGGTTCGTAGCGATCCCACTGCTTTCTTTGGTGTTCGCAAAGCCTACCAGAGTCAGGGGTGAAATAATGGAGGTTACCTTGGTCAACTTAGATTTATTACGAGAGCCGATATTCGACGGCATCTGCTGTCATCATCAGTCTCACTATATGCGGCGAAAGTCGGAAGACAGTGTGGTCCAGAAGGTGCGGAGACGATCAGGTCCAGGGGGTATTCAGAGCACTACACTAAAATTCGGCGGACCAATATTGAAACACTGAATTAAGCAAATGTTTGCACTCTAAGCCTCAGTTGCAAATATGCACAATCCGTACAAGTACAGGTGGACTTTAAGTGTTAGCAAGCGTCGGATCTGGGAAGGGTAGGGATAAAGGGGGGAGAGGGCGCAAAACCTTTTTTTTTTCTTTTTTTTTTTTTTTGTGCTTGATGTTTTGGAAACACGAGATGATCGCATCACTTGCAAGGATCACTTGCATTATGAATATACATTTAACAAATTTCAAGATACATAATAAAAATATGCTTTACAAATATTTACGGAGAAGGGGGGCGACCAGAAAAAATCCCGGAACTCGAGACAAAAGTTGTAGTTTTTTAATTATTTACTTTGGTTAGATAAAGTCAAACATTATGCATTTATTTTTTATTTATTTATTTTACGTCAGAAAAACAGTTAAAAACTGCGTATGACGTGCTATGGGGAAAAGTGAATTGTGTGCACATTTTCAAAATTCTGTGATCCCTACACTTACTCATATACTACTTAAATTTTGAATTTTTGAAAGGGAGAAAAAAACAAAAACTCCCATGCAATAAAATCTATGTTCAAGGATAAACAAGCAATAAATTTTGAAATTTTGAAAGGGAGAAAAAAAACAAAAAACTCCCATGTAATAAAATCTATTTTCAAAGATAAATAAGCAATAAATTTTGAATTTTGAAAGGGAGAAAAAAAACAAAAAACTCCCATGTAATAAAATCTATTGTCAAAGATAAATAAGCAATAAATTTTGGCTCTTATTACTTCCTGCCGCGACAACATGGAAACGATAATTTGAATAATTGTATTTCCCACTGAATTCTAGAAGACGTGCACAGAAAATGAAGTTACATTTATGTCCAGAAGCAAAACAAGGGGCCATCTCAGCATTTGCTCAATGGATCAGGGAAACTGGACGAAAAACCTGATCGAGATGGGTTGCAATTGTAATTGTGATAATATATGCATATATAATAAATGCAATTGTAATAATTCCGTAATGAATCACTTTACCGCTCTAGTGTGGTAATGTACTTTATTACCACACTAGGACTTTATACCACACTTTTTCCACACTACCACAAAGTAATGGCGTACTTTGTCACTCTGCTTTTGAAAATATTTTGGATGTCTTTCTTTGTATCCTACACTTTTTCTCTTTCAAAACGCGAACAATTGTGTAAATTTACTAATATCAATACTGTCATTAAGCGATATTGCACTCTTTAACGTAGAATAGTGGGTCCAAAAATAACTTGGTTTCTCCTTCTCTGACTTGCCAGAAAAATAAGCAATCAAATTTTTATCCGATTTGGAAAGAACTTTTTTACACCAATTTTTAAAAATTAAATACTCACACTCACGTTTCTTTCTTGATTTGTTGGGTAACAAAAGTTCTATAGGAGTGTTTGCTAATATTTCCATTTCCGAATCAGAACTACATTCACTCTTGTACACCAAGTGTGTTTCAATTGTTCTCCTTGGTGAGAACAGGGTCGCCACTAACAGGAAAAAAATGTGAACACTCAATGAAGGCGTAGGGCGAAATTTCACATATTAACAAATTTTCGGCCTAACGGCCTCGTTTGGCAATTTTTCACTCTCGTATTGAAATCAGTTACTTTACGACACATATCGTAAATAACTATTATTGCAGCTTAGAAAACAGAAGTCCAGGTGAGTATACAATAATTTTTTAAATAACGCTGATTCGCATTTAGTTATTTAAGAATAATCATTCATCTATCATGGTTTACCATTGTCGTAGTCAACGGAAGATGGGAGTTCTTCCCAGACCAGATCTGAAGGATGGAAATGGAGTCAGAAAGAAAAGAAATAATCGCGCATGGTCCGTGATCCAATGTCCAAGGAAGTGCTCTAATATCCGCTTGGAAATTCGCAGAGAAATAAACAACGGAAACAATAAAGATCCGAGCAGCCACCTTCTAGAATCCGCGAGCAGAAAAGTGTCGGCTACGATCAACTGAAAAACATCAACCGTCCGACTCTATTCCTGGTGTCCCTATTCATGAAACTTCAAAAGATTTACAACTCTGCAAATACACTTACGCACGTGGTTGGACACTGCCGCTTGCGCCGGACGTTAAGAGACCTGCGACTCTCTTAATTTCCTACGCTACAAACTACCAAGTCGTCCGTGTTCTGTGAGTGTGGGTCGTGATGGTTCGGCTACAGTTTTAACTTGCAAAACATCAGACTGAGCGGCTTTTATCTTTATTATAATCGTCAGTTTCTACCCTTTCCGGCCATTCCTGAAACGAAAGGTTTGATGAATATGTATTTATATTACAATATCAATGCTGATGAAGCAATGGAGGAATGAGCGGCATGGGACACAGGAGAACAAGAAAAACTGCTGCGAACCCGCTTTGTTCTCCATAGTTTTCGTCCAAATGGATCGACCGGGATGAGAACCGTACCCACAAACGTAAGCGTTCTGACCACTACACCACATTCGCTTCTGATGGGATGCGTATAAACCGCGGTCTGAATTACTACTACTCCAAACACGTGCACTTTACGGGGACACTACGGGGGATTTCAATCCCCGGGTGGGCACCTGAGTAATGGCTGCTACCCATACCCTCTGTGGGTGAAGTACACCGTTGTGCAGATATCCCTCTGATAGACCGAAACGCGAAAATCGCGTTAAGCATTTATACTCAGCCTGATTGAGGTAGACTCGCCAGTTCGAAACCACTTTCCGGGATGGTCACGGAGATGGCATAAGCCACTCACCGGCATTGGGGACAAGTTCCTCCTCAACACCCACGATCCCAAGTGCGAGCCACAGATTGTTCCACTCGGGGGGACACGGACCTTCCAACCCATCTCGTCACTGCGCTCTATCTTAGCTAACCATATATGACCGGGTATCTGGCCACTAGAGCGGGAGATTCTATTTCCCCGCCAGGACTTGTCTATGTGGGACCACAATACAAGGCCGAAGCCCAACCCGCCGACGCGTTTGGGCGGCGTATAAGCTATCGCGTAATTCACCTCATGGACCAGCGTTATTTTCCAGTTCATGCGCGAGCGCGCTGACAGGAGGTAGCAGTCACCTCGCCCCTCGTTACCACGTATCTAACCGTCCGGCGCGCGCAATTCCAGGAACGCTCTGCAATGTCGCAAATCAACCCCGCAAGCCCAGCCCAGCCCGCCTCGCAAGGAGCGTGGGAGTAGTCGGGCGAGCGTCCCGTTTAGGAGAGGGCGGGCGAGGACGCGTTCGTGCGTGCGTGCGTGCGTCGTCGCGAAGGCCTCCGCCCAGACTGGACCGCGGCGTGTGCGTGCGAGTGGGAAACCCCCCCTCCCCGGTGCTGCAGCGGGCGGTGGAATGCCTGGCAGTTGCCAATCACCTTGGGAGTACATGCGGGGGTAATATGGGCAGGAGAAATCAGATGACGTAGTGCATATGATAAAATGAGAATTACTTAATTTCGTGAAATGTCTTTGAAGATCATTGTTTTTTTACAAAAATAGTACGTTCAGGTTGGTGGTACAATTATCAAATCTCGCATAAAGACGAAAAGAAGCATGAGTGTTCCGAAATGTTCCGAAGAATTCTCATGCTTCTTGGAAATATTATTTTACGAAATAAATAGGAATGTACCTACTCATAAGGAAAGCATCAGAAAAACTAATTAATCTGCATTAGGCGTTTAATAAGTGACGAAATCAATTAATAATCTCATATTAAAATATAATAAATATAATATATACACACATGTGTATGTTATTGCGTCATCACAAGGCTACGTTTCTCATATTAATGATAGTTTTTTTTAGTAATGTTCTAAACACTTTTAAATTGGAAGGCAAGAGCTCAAAAAAAATTCGAATTAGAAATCTGTCGCAACCATTTGTACCAATTAGGTGAAGGTCCTACACACGAGTAGCCTCATTAAGAAAGGATGGACAGTAAAGATGTTTAGTGGCAATACTTCGAAAATGAATATTCCCTCGAAAGCCACACATACGAATCAAACATTGTGCTGCAGAAATGGTTACCTCGTTCATCTTGACCTACTGCGAACAGACGCAGGATAGAGAAAGGAGAAGAGGAAGTGAGGAAAGAAAACTACGAAAGAGGAGAAGAAGTGAGGAAAGGAAACTACAAAGAAAAACAGAAGGGAGTAAATGAGTAGGAAGATAAAAAGGAGAAGAAAGATCGAATGAGTATGACAGAAAATGTAACGGGGGGCGGGAGAGGAAAGAGAATCAATTTTTTATCTACGTTGTGTAAATATCAAAGTTAAATAATAGACTATTTCGAATTTAAGGGTATTATCCCTGAGCCACTGCCGAGAAAGTTAGTGGCCATTTTATTGCCACCCACACGAACGGCTAAGAATGTATATGTGAACAGTACAGTCTGGAACTCGATCTCATTACACGAGTATTGAAGCATTCCACGAACATCTGAGACTTTTCATAAAGAAAACGTATTTTTCGGCCAGAAAGAAGTATTGGCAAGGCAGTTGCACGCAAATCCACGCCGGAGCACGTTCGTCATCTCGGCAATGCGGCGTCCCGAAGGGTTGCGGAGAGGCGGCGTGAGTCACGGCGCCATTATGCGGCCGTGTGGGCCTCGCTTTACGACCCAGACGCGCCCGCGGCGTCGATGTGCATCTCCACGCAGCAGCAAACGCCTGCTCCAAATTGACCGACGGACAAGTCACTTCGGCCTGATGAACCGCTACAGAGACGAAGGTGTCTCCTGTGGTTTACAAAGGAACAACCAGAAAAACTCTGACTAAATAGTAAGCCTACTACATTTTAAATCCCCTCTAAAGCCATATCATCTCTTCAACAATTATACGCCCTAATTTAAAAAGAACTTCCGTTTTAGAAATGTATTCAAAAGCGTTTTTTTTTTTTTTACATACATACATACATACATTTATTTGAACTGCAATTGGGTATGACCGGTGGCAGTTAATTAACAATAATTACAATAATAATAACACTTAACATTAATAATAACAACAATATTAATAATAATAACGATATTAATAATAATAACAATAATAATAAAGGAGTACAGTACAAGCCGAACATGCAATAATCATACTATCACTAATATTAAGTATTATAACAAATATTTCAACTCGTATGATATATAATAATTATAATTATATGTCGGTGATGCTAAAATTTAATACAAGCTACATAAATATTGGCTAAATTTATTGTTTTTAATTCATTGATCGCGTTCACTACAATTAACTGCACGACACTGCACTGCACAACACTACACTACACTACACTACACTACACTACACTACACTACACTACTTTGCTTTGAGTTACACTGACCAGCACTACATCGCACTTCACCGCACTTCACAGCACTTCACCGCACTTCACAGCACTTACTCATTTAATGTCTATTACTATCATATTGTTCTAACTTATTTCTAAAACTTCGGACACTTAGAGGAAAGGCTTTGAAAATTGCTGCGGTAACTACACTGTTACAAAAGGAAAATTTCCCAAGATCTGAATTTTGTTTCCTTGTTCGAATTTTGTGAGTGTGATCCTTCGGCCGAAATAATTTGGTTTTTCTAGTCTAACCTGAATTTCCTTCAAGCTGTTTGACCTACGTATGATTTATAAAGAGCGCAAAGCCTCGCCCTTGTTCTTCTCATTTCTAGAGGTTCCATGCCTTTTTATCGCGTTAGTTCTGTAGGTAAACTTATTCGCTTTTCTCTGTATTCTATCTAGATTTTTCCGGTGCGACTTTCTGTATGGATCCCAACATGCCACTCCGTATTCCATGAGAGGGCGAACCAGCGAAAAATATGCTAATTCTTTTGCGTTTGCAGAGCTTTTCTTTAGAATTCGCATTACAAAATGCAAAGACTTCCACGTTTTCCTAACTACCTGATTTATATGCTTCTCCCACCCTAATTTACTATCTATATGAATGCCTAAATACTTGCATGATGAGACTCTTGGGATGATGACCTCACCTAAACGATAGTCTGGTTCCTCATAATTTCGTCCCCGCCCGAACGTTATTGTTTTGCTTTTCGATCCGTTAATTCCCATGTCATTTTTTTTCAGCCCAATCACGTAAATGTTCTAAATCCTGCTGTAATATTTGTTCGTCAGCGCTACTTTTGATTTTTCGGTATATAACACAATCGTCTGCAAATAAACGCACCTTTGATTGTATGTTAACGTGGATGTTAACGCGTTGTAGAAATGTGTCCGGAATCATCAAAAATGATTTTTCTTCCCCGAGTATTTTCTCCAATATGGCATTATTTTATATATTGTAGTAATATGGTTGACCAGAGCTTCACGAGATATGATTTTTGCGCTTCCCTGCGAATATAATTTATTTACCGCAAAGAATATTTAAAACTACTAACTGTTTGGGGGCAAGACGCCGACGACTTTGAAACTATATCGGTCGAAACTGACATCTCATACAGCACTGATTAACAACCATTTACAAGATTCTTCGCTTTTAATGAAGTAAAATAACATATTTAACACGTAAGAGATTTAAAATCATTAGATATGCCTAATATCAGGGATTCCACACCAATACGAGATCATTACAGGGAGACCCTCATTTTCCAAGCACTTTTTCGAATCACATTACATTCGAAGTGAGAAGCTACTAGTCGAAACAAAATACAATAATCATAACTGGCAAAGGTCATAGTCATTAAATAATGCATTGCTAATTAGTGGAGACCGATCGAGAAAGTTCTTCATTCCTTCCTAGATCCATTCCGCACTCTGCTACACGAGTCACTCACTCACTGTCAATCTGGTGAAGCCACTCGCTTGCATTAGCATTTTGCATGCAAGCGAAGCACCGTCACCAACCGAGGATGATCCATCTGCGTGCTCTAAAAAAACGAGACTTTACGAAATCCTGAATTCCGCGCACGGTGACTTGACAAGGTCGGCGTCATAGGTCGCGCTCAAGAGGAGCGTTGCGAAAATGCGCTCCTAAACGCGTTCCTATTAGGCGCACGCGCGTGCCCCAGGGCCCCCCTTCGCAGCCCGGCGCCGGCCACCGCTCGGTGCTTCACCACGCGTCTTTATTTATGGATCCAGTTCCGCAGCCGAAGGGGAGGCTCGTGAGGGAGTGATGTTTCCGGGCATGTCAATTACTACGGCCATTACTCCCATTACTGCAGTTGTGGTTTTGTTCTTTTTATTTCGGGAGCTGGATGGAGAGATCCGGCGCCCCCACTGGATGATAAGATCCAGCGCCGACCTATATCTCGACGTGCGGGGGGATTCTTCCTCCAGGTACTCCCGCCAGCGGGACACCGCCTCAGGAAAATTGTGCAAAGCAACGCCGACTCTTACAGGCCGGCATACTTGCGTTTCCCTATTCTTCATGACACTGGGTGACTCCCTAAAATAGTTTTGGCTTAAAGCTTATCAAATGTGTTCTTTCTGTCGCGCGGCCCATTCGTAGGAAAAAGTGCCCATTCGTGGGGCAAATGCTAGAGTTCATCTTGCAACACCAGTACAATTTTAAAAGAGGGTGAAGAAGGAACAGATGCAATACTTTATTTTTGTCATTTTTAACCCTAATCGAAAGGATTTGCTTGTCATTCAGAACACAGACATCACGCGCTTCAGTTTTTTACCAAAAATGTATTTTTCTGGTATGTTTTTATTAGTCAAATTTTTTGGCACAATCTCGGAAATTTTAGGTTACAGATGCATGCATATGATAAGTCATTCACATCCGAAAGTCATAAACATTTCCGACCTAGTAATGGTAAATTAATTCACATTAAATGACGGGTTTTTTACAAAAAAACAAACAAGACCAAAATCCCATATTTTGTGATATTTCACCCAGTTATTACGTACAATAGGCGCTATTTGCCGGGTCATTTCCTTTCGGTACGTGCCAAACTTAATGAAAGACGTAAGGCGGGAAAAATCATATATTCATTACTATGCACGTTTGCGCTTTGAAAATGTTGCTGATCCCTGAAAAAATCTCGAATTTGGACTAGTTTGCTTCTTGTAAGAAACCATTCAAATGCTGTTATTTTTTTATTACAGTAGTATGTATTTCATTTACCGCCTTTATCCCACTTTCAGCCCGTTGTTTTTTCTTACACCCACACTGAACATTCGCCATAAAACCGTGCCCCCCCTCTTCCGGGCCACGCCCCTGCCGCCGGCGCCATCATCGCGGCGGGGCCCGCGGCCAGCGCAACCGCCACCCGCCGGCCGTCGCAGATCGCGGCGGCGATCGCGCGCCCGCGTGTGTTGCGTACTACGCCGCGGCCGCCGACTTTTATCGGGAATCATATTTCGTCTTTACGAGCGCGTGCCTGCAGCCCCCGTCGGGCATTGTTCGTCGGCCGTCGCCCCGATCGCGAAAGTGGGGCGCCTCTAATGGTCTTCGCAGTATAACCGCCTAATTTAAACGCGTCGATTGTCAGAGGTTCCAGGAAAAAAAAGAAGAAAAAAAAAGGAACGACAGAGAAGCTTACAAAGAGATCCATGACCTCCGAACTAACAGAAATACTTTCGCAATTGAAAAATTTGAGCTCTAATTTTGCACGTTGGTAACACAAATGATAACTGTTGTTACTGGAGGGGGACAGTTTGGCGAAACGGGGTTCTGTGGTTCGTTGTTATCTCCATCTGTGATTATGATCGCGTCCTACTTTGAATGCTAGAAACACGTGTTCACACAACTTTCGAGTTCTTTCACAGACTCCTAAATCGCTGCGGCATTCCGAAGGACATACTCCGCGTATTTGGCGAAAGGGCTCGGGCCAGCTTTCGGTTGGCCCAAATTTTCCAGAAGTCACATGTGTAGCTAGCGGGAAGTGTTAACACCTCTGTTTTAAGGAATGCCTTCCAAACGCACTGTAGTGGTTTCCTCTTATCTACACCATCAACAAAAACCTATTTCTACTAATTCAGTGTGAAAATCTCAATGCATTCAGGGTGCGAAATCTCTTACCTCTAAGGGTGCGTTTTTTTATGAATAATGACTCAATCAGCGCAAGGGAAACTCCCGAGGTCTCTACGTAACCCATTCGACTAAAACACTGTGTTTAGAGGCACTAGGGTGAAAAACTAACCATGTCATGCGTCCTATCATTACCATGCGAGAGTGAGAAACGTTCGCAAAATTTTCTCACCGAACTGCTTCGTGACCATTATTTGTTACAAAGTTCCGAGTGTAAATACGTTTTAGAAACGCCCGCCTCTTGCAGAGCGCCCTCCTCCACTTGCAATACACTGATGATTCATCAAGGACATTCCAAAATTTACCATTGTGCTCAATGAAAATTCACATATGCAATCATTCGATGTGACACAGGAAGCATCCATAAGAATTACCATTCAAAATAAAATTAAATTCACGGCAATGCGTGTCGATTCAAAGTTACCAAAATCAAAAGAAAAAAAAATACACACACACAAAACCTACTTTCTGTGTACTAAACTCCAGAAGATACACGAAGAAAGCTACAACTTCCATTTGAAATTACTGTAACATGAACGCGTAAAAAATGAAGCCCTTTCTCTACACGTATTTTTATGCCGCACCTCGTTCACTATTTAATTGGAGTTTTCTGGTCGGCAGACTCATACTCGATGGTAATTTACTTCGTGTACAATCCTGTTCATATACGGTGCAGAGCCTTGCCGAAAAAAGGACGAGCCACTGCGAATAACGCAGAGGAAAATCTCGTACGTATCTTAAGGCCAAAGAGAATTTCAATGAAAGGTGAATTTCGTTCATTCCCTATGTCGAAGTTCCCTATGTCAATTGGATGGCAATCGACCGGTCGATTCCAAGCGACGCGTTGCCGTTCTGAGTGTATAAACCATTCACGAAGTCTTTGGCTTTGTAACTATCAAAAAAAGGACGGACTCACGATTAACCGAATCCCGATTATTCGAGGCAGTCACAAATAAAACAAACAAGCAAAATAATCTATTCCAGCGACGTCTAATATTGATCGGAGAAACCACAGAAAACTACCGTTTAGAGCAGCCGGTCGGTATACGTTTCCACCGAACACTGGCCAAAATCGGCCCAGCTCTGTAGTAGGTTGGGACGAAAAGCCACCGTCGGGACTCGAACCCGAAGATCTGCTAGTCAATGATGCTGCAGGGCACTGGCGGATCCAGGAGGGGGGATGTATGCCCCCCCCCAAGACCTAGAGTTTCCCTCTCTTCTTTCCATTCTTTATTTAGCAAAATTGATTTAAATACTTATTATGTTTCAATTACATAATTATTTAAGCAATACTATTGTATAGAATCATATCTACCGTACTACATAAATAATATCAGAAATGTTTATTATTTACCAACAATGACGTTCCCCCCGTCCCCAATGTACGGCTGGATCCGCCCCGCTGCAGGGGAGAAGCGGTAAATCGCGTCCTTTTGTCCTCCTCCAATCCATTTCTTTCCACTCGCCAATTTTCACCCGGCTCGCCCGCAGCGGCGAGTGACGCAACGCGGCCCGCACGCAGCATTCGCGAGCGGAAGCGGAGAGGGGAGGCTGCGTGGCTACGTAACGCACGCGCAGCGGGCGGACTCTGCGGCTGATGAGAACGCGTCCGCGGCGCGGTGTGGGCACGCACCCGGGTTGGCGGGCGCCGCGGCGCGGTGTGGGCACGAGGGTGGAATGGGGGCGGGCGTGGCGTGGCGTGGCTCGGCGCAGTGCGGTTTCATTGAGTACTTGTGTTTCCGGGTGCGTTAACAGCTAAGGAACATCAGGACAGTAAGCATAGTGCATTTTGTATCTCGAGAAGTGGTGGTGTTCTTCCCCCACTAGATGGTGAGATCCGGTGCCGACCCACAAGTCAGCACAAGCGGGTTTTTACATATCCAGTTAACTCCCGCAGCAGGGTACCGACCTCGCCGGGACAAGCTGTAAGCTCCCATATAGTCTCCCGACATGTGTGATTGCCTACTGTTTTGTAAGTTACCACATGGCGGCTAGACTTGTGAACTTTCTTAGAGGATCTTAGAAGCTGTACGCCATGTGGGAACGAACAAAAGCGGTTAGCACAAAGAGCCAGCTGAAAAGGGAACTATTACCCCCCCTCCCCATCGTGACTCAGGCAGGCAGTGGAAACTGAGCCCCCGGGGTCCAGCCATGTGTCCCAAAAGTCACCCGCGCCTTTCAGTGAGGCTAGGGTGTCATGACCGCGAAGAAGTTAGCTGGCCCGGGAAGCAGAGAGGAGTTCGTTTTGAGATTGCCTCGCGTGCAGACGCAACTGCTGCCTCTGAGGCGAAAGTCAATTCCTTGTGACACGGCGAGTGCGTAGCACTGGGTGTCAGGGCACCGGTGCGGTAAAGCGTCTGGGTAGAGGATGCATTAGCCTGGAGACGGGGAGCAGTGTGCGTGGGAGTCACGGAGGTTGATTGCGAACGTAACCCCAGAGCTGCAAATTGTGTATATTTGTAAATAGAGCTCGTGTCTTGTTGTCATTTCGCTACCACGAGCCACAGTATGTGTTACTAAGGAGTAACGATAGGAGAAGGTACGATCGGAGAAACAAGGAAAACTTTTAATATATATTAATTTGGGGAATAAATTTGCCAGAGTTCCTAGAAAGAATACTTATCTGGATATTGAATAAAAATGCCGGATTAGCCAAGCGGCAGTCTGTATTTAAAGAGAATGAATGCGTTTCGTTCCTTTAAGAAATTCTTTATGGTAATTCGCCTATAGCCAAGAGTATATTCATATCGATATCTGAACCTTAGAAATCTATATAAATACAAGGTAGCCTACTAAGTCACTACAAGATCCAGAATATAATAGTACACCACAAATCACACGAAACGTAGTAATTACTGAAGAGTGAACTGTATAGATAGCTAAAGGACGGTTTTATAAAATAATTGACGAATACTCCGTAATTGACGCTGAATGAAATTCCACGCGAAAACATATTCACAGAATAATGCGTGCAGAAGTATACGTTTGCAGCCCCGCAACATATTAACTTTACGCACTTCCGGGTAAATCGACTAATGTCAAGAATTGTAAACACGACGCTCTACGTAATGGAGTGAGTTGGGTGACATAAGGTTAATGCGTTCCGACGACACAAGGCCCAAGAGGTGCTTTGGTGGTCGAGAAAGCTCTCCAAATTGCGACAGACGTCATCTCTCTAAAGCAGGGAATCCCAACCTTTTCCTAGCATCGACTCCTTTTAAAAGATTTGCTTCGTGGAACTCTTCCCATTTCTCAATTGTGTGCGGCATACAAAATAATCGAACCACAAATACCTACACATAAACGACTTCATAACAATTACACAGAAAAAGAACATAAACAAAAGTTCGAAAACAAAATGGTCCTTAAGAGTATCTTTTATTATTTTTTATTCTATTAACATTTTTAACTTTTAGAAAAAAAAATTTCCAATTCCGAAACAAACGAAACTTTCCCATTAAAAGTTGTAATAATACAGAACTCAGACAAAAGTTTACTGATGTGTATATACGTTCCATTGCTATTTCGAATTGCATACAATGCGCATCTGAGGTAACACGCGCGAACCATCGCTGAAAATAATTCTCCAGCTCAGAATAATTGAAATCTCATAACACACGTAGGTGACAGGAGTTTCCAAGTTCGTGTCAGGGGTTCTGAGCCCTCGTAAGACATCTTTGTTTTCTCCAAGGGTTTTTTGAACGCGGCATGGTAAGGAAAGAAGTCCTCTGCATGTATCCTATGTACTATTCATTAATGCATAATTGCGGGTGAAAAGCACGTAACGGTCCTCCGAGGAGTTCAACATATTCGTCAAGGATATAGACGTACAAAACACACGCACACAAACAACAACAACAACAACAACAATAACAACAACAACAACAATAACAACAACAACAACAACAAAAAGAAATACTTAAGGCAATGAAGTCTCATGCCTTTTTGAATTACGTGAAAGATTTAGCCGCTCGGACATGCAAGTCGCTCGTGCACCCTTAACCTCATCCCGAATGCCCCAACGGATGCCCAGTTTTACACGCGCAGGTAAGCAAGTCTCGTGTGCTCACCTCGACTGGCTTGCACCTCCGCTCCATGCACCTCTCCACTTACTCGCACCGGCTTAGGAGGCTTAGGGCTTCACTCGATGTCATTGCAGTGCCTCAGACAGGAGGTCCTAGGGTTCGAGTCCCAACGGTGGCACTAGCTAGGTCGAATTCACCCACTGTCTGGGGGAGAATTCTAGCGGCCGGCTGCTCTGATCTGTAGTTGTCCATGATTTCCCCGAACACCAGGCGAATGCCGGAGCAGAAACCTAACAAACCGGCCACGGACCGCGCGCCTTCTTTCCTTCCTCTTCCTTGTCCTATCATAACAAGTACTTACACCCACACACACTTACATGCAATACACTACCACAAATGCCGGAGACAAGTCGGGAGCTTAGAGCATGTCCCGGCTGAGGCGATGCCCCGGTGGTGGGACATAACTGGTTATGGATCCCACACACAAGCCAAACGTGTAGGTCGGCTACGGATTTCGCTACCCGGCGGAGATCACCGCCATCTACCGCGAAGAAAACAAACACTACAATCACGGGACTAAAGACCTTAACAAATGCTGCGCTCAGAATCACCACTTAATCCACTGCTCCCATGTAAGTGAGGATGCGTTTCTTCCGTACGTTGTTACCTGCCCTGCATATTCCCTTAATCTTTATGATGTCCATTTCTAATCTTTCCGCTCATACATGAGATGAATGGGTTAGATTTGATGGGGAATAGTTGAAAAAAGGATACTGAAGACATGGTGAAATGAAAGGTAGGAGAACATCCAGAAAAAACCTGCATCAGTCACTTTGTCCGCCGCAAATCTCACATCGATCGTTCTGGATTTAAATACCGATACCCAAGAGTAAAAGGTTAGCGTTTTTTTATGATTAAATTTATTTCAATGATTTGCCATTACAAGGTGGTTTCCGGTAGATGGTTATAGAGAGGTTTACAACAATACTGTAGGATGATGCAACTGGGGTTCTTAGAGGTGAGGTGAAATTATTTAGTAAGAGGTAGGTTAATGGTGAATACCTATTAATATAACTGCTATGAGAAGTAAGAGTTTACCCCCCCGAACAACACCTTCTTCCTTTATCTGGAGTTTTTGAGGATCGCAGGACATACTGACAGTTGGAAGCGATAAACATGAATGTACAGGATAATATATGGATTATAAATAAATGATTGTATAAATAGATGATACGAGTCATTTTAATCATTAAATTTTATAAATAGTTTATATCAAGAATACTCTCTGCCATAAGTAGCCCCCATTTTTATACTGTTACGATTCTAGGTGGTGAATTAAAACTCTGGTATTATTTTAACAAAAACGTGTATTTTGTTTCTTAAAAAAATCACCGAAAACACTTGATTTGTGTACAGATAGTCTTCACTTGATTATTTATTTACACTACACTTCTCTTGAGTATTTATTTCCACTGTTCACTTCTTTTACACTGTCGCACAGTCCTAAGCACTGACCATTGTTCGATGCACTGGCCACAGTCCACTGCACTGACCACAGTTTTCGTCGCTGGCCACCGTTCACAATCACTGCACTGCTATTCACCGCGATCCACACACTTCACAGCTCAACTTCCACTTCAGACTTAAGATTGACTTGCGGTCGCCGGCCGCCACGTTTTTATACTCGGCGGGCGCCGTCGAGAATTTTCTAGACTTTGCGATAAGCGCCGCGAACACTCTGGGACCGTCTAATTCGAAGGCCGCCGGCAGATGTCGCAATCCGCGCATACAGGTAGTTCGTGGGGCGACGGAAGATGACGCAATATTCGTTACAATACATATACATTTTGCTTCAGAGAAATATTTTTTTGTGAGAGTTCGAGAGGAAAAACAAATATTGATTGAATCACAAACATTATCAGAGTTGACAGGATGTTTCAAATAAGAATGTGAAAATAACATAGACTATACCTAAATCATTCCGAACCTTTTTGACAAAACAAATATGTCCCTAATAAAATTTGGAAAGTAAGTAAAAATGGTTAGTTAACTGTTTGATAAAAACACGAAGGTATATCTAGAAGACTGAAACAATACTGTAAGTATAAAAAATACTAAGAAATAAATGAAGCTGGGTGAAAAACGGCCGCAGGTATGGCACGAGTGTTAAGGAAGGTTAGCAGAGTAGCCACTACACTGATGGGGGGGGGGGATCACAAAGCTCCACACATTCGGTATTCGGCGAGTAGCGAGCGACTGCTCGCCGAGTCCCGAGTAGAGCGAAGGGGTTGCTTTCCATTGCCGAGCGACGAACATTCGTTGCCCGCCCTACCCCCCACGAGTCGATGAACATTCGCGGAGCACTTCAGCTCGAGATTGGGCGTACAGTAGGCTCGGCTCCTCCGCGAATGCCGAGTGCGTGCAGCCGCGTGGCGTGGAAGTGCGTGCGCCGTGGCGGCGCGGCGGTCGCCTCAGGGGCGGCCGTACGCTTTCGCGGCGGCGAGAAGAGCGTGTTTATTGTCCCGGATGAGGTGACGCAACCGAAATTGGATCCCGCGCAAGAGGCAAGGAGGATGGGCACCGTCCGCGCGAAGTAACGAAGCGGGAGAAAGGGAAGAGCTCTCCCGCACGACACCTCGCGGCGCCTCTGCGGGCTCCCACTGCGCCGCGCCGCGCCGGCGCGATTCGGCCATCCTGGACATTGCCTCTGACCGGGAGGTCCTAGGGTTCGAGATCTGACGATGCCAGGACTTTTGACATTAGCTAGATAGCCAGGTCGAATTTAACCGCTGTGACATTCTAGCGGTCGGCTGCTCTGATCGGTAGTTTTTCGTGCGTTCTCCGATCAACGCCAGACCAATGCCGGAGAAGTACCCTAACAAACGAGCTGCGGCAATGCGGTACGAGTTTCATTCCTTCCTGTTCCTTGATTTGCCATCACCCCTTACAGATACTTTCACTTCATACACTACACTACCAGTCGGGAGACTAGAGGGAGCTTAGAGCTTGTCCCGGCTGGGGGAAATACTTGAAGAGAGAAAACTCGCAAGCAGACGAGTAGGAAGATACCAGATCTCACCCTCCAGTGGGGAACTGACCAGCGAAAGAATGAATCCGCCGCAGACTGTGGCATCTCAAATCCAATCTTACCAATTGTGATCTGCGAATTTCAAGAAGTACGGAAGTAATCGCACGCATTAAAAGGAAATAATTTTTACATTATATTCCTGTTAACCTTCGAGATTTGCAATTCCTACCACAGAGCACATTAGAAGTGACATGAAAGCACTTCGGGTTAACGTAGATGCCGCGAACGCTGCTCGCTGGCAGGGATCATTAAAAGAAACGGCTGTAACGCATGCGGTGTCTGAGGGTGAGAAAAATACTTGGCACTGCTGATCAATTCAATGCAATTCAATTCAATTCAATCCAATTATGCCTCACTTTACGTGGCGAGGCTCAGACCAAGAGGCCTGTTCTTCCGTCTGGCCATGCAAATTTCGCTACGCTCCTTTCACCATCTAGTGGAGAAACATGGTATCACTTGGGCAACAGGCGATTTAAATTTAGCTCAAGAGGCTTCTTTTAGACGTGAGGATCTTTCACATGCAGTAAATCTACAACATGGTAGAGCAGGCTTTATTTCCCCTCAGAAGGAAAACATACGAAGAATTTATTCGCCCTTGGAAATCCACGGCTTCGATCGTGTTTGAACCCGCAAACTTAGATATAATATAAAACTTTCCAAAAACCGTTATACCACCAAAGCCCCTCAATCGGATATTTATTTACTCATTTGAGTTTAAAAGTTCAACTAACAACGTCAATGATTTAATGAGTAAATTTTAGCTTTATTGATGTCAATAACGAAAGAGAATTAGTGGAATCAGGGGCTGGGAAAACGAAACAATCCCAGGAGAAAAGCTGCCGAGAGCCTGCACTGTCCACCACGAGTTCCACACGGGTTGGCCGAGGATTGCCGCAGCGCGGTGGAAGGTGAATGGACTAGCCCAAAACGCCAAGAGCCCTCCCTGGTCAGTCGGTGACAGAATGCTTAATCCACTAGGAAGGAGTCTAGAAGTGAAAGAAGCTGTAGCGATAAAGGAGAAAAAGAAATGGCAAGGAGACAATGGAGATGCAGTTAGGGACCACTTTCATAGGCATTTTTCTTCGCATCGGTTGAAGAAAGGAGCATTGAGTCGGAAAATTATATTTTTGCAACTTATTTATCACAAAAAAGGAGAATAAGAGCAGCTGTTTAGAGCCCCTTCTTGGACATTGCTGCCGCAAGCTGCTATTATATTAAAAAAACGGCTCTCTATTCTTTCGTTTAGACAAATTCTGACCCAATGCTTAAACTCACAGTTTTGTTTCTCTATCAATGCATCTATAAACATCATGTATCATCAATTCTATAGGTCTTAAAAAATTATATTAGCTGTTAGAATGCAAAGTATTTGCATTCGACTCTACGATATCGCCGACCTACAGTTTGCATCCGTATGTTTCGTGACGTGGAACAGTTTTCGCGCTCAAGTGAATTTTAACGGAAACCAGAAAACTTCACTTTCCGAAAATTTACTTCTAAAAACTACCCCAATGTTCACTTCTCAAACTATTTTTACACCTCAAATTGTAAGTAGATTGTTTATGTTTAGTATCACGTTAAGAGCGATAATGAAACAATATTTTTAAAACTTCTAAAAATCTAAAACATGAATTAAAAACTAATTTTAGTTTTTAGAACCTTCAAGTCTGAAGAAAACAATAACTTCCTCTGATGCACATAGTTCGGTGAGACTGGAAGCTTGACACAAAAGACAGATGAACGAGGTTCGCAGACCCTGCAATTTTGGTTGACACCTCTCTGAAAAACTTACAAATTTCTTAACGTAAGTGAGTGCGTAACTTGATTTCGTAACGCTCATATGAAAAGCTAAAATCTTACATACACAACTTCAGAAATTAGCAAGAAGTTCAGTGTGGTCAAGGTAGTATTAACACGCCTCATTGTGCAAACCACTACTGTATTACACTTACATAATTATGAGCATGTATTAAAAAAGTTGCACAGAGTCTAGGTTTACTAGAAAACGTCCGGCTTTCAAAGGAAGAAAAAGAAGAGAAATGTGAAAGTACGAAAATGTTAAAAGGCTGCCTCATTTTAGTTTCCGAGTAAGAATTCTCAGTTTGTGTTCACTACGTCCCTCTACATAATGTTAGTTGTTAAGCTCTAAAGTTCATTGTTCTACTCCGAAATACTTGAGAAATTTTTTGGTAGAGCAACATACGGAAATTTAGAATTTATTTCACAGATATGCTTCTCGGTGTGCAAATCTGGTGATTTCTCATGTCGATGTGTGTTTTTTAATTATCATGGGTAAGAAGACGAATTCACAAAGCGAAAACAGAGGAAATTGAAAGCGAGGAGAAGCCTGACATAAGAAAATGTTGAAAAAGGGATGCACCATTTTACGATGCAGCGGATCCGTAGTCAGTACTAGGCACACCGACACATCACGCTCGCCTCTTCTGCCGGGACACCAGTTTTCTTCGGCGATGACCCGGTCAGGCAGAACGAATCGGTTCCGCCTCGATGCCTCCCGACTCAATACATTCTCAGAAAATTTCGCATAAGAAACTTTTTTCTCTTAATTACATGATGAGCCAGTCGGCCTTCGAAGATTTGCAAGAGAACCTTTCATTTTTTTACGGCTCACGCGCACTAAACTACGTTTCAACCAGATGCCGGGGAGGTACCCAGCAAGCGGAAACTTATACACGCGAAACAAGAGACGAAAAGAAAAACAAGGAAAGTACAATTTATGGGGTGAAGACGCCATACCTCAACTCCAGTGAGCACACGCGTCTTCTCCGGCACAGGGGAAATTTAAAGGTGAAACACAAGAGGCAATTCTTTGAGCTATATTTATTTTTCACAATATTACAAGGCAAGCCATTTTGTTCATAGTGATATAGAAGGTTCAATGCTTCATTAAATGTTTCTATTACTACTGAATAAAAAATAATAGACAATATACAAGGCATCATTATATAACGAAAAATAATACGAGAGCTGTCTCCTTTCCTTTTGACGAAATTATCTTCAAGAATTTCCCGGAAGCGCCACATCTGGCGCGGGAATCGTCGCAACACGGGAGCGAGACAAGCGCACTGGCGGCGGCAACTTCCTGCGCCAGTCTCGACCCGTGGGGGCCACACTTCGGAATGAGAGATTCAATTTCGCACATGGGATGAAGCGCTCCTACGTTCCTGGAAGATAACTCTTTAGAACGTATTCAGAACAAAATTGCAAGCGACTGAAAAGTAGATTTTCATGTCACATTTATCATTATTGAAAATCTGAAAATAGTTATTCTTTCATTATCACTGATTAGTGATTCCGAGCACGTCAACTCCTAAGGTAATTAGTCCCGTGAGTGTAGTTCTTTTTTTCTCGGAAGGCAGCGGTGATCTTCACCCCCGCTGGATGGTGAGATCTGGTGCCAGCCTACCGGCGAGGTTTTCTTCAACTACGAATCTCCCACCAGCGGGGCACCGCCCCAACCGGCTCCCGACTAGTCTCTCGGCCCATGTGGTAGTGTAGTGCGTAAGTGTAAGAGTAAGGGCGGAGGATGAGGAAGAGGGAGGAACGATGCGCGCACCCGGTGGCCCGTTTGTTACGGTACTGCTCCCCTGGTACTGGGCACTGAAATTTACGATGGAAAACTCACGATCAGAGCAGCCGGCCGCTAGAACGCTCCTCCAGACAGCAACCGAACTCGATCTAGCTATCTAGCTAGTGTCAAAAATTCTGCCACCATCGCTACTCGAACCTAGCACCTCCCGGTCAGAGGCACTGCAGTGACATCAGCTGATGCACTGGGCCACCTCTCTCGGAACGTTTCGTGATAACTGTTTACAATGTATCCACAACTGAAAAGTAGCTTTTCAGATGGCTGTATTTCATGTAATATTTATTGGGATTGAAAATCTAAAACTTGTTATTCTTTCAAATCGTATTTAAAAGAAATAAATTTTAAGTTGTCTTCTTGTTTTAAACGTGAGCACCATGCTAAATTTGTCAACAAATGTGCCTACTGTTCTGTGAACCGAATAAATTGCTGATAAGTAAAATATCAACAAAAAAAAAGTTACGCCCGTTCTCTCCGGGTCAAATGAAATACGAGCTCCGCTCGCTGGACGGTCGTCGCGTTTCTCATTCGCAGCAATTACAAATCGGCAACACAACGACGAGACAAATCGCCACGCAGGGGGTGGGGGCGGGGGACTCCCTTTCAACCCCGATGCTATCACGCGGCCGCAACAAAATTTAGACGCTTTCGCGTACGCGCCGACGCAGATAAAGGCCGGCCTTTGAGCCGCGTCGTTTTCGCGCGTTTGCGGCGCGGCGTTCACGCGCGTAATATACTGCGCGTATCGGGCGCGCCATCATTCGCCTGTGCGGGCCTCCTCGCCCGGCCGGCCCGCCCGCCCGCACACCTGTCGTCCGGCGCGCCGCAGTGGTCCACAATGGGTCGAAAAGCAGTTTAGTTTATGGAACACTGGGCTGTCGCCGTACCCAACGAGAAGGAATCAGTTCCTTACGTCTTGAAAACAGAATGACCAACGCACACCCGCGGAAGACAGAGCATCAACTGGACATGTATAAAATAGCTTATATATTTTAGTAATACTGTTCAGGAAAATCAACTTAGCGCAACAAAAGGAATGAAAGCCACAGGCCGGCCACCGTTAAGGATTTTAGTCCCCCGTTCGTTAATAACAATCGAAATAAATGAGTCATAACTAAAGAGGGCGAATAAGTAAATTTTTGTAAGGTGGTGGTGTTACGAAAAGTAGTGAACGAAACACGACCGATATCACAAATAATGGACTTGGTCGCTTATAAACCTCGACGCACCTGATTTCAACCGCGGTCGTTATTTGCTTTGTGACGGCCTAACGATGTTAATGACTAAGCATTCTCTAAGCGGCCTTCGGTCTTATCGATTTACGTAAAAAGACTTACCTAAACATCGCATAGTTTATACACGAAACTTGTCTAAACAACGCATAATTTCTAACGCATTTTTATGCCAAAATACTTTTTTCCCGAATAGTTTTTACATACGGAATTTTGCATGTTCGGAATTGAAAGCAGCCATTATTTAACAACAATAGGTACATACATTCGTTCTCGTTTTTCGCTCTTCGCTTTCGTCGCACATTTGTTCTTGGAGCTCGTTAACGGATAAGATACTGCGTTCAAGAGAATTACCAACGTTTATACCGCTGTGCTGGGTCTAAGATATTTAGTATCCATGGACGTACTATGTCAATCGAAACGATGGCAAGCCTGAGATTGATATCCTGGACAACCATGATTCTACTGACTCCGACCGCGGATACCTATGTCTTCCAGGGCATAGTGACATTTAGACGTAATACATTTTAATGTGGTAATAGTCGTAATAAATATGAAATAAAATTCAAATCTTCTGTCAATTAGTTGAAGAGACACAGCATTCTAAAAGGAAGTGTGAAATGGATATTTAGTGTAGTCACACAACTCCACGGAAGCCTTCGATATAACTTCATCGAATGTTAGAAATATACGTTTGTTTCAAGTACTGTATATAAAACAATATTTACTAATCTATAGAAAAACAACTTAAATAAGATTTATACCATTATTCTCCAATCGGCTGTTCGAGAAAGTATACTTCTGTAAACCAAACTTGTTGGAGAATGCCCACGCCCGCAGGTGACGTCAGACTAGTAACACTAGGAAACTAGATTTTTACCTCAAGGAAGGTGGAGTGCGCAACATTACTCAATTTTATACGTAGATTACGAATATATCATATCACGTCACCGTTTTTAAATATACCTATCTTTTTAACGTATCATACCGTAGTTCGCTTTTAATGGAAATACATTTAAATTGCACCTGTAAGATATGTGGAATCAACACAGATAAAACCTATTTAAATTATAAAGTGTTCGTTCAGTCCATCTATGCCGCATTCGTGAGATATGAACGAAATTTGACTTCCGGGAGTTTATTTACATTCTGTATTCGAAGATGGTCGTCTTTATTGTCGCGTCTGGTACTCGCGCTCAATTACGAGAAGGTCTTAGTGGATGTTTTGAAAACAAGTCACGTGCACCATATTTCCGACTGTCACCGAAAGGAATTATTTCAGCCCTTTTCCTGATCGCAAGTATACTAGTATCCAACTGTTGAAGTGGCAGATTCTGAGTCAGTCTGTGTCATGCAGAACTGTACCCGCAGTGAAGTTCGTGTTTGGTTTGCGTGTGTCTCAGATACATTAATACATTACAATTTTGCATTTTTTATAAAGTGAAATTCGCCAGATGATCTGTAAAATTGAATCAATTCGATAAAATGCAAATCGTCATTTCACATCGAAATAGTGCGAATCAACCCGATTCGTGCAAATCAAGATTTACACCCCAACTTCAAAAAGAAAAAAAAAAAATATACAAAACTATAAAATTCTTTATACTTTGGCTGTTGTGTTTGGGATCAGGACAAGCATGGGCCGCTCGCCAGTGTTGCCACCTGTACAACGAAGGTTAGGTTGTGGTTAGATGGAAAACTCCAATCATTGCCATTCGCTCTACCAATGTTGTGGAGGATACCAACAAACCCTTTTTAAGTCTGCATATTATTGCACAAATATGTGTATTCAATTTTTAACTTGTTCTTACCACATATGAAGAATCCTCATAAAATTTTGCAGTAATATAAACGGAGAGAAATTAGTATAGGATTTTTTAAAAATACTAAATACATGTATATCTTTTGAACCTTCTGTAATAGAAACTATTTATAATGATTTTCGAATTCATTTTCTTTGAAATCACCTCCTTTCATCCTGGAGGTATGACAAAAAATGTTCCCGAGTGTAATGCAAAACATGACTTCAACATTTTCGACCATCCCAGCTTTTGTACGATTCTGACCTGTGTGCGGCGTGCGGGTGGTTGGCCAGCCCGCCGTCTAGGCCGCTCGGTTGGGCTTATAATTACCTTCTTTTTGCTTGCTTTGTTCCAAGGCGGCTATCGGGGCTCGATTACTTACGTCAGCGTTATGTGAAAATTCCCCAGCAAAAAGGCGCAATGTATCCGAATGATTTAGGGAACTCGCAGGGTAAGTTCCCATTCATTACCTAAGATCCTCGCGGTAAAACTCTCGGGTGGATACTGGCGGATACGGAGTCGGGAGAGCGTGGCGAAGGCGTCTGGAGCCACGTGTACCGAAGAACTGGCGAACAGGTAATTGAAACTATCTTGATCAATAAGTTTCCCGAGGTGGGAACTGCCGAATCTGGAAGCCGGGCTCGTGCCACTGAAGTTTTTACTAATTTGATGCGGTAAGATGCAAGATATAGAGGACAGAACAGCGCATTCGGTACTTCTGTCCTCGTCTTTCATTTTTGAATTCGAAGCAAATTACGAATTTCCATTGTTCATATACAAATGCATTTTCGTCTGCAACAAATTTTAAAAACTATCGCTTTGTTAGACGTCTATGAGAGAAAAAATATTTATTAACACGTATACAACTTGTTACAAGATTTTGAGATTCTGAATTTCACATCATTTTACAAGTTTTGTTCAATCCCAGAGATTATTTTTTTCTACTTTTTAACAAAAATCGAAGATGAGTTTCCATGTGTAAGAATTATACTGCGTACATCTTTTAAAAGACGAATGGAATTAGAAAAGACAACAATATACCTTCGCCAGATGCATTTTAAAGGATCTTCATTATCTATCATGCAAAATCAAAGAACAAGTTGCTGATAACCAGTGCAATCATTATTATTATTGTAATTATTGTAATTATTATTATTATTGTAATTATTATTATATTATTAATATTATATTTATTAAAGTAATTGTGGTCGTATCAGTCGTAATTTTGCCCGAAAATAAACAACGAAAAACATTTAAATTGGTACAGTAATCGGTTGTAATACCATTCTAATAAAAAACGAATACGCAACCAGTATCAGATGATCCTAAACTGCAATTAAATGTTGACAGGTGCATCCACCATCCACATCCAATTAGCAGAAGAAACTTCAACACCAAAATTCAGACACCATTGATGATATGTCTGGGTTCAGGCTAATTTCACATCAGAAGATTAATTAAACGCTCAGTCTGTACATCAAGCATTATGGATGTGTAGCATGCTCTGATACAGTCTACTTAATTAGGCATATCATCACTAAGCGAACACGCCCGAAAGAAAGTGTTGGCAAGCGAACGGTAATGCTTTTCCTGAGACGCCAGACAATAGCGATCACTGGGAAAGATCGACGGCAACCGTCTGCAGCTGGCACGGCCAAAGTGGCGATGGCTAAGCAAAGCAATGGGGCGAAGAAGAGAAGGCGATGGCTTCGAAGAAAGTAAAAACTGGATTCAAGTGAAAGATGTGATGGCGATATAACTTGATAGTATGATTTTGGGTCGCACCAACTTTTTTCCTTTTTTGTTTAACTTCACGAGGGCAGCGGAGTTTCACATAATTATATAGTCAGCGTACTATTCTGTTTATTTGTATCCTAAACCTCACTTTACGAAATACTCAGGATGAGTCAGGTAACTTTAGCACCTCCTTTAATTTTTGAATGGTTGAAGTTATTGCAATGCAGTTTCACGGAAGTGCGTAAGAGAATGGGCTAATTGATGGATGTATTCATTTCCATTTTATCACTTGCATTTTACGAGGTATTGAGGTAACTTTTTTCAAATGGAACTGTACATTTTTTTAATCTAGCATGACGAGCGTAAAATGACGAATCAATGATATACATATTGTATACGATATCATTTTTTAAGTATTTAGATTTATTATTTAGATAAGCATTTCTGATTTTTCGCGGTTCGTTTTATCGGATATTGAAACGCCAGGAGCACGAGTTAGATGGGAGAGCGCTACATGACCTAGGGTGGTGGACTCTCACATTCAAAATACCGTTAAATACGAGTCGCAAAATGTTTTTTGTCCCTTCTCATTTTTCTCTTTCCGTCATATTTTGGTTACCGAAAGACTGGGTACAAAAACACCTCGCGCGAGTAAATACGTTCCTACTGTTTACGCAGGTAATGGAGTGTTCATCATTTAACACAACAAACACTTCATTCGTCATAAAATTTTTCAAACATCATGTGAAACTCAAGCGCGAAATAATAGGCTGGGAGAGGACTTTTCTCCCATTTTGGCTAGAGGGACACAAATTCGCAGT
Organism: Teleogryllus oceanicus; assembly: GCA_964035755.1. Lineage (NCBI taxonomy): Eukaryota > Metazoa > Arthropoda > Insecta > Orthoptera > Gryllidae > Teleogryllus > Teleogryllus oceanicus. The sequence goes on from CAXIVR010000007.1 coordinate 123,814,868, forward strand.
TTTCAGCGCGCTGTATCACCCGAGAAAATTGCAAAAAATTAGAGTTAATAAACACATTTTGTAGAGAATTTTGTTTACTTAAATTTGAAGGTTTGAAGGTTATTTCAATATTTGCATTGTTGTCGAGATATAAGCGAAAACTGAAAAAGTTGCGACATTTTTAGGTTCCTTTTTTTCAATTATTTTAGTGAAGCCAACATTTTTTGAGGTGGTAATCATTAAATTCGAATTCAGCAGCCTCCAAAACAAACAGAACAGATGAAAAAAAAAAATCTAGATTTCTTTTTATCTGCCTGGGGTTCTTTTGGAGCACCAGGCGATTGGATAGGGATAAAAAGTCATGTCTGGACAATAGCGCCTATAATGTAAGCAGGATTTTTTCCGAAATGGATGTTCGCGATTTAGCCGAACTCAAGGCCCTCCGAAACCGAAACGAATATCTCGGGAAAGTTCTTCATATGAAGCTTGTAGGATATTTCTCAAAAATTATTTTTTTCTGGAATAGAAGAATGCTTATTAAGTAAATGTATGTTTTAATGAAAATTACCCATTTTAAGAATTGCTGCAGTTTTAACTTTTTCCGAACACGCTCTACACTTTCCTTACTGAAGAAAAGAAGTTTTCTTTCAAAGTAATATGTTCTTCTACATTCCAACTTCAAATCTTCTCGAAGTTTTTAATAATATTAGCAGTTTTTAGGTAACTTTAGATCAAATCGAGACAATTTACCAAACATAGACCCTCATTCTATATTGGAAAGTAAAAAGTGGCATCTCTGTATTTCATTCGCGAACTTCAAATCTGTCTCCGTCAAACCTTGGTTATTATATGTCAAATAAAATAAATGTATCAACGACATCAAATGACTTACCATTAGAAAGGAACGCTGAATTTCAACCTTGAATGCACGAGGACAAATAACAATCATAATTACGAAACGTTTAATTGTCCTCTTTAATTTGTAATTAATTTAATTAATTAATAAGATAAAATTACTGGAAAATAATCTATCACCAAAACTGTATTATCCGTGCATCATTTCACAAGATGCGAGAGGGGTGGGGGGTTTGATTACTTGGTTGACAGGTTGATTTGGTTTACCTGTAGCTCGTTTTTCAATGCCAAATACACGGTCACGGAAGCGAGCATTTCTGCATATCACATTATGTCAACAACGCTCCTTGCTCTAATTTATTCTGAATTCAAGTAATGTAAGTAAAGAAGTGGAGTAGGTCTTCCACAAGAAAACGTTCGCATATAATAGACAAAATACGACACATAAGATCGCTAAATAAGAGGACACGGAACAACTCGAATATTTTCCCCTGAGAGTTGTATAAGCATTACAACTTCACGACTATTTTACACGATTCTTTTAGCCGGCGGTTTCCTCGATCACAATCGAGGTATCGTATCTCCTCCGCGCGATCGCATCGCGGCCTAAGTAATTTCCGTGCCTGTTCGGCGTCGCGGCCCCGTCATTACACGCCCAACTTCACCTCTAGATAAACCTCATTAATCTACTAATTATCAGCGTAGACTGCGTGAGTATTCGTTAATGGAGCGGAACGAAAGCGACCCCGGCAGACAAGCAGTCGGCAGCTACAGAGCAGAGAGAAGTTCCGCTTCGCTTGCCCAACCCTTCCGACAGAATTGCGCCAGATTTGCAATTAAACATCCATGTACGACTGGCCTCAAGATGCATTGCGGTAAGGGAATACAACTACACTGAAAAGTCAGATCAATCAAACCCATTATTATAATTCTTGTTTCAAAAATAATTGACATACCAAGCACAAGATTGTATGGGTACTCTCGTCACCAAACAACTGACAGATGAAATGGAGACCGCTCTAAAAATTAGCGTTGGTCACGCTCGCATTAGTATGGGCAGTAATAGTAATGTGAATAAATAGAGAAAGAGAGAGAAAGTAAGAAAACGAAAACGCCATACTGTTTCGTGCCTCTTACATGATTTGATCGTGCGACAACGGGACGTTCGTAGCACGATTTGTTTGTATTTCCGCAATCGCGTGACAACGGGAATGACATAAAATGAACAAACTAATAATAACGAATGTATTTGTTTAATGTGAAGGTTAACGTCTCCATAGTATAATCTAGATCGTACTGGATGTCACTGGTGAGTCAAGAATGTTTTCAAAAGAAATAACTTTATAAACACACATAAACAAACAAACAAAAAATGCCGGCCCAGTGGCCTAGATCGCTATGGCAGTAGTGTCGTAGTGATCTCGGACCGAAGGGTCGCGGGTTCGAGTCCCGCCTCGGGCATGGTTGTATTTGTGTTCGTCCTTTCACCCCTTATGATAAATCACCATATCGTTTATCACATAGTTACCATACCGTTAACAGCAATAGTGGTCGCTAATTACCTTAGATGTTGAAGCAACCTCAAATAAACCAATTAAAAAAAAATACGAAACAAAAACAAACTGGTATTTGAAAGAAAATCCAACTAATAAAAAACACGAATTGGAACTTGCTGAACTGAAATATTACAAGGATTTATATTTTCAGGGATAGTACAGATTTTTTTGCACCTTACTGTGACATACTGGTTGAATCCTGCCTTGGTTCAAGAAGAAAGGGTTAAGAATTTACAAGGTTAAGAATACATTTACAGCTCTATAAATGGTCGTCCTATGTAACATTTGAAAAATACAAAAGAATAAATGAGAAATGTTTGTAAACTAAGTACATTCTTTATCATCAAATTTTGGTATTTCAGCTTCGTGGAAGGCAACGAACGGCATGACCGAAACGACTTCAAACCAGCCTGTGACACGTGGTTCGGTCAACGTAGAGCACTCGAATAGCCCTGCAAATCTACAACTTCGCTTCAATGCTCATGGTGTGCATACTTACAATTACTCCACATCCGACATGAGCTGAATTGTTGAGAATTTTCGAATTAGACATTACTCTGACTCCCATCGATACTAATTGACTCGCCGCTACCCGGCCTGTCACTATAACGTTGTCTCTCATTATCAGTTACCCCAGTCGGTCCCTGCCTAAGAGATTGTGGATCTGAGTAAAACAAATCATTTTTCCAGCATTTATCTAAGCTTATTACACTTGCAATAAGCGTGACATGACACCTAGGATCTTCTGCAGTTTGAAAATGCACCGACCCCTGTCGGGATTAAACCCGCGAACCGATGCCCCATATCGCTGGGGCCAACTTTCACCCCCTAATGTTGTATCCACATAAAGCGGATAGACAGAGTTCATTGATTTCCCACAGCAGAATGGTCACTCACTTCCCAGAACAAATTTCTCCCACTTTCCCCGGTTTTTCAGTGTTTTATTTGTATTTTCCCTGACAAAATTTATGCAGTATTTCACACCAAATAAAATATTACACTTCACAGTACATTCCAGAAAACGTTTCAATACACAATGTACACTATCTACATAAACAATGTACCCCATACTAGTTTGTCAGCCCTCTGATTTCACCGTGAAACAGATAATATTACCACTTGCAAACAACTTTAGAATATCCCTGGCTTTTCCCTTTTTTTCAAAAACCTGGCTACCCTGCCAGAGCGCTGCGAGTGACGTAGGGTCACAAGGGTTTATGAAGCTCACAGTGCGACCCAGGGGCAGATCCGGCTGATCATTTTTACATTCTCGCCTTAAGATTTTTTTTTTTTTTTTTTTGAGGGGGGAGGTAGGTCGTATATTTCTGTTAAATAATGAACATATTTGTTATTATATTGGATACTATGTACTGAAGATATGATACTATACAATATTATCGTTTAGTTATTATTGCATAATTCGAACAAAAATAAATAGAGTCGACTTCGGTTATAGTGAACGTTTCGGGACTCACCTGTTTGGTTCACAATATCCGAAGATACCAAAATTAAATATAATTTCTCCATGATTGACTTCATTAATACAGAGATACAGTAAAATCATTAACAGTACAATATCTTCATTTGTTCTTAAAAAATCAATTATTTTCAATTGTTTGTTTCGTACACTTTTCATTAGTAATTTCTTTACGTCCTTCTTCACTGTTCAATTTTGACACTTTTCAATGCCTCTTTCACTGTTCGAACACCGTCCTACCCTCCGAAGGCCCTTCTATGAGCCTAATAACATACGAGATCCAATTCATTTCCAGGACTTATTTCCTATGTTCATAAGTTCAAATTCACTATAACCGGATCTTCTTATGCTTATTTGTAATGTATGTGAAACGGGGCCAGTGACTTAAGTTCACTCTGACCGAAGTCGACTGTATTTACATCAATTTTGCCAAATAAAGGAAGGTTAACGAAATGGTGCGACCGCAGCGTCCGCGCGCGCGTTACGTAAGCGAGCTGGAGGGCGCGCTCGGCTGTTACGTCGCGCCGGGGCTCTCGGGCGCGATGTGATCTCGCGTCGCGAGCGTCGACAGGCGGGGGCGGCAGGCGCTTATCGCGGGCGGAAGCGGAGGCGGTCGAGCGGCGCGCTTCCTGCACGCCCGCCCCGGCCTCCACAGCCGCGTCCTCTGCACGACACCTCGCGGGGAAAAAAAGAAGCGGCGTTGGGCAGCGCCCGCCCACAAAGAAAGACAGAAGGAGAGAGGAGAGAGGAGAGAGGAGAGAAAAGGAGAGAGAAGCAGAGAGGAGAGAAAAGGAGAGAGAAATAATCGCTCCTGACATACCGTATTAGTCACGGAAATCACTCAGAACGTTTCACAGAATTTAATTCAATCAGAAAAATCATCGAACCGGTCTGCGAAAGAAACGTGTTAATATGTTCCTAGGAAACATGTTTAACTAATTATCGGGAAACAGGAGCATCTTACAAAATTCAGAAAAAAATCTACAGAAGTAGACTCGCAGTGTAAGAATACTGAAATCTAGAGGGATGAAGTATTCGTATGACTTTGTCATGAATAGTCCCTTAATTAAGAAAATCGAGAACAACTCTCCTAACTATCTGACGGGTAATATAGTCAAAACTTTCCCGTTCTTTATTCACTCCAAATAAGAGTGCTTGTGTATATAGGTTGGCATTAAACTAAGTTAGCAGTTTCGAAATATGACTTGCGCAATTTCACCTTCATTGAGCTGTCTTAAATGAATGAATGTATTCAATGTTTCGAAACATTTAGCTGCGAAATCCAATGTATAATGAAAACAATATTGATGAGCTCCACTCAAAAACACAACGGAAATTGAAAACATCTGGCGAACACTCTTCTTTAAACTGAAAATAACGGACTGTAGTAGTGACCTTCATAAAATAACTTTCTCTCTCTCCCAGTATTTATGACGCCTTTTGCCAAACTGGGCGGTAATGAGTCCCGAGCCGCGTACAAAGAAGAAAAATCGCGTGGTGCCGTACCCGTTATCCCACGGGGATCCGCCTACTTCGCCCACCTCTCTCTCGCCCATTTTTCGCTCGCTGGCTGCGAGGACGGGCCGCTGCGCGCCCCTGCGACCTGCAGCGGCGATTACAGACGCAGGATTTCCGCATGATCTTGACTGACCGGGAGAGAATACACCCTTGATCAACGTTTCGTTCGTCATAGCCCTCTCGGAGGACATTACCGTTGGGTTCTAGAGAAGGTCGCAGAATGACAAATGAAACGATGGAAACACTATCTAGAATGTGGCACCATCCGGACAAACAAGAACCTACAAAGTCGACTTGGGAGATCAACATCTTTCAGATTCTAGAGAGAGGAGAGGAAAATAAGAGAGAAAGAGCGAGGGAAGAGGGAGAGAGACACACAGAAGAGGGGGAAAGAGGAGAGAGAAAGGAGTGAAAAGGAAAGAAGGAGCGAGAGTTAAAGAGATAAGGGGAGAGAGGAGTGTGAAAGAGAGAAAGTGAGTATACGGTCAAACCACCTCACAGATTTATTAGCAGTTTAATTATAAATGCGTTTCAAAGACAACTGACATTTCTTAACACAGAATTCTCTTCCAAAAATTTATTATACACTTAATTAATAAAATATAATTACAATAAAAATGTATTTTAGCCATTATACTGGCGATCTCTTCAATTGAAACTTTGGTCTGGTAGTCTCATATTCTGGACACAACATTTTGCATGTTCAACCCACTTAATTATGTTCACTTGGTTCTTGGCTCCTCTATTAGCCATCTTTTTGGCGATGAGATGTCCGTGGACGTGTCTGGTATGGCTAATTCGGCATCACATAAGCCCAACGAGATCTTTTCTTCTGAATTTGCCTGCACCGCACAGACGCACATTCTCATTCTTTCCTCTTTGCGACGCGAGCACAACCCTTATCGACGCAGAGGCGCTTTCGCACTGGAGACACGCTACTGCCCAACGACCGCCCTCCGCCTACACAACGCACCACTACAGCACCACTACGCGCGCCCGCGTCACGATCCTCGCCTGCCGTTGCGCAGCCGGCGAGCGCTCTCACCTGCATCTCAACACAGACGGTTCAGCGACAGCGATGCAAATCACGCGCAATTGCAACTGCACATTACTACAGTTCGCAGAAAGATAAAGTGCCACTGTGAGGCAGGAAAGTATGTTTGTCAGCAGACAACTGGATGAGCAGCGGACGTCAATGTAAAGGTTTGGCATAGCAGGGCATACCTATAATGCGACACAGTTCTGGAAGCTGAGATAAAACTAGTGAAATAACAGATTTTCTGGCGAAACACTTGTTTAATGTTAAACATGCACCATACTTGTAGTATACTTCTGATAAGTCACTGACAATGTTCTTCAAATCAAGGTGATTATGCGTATGAATAGACACACATTTATAAAAGAGCATATATATATATATATATATATATATATATATATATATATATATATAATACACACACGTACAAAAACTCACACTGAAATAATAGTTCCATTGCTTTAAAATATTACGCTTCTCGCCTGTTGCTGATATTAAGTTGCAAGCGATGCCATGAATTGCAGATAGTCAAGTACATTGTCGTGGTAATTATAATTTGATAATTTTGAAAATTAAAAACGGAGCAACATTATATATATATATATATATATATATATATATATATATATATATATATATATATATAAAGAAAACGTTACATGAAGACTAACATTCTTTTAGAGGTTTTATGGTGATTGTGCGTATACCAGATAAAAAATTATCATATCCAGAACATTTGGAAGTGCGTGAATGTGAAAAATACATGAAACCTTCATTAATGTCCTCTACCCATTTCAAGGACAGGTAATAGTTCTCCCCCGCTATGGTATTGGTCACGTTCTGTCATTATTGTAGCCGAACGTGCCTATGTAAACAGCCTGACCTAGTTGAGACGCAAATCCATGAAAAGGTCGTGGTCCAGAAACAACTAACATTCGAGGCGCCAGGACAAGCCCACCATAAACAAGTGTCTGTCAATCACTTTCCTTCGTTAATACGAGACGTTCACCGCATGTATCACCGGTGCTTTTTTCCGCAGCTGGTCAAGCTGCATTATTCCCACTTTCTCCGGACGTTGAGCTGTGCCATGCACGAGTTGCACAAGGAGATTGCAACGATATATCGCATTTTCAATGATAACTATATTATTCTTTTATTTACCAGAATATTTATAGCAATAATTTATATGAATGGAATTGCACTGGACTCTCATCTACCTTCGTTCTATATTTATTTATTTATTTACAGCCCAAGGACAGTCCTTGACGGCAAAGTCTTCCCACCTCTCGGTAGGGTCGGTTCACACAATATGAAACACTTAAATCAAAACAAATGAAGAGAACATAGATAGAGATGCAATAAGAGATGCATATATGTGGTATGAAGCAAATAATACCTTACACACACCTACCAGCACGTGAAATCCGCTATTAATATTTATTAATTTATTAGTATATATTTATGATTTCTATATATACATAACGAATAATGTAACTTGGACGTTCTTACTTCTTGCTAATGCAGCGGGTCACGGCTGGTAATGATGTACACAGAAATAAATATGTACACGTAAGCTTCCGCGATCCGAGTCGATGACTTCTTGGCTGCCCGGGTGACGCCGCGAAGTGGGCGGGGAGGCCGACGTTTCGCCAGACATGTCGCAGACTTCTTCAGGGCATTGAGGAAGGGTCGATGCCCTGTCAATGCCGTGAGGAAGCCTGCGACATGTCGGCCTCTGAGCCCACTACGCGGCGTCACCCGGGCAGCCAAGAAGTCAAAAATAAATATACAACTTACATAGCTGCTTATATACATTCATACTATACGTAGTACATATTGCATGAGACGGGGCGTACATTAGGACAGAAGGGTCGTATTTGCAAACCCTCCTGTGACTAAAGAGTTCATTTAACATCGTAAAATTGGTGGTCAACAGTCCTAATTAACTGTATGATAAAATGAACTTGATTATTTTATTCTGAATCTCATCTTCACAGAAAATCATTACTTCTCTGCAAACCCAAGAAGTCCCAAACAAACGATAAACGTCGTAAAGGATAAGAAGAATATGGATAGTGCTGGGTTAATGTCAAAAAAATCTCTTCCTCATTTGCATGTTACGTAATTTAGTAAACGTAATTTCTCGCTGATGTCGCTTCTAAAACTGTCTGACCCGCGACGGACCGATCTCAAGGGGCCCTTCACCATTTCGCCTCGTTTCGCGGGCACACCCCAAATCATCCATGGGCTCATAGACCAGGGACCCCCGATTCAGAATTGGAGCGCACCGCAAATTCCTTTCGGTTTAGAACAACTTTACGAACTTTCGTACAAAAAAATAGTCGCGCCTAAGCCAGTAGCATAGTATGCTTAGTATGCGCCAAATACTGGGAAAACATCCAATTTTGCTAAAGAAGAATGATCAAAGATTACCGAGTGTATTCTAACCTAATTACAAATTTTGACCACAAAGCAAGAAATATTACTTTCATTGCTCACAGCGAAGGCATATACGAATTTTTAATGGAACATTTCATATACGGTTAATGTAAATATTATCTTTTGATTGATTAGTGATTCCGGGAGCGACAACTGCTAAAGTCATCAACTCCGTAAGTGCAGTGCATGTTTTCCTTCGGGAGGTACGGTGACCTTGGCCAGCTGCATGGTGAGATCCGGTGCCGACCTTCCCGTCAGCTAGTGGGGTTTTCCCACACGAGGTATCACCCACCAGCGGGGCACCGCCCCATACAAGCTCTAAGCTCCCGACTGATCCCCCGAGATGAGTGGTAATGTAGTGCACGTAAGGGGTGAAGATAGGACAAGGAAGCGGAAGGAAATATAACTAGCGGTTCGTGGCCCGTTTATTAGAGTACTGCTCTAGTATTCGTGTGGCGAACATCGGAGAAACCATGAATAACTACCGAACAGAGCAGCCGGCCGCTAGAATTCTCATCCAGAAAGCGGCTGAATTCGACCTATGGGACTCGAGCCCTAGAAGTTTCTGGTGCGAGATACTGCACTGACAAATAATGCCCTGAGCCAGACAAGCCGCTGACGTATTAGACAAAATAATAAGGAAAAACCAAGGTGGGACGCGGTGGCGGCGGGTGCAGCGGAGGCGGGTGGCGGCGGCGGCGGCGGGATGGTGGCGCGTGCCGAGCAGCGGCGCTGCCGGACGTCCGCTGATTGGGCGATTAGTCTGTCGAGCGAAAGGCGCCCATCGCCCTCGGCGCGGCCGATCAAAGAGAACGCGGCGCGGACACCGCCGGCCCGCCCCGCCCGCCCGGCGCGAAATAACCAGAACACGCGCGAGTGACAAATCGACGCGCGCCCGCACCCGACGCGAACGCGGAAATATCGAATTAGCCCGCGACAAGTTTTCCCGCTGGCGCGACTGCCGACGTGGCCTCAGCGCTGCACGTACAGGTCGCCTGGTACTGTAACACAAGGGCTGAGGCCTGGGAGTCTGTGCTCGTGAGGCAACCAAGGGTGAAAGTGATTCAAAGAAAGCACCTAACTATATCTTTAATTTTCAGATTTTCAGGACAATCAACATTCGACGATTTACAACACTGTATTCAATGATGAGTGGAATGGCATTGTTAAAGAACATGTGAAAGCTCTGATAATAGAAAATAGTACAAACATGTATTATCAATTTTGCGAACGTAAACCATTAAATTACTTCACAGCGCGAACATTAGGTGATTTTAATGTATTTAAATATGATACATTATGTTAGTTATTAAAATTATATATATGTATCTAAAAAGTCTCATGCAGTGACTCGCGAAAACAGAACAATGTACAATAACATTATTGTACATGAAAACAATTAAATTTCTTAAAAATTCTTTTAAATAAGAATAAAATATTCATTGTTCATCCATTGTTAATTTGTTATCTGTATGGCTGTACAATAACTTAGTTTGTGTTAACATTTGTCATCAACACTTGTTTTGTATAATACTGTCATCTCGGATACGTGAGTTTTCTTTACAAATTATAATTTTTCTATAATTCACATTTATTTTTCATTAACCACTCTATTTCAGTCAAAGATGAAGAAACAATTTGTTGAGGGACGACGGAGAAGCCAACTAATGTTTCAAAAAGGATTAAAAGAATGAGCTCAATGCAGACGAAGTGAGTAATTAATATCATGTTCTAAAACAGAGTTGCCATCTGTCCTCTTTTTGGAGGACATGTCCTCCTGTCCTCCCTCCTTTTTTAAATTTACATGCAATGTTCTCCTTTTTGTTCTGCTGAATTGAAAATAATGCTGGCATGATTTTAAAGTAATTAAATTAATTAAAGGGACTTAATGTCTTGAATATCTACATTTTTACTCCAATAAATGGCCTTCATAATAGATCGTTAGGCTTATTGTGATATAACTTATTTATGCTTATTGTTGGTGGATAACGATGGTGAGTGCGAGGGTGAAGTTATCCTGCCGGGAGCTTTCATTTTTAAGACGCAAAGTCTAATGTGATTTTCGAAGACTATTATGGTTTGGAATTGTTGAGTACATTGTCTATATATCGTGGACGATAAAAATGCAAAATGTCCTCCTCTTCGTTGAAATGTCCTCCTTTTTTTGGTAAAATATCCTCCGCTGGAAAAAAAATTCTGGAAACCTTGTCTAAAAGAACCCTGCGTAACATCTACTCAACGGCCTAATATTTACATGGATGTGAAATAGATCTAGTTTCTTCAAAGAAAAGTGATGTGCTATGAAATGTGTGTATTGTAAAATGTAATCCCTCCCTAATCTTAACACTTGAAAAAGCGATAGTCAGACTGCCAACATGAAATCACATGTCAAATAAATAGGATACTACGCTGATCTGTGACACTGAAATGAAAGCATTCTCAAACTCGTAAAGATATTATCTAAAGGAACATCAAGCAGGTTGAGAAACTAATATGTTTCGGATGATTCAGCAGAGCAGAATATTGAGGTGTTTCTACAAGACGAAAAAATCGAAAACGGTTTCCTCCGTTGCTCTTTTTTCTTGTAAACAAAGTGCAATGATGAACATCATATCGTAGAATCGAAAAATTACTGATGCTTATCGCGCCTTACAGAAATCGTTTCGATCTCTGGCTTCAGAACGAGGGGAATAACCGCATGAGAAGTGATAGTTGAAGAGTATCTCTTCATGGCGAAACAATTATCGACAAGTAAAAAACTTTCGAATATACTGGAGAGCCAGTGAACATGACAACCGGTCTACAAACGTTCTCGGTCTCCAAGCATCGCCATCGCCACCTGTCGTGATACAACTTTAATTCCGACCAGTACGAACAAACAATAAAACTGGACGATTAGCGAAATGTTCACTTTCTATCAGCGTGCCTCACAGACGGCACTCCAATGCCACAGCATTCCAGCGGAAAGCGGATCAACCGAGGATACGATACATTCCAAGTACTCAAAGGATTACATTCTCTCTCGGAAAACTTTCCCCCTAATTTATCCCCAATCACTTATATTTGAGAATATAAGTGATTGGGGATAAATAGATTGCAATAATAAGAAAATGATATGTGCACTTATATCACGGTTAACCTCTCCTAGCAATTGCCCGCATATACCGAATTCACAAGAGGTAGCAGCGCGTAAATTTTCCGACAAACATACTTCCCTAGCAAAAGCTTTCATATTTTCCGAGCACGTTCCCACACATTAAAAACAAATACTAGACCGTTAATTGCACAATTCATACATTTCCTGCACGTTGCTCCAATTAGCTTCCACAAAAAAGTCGACAAACGTAGGTGCCACGCCCCTGTTTCCAAACGATATATCCCACCGTCATGCCCGCGCGGTTAGCGCACTAAAAATTTTAGTACCGCGCGTATACTGAAGGCGAGTGGAACCGGCAGGTAGGGCGAGGTGGGGCGGGGCAAGATCGGCAACAAAAAGTGAAGCGATTCGAGCAGTGTACACGCACCGCCACGTTTCCGCAGACACGCCACGCCACGCCACGCCACGAGCGGCGACGGCAGGCGCTCCACTTTCTCGTAGTACTCGTAGTCGCCGTCGTCTCCGTGGAGTTTGCCGAACGGCAACAGTTCTGCCAGGGCAGCGACCGTTGTCACAGTGGCCTTCGTAATAGGGATGTGATATCGAAAATAAAACATCGATGTTAAAAATTAAAAAATCAATGTTAGTAATATATTGCTCCAAAACCATCCATGGTTTAAAAAGAAAAGTTTACGTAACTTTTAACAATACCATTCGCGCGATGCACAATTTAATTTGACAGTGACAGCGATTATTCATTTATAATTAACATTTAACTAACAAAACAAAGAAAGAATAAAAAAAACAATGAGCAAAACCTAGTCTGAAAGCGTGAGCAGTCAGGATCATCTCAAGGAATCAGAGCCTCCTCAGTTCGCGTAGGAGGTCAAACAAAGGAGGGACCCTACGCCTACTGAACTTGGATTGAACGCCTCTCCAGGTGCGGGTTACGAGGAAACAGGACGGGAATTCCAGGGCATGGGTTGGTTGGTTGGTTGGTTGGTTGGTAGAGATTTCGGACGCGTCAACTACTGAGGTCGTTAGTCCGGTAAAAGTAATCCATGTTTTTTCGTCGGGGAGTAGCGGTGATCTTCCGCCGGGACAATCTCTAAGCTCCCGACTGGTCTCCCGCCACGTGTGTTAGTGTAGTGCATGAACGTGTAAATGTAAGGGGATACAGCAAGGAAGAGGAAGGAAAGATCGCGCGCGGTTCGTGGCTCGTTTGTTAGGGTAATGCTCCGGCATTCGCCTCTCAGGGCATGGAAATCATCTCTCGGGAGAGAGATAGTATGCTCGATAAACGTGTATAAAAAGTTGGTTCGATCACATGAACTGATTATAGAATAATCGGTTACTGTTTCATATTTTCATTTTTACAAAATAGTGATTATGGAACGTTTTAGTACACTAACAGAACATCGAAAACAGAAACGAGTAAAAAAACAGTCCCGACTCATCAATGGATAATTAAAACATCGATGTTTTATGGTACAACTTCGCAAGCATACCTTTTGTTCTCCTGATATTCGTATAACAATTTTTAGTTTTGACTTCCTTTGCCACCTCTACAACCATCATTAATATAACATCCCCTCCGGAGCTGGTTGGCACTTTTCAATTGAGGACGATTGGAACAATCATCAAAACAAAATAAAATTATTTTCTGATATTTTAATTCACAGAATAAAAGCCACCAACCAGTGGCCATATTGGCCACAGTTAACAATATTTTCGTAGTTTTCTCAATAGTCTTGGGACTACAGTACTACATTTGTTTTCTTAAATCAATGGGTAATTACTATCTCTTTTCTGAATAGATCCCTTACCTTAAAATGGCCAAATTTTCATGGTTCTAATTTTGATTAATTAATTTATAATTCCCAAATTAGTTCCAACATCGTTCGTTTGAAAGTTGATATCCTTTGGGAGTAGTGAGATAATCGACTCACAACCAGAAATGGCCAACCGATATTCTACTCTCCGATCGAGTCAGAAATCAAAAACGTAAAGAAAAACTAATCATGTTACATGAATGCCAATGAATACAATTGCAATGCCAAAATTAATCAGATTCTTCCAGCGTATTCTTTAAATATAAATAGGAGGAAATAAATAAATTACCATCGTTCGAATCCTCACCATCAGAAGGCATAAGCGAAATATTCTGCTAGTTTGAAGCCAGTGAGAAGCCACCAATTTTATTTCCTTCTTCTTCTTCTTTTTCTTTTTTCTCGCTTTAAGTGCCGACTACTGACGCAGTCTCCCCGACTGGTGTCGTTGAGCTTTGATAAAAATTAAATTTCGTGTCATTTCAGACATATTTTCAAAAGCAGAAACTTGTGTTCTTTAAAGTACCAACCTTTTCATAGTATTTCTAGTTAGGTGCTGTGCTAGCTGTATAAGGCCCCCGGCATGGCAACGCAGAGGGCTCTCCCGCTGCTCGTGAGATAACACGAGCAGGCGGCACAAATGAGACCGACGACTCTCTTAGTAGCCGCAATAGCGCGCCGTCCGTGAGGCGGTAGGGAACCCGTCTTCAAGGAAACGTTTGCCCTTCTGACATTCTTTTTACGATGAGGGCAACTTGTACTGGGGGATATGAAATGTCTTTACTTTTTCTTGTCAACAGGTGATGTTAGTTTTCGAAAGAATTATCATCCATTTATTTTTAATTTTTTTTTCTCTCTCTATCCTGCGATCGGCTGAGATGATTCAGGGCATCAACTGGCCTCTGCCCGGGGGGGGGGGACGTAGGGTTCGAGTTGTGATGGTGGCAGGATTTTCGACAGCTAGACAGCTACGTCGAATTCAGCCGCAGCGCTGTATGGAGGAGAATTCTAGCGGTCGGGATCGGCTGCTCGGGTCGGTAGAATTCCGCGGTTTCACCGAACAATACCAGGCAAATGCGAGAGCCTATCACACGCGGCACAGACCGCGCGCGATCTTTCTTTCTTTCTTCTTCCTTGTCATATCCTCTCCCCTTACACACACGTACATGCACTTCACTACCACATATGTTGGGCGACCAGCCAGGAGCTTAGAGCATGTCCCAGCTAGGTGTGTGTGTGGAGGGGGGCCGCTCGCTGGAGGTAGATTCCTGGATGCGACAATCAACGTGTGCGCCGGCGCCGGCGCCGGCTCCAGCCATCCAGCAGGAGAGGAACACCATTACCTTGTGTTATAAAAAATACAACACACCTACGGGACTAACGGCCATTTCAGTTGAAGCGTCTAAACACGAAATAATCAAATAAACCTGCGCCTTAACCTAGCACGTCTATAACACGTTAAAATGGAGGTTGCATACTCAAAACAAGACGAGAATCAGGTTTTTTTTTTTAGGAAAAAAAAAGAGGTAAAAGAATACTTAAACAAATTAAAGACTCATTTTTTGAATACTGAACTTTGAAACTACCAAGGAAACTGTAGTTGCCAATATGAAAATCTTCTACAAAGCCCAATGATGATAAAATTTCTTTACATTTCTTTGTGTAAATAAAACATTGAAAAATTATTCATTTTGACGGTGATTTATTACTCCACATTCTGAGGAAAGTGATGTGTCAACCTTCCCCAAAGGCCTGAGTCCGCCAACTCCCAACTCCATAAGAGGTAGTTGGTTGACGTATGTTTGCTCGACTATTAACGACCCTAAAAGTTTGTCAGTCCAAGATTCCTGAATTAAAAATATTCCCTCAGATAACCAAATAAACGTAGTGTACATTGATACTTCAAAATTACTTAAACTAAACTGCAATTACTAAAAACTACCACCTGGTGCCAACCAGCCGCAGTCTCTCTTTCTATTATTAAGAATAACGCTCTAAACGGGATTCGTATTTATTTGCATTTATCGCTGGATAAAATGAAAATAATCGTGGGGATACACTTCAACAAGAAGGATTTGTCATCTTTGACTTCGTACGTTCTACATAGCATATTCAAAGAAATAAAAATCAATGATAATGTAGACATGATACAAACAGTGTGTAACAGAATGTATTACTCTAGTGCCTATTTAAAACAAGAATTACTGTAAGGTACATTCGTGCAAGGAGGGGTCTTACATTATTTTTTAAACGTAACATTTCAGACGAAAAAATTGCCGTTCATCTTAAGATTTACTAGCGAGTAATTCCTTACGGTTTTTGGTTCGAAGCTACCATCATACTCGTAGAAACTCTTTTGGGTCATTTTCAGATTTCGTTGGAGCCTTTCTCTCATCAGAATTTCACAAGCATGTCGCTTTTTTAGCTGTGGCAGAAGGTCAGGAAACGAAGCGTCGTCGCTGGTAGACTGAAAAGATCTTTCGAGGATATGACCTCCATCGCCTGAAGCTGCCACAGCCGACCTGGATATAACTGCGTCGCTCCCATTCGATACCAGGTTGAAATCACTCGCGCCTTAATTCCATCATCACAATTGGGCATTTTATTGACGTTCGTATCCAAACAAAATCGATTTTCTCTCCAGTGATACTTATCAGTGTGCTCACAGGTTCGACTCGTCATTAGCAGAAGCTTCAAACAAAAGAAGAAACAACATGCGTTGAAAAACCGTAGAAGAGTAACAAACCGCGTTTCAAGAAACTAACAGACTTTTGTTAATTATATTGTACACAACATACTGGTGTTGAAATTTTACTCCAGAAATGACACGCTCACCACACGATTCATAAAAAGTTATTGCGTTTTTCCTGAGCGATTGAAATATATTATCATGGAATACTAAACGCAATGTCTTATCAGTTCACGCAGATAAACATAAAAAAATCTTTATAGGCCTTGATTGAGGTTTAGACTCGAAATGTACAGTTACAATTACGCCACAGAGCGTTATACGTATATTTTTCTGTCATTGAATGTTCTATGGATTATAAGTTCCCGTTTAACATACTTCGGAAAGTGTTCTCAGTATACTACATGTTCGCGATGTTATTTAAGGATTTTTTGTGCACGAGAAATCCAACTGCCAATTTCAACAGACCTATAAAATATAAGTTCTGAAACGTTATACTTGCCTGTAACATAAACTTTATAGGTGTTTACACTGTAGAGTGGCAGCAAGCCAAATTAGTAACGCAGGTGAATTCAGTATTTATAAATATAAATGATGGAGGGTGGGTCATAATGTTATATTATTAGAAAACATTAAGAATAAGCGCCTGTGTTAGCTTCCCGTATCACATTCTTCAGTGTGATTAAGTCTTAATGCGACTAACCGAATGCAGAGATTAGCATGACAGTGTCGCTCACACATAAAGTTGCTTTTTTCCTCCTTCCGAGCTTTCGAATGATATGGAAGTCTCTAGAATTACCCCTTGGCCATTTATACGCACCTACACGGGAAAGGCGTCCCCTTTAACCAAGGACGAAGGAATTAATTCAAGGCCAAAACCACAAAATTAAGACAGGTTTGGAAAAAAATACTAGGGCTGTGGATCATCTGCGAATCAAATGATTAAGACATGATACATAACAATGGAAGCGTTTGCATTGAACTCTATTACTATGGTATATTCTCTTCATAATTCATGTTACTTCGCTACACAACTTATTCTCCCAAAACCTTTGGTAGTCTTTTATAGAGTAACTCATCTTCTAGAGATGTAACGTCTGCGTGCTTTTATCTGGCGCCCACAGCAAGAATTAAATCTGCGCCCACGGATGAGAACAAAAGTTTGTCTAAATTACAGTTATTTAAAATACTGACTTAAGTAAACACGACTGTTAACGTACAAGCAAATAAACATCGTAACTCCCCATTATATGGCCAATATTCGGAATAACATCGGATCTAAACGAAACTACAATCTACATCTGATTGAAATGTGGTAATTTTCACGTCAAACGTTTAATTAAGTTTTTATACAATTAATTTTTTTAATATTTGTAATTCTGTAATATCTGCAATGTATAATCTGCAATAATATCTATAATATTTGTAATATCTGTAATACTGTGAATTCCTTGAAAGGAATCAGCAAAGATATTAGATTTTTTCTGATCCGATAAAAATAGCGTTAATGGAGTAAACAATAGATTGAAGTTTATAAGACTATAATTTGAATGTAGTAAAAAGGATATTCTATTAAAAAATATAGTTCTATCGTCCATATTTCATCCACGCGAAGACTATTTTCGTAATTGCCATTCAATTTACTTGCGCACATTTAGAATGCTGAATTAGTCCCTTTGCCCTTTGATGTAGTAAAAAGATATTTTATTAAAAAATGAAGTCCATATTTCATCCACGTAAAGAATTTATTTTCGTAATTGCTATTCAATTTGCTTGTGCAAATGTAGAATGTTGAATGAGTCCCTTTGCCAGTTGCGCGCACAGGATATATTGGCCATGCAATGGGAAGATAAGACGTTTATTTTATTTGCTTGTACGTTAACATCGTGTTTACTTAAGTCAGGATTCAAAATAATTGCAATTTATACAAGAAACATTTCTGTTCTCATCAGTAGGCGCAAATTTAAATTTTTTCTTGCTATGGGCGCCAGATAAAAGCAGGCAGACGTTACATCTCTAGAAGATGAATTACTATGTAAAAGACTACCAAAGGGTTTGGGAATATTAGTTGTGTAGCGAAGTAACACGAAGTAATATACCATTTTAATGCATGTGCAGCCATACCATAGGTATATGTCACTGGACTGTCCACCTGTCCCTCGGGTGGCTTGGGGACAGTGTGCTAGCGCTTCTATGAGGCGGTCCCGGTTCAATTCCCGACCGGAGCAAAACGAAGCTGTGGCTTTCTAGTACAAATTGTCAGTTTCATTAGCTGTGTGACAAAAGAAAAAGCTCAGGCAGGCCAAATGAGAACGGTGACGGGAATGTCAAACTCGTCGCATATCTCCCTTATCCCCAGGGGAATAATAAATAAAAACTGGGCCCCACGCTTGGGAAAACAGCTAGATGGCATAAGTCAGATTATTCCGACTCTAAATGCCAAATACATCCTTTTCATTTTACATCATTTTTCTTCATCTGTTCACGAGTCAGGTAAAATGACCGTTCCGACCTCGCTCTTCCTTCAAAAAGATATTTACATTAATCCAAATAAGTAATACGAAAGTAAAAGACCGACAACTATTTGGATTTAAAATTCCTTAGTTACATCTAAGATTAATAGAATATTAGGAAGACTGACGAGTGTGCGCGTAAAGCCTCAATGTTAGGATGCTATCCCGTAAGGAAGAAAAGAAATGAAACCAGGCGAAGATGGCATAACATGAAAATAGCATTTCAAAAACTCTTAAATATGCAATGAGCGGTGAGAAATAACGAAATAGGATTGTTAACCTTTTCAAGAAGTGAAAGTCAATATCTTAGAAACAACAGTTTCAGAGAAATATCTATACTTTTCATTTTGAGTCTCAGAATTCCTCGACATTAAGTTGCTGAAAAAAAAAGTTGCCAAACGACGCCGATCTCCCTTGCCGACCTCATGTGGGAGAGCCTAGCGACGCATCGTAACTTCAACTTTAATCTATCAGTGGCTGCTAAGAAATAACACACCCCATATCGTCACTGAATACCGATCCTCTGTTTCTCAGGATAATTCATAAATAACAGGAAATTCCAAAGTTCCAATTAATGAAATGTATAACATCAAGACAAAAAATGTATATTGGCAAAAGTTCATTTGCAATTTTACGGATTTTAAAATTTTACAAATCGATAAGGAATTTGTATCTAGTAAAAGCCATCTGGAAATGATTTCGTGAAATTATTCAAGAAGACATCCGCTTGTCCCTGCTTACAGACCAGACTCGTCAACAATTTCCGGTGTTCATACTAACGCGTTCTCCGACAAAATTCACATTTCTTATACATACGCAATTCTTTCATAACGTAAAACGGCTAAAATAACTCGACCACAACTTTAAGTGTATTTCGGCTACAATCTCGAATTAGAAGAACTTCAATTATAATTCAACAATCAAAATAAACTTTCTTCAAACAACGCTATCTTCAATTGCTAGAACACCAAATCATACTGCACTATGTAAATGCCGCTCCTTTTTCCCAACAAAATCGCCTGTCTTTCCCGATATAAGAGATTTCATCATCAACTACCGTCGCACCCCCTTCACAAGTGGACGGCTGCAAAGGAGTCCTTGGGCGATTCAATTCTCGGAGCTAATCAATGGGGAAGATAAATCGACGCCGGTCGAGCGGGCGGGGCATAAAACACCGGAGCGGAACGCCGCGGTGGCCGGGCGGGCGTGCATATCCCAGCGCTAATAGGGCGGAGCAAGGTGAGCGCGCCGAGCGGCCCTTCACGGATTGGGTTTCCGGAGCGGCGCGTCCTTCTGCGGGCGCCTTGAAAGGCGCGGGAATCGCACGCAGTGGGGTGGCGTCGGTGGAAATAGAAGAGCGAAGAGGGGAGTGGTGGGGCAGGGGGGCGGTGGTGGTGGCGGGGGATGGAGAAGGCAGACAGAGGGGGGCGACGGTGAAAAGATGGAGGACGGGGGAGACAGACGGAGGCGGTGGGGGTATCGTGGAAATGGCGGAAGAGAGATGGGATGGAAGGAAGCGGTGGCGGCGGCGATGGGGGCGACGGTCGAAACGGTTGGAGGAAAAGTGTCAGGGCAGGTGACGGGTAGTGAAGATGGCGGCTGCAAGGATGGGTGTAGGTGAGCCAGTCCAACATTAATTCAAAAGGAATCTGGCGAACGTATGCTTCACATTGTAAAGAAACTAAGACTTCTGACACACACAAAACCCCGAACTTCACTTATAATCTGTTGCCGCTGCTTCTCGTTCACAAGATGCTCATTTCTTTCGGTGGAAATTCAAGCAGGTGGAAAGAGAGTTTATTGTCAGATAAACATTTTCTTTTCACACGGTCATTCAAATATTACGTGATTATAGAAACCCTGGGGGGTCAAAACAATTTGCGAAGATATAAAATAACAGAAAATAGTAAGATACATCATTTAGTTGTTATTTTAAATAATTTTTAAAATTACATTGTTCTAAAACGAAACGCTAAGAAGTCCAAAATTAGTCGCAACATCTCGAGGTGATCAAGTTATCAAGAACCTTATTACCTGGAATGTTTTCAGAACACATTTTATACCCGATGACCTACAAGCTTTTATAAATATTTGGGGGTGAAGAAAATATCCTGACGAATATTTAATCACTAACCTTCCTGATACTAGGGCCTTATTAACTAATTTAAGCTTGAATTGATAGAATCTGTGATATATATTATAATATTGTGAGTATAAAAAAATAATTACTGCGACGTTTTGATATCATTTTCAGTAATAAACTGCAAGGTCAAAACTTTTGACAATATTATACTCCGGTTATTCCTTGCAAGACGACGGCGACACAAAATGGGGGTGGGGTGGCATTGTGAGAGGGGAGGTACGTCCGTGGAAGGTGGATGAAGAGGGGAGGGGAGGAGACGGATGAGGAGCAATTGGGATCCCGGCCCGGTTTCGACCTACTCAAGGGATCCGAACCGGGTAGACCCCACCGGAATGCGCCCCAGCTGTCCATACAAATCCCTTGAATTAGCGTAACAAACAAGAATTCAAAATCTTGGGGAGAATCAAACTATATGTACCCTCGCCAAACTCCTAAAACGATAGTTTATTGATGGATTGTTAGTAATTCCGGGCGCGTCAATTAACATGGTTATCTCGTAAGTGTAGTGCGTGTTTTTGCTCAAGAAGTGACGGTTGTCTTACCGCTCTGGATGGGCAAAATACTACGCCCGACCTACCGTCGGCTAACGGGCTTTCCCCAACAAGGTAACTCCCACCAGCGGGGAATCCCCGAGCCGGGACAAGTTCTTAGTCCCCGACCGGTCTCCCGACATGTGTGGTAGTGTAGTGCATGTTAGTGTAAGAGTGTGTAAGAGGTTAGTGTTTGTGTAAGCTAGTGTAAGAGGGTGAAAAAGGGCAAGGAAGAAGAAGAAAGATCGCGCGCTGTCCGTGGCCTGGTTGTTAGGGTACTACTCCGGCATTCGCCTGGTGATGATCGGAGAATCCATGGAAAAATACCGATTAGAGCAGCCGGCTGGTAGAATTCTCCTCCAGACAGCAACTGAATTCGACAGCTGAAAAGCTAGTGTCGAAAATCTTGTCGCCGTCAGGACTCGAACGTAGGACCTCCCGGTCAGAGGCGCTGCAGTTACATCAGTTAATACACTGAGCCACCGCTACCGGAAATAGTTTGTTCCGACAGAATAACATAAACAACTCTTCATCATATACTTCACGCAATATCGAACCATATCAAAATCAATACGCTCTATCGAATTGGTCTTAACCATTTGAGAGATAAGTAATACTGTCCGAAACAACCAGCGCAGGGACTTCATTCGCGCACGCATGTACTTGCATAAGAGGCCGCGGAAGGGGGCGGGGCTGTTGCGCGGAGCGGGGCGAATGCGGCGCTCACGGAGATGAGACGGGCGTGCGCTTTGCATCACGAGCGCGTGAGGCGGCACGCACGCCCACTCACGCCTCCCACTCCACGCACTGCCATCGCCGCACCGCACGCGGAAATGCACGCTTTTTGTCAACTTCAACCTCTAAGTGTTACAATTAACGTCTGTTGCACGTCATAGAATATTATAAAATCGACAGAATTAAACCGGTTCAATGTGATGAACACATAATGGTACACAACGTTTCAACTCTAATGGACGTTTCATCAGGAAAACGGAACTGTAATTGCTGTAATCAAAAATACATATTGTCGTGTGAAGGATACTGGTCGTTTCTTTGTCCTCTTTTGTGGTTCATACCGCAAAATGTTTTCTCATAACGTCAATTACAGATCCACACTCAAGTATCTGATGCAAACTGAAATAAGGAGTTGCCTACTGAGTTACCTACTACAATGTTGCCTACTATTACTTGTGATCTCTCTTTGATTCTCCTGCAACTGAGTCATTTTTTTTTAATATTCCAACATCTTAATACGAACTTTATGACATCTTACTAATACACAAACACACCTGATTCTAAAACAACATTGCAGCAAACAAATTGAGTCAGTTTCTAAATTAGAATGAGACTGGCCCAGAAGAAATGGAATTCAAATAGAATGGGAAATCAAAGTCTAAAAGTCTGAAACGGTCAATGGGTTAAAACTTATAATTCCCAATAGTTATACAAAATAATTATCATATCTTGATAGTCCTTTAATGCTGAATTATATTAAGAAATAAACATAGT
The DNA here is from genome assembly GCA_964035755.1 of Teleogryllus oceanicus. Classification (NCBI taxonomy): domain Eukaryota; kingdom Metazoa; phylum Arthropoda; class Insecta; order Orthoptera; family Gryllidae; genus Teleogryllus; species Teleogryllus oceanicus. The sequence continues at coordinate 123,838,041 of CAXIVR010000007.1, forward strand.
AATTGGATCAATTCTCTTGTCTCACAACTAATTACATTATTGCCTGCACCAGTGTCAGTTCAAATAGATTGTTCAAAGGGCGATAACTGTACAGCAATTGTTGCCATTTGGCTTTGGTCGCTCAAGTGCTCGCATTCACGAGATTCATATCAGAAGATAGTTTACAGTTTCCTGAAATTCACACATCAACGCCAGAAAGAAATCAAACTTTGTAAATAGTACGAAATGGAGTCATAAATTATTAAACTACGCTTAATCTCCTTCTCAAATGTAAAAGTATGTCCGAGTACAAAATACATATCATATCCTGGGTACAGCAATAACTGATTTGACACCAAATAGGCGATTGATTTTTTTTATCCAGATGTTTCCTTTTGAAATTAAAATTTTCGAAAATTTATCATCTAAATACTAAGAAAACATTGCCTATGTTGATATATTTAGAAAAAGTACTTTTATTTTTTACTGATACGTTATTGTTTGTTATACGGCGCTCGATATACTCTGCGTAACTTACCTAGATCAAGAGGGTCGTGATTACGAGGGAAATAAAAAAAAAATACTACATGTTCTCTTATGGAGAGAATTATGAGAGGGAAATATGAAAATACAAACCGAGTGAAGTTAACATCTCGTTAATTAGTAAATACATAAGTATCATCGTTAATTAATAAGTACATCTGTATCATTAAAATTAGGTAAAAAGTAAAATCCTGTTACACCACGGGCGTTAAATGATTCTAATGATCAAGGGATGACAAAAAGCCCAATGGCCTTTTGCATACCTCACTATTGGTGCATAAATAACTACTGTTTTCTCTAATCCAAAATCATACATTACATTTCCAAATATTTACGCTTCAAATTTCAACTGCAACATTAGAGAGCGCAGGACAGAAGTCATCTCATATATTACACATTAGATTCGTAAACGCACAGACTCGTAAAGTGTGCACAGGGCGATATCATCAGCGAGAAAGGAGACGAGAGAGTACAAGGAGTGCAGTTTCGAAACGACCGCAGCACAGTTTACGGAACTACAGTTTCCCCAGTTTGGACGTTGCGACCTCGCACAATCGCCGCTTAACACACGGCGAGCTTCGATCGAGGCTGCAATACTTTCTCCCACAAGCAATTAGCAAAAATAGAACTTTCAGCCTACAAATCTGTACAACCTGACTCGTAAACGCTCTTTAATATCTCAATAAAAGATGATTATCCTGGTCAGCTGGGATAATTTTCGTTTGTGAAGGAATTTTTGTCTTCATTTCGGTAAGAGATAACTTAAAATTCACATTTAATACAGATAATGAATTGTTAGTACTCAGAAGTCACTGAACAAGCTGGAGTACTTTATTATTACATCAAAATCCGGAAGTGTGGGAATAATATATTCGTATAACATTTTTCGACTCTGAACGAAAACTCTTACCAATAAAAATACATTTGTTCCTAACACACTCTACGAAACCACCAATATATTACAAGCGATGAAGTCAGCGGTGAGATATCCTTTAGAAGAACATTATCATGTGACTAACTTGAACAATTTAATGATCTAAATGAAAATAATAAATTGAAGTCATGTACGAGTACTATACATTCGTTTAAATTTGATTATTCATCGAGCGAAAGGCAGACGGATAGTAGATGTAGGAAGGCCACGATTATTAGAACTTGTGTCCGAATAATTCTTATTAAAGAAATGGATACCAGTTTTGTAAAATCTAACTTTATGTAATCATAGGAGATAAAGGAACAAAGAAGCTAGCAAATATTCTGTAAGAAACAATACTTGCAAACTTACTATAGGGCGAAGTTCATTCAGAGCCTACTCGGCAGCGACATCATATTGCTTCCAGATAATCCCACATATTTATCAAGACCAGCTAGAAACCGAATCGAAGAAGAAAATTCGTACTCGAAACACGTAGTTTATGGGAACACGCAGAGAAGGGGTGGGGGTAGGGGGGCAACCTGCAGAGGGTTACGCCCACGGAAGGCACACGTGTCCGCTATACATGGGCATCGCCTTAAAAGAGCTGCAAAAGAGAAAGCCAACTGTTGTGAGGCTGTCGATCGTGGAAATCTGTGGAATCGAGGAGCATCCGAGCGCATTACGGCAACTCTTAGGCGCTTTCTCTGGGTAAAAAATGATTTTTTAAACTGTGTTATCGATGTGTGAAATGTATATATTGAACTACAGAATAAGAGTGATATTAGAATTGCAAGGAACGTTAGAGACATTGACGACTTTTTACACCGAATTTAAACATTAACCATTAGTCATAATGATTTTAAAATGTTTTATAAAATATATAAATAAATAAAACCACATATTTGCTCACATTAAAATGATGTATGATAATTCATGTGCAAGTCCAATCATTAAAATTAGTAAAACTAAATGTTTCATGAATGAAAATGTAAGAGGTGCACGAAATGCTAAAGCGTGTTGTAATAAGTATAAACTTATATTAACTAAAATAAATTCGCACTATGTCATTTACATTTACTTGTGGGGAATTCTGAAGCTCTTTCAATAACATTTCTGTACAACATACACTCCATATTAATACTGCGATTATTATTTTATTCATTAACATCGTTCGCTAACATTATCGTGTATTCTTCTTCATGGCGTTACAGGGATTAACATATTAACAATATCTAACATATTGTTTCATTTTTGGTCTGCCAAGAGCTTACAGTACATAACTCTCTATGGCATGCGTGAGGTTAACATCTGAACGGACAATGTAATTAGCTGCATACAACAGTTGGAATTACAGTGTTCAAAGATGATTTCTGCTTTGGAATTACTCGAAGAACCACTACAAAAAAACAACAAAAGTGAAAATGAGTGCAAAGAAAATACATTGAGGAAAATTCCAGGATGAGATTTGTCATCGACATGATGGGCTTATAATATGAAACTCTTAAATGAAAATCTTTAATCATACCTTAATTTGAAGTCGGCATCTTGGTTAGTAAAGCAATAATTTAGAGAATCATCAACAGAACGAAACAGAGTACATTTTTGCAATAAGCGAATTTCCATTTACAAAGATTTATTATTACGTTTATCATAACCTAACTCTATTTAGAATTGTTTCTAATTTGCAATGTCAGCTCAAGGATCATAGATCAAATGCTGGATGGACACATTTTAAATGAGAAAGGTATTAGAATTATCGAAAAAGTAATAGCTCCAGTATTTCTACCATGACGACTTACCTCACGCAACTTATAATGGAAATGTTTAGAGGTCAGTGCTCTCGGAATTTGTATTATTACCTTTTCGTTCCATGAACATACGTCATGAATGAGATATAATAACGACACCATCATTAAAAAAATCTCTCCACACCAGGAAAGTTCGAAAACCTATAGCTTAAAAATGACCGTAACTGGCTTTATTAGGTTCTATTATGTTGATTGACCTTTGTATTATTTTCTCATTTTAAAGACTGTATCGTTTTATATTAATAGTGTAGGTATATATTTTATTATTAATATACCACGTTATGTATTCCATGCTCTAATAAACGTATCAATTATTATAAATAATTACTTTTGCCAAAAATTATTTGTGTTTGACTGGTTTATCGTACAATTCACACCTAGATACATTCTGCATACACCGAAAAATATCTAGAAATAATTCGATCCCTGAGTTTCTTTTAAAGTGTCAGTAAATTTATTTCTTATCAGACAAATCAGGAGCACGAGACCGCACATCTACCAAGTCCCATGTCTGTGGTCCGTCGCGTCATCGTCCACCAGAGTGGCCACTTTTCTCTTGGAACAAATTCGCTTTGCAGTGCATTATTTTCATTTCACCCTCTTTAAGATTTGTAGATCAATTCACAATACTTAAATAAACTATTCAATGAACAAGTGGGGTTCTTGTTAATAGTGTGACAGTTCTCTGATTCCGTTGTGATAAGATTATATTAAGATAGATAACAGATGAGAACGTTTTGTCACAAAAAATATTAATTAACACCGCGTGGTTTGTATATAACTACGCGGTGTTAATATTCTTTTAAGAAATAATTTAACATGTTTAGAATTGTTTGAAAAATGGTCCTGGTTGCTAAGATTTTTTATATTCCCCGATTTTTGGTTCAAGTCAATGGAATTTCCAAACTTTTGCCGAGGGTTTCCGAAATTTCCAGGAAGTGACCAACCTGGCAACGCCTTCATTGAGAAAGGAGAAGTCCCCCTCTGAGAGGTCGTACGCCAGACCGGAAGCGCACAGCGCCGTCGCTTTCCCGGCGGCCATCGCCGTCGCCGACGCCTGGGCCAACGGCCGCCGAATTTACGACGTGTTTGGATCGACGACCTGTCGGCGGTGACGGTGGCGGCGGCTTCGCGACGCGGAGTCGATTTCGGCAGCTGTCGCTCGCCGCGTGCCTGACCTTTCGGCAGGTCGAGAGGTCGCTTTCTGCTGGTCGCTGTTCACCTGTACTCCTATCCTCGTTGCCTCGATTCTGAACCGTGTCTGTAACTTCGGGCCTTATTGCCGAAAATTCTGTCACTGATATCCAGTTTCAACAAGATGGAAAAAAGAGGCAATATGGTCAGCCTTCATCGAGGCAGAAGTCCCACTGACCCCGGATATCTGAAGTCTCCGAGACGACATTCCGGTTTAAAAGGCAACTAAATAAGGAGTAAAATATTATAATCAATGTTTTATTTGGGTACACATTCCTAGATTAGATCTGCAGATAATGTATTGATTATCATAAATAAATACATCACAATGTGTCTATTTAAGGGTTAATTCATAGATGTCGTTCTTTTCTTGTCGTGAAGTGCTCAAATATGATTTGATGTGCCATACTGTCAGAAGAATTCTCAACATTCAATATTAGAGCCATTCCTTTCAAGAAAGTAAATATCGAACTGAAAATGATATAAGTATCTTCATTTATTTTTATTTAATAGGTAATTATTACAGACAAATTAGAAAACTTGATGCTATGTGTCTAGGCCGAAAACCTTTTAAGCTATTACAATACCTACATTCTATCACTTTCTAACCATTCACCCTAAATGGTCTCTCCATCGCATCAAAGCCGCGGAAAAGAGACCATAAAGTACGGCTGAGGAAAAAACCCCTGAAGGGGGAAAAACCTGCCGTCAGAAGCCGAGTACATGCTAATCTATCCGACTTTTTTTTAGAACTATTTGACGCGGGCGTCACGCATTCTCCTTCCAGTGCTTGGCCTCCTCAGCACCTGAAAACAAATAGCGCCACAGAAGATCGTCCGCACCAACGCCTCTGCCCTTACATTTACGATTCCCACTACCCTTCGCCCCCTAATGTGCTTATTACTTTAACAGTTTCATTTTATTTTATTTTATTGTAAGTTTCCTCATTAAAAACTATGGGTTGTCAATTTTATATTAACTATCGAAACTTAGATCTGTCGATCACATATTTGGGCACCAGGTATGGGCGATTCTCCTGCGACAATTTCGCAGGACTTTTCTGCCGACAAAAACATTTTATTTTTATCCGACAACGCTCAGGATATATGGTCAACATAAACTTAAAGAGTTTCTTCGTGTCCTTATAAATTTTGAACCAACTATGGATTTTCCTGATCGAAAAATCAATTGACCTCTTCTCAGTGTAAGTATTACGTAGGTTCTATGAAGTTTCCTAAAATCAATATTTCACTTACACTACAGTGTACATCATGCACAACCGTTGAATTTAGAACACTTTGATTACGACAGAAAGGAAATCACTCTTGCTTAAAGAACTTTTCTTCACCGTATCTCTTAAACAAAATAACGAATCTAGTATCCAAGTAAAACTCATAGTCTAAAATGAAGCGTTTAGAAACAGCGGACACAAATAAATTCAAGCTCAAGACAAAATACAATCCCCTTTCTTGATACTATTTTTCGTAATTACATTTAATATTAATGCCATTTTAATGAAATATTATTCTCTTAGTTCCGAGAGAAATATCCATGGTCACTCGAAAAAATTGCAAATACCCTGTAGAAAGTACACAATTCCCACGTCATCGTTTACTCTAATTACAGATTATGGTTGGTAGTATACACAGTAGTAATATTGAAGTTTGTGGTATTACACTAGGGAAAAGCTTCTATTTACAGATACAACAATTGAAATCTTTTTAATTTAAACAACAGAATTTATCTCAGGATTGTTAGCTCATTCGCACGCAAAGTAGCAATAAATTTTATTATTCAATCTTAATTTTCAATAATCAGTCATAATGTAGTCATACTGCTTAAGATAGAAGCATCCCAAAAACTGCACCCATATTTACACTAATTAACATGCACGACAGTTCACCAGTTCCATCACTTTCTCTCTCTTTCTTGCCTTTCTTCTATTTCTTAGCATCACGACGCACAGTTTCTCGATACCAACAATAGCATACACATAAAAAAAGGCTAAAACAACCAACGCAATTCGAACAAAAACCAAGCTGGAACAGCCAACGCAATTCGGAAGCTAAGTAAGTCACACACCCAGCAAACGATTTATTATTATACGACGCAAGTCACCTTTTCACACCGGCACCAGGGGCCCAGCGTCGAGAAAAACACTTTCCTCAGAACGCAGGCAGAGTTCGTTCGAGACGCCGTGGAGATTCAGGTTTGCGCGGTTTCGTCCTAATGAGGATCCGCGCTCAGGCTATGGTGTGTGTGTGTGTGTGTAGGGGGGGGGAGACGTCCGTTTCGTCATCCTCGCGTGGCGCTGGCAGAGGCGCCGCGATGAGTGACGTTCGCGGAAGGCCCCTCAGCGATGCACAGTGGGAAACAGACTACCGAAACGATGCGTTCATTCAAATGAAGAGGCAGGAAGGAAGTGTGGATGTGGCCTCGATGTCGATGTTTATAAAACATGGATGTTTGAATAGAAATATCGATATTTTTAATATCGATGCATTAAAAACAATATTTTTTCAACTTCGATGTTATGAGCTCGATGTATAGTTTGTAAATGAAAAAACAAATCATAAACAAAATTTCGTAAAACTGATAGTACCCTTCAGTTTTTGTGTTCAAATAAAACGAATGTAGGTTACAGTGCAGACTATCTCTCGTCAGATATGATCCCGATGCCCTCCTAATAATAGTTAATACTTAATATAAGGAACATTACGCTAAATTACATAGAATAGGAAATAATAATTAATATTTCCTATTCACACACGGAGAGGCGGTCAACGCATACGCCCAGGAAGCAGGGCCTCCCCGTTCTTTCTATACCATGCTTCGTTGAAGTGAGCATCGATGTATAAAAACGTGGATGGTTATTGGTCGATGTATTATTAACATCAATGTCCCATTCCAACAAGGAAGCACAAAGTCTCAACATTTTCATCATTTAAAAACGCATCAAACAAGTTGATTTTCATCTTCATATTCTTTCCCGTATGCTTGGTTATCTCCCCCTGTTGATCATTTTGGCCATCTGCTTGCTTATCTTCTTGGCCATCTCCCAGCTCATCTCGGTGATCTCCCTTCTCAGCTTCGCGGTCACGTACCTACTCATCTTCTTCGATAACTTGGTAATATTCCTCATCTTGGCATTTAATGAAAAGGTAAATAATGCGAACTTGAGTCTCCTAACGGTCTCTCGATAGCTTTATTTCAACTATGAATTCTCAAAATTCTTCTACACTGTCCAGGCAGTGAAAGGGTGGTCATCCTACACAATGAGATCTCATCGTCTTCGTAAAAGTCTTTGTGTATTTTTTTGTCTAAAGGAAGACAAATGACTGAGGGATCACAAATTAGCTATTTTTATGTCCTTAATGATCCTGTTCTCCTGGAAATTCCAAGCTTAAGATTAGGAACTTAACAACATAACATATCAGATAATAATTTCAATTATTTTGAAAAAAGGCTGCACATTTCCGAAAAAAAAATCTTTCCCATAAAATAACCGATTTTAATGCTCTAATGAAATATGGTAATATATTGTAAAACGATGCATTAACTAGTAGTGGCTTGCAGCACCATAAATGCTGCAGTCGCGATGTGCGGAAAGTGGGGACATGGAGCAGCAAAAGCTGTTCTCAAACGGAAGAGGAGAATACTGAAGCTCGTTTCATTCTTGTCGCATGATTTCAGTTGTGTCGTAAGCAATGACGAACTGAGTATGATAATTTAATCGATCCTCACAGTAACATCACTTGCCGAATAAAACACAATCAAACTTCTTCAGTCAAAATCAAAATTTAAATTTTTTTTCAAATTTTCAATTAAAAAAAATTTCAATTCAAAAGATTTCAAAATCAACATTTCTTCAGTCAAAATCAAAACAGTTCCACTCTTTTTGGATTTTCCCCGAGAACCTGGATACCTTAGAAACCATAGGCACCTCCTACATGGCTGGAGACTACATAGATTTCTTTCAATTTCCGCCCTGTTGAAAATTAGTAGAGGGAGGATTTTAATGGAATATCGTTTTTTTTTCTTTCAGAACAAGAACAATGAGTTTTAGTATAGACATTACTTTTGTTAAGAATAAAAGGAAATGGTCAATTTTAAGTGACTTTTTTTGCATTTTTCATCGATTTCGACTAACAAGTCGAAATATAAAACCTTATTCCATCATTTTAAAGCATTTTTGCTTATTTCTTCTCATTTAATACCATTTTAATTGTTCTTGCTTCAAAGAATATTTACGAAATGCCACAAATGCTCTCTCTCATATGTCACATACAGTTTTTGCTGACCAAATAAATCCAATTACATCAAATGCACAGAATTATTAACTAGCCTATTCGATTTCTTCGCTCAGAAATTGTAATGTCAGCTGTTTTGAGTTTGAAATCTAAGGTTCTTTTGAAGCCTATCAACGTCGTTCGGGATAAGAACAGTCCAAACCAAACGTTTGCACGCTGAGTCCATGTGGACGAATGGAAGAAGCCTTGATTACATCAGAGTTATATATCCATCAGCTTGAGTTGTTCACCCGAACTGGTTTTGATTACATTTTTTGCTTCATTTTTCATCGCGGTTAGGACATTTTAAAAACATTTTAAGAGCATTTTATTTATCATTTTCGACGAGGTTTTATGTCATCAAACTCGGCCCCCTCGAAATGAGTACAAACGATATGTTTGGCGTGCATTCTCGGCAGCGGACCCAGTGTGCGCCGCGCCAAGAGAAGCCGAAGAAAGCTGACGAGCGGAGCGCACCTGTCCGTCGCGAGGGGCGCTTCTGTGCCGGCCGGGCAGCCGGGGTCACGCACCGCCCGTGCGTGCCAGATGAGCACACGGCGCCGCACGAAAAGGTCCCACGACGGATCGCGTAGCAGCTCCGCAGCCGCTGCGTCAAGTGTACAACAGGAATTACTAACCTTTTTCTTTCGTGGACTCCTTTAAGGAGGATTGTTTGCTTCACCGACCCTCTCACGTTTTCTATTTAATATACACAATCTACAACTAGAGATTGATATCCTAGTTATTATTAATTTTGACTTATGTACTTATATATATATATATATATATATATATATATATATATATATATATATATATTAGTGCAAAAGTTACAAAATAGTGTTTTTTCAGAAGTGGACAAAACGTTTCTCAAGTTCATATGGCGGAGAGCACTTTCTGGTGCGATAGAGTATCGTTGTGAATGTATAGCTATAATTTCTTGAGTTTTCTGAACACCCTAACAAAGGATGAACGGCGGATACGAAAGAAGAGGAGCGAGTATGCAATTTATTATTATAGCTTTTTTGCTTTATATCGGAAGTCAAATAATTACATTCATTATATATTTATAGCCGATACGATCTTGATTATTTTGATCAGGCAGCGGTTCATGTTCAGCTGTTGGCCCAAATAGAATATCTGGATTTTCAATAAACGAAGATTGATTATCATTGACCCCTTAGAATATTTCATCGATTCCCAAAGGGTCTACAGCGATCACGATGTGGACCCTGGTATAGACGTACCTCTATTGTTTTTCTCCCAAGAAGTACATATGTCACAGGGGAATCTTCAAGATAAGAATACATTTCCGACATTATCCGAAAATTTGCAGTAACCTTTGCAAAGAAACGTTCCTTAAATTAAAGTTAGTAGCAATACCTACCCTTCACATTTTCTTTTACACGCAAATTTAATAACTGCCTAAAACTTCTTACCCGCCCGATTGATGACATGTTTACCTAATTCAAACAAAAGCTAAATGTTAAAAACTTCATCTGATTAAATAAGATTATTTTTCATGCCAATTGTTAAATTTATATGCAAAAGAGTATTTGTTTCAAATAGTTACAATTTCGGCAAATCTATGGATTCGTTGAAAGAATTAAGAGAATAAGAAGGAAGTGAAATTTTCGTGATTCAATTTCATTCTTATCCCGATTAATAAAAATAATACTAATTAAAATTCCGAGAAGACTAATATTTACAAAAGCAAATTTTATTTTAAAAATTTGTATTTTCCCCATAAACCGTTCATTTTCGTAATGAAATATATTTGAAAAAATATAAAGAAAAATATTTGTCATTGAACGTTTTATCTCACACGTAAAATTATGAATGGCGTCACTTGTCCCGTAAATGCCGCACCCTGGATTCGCCACTGACATCTACATACTGCTTGCACCCTTTCTGTTGTTGATCCCTACCAGTGCAGTCAATGTGTGTTTGCAATATAGAAGTGAGGCCAAGACTTGGAACGAGTTCAAATACAAGTCGCCTGTAAAATGCAACGATTTATCAACGTAATGAAACCTACATTCACATATCAGGTTTAAGATTACTTTGCAGATTATCCTATGCTAATCCAGGTAAAAAGTTAAATGAAGACTCTCATTGACTGACTTGCAATCTTTTTTTCTTTTTGTCCATGATATGTTCGCCTTCTTTGCTGTGCATGTAAGAGATACGTGCAGAAATTTAACACGACGCCATTGCATTTCGTAAGTGCGATAACGTATAATATTGAATTAGTCCAGAGCAGAGTAATATAAGTTCAACTAAAAATCACAGAACCATTGAAGAAGATACGGTAACGCACCAAATTTCAACACAATAACTACTTTTTACATGCATATTCACATAACATTATCATAATTACAATCCGAAAAACGCATATTCAATTTAAAAACTCTAAATGCATACCAACTATACAAACACAAGCTAGTGTGTTGTATATAGGGTACAGAAGTTAGTCTCAGAAGGGACCAGTTTGCCAGACCGGAAAACAAAAGAACGTCATGCTGGACGACAGCATTGGAAGAGGTTCTGTCGAAAGCATTTACAAGCGAGCCAATTGTAAACGAACGCATGAACTACATGAACATAACATGGACATAACGAGGAGTTATGCTAGCAGTAATCAAAGCAGTAGCTGCCAAAGCGGTCCCATCACCGAGTAATCTCTGTATACACGTATGAGTACGCACGTCAGTACATTCGCAAATTAATATCCTCTCTTCAAATGTATTCTCTTACGGATCACCAATCTTTATGGCTATGTCCTCTTTATGGATATGTGTGTGTGTGTGTATATACACACGCACACATACATACATACACATATACACACATTTCTATCTCTCTTCCCCTCTCCCTCCCATACATACATACATACATACACACACACACACACACTTTTGTAACACTTTTTTCTTATCATCTTTTAGCTTCATTTTCTTCCTACATCAGTACATCAGTTCGCGTCAGAAACACTTGTGTAAGAACCGCTGGGGCGCGCCAGAAACGCGTCAGCGGATGCTCGGAGACGAACCCGGGCGTCTGCCCGAGGAGCCAGGACGCGTAGCTCACGCGCGTTCTGATTACCGCGCGGAGTTACGTTTCTCCTCAACGGACAACCGGTTCTTTTACGGATTAAGCTCGCGGTCCTGCCCCATTCCCTCATCTCCCATTCCATAAATTATTCATAAACAGTCTCTTTTCCACGCCGGAGACTTCCCGGACGCAATGCTTTCATAAAGGCGCAGCGATTTCAATAACTAGTTTGGAGGGCAAGCAGCGAGATAATTATCTTACATACATACAAGGAACAACTAGTTGAAAGTGAAAAGTAATCGAATTAAATATGAGCACGAAATCTGCTTGCCTCGTACAAAAGGTTGTTTTGAAGAAGGTGTCGAATATTATCACTAATTATTGTCCGTAGTATCCTGAAAAAGTCTTCGTACAAAGCTGAAGGAGAGAATCGTTTGAAAATCCAGTTAGTTGTCATGCGGAGTTTATTAAAGGTGATTGGGTTCGAGGGAATCTGAGATATTTTAGCGTTAGTTGCTAGAGCAGGTTAGACGGAAGTTTCAAGAAAATATGAAAGCAAAGAGCCGAATTATGCATTTAATAAATTATTAGTTTTATTGATACTGCTTACATTAGTTTTCTTACGAATATTAAATGCTCTTAAGATTAAGACAAATTAATTTAGTTGTATTAGAGAGCGCGTGCAGACTTCGTATTGAAAATAATTAATTTTTACGAGACGCAAACAATTTGAACAAGTTGTATGCTAAGGAAAGAGGATGATTTTGTAACACTCACAGGTCTTGAAAATAAAAAAAAGAGCTACTGTTGGACTGGAAATTACCCCTAAGGGTGCAAAAAACGGATTTAAGACGTGTAGAAGTGTGAAGATTATGCTATGAAGAAATCAGCCAAGGCAATGGAATCCGCAACATATAACTAACGTGCACAACTCGGAAGCAATGCGTCATATACTCGCCAAGCCGGGCAGAAGGGACGAATTAAACTAGGTTTATGCGTCAATATCTACAAAATGACACAGGTTTGAAGCTTAATTACAGTTTTTTAAGTTTACCTCTTCGGAGTACCCCCACTCAGTTACACGGGTAGAAAAAAATCGTTCGGAATCTAGAAATCTGTGAAAAATTATGTTCTCTATTTCGTTTGTCGTGAAATTTAATCACGCGGGTTTGATAATATGATCACGCTGTTTGATAATATTAAAACAAAAAATATTTATCCGCGCACAAAAATTGGTTCTATTTATATGTCTGTTGATTTACTAACTAGCTTAACGTTATGCCTCCGGTGGGTATATTCATGTTAAAAACTGTACTGCTATGCAAGTTCATAAGGAAAAAAAATCATAAGCTTAAACAGTTTTCTCCCGTCCATCCTCAGGATCAAAACGAATTCGCAGCAGACATCTGTGACTCTGGATGAAAAACTATGGAAAGAAAAACATTTTTTGAAATGTTGATTTTTCATTACAATATTAGGTTAAATTATGGTCAATGAAGTCTTCATGATTCGTGCTATATATTAAAAGCAGAAGCGTTTCAACACCGTACTTTGCTTGTATCCGTACACACTTTTTTCTAGCATTCTTCCCGAATAATCTGGAAAGAGGTGACAATAATAGTGCCAATAGTGTCTCCTCGAGAGGAAATGAATGAGCGCACCTCCACAGAGAGGCCACTGTAAGCAACCATCCAGGAAAGTACGACCCCAAGTTGCGTGATCGTCTGTGCCCAGGGGATGATTAACACATAAGACTGAGCACGTGCTCTGGACCCACCAATATTTCTTTAACGTTGTTTATTAATTTACAAACATTTAATAGTTAATTTTACAGTACTCAAAATATCAACTAACTTACACACAACGGTCTGGTATAGCTACGCTGAAGCTAAATAACTTTTAATATTAATTTTTAGAATGTGTTATCAACTGAAATTAAATTACTAAAATTATACGAGTATTTTACAATAATATTAATATTAAAAGTGATATATTTTATATTCAAATTTATTGAGTACATATGTTAAAATTGCAGTATAATAGAGAGTCACGGGGCGCCCTTTCTTTGAAAAATGTTACCTGAAACAAATTTACCTGAATTTTCCCGGGCACTTTTTTAAAATATACAAATAAGTTCTTTCAATTTAAATAAAATATCAAAGCAAGTCTGAAACTAATCAGTGAATTCTCTGATTTCCCCGTGATAAAGAACAAATTTAAAAAACTCAACAAGTAGAAATTGAGCAAAAATAATGCTGTACTATTTTTAAGTAGTTTTAAGTTTAAGCACGTACATTCTTGCCCGTATGTTACGCAAAATTAGCAAAAAAAAAAAAAAATAAAATAAAATAAAAAATAAAAAAAAAATTGAAAAATTGTGCGCGTCCTTATTTCAACATCACCTTAAAGGATCCGATTCCATTAAGGAAAAATCTCCACCTTTAATATTTTAGGTGTAGGAAGACTCCCAAAAACTTTTGCAATTTTCGAAAAATTAGAGTTTTCAACGAAAATGAGACCTGAACCTCTTAATGTCCTTCACACTACCCGACAATAAAGTTGAATAAAAAACGATGCATTTTTTATTTTGGAAAATGTCCCATTAGCTTCATGTAAAGTACCCCCAAAAAGAAAATATCAGTTTCAAATTCAAGGGGATGCGACATCAGTCAGATCAATTGAGGAAAATTTTGGAAAAAATCGGCAGAACAGTTTAGCCGCTATCGTTGTTCACAGACGAACGGGCGGACGGACAGACAGACAGACAGACAGACAGGCAGGCAGGCAGATGGACGGACAGACAGATGGACGGACGGACGGACGGACAGGCAGATGACGGACGGAGGACGCGGACAGACAGAAGACAGACAGACAGACAGGCAGCAGGCAGATGGACGGACAGGCAGATGGACGGACGGAGGACAGCAGGCGAGGACAGACAGGCAGATGGACAGAGGCAGACGGACAGACAGGCAGACGGACAGACAGGCAGACGGACAGACAGGCAGACGGACAGACGGACAGACGAACAAACGGACGTTTTGCCGTCTTTTTATTTTTCGGTAACAAGAAGCCACAAAACATGGATTCTGGCTACACCATGTGATACAGGATTCTTTTTTTCTAAATATAACAACTGGATTTATCCACTTTTTCGTTACTAGGGCATTGTAATAGGAGTTTTCTGCCGAAAATTCGCCGTTTTTTCGCCCAGCATTACATAACTTTCTCTCTACTCCTTAGCGAGAAAGTTAAAGTAGTAACGTGTAGTATTATAACCATTTCGAAAGTTTCCCAGACTTCTGACGATTCTTACACAAATTCCCTGATTTTTCCCCGACTTCCAAAGCAATGAACTTCCCTCATTTTCCCCGGTTTGCCGTGTTTCCCAGGAAGTGACCACCCTGAAGGCATTAATCGGACCTTGGCTTGGCGCTCCGTCGTTTGGGCCAACAGCCGCAAGGGCGCCCGTGACCCGGCCTCTCACCTCACGTCCACGCGCGCAAGCGGTCCCATCCATCACGCCACGCGGCCCCGCGACTCTCTCGTCTATCGGCAGGTCTTGCACGGTGACGCACGGGAAGATACGGAGCCCTGATGGACAGAATGGGCTTTTTCCTTCTTTGGCTCGGTCGCCGCCAATCCATCCGCTTTGGCACGGGAGGAAGGCAAACGAACAAAACAGCAGCCAATATCGCACGGTGCAATCGCTTCAAACCAGGCTCATTAGCTGGGTTAAACGTACGCTCGTCGTCTTTCGCTGCCGCTGTTTACAGAATCTGGGACATTCGACACGAATTTTATGAATACAAAAGCTCTACATTTCTCATTCCAGCGACGTCGCTTTCTACGGTTCAATTAACTTCATCTAAATAAGGAATACTCCTATTATTAAATCCATATGACATTAAGCTTGTATACGATGTGATCGATGGTCTTCCTACGAGCCAATATTCTGGTTCATTTTAGCTACATACCCAGTTTTCTCCATACTAAGTAAGCCCATGCCCGGTTCATAGATTCAACTACAAATCTAGAACGCCAGTTGGGGGTAGCTGGAGACATGAATATCCAAGAAAGTGCACCAAGAAATTAAATGTTTAATAGCAAAATATTGCCGCAAACAAAGAATGTGAAAAAATATTATGTACAATTATCATAAACCACATCATTAGAATATTCGCCTGTAACAATTAGTGAATGCCAATGACATCATGCTTTACATAATATCAATATTGGATTCTTGTATTTTGAGAGTTGCAAGTGCAGCAGTAAAAATGCACTTCCTCCCAATATAAGGAGAAATTGTGTCTGCTCTTTTTTTTTTTTTTTTTTTTTATCCAAGTTACCCTTTTCAATTCTCGACCACGATATTAAACTACAGAAAACAGAAACGCCGCTAAAGCAACGACTTGCAATCATCAAGAACAGCTTCACAAAGAAATAGTTGCAATAAAGTCGGTGATAGCTCCAAAGAGTAAATGTCAATAGGTAATACTTCCATCCTAGGGGATTCCACCCTTTCTGTCAGACCATTACGATTACATTAACGCAACGGCAAAGAAGAAAACCTTCCACTGCTCATGCACTAAAATTTATTGATCTCGATCCTCTTAATCGCCATCGTCAGCTGTCGTGCAATATCTCTGCTATAACTTGCCCAATGTGTCGCCACGCCTGCGATATCACTGGCAGTTGATGCGTCACACGTGGGATTAGGGATTCCAGGGCAAATACAGCTATTCTTTTTTCTGTTCTTTGATTGCCCCGGCCAATTTAAAATACGTTCTGCCGCTGAAAGAAATACTACGTACAAGGTTCCTTGTTCTTCTATAATTTATTTATTCCATCATTGGAGTTTGGAGACCCTTCAACTAATGAAGACATTTAGGCACATGAACAATCTATTGAACAAGTGATAGCGATAATATTTATGAAGAAATGATGGAATGAAGGAGGAAATCGGGAGAACCCCAAGAAAAGCTGCAGAGAGCTCGCTTTGTCCACCACAAATTCCAAATGAAATGACCGGGAATCGAAGCCGAACAGTTTGACGAGATGACTGACAATCCCTCCGCAGGAGAACGCCGATAGCGTGACATCAATTGCAGAGAAACCACGCTCGGAGTGTTGGTAGGGGAAGTTTCCTTACGGCTCAGAAGTCATAGCTCCGCCATCAAGGTACTAGTTTGCCCGGTCGCCGGGCACATCTATTGAGAGCCATTTGCCGCGAACGGCGCCGCGCGCTGGCCGACCCCCCACGGAGCCTCGTTGGCGGTGGCCACTAAGCGGCGGACCTCCTTGCGAAAGCAACGACCGAATAAGGATCAAAGCGTCTACAATTTCCCCTCTGTCGTTTTGTTACTATCCTCACCACGTCCCGAAGTCACCAATGAATATCCGACTTACTGTTTGTCTTGGCTATCACACCCACATTAAAACCTCTAATGCGCTAAGAATCGTAACCTGGAATATATCAATGACTGAAGGGTTTCGAATAATTCCAAATACAGATGTTTGATTATGCATACAAATTTATGTTGAAAAAAAAACACGAAATTTGTATACATAGTTAACAATAATAAATAAAGAAACTGTCGCAATTGTTGATTCACTTTCTTTCTAAATGTTAGAAATTCTGATGATAAAATGTCTACGTTCTAGATTTAGCAAATCGTCACTTAATGAATATTTAATATTTATCAATAAAGTCGTAAGCACACGAAATGAAGAGATCCTACCACGTATCATGATAAATGAAATATTAAAAAAGTTTATCAGAAAATAAATTCGTGAGCCGGCACACACAAATCATTCACCGTTATTTGACCTACTTTAATTATTGAACTCTTAAATACGTTTACATTGCATCAAGTACCTTATATTTTTATACACGTTTATCATTCAGTTAGTATCAATATTTAAAAATAGATAACCCATTAAAGATTTACACATATTCTGATTCAATCACACATTTCACAGTAACTTCAAAAATCGCCCTAATTCCGTCGTATACGGGCACTTCACAGAGAATACACGAGATTTACTTGAAAGGTTTTTCTTTTCTTTTACTCATACTCTGAACGTCCTTTATAACAATGTAAATTCGCTAACTATTTTGAAAACTGATTTAATTTTTGCAGCACCTAACGTGCTTGAATTTTTCCCCATTATCTGAAATCGAACGTATTTTTATCGGTTTTGCCACAAAATTCTTCTCGCGAGGGAGATTTTTAAAAGTAATGAAGACTTTCTGAAAGTTTTAGATAATCGATATTTCTACTCAGAAGAAAATGCAGTGATTACTGCATTTTGGTGCAATCAAGGTGTGGTAAACGCTCGACATCGACGTTATTGGAGGAAAACATAGTTAAGGGAAAGCAGGAAATAATTACGTTCAACTCTATCAAATGAACTATTGCGAGCACGCGAACATTGATCATAACACTTCTCCCCTTGTAAGACGGCTGTTCGAAATGTTTCATTGTCGAAAGTGCTTTACACCACAGAACGAAGTGATTCTTGCAATGGTACTTCAAATACACTTAAAAGATTTTTAAGTAAAGAACAACAGAGAGTTAGTTCCAAGCGGGCAGTTGGCCGTTTTTACAAGTTACTTACAGCATTCTTTCACAACGATCTCTTCACAATAAGGAAGGAGAGCTGTTTAGATAATTATTACTAGTACTTAGCATCTTCCAAGGATCGTTTCTCATCCTTATTTTTTTACGACTCGTGTTTGTTTTTAGCAACGCTCATACTATTAGCTCGAGTAAATATTTACTGTAGGAATCCCGGTAACTGTTAGTACTTCGGAAACAATCCTTTAGGTAACAGCAAGAACGAGCCGGGCAGTTAAATATTTAGTTTCTGACGGAGTGCTGCAACGGCACTTCTTTCAAAGCGGACGCTTGCTTTTGAAAGATAGATACTCCCACGTTCTTGTAGGACTGATTACTAAAATGATGTCCATTGATCGCCACAGTGGTCATTACAATTCAGTTGCACAGCAGATATTTCCAATTGGTTAACATTGTAATAAGACAAGTATTTACACTGAAAGTAGGCATCCATTCAAATTAGTATGTCTCTTAGATTGTAAGTTACATAAGATTTGAACATTACACAAAATATTGCAAATTGTCACAGAATGAGTTTATTACTCACATTTCCTGAAAAATTTATTCCAGCATTTATTCTATGCTTTTAATTTAGAGGTAATTAGAACAATTACGATAATCGATATGTAAACAAGCACTTCCCCCAGCATTACAAACAAATGTAAATAACATCAAACATATTTACAAGTAAAAGTCCATGATATTGTGATGAGATACTTTTCTCTGAATACTCACAAATTACGATCAGAAAATTTTCACGTCACGTATAACTTATAGGCAAACAATATTAAATGAACAATTCGATTTAGCGTATCAAAAGCCCATGAATATTTACAAATACGGGAAACGCTACTTCATTATGTCTTTACAATAATTTCCTAATCATACGAAAAAGTACATATACCGACACACATGCGTTGTTCAACTATTATGGGACATATACACTTCATTGCAACGCGACCAGCCAAACATTCACGAAACTGATCTCGCAACGATATCACTCTCGATATGGAAAGAAAAAAAAAAGAAAAAAAAATGCCGTCTGGGCGAAACCTCCATAAACAGAGGCCCACTACTCTCCGCGACAAGAAAATTCGCGGATTTCCGACAGCTCTTGCCTTGGGCAGCGAACGGCGTCGCGATTGGATTCGCGCCGCTGCCCACGCTCGCAAACACACACACACACACACGCGTGTCTCGCCTCTGGCGGCGCCGCACGCGCGCGACGTCCGTTACGTCACCGAAACCGGTAGACGTGCGCGGAGGAGAGGGCGACTTTCAAATGGGCATGGGCAAAAACTGCGCGCAGCGTCGCGCCGCGTCGCAAGTGTGCCCGGCGTAATCAGGAAGCCGCCGCATTACCTTATTTTGCACCGTAAACCTCGCCCACGTAACCGATCTCAGTATACTCGAAATACTTGGGGGATCGGGAATGTTATGGACAGGTCTCGCGAGAATGAGGGAGTCCATAAACATTCGCGTATACTAACAGCTGTACGTACACTAGACCTTATCTCTGCATCACGTCCCTCAGGAAAGAGAGTGATGAATAACGAGTAGAATCTAACAATCACAACAAAAAAACGACTCGTTTTATCACCATTGCCATGAACATTCAAGTTTCATAATTCTGTCTTCCGAAACCCTTCAACACGAATACCGTCTTGAGAAACGATCACCTCTATTCACAGGTATCCGCACCTAGACGTCAAGGGATTTCCGTCTGTGCGACGAGAAGCTGTGCAGACCCGGAGAAATGCCATAGCGCACTGAGCTCGCTATGTACGGTGCAAGCCAGAGATGCAAACTGCCTTTTCATCTTCACCCGCATCGAAATGCTTCTGTACCGAAACCTCGGTTCTGCAGTGACGGGTTAATACATATCACATAAGGTTTTAATACATTTATATTTTATACACTTCTTTTATAACAATTACAAGAACGTGCGAGTAAAAATAAAGGGGCAATATTTAAGTTCAGAAAACTCCATCTTTTATAAATAATAACAAATACTAATAAAAACATTTGCGTACGTTCACAATGAAGAAATCAAATTGAAACACACTGAGCCAGATTAGAAATTTGCTGAAAAATCCGCCCGATAAACCTCGGGATCCCCGATGAACGCCACAATCCGGAACCACCCAGCGTCTACGAGCAGCATGGCGTCACACGCGCGAACACGTTTACGACGATCTGTGCGTCCGGCGAGCAAGCAGGTCGCCGCCGCCTGGCTTCTCACAGCCTAAACACGGTGGCGCGCCGCACAATGCGGGGGGCTGACGCAAAACGCCGCCCTCCGCCGTCCCGCGCGAACGATGCCAACCTGCAGAAGAATCGACCGCCTCTCGCAACGCCCTCCGCCGGCTGCGGACAACTTTATAGCTCATCACGCGGCTGACGCCGGGCGCCGGCCTTGCATCACGGCGCCCCCACGCGGCCCTCGCCCCGCGCCCTTGCTACGCAAGCCTCGTCCAATGAACAATCCATGTTGCGGCGGTGGGGAATTGTACTCGTTTCTGTGTTGGAGTGCAATGGCAAGAGGGCGTTTGGAATTTTATAACATTTGTTTATGCCCACGTTTCGATGTTTATTTTTATCACCGTCAGGCCCATATAAACAATATCGATTCATTAGTAATATAAAATTAAATACTGTATTAATTGCATTGTCTAATATTATATTTTCTCGAACGAACAGACCTCTAAAAAAATTAGGAAGTAGAAGTTTCTAGTTTATTTATTACATATCAAATTAAAGGTACCACAAAAATTGTCAAGAATGAGTTTGATTTTTAAAAAATCGTTAAGACACATAGTACACTTTCAGTAAGTGACTGGAAGAATGTTTTCTTTTTATAGTTACACAGTTGCTAAAAAGTTCAGTAAATTATATCTGGTGTAGCCCGATGAAGGGGACGATTAACCGTATATCTCCCCTAAACATTGTTAAACATTACTTTTAGAAATGACAATGTTATTTAAATAAAATAATGTAACACCATGTCCTCATTTGTTTCTTTTTCCCTTTCAATTTCTAGTCTGCCATTAAAGCTGATAGCCGAGTATTTTGTGAGAATTTGTAAGTAGTTTCACTTTAAACAATGGCGGTCTCGTGAAGCACGCAGCAGAATAAGTAAAATAATTATTAACAAAAAATATAGACTATTTGAAATACATTTTTCCCTTTCTCAAAAAGACAATTTTTTTGATGCGACATTTTCCTTGTGTGCTAACATGTTAGAAGAAATTGCAGCCGTATATCACTTTTTGAAACTACATATACACATCACATTGCAAGAAATGGATATCTACAGTGCCAACGCTAGGCATGGGCAGACGATCGCCCGGCCCACGGAAGTCAAAGAGGCCGAAGGGGGAAAAATAGAAAAAAATGGGACTGATGGAAGAAAATTGAAAAACAAATTAGAACTTGAGAAAATCATTTCGAAATTTTATAAGTCGCGGTACAGAATGCGACGCGGCGAAATATATTTCACAAAATTTTCAATTAACTTTTTACCTTAAATAGTTGATTATAAACATTACTTATAAGATAGGACTTTACGAAATGAACCAAATGTCGCTAACAATAAAATAGATTCTTAAAATAGATTCAAGTTTATTATTTCATGTATTTAATAAATTATAATATTAAACACTAACTAAATAAAATATCTTTTATCGTTTTAAGCTCACCATGGAAATTGTTATTTGATCACTAAATACTTTTACTTAAAACTTATTAAACATATACAAGTATATTTCAAAAAGCTTTTCAAAAGTCTTAAATGTTGTAAAGTCTTAAATGTTAAATAATTTTTGTCATTTCTTGAAACAAAATAACTCGGGGGGGGGGGGGGCTTCGTTTCAGCATTGCCCCGGACCCATAATTCTCTAGCTCCGGCACTGGATATCTTAATGAAAAACCGTTTCTCTAAATATGATGTTGCGTTATGAGAATATTCTGTTAAGCAACTTTCATCGCACAATAACTCTTACTAGGACGATGTATTTTACGTGTGAACTCCTTGGCGTCCGACGTATATCTGGCTATTCCCAGGATTCCTATCAGGAAATGTACGGCTTATTTTTCATATTTTCACGCGCACTTGAATAAAAACTGATATAGGAAAATATCAAATTATTTTATTACATACATACCCAAGCCCGCATTGCTCTTTCATTATATTGCAAAAATGATATTACAATATTTTGGAATTTTATCCATCTCTTGACCAGGCCCTACTAATATGATTCAATTTGATGAAGAGGAAAAACAAGTGGTTTCGTGTAGCCGATAAAAAACAGAGGGGACAGTTGACTACAATATTCTTGCAATTTACTCGTACATTAAACAAGTGACCGTTGAAAAAGGAAGAAATTTACGAACAGGTTTGCAAATCCATACTCTTAAATATTTCACGTAACCTCCTCGAAAGCCGACGAATCAATGAACTCGCAAATAATTTCAGCAACGACCAACTACTCCGCGTCCACAATTACCTCCTATTTCAAGTCGACGTGTGGCGACGTAAGGCACACCGGCCGGCGTCGCGCCCCGAGGGCCGCCGCCTGCCCCCGCTCCGGTTAACGGCTTGTAATGATGGTTGCATTTATAATGAATGACTGAAAAGCTGGTTGGGGTGTATTCTAGGTCGGGTGAGCGTTAATAACTCAGCAGTGGGGCGAGAACGCGCGATTCCTTTAACAGTTACGCGCGAACCCTTTTCCGTAACTGCACGAAATTATTTTTCGTTGGGTTGACTTGTCTAGCAACGTCAATTGGTGTAATGCAGCACTATGTCTATTGCAATTATTATTGCTCGTATTACAGTAAATTATCTTTACTTTCGAGGCCTCTGAGTGAAAGTATCTCGTATTCTACATATAAAAAAGGAGTATAAGGAACGTTTTTCTATAACAGACTAGTTGGATTTATGAAACAGATTCAGTAGTACTGCGTCATGATCAGAAAATAAAGTATGCACTTAGACGTTACATTAAATGCGAATAGTAATCGATGACAAGAATTCGCTATCAAGGAAAAAAGGCTTCCTCAACAGGAGTACTCGCACATTTCTTTTCTTTTGATAATTGTCACTGGCTAGCTACAATACGAGTACATTGACAAGAATTTTTACGAAACTTCTGTAAGTAGCATCACTCTGCTGTACATGGAACCAGATATTATTGAATCCCACTTTATTCACGATGCCGAACACGTCCAACATAAACTTCCTTGTATGCAACCAATTAGAACGGCATAGTTACGTTCTTTGTAGAGAGAAGAATGGACATAACTTTATTGTAAATCCTGCACATACGTCTGTGACTATCTGAAAACAATGGGTGATTCACTTGATATACGATTTTAATGATCTGATATAGGGAAAGACGAGGAAGCAATACTTGGAAAGAGGGACAAATGAAATATGAGAATCCCGAGAACTAATATTGTTCCTAATAATTCTCAAATGGATCGACCGACCTTCGAATCCCGGAATTCAGAAGTTGAAAGGTACAGATGTACCGCGAATAAAACTCATTTCAAGGCGGAAAATCTTTCGGAATCATCTTGACGTCCTGGCGCAGGCGCTGTCCTATGCAGTGACAACTGTGGGGTCCAGCCAATCAGCAGCGCTCCAGACGAGACGACTAGGGTGCAGACCTTGGGGTGGGGGTGGATTGGTGCTTGTGCAGTAGTAACATTTAAAGCGCAACCCATTTACACAGCCAACCCGGCACGGCGCTGCTCAGCTCGTCTAGCTAGTCACCCATTTACAATGGAACGGCTCCAGTGCGAAGGCGAGGAACTGATGATGGAATTGATTCTTCCGAAGGGAAATTGATATATGAGGCGGAAGAACAAGAGCGGGAGCAAGTACAAGAAGCCACAAATACTGTGAATATTAGTCTGAAACGTCAGGATTATTTCCAAAACCAATACACTCAATTTGAATTGCCCTCATCTTCAGGCCCTAATTTTGTTTTTTACAGTTTCTGTTTCTTTTTTACATTTAAGGGGTACATTATATGAATCACACAAGATTTTCAACATTTTTAAATTTTTTCTTTAATATTCTTGTTCGTATGATCGGTCAGACCACTAAAACATGGTAAAAAACCGATATTACTAAAATCGCTGAATTTTCGAAAATAGCAAACGCCTAACTCGGCCTTGTATAAAAATAGGATAACTGTTTCATGAACCAATGTAGGACAACTCCGAAAGGAATAGTTCTATCGTATTTAATGTACATTAAAATCTGCCTGTGTATATTAATTAATGCAAGCCTATGTATTATAAGAGTACATATCTGCAACTGAATATCGGGATAAACTGGCATATTAATATAGCTTATTAAAAAAATTCCTCCTTTATATTTATCGTGGATATTTCACTATTGCACTGGGTCTAGTGAAAAAGGAATATAATGAGTGACACCCGATACACAAGCGTTCGTTAGTCCGTTGCAGTCGTTAATTCCTCGAACAACAGGTCAAACCGCCCAAGGCTACTCGCCGCGCCGAGCTGGCCGTCAGAATCCAGCGGATTTAATTATCGGGAAAGCATTCCGGGCGGTCCGTTTCGCTGCCGGGGCGAGCCGGGCATTGGCGTGGCAAGCCCGTCGGTGGAACCCTGAGGTGGAAATCTACCAAGCCGACCGCTAAGTTCGGAACGCCAGCAAGGAAATCAAATCTGATGATTCGCCTCCGCTTTTTCCCCCCTGTCCCCCATTGAAGCATGTTAGTATTTGAAAAAATATTGTGATACGTATGATAATGATTAATTAATCATGGAAGTTGGTGTGCAACTAGCAGCTTGCTCCTCAGAACCGTACACTGACATTGCATCTCACATGCCCCGCTGCGGATCGATCGGATGAAAATAATTGCAAAATAGAGTAAGAACCATAGATGGGCTAGCACCGCGAAACAAGGGAACCCTCTACCTTATCTCGACGCGAATTGCCCGCATGGAATGATTAAGATTATTCCATACGAAGAACCGGCGCCTAGCACTGCACTCCACCATAGCAAGGATAACAAACAGATCACGCGCAAAGAATAGGAAAGTTGAAGTGCCAGTGGCAGAGACACCCGGGCACCGTACGCCGACCAAGGGAGTCTCACTCAACCCACCAATCATCGCCCAAATAGGCAAGTTGATGCGCTAGCACCGGTGCCTAAGCACTGGACGCTCACCAGGGGAGGTTCACTCACACCAATGCGCAACGATCGCATGGAAATACTAGGGAAGTTGATGTGCAAGTGCAAGGTGAGCTCGCACCGCGAACTAAGAAGCCTAATTCACTTCGAATTGCACAGATGGGAAAGTTGAGCGTTAGGGGCGGCGAGCCAGCAGTGTACGCTAACAAAGGGAGGTTCTCTTAGCCCGCTACTTATCGATCTCATGGAAATGGTAGGAAAGTCTATCTACAAGTAACAGCGACGGTCAGCATTCGACCTAAGGAAGCCTCACTCACCCACTTCCGAGTGCCCAACTAGGAAAGTTGAGCGCTAGGAAAGTACGCCAGCACTGGACGCCGACCAGGGAAGTTTCACGTGCCTCACTGAGCATCAATCGCTTGGAAATCATATGAAGTTGATGTGCGAGTACCAAAGGTGGGCTGGCACCGCCAACCAAGGGAGCCTTATGCACTTCAGCTCGACCAGTTAGAAAAGCCGATGCGGTAGAAGCGGCGCCCAAGCATTGTACACTGAAGAGGGAAGGTCCACTCAACCCATTGCGCATGGAAATAATAGGAAAGTTGATTCGCAAGTAGCAGAGGTCAGCTAGTACCGCGAGCCAAGAGAGCTTCACCCACCCGTTACGGATCGCCCGCTTGGAATGGATAGGAAAGTTGATGCAGTTCAGTAGCAGAGTGCAGCGTGCAGAAGGAGCCTTACTCACACGACTTGGATCGCCCAGTTAGGAAAGTCGATGCGCCAGCAGCGACGCCCAAGCATTGTATGCCGACCAACGGAAGTTCACTCTCCCCATCGCTCATTGATCGCATGGAAATAATAGGAAAGTTGATTCGCAAGTAGCAGAGGTCAGCTAGTACCGCGAGCCAAGAGAACTTACCCACCCGTTACGGATCGCCCGCTTGGAATGGATAGGAAAGTTGATGCAGTTAAGTAGCAGAGTGCAGCGTGCAGGAGGAGCCTTACTCCACGACTTGGATCGCCCAGTTAGGAAAGTCGATGCGCCAGCAGCGACGCCCAAGCATTGTATGCCGACCAACGGAAGTTCACTCTCCCCATCGCTCATTGATCGCATGGAAATAATAGGAAAGTTGATTCGCAAGTAGCAGAGGTCAGCTAGTACCGCGAGCCAAGAGACTTCACCACCCGTTACGGATCGCCCGCTTGGAATGATAGGAAAGTTGATGCAGTTCAAGTAGCAGAGGCAGCGGCGGAGGAGCCTACACACGACTTGATCGCCCAGTTAGGAAAGTCGATGCGCCAGCAGCGACGCCCAGCACTGTATGCCGACCAACGGAAGTTCAGTCCCCATCGCCATCGATCGCATGGAAATAATAGGAAAGTTGATTCGCAAGTAGCAGAGGTCAGCTAGTACCGCGAGCCAAGGGAGCTTCACCCCGATCGCCCGCTTGGAATGAATAGGAAAGTTGATGCAGTTAAGTAGCAGAGGCGCGGCAGGGGAGCTACTCACACTACTTGGATCGCCCAGTTAGGAAAGTCGATGCGCCAGCAGCGACGCCCAAGCACTGTATGCCGACCAACGGAAGTTCAGTCACCCCATCGCGCATCGATCGCATGGAAATAATAGGAAAGTTGATTCGCAAGTAGCAGAGGTCAGCTAGTACCGCGAGCCAAGGGAGCTTCACCCCGATCGCCCGCTTGGAATGAATAGGAAAGTTGATGCAGTTGAAGTAGCAGAGCGCGGCGAGCAGGGGGAGCCTTACTCACACTACTTGGATCGCCCAGTTAGGAAAGTCGATGCGCCAGCAGCGACGCCCAAGCACTGTATGCCGACCAACGGAAGTTCAGTCACCCCATCGCGCATCGATCGCATGGAAATAATAGGAAAGTTGATTCGCAAGTAGCAGAGGTCAGCTAGTACCGCGAGCCAAGGGAGCTTCACCCCGATCGCCCGCTTGCAATGAATAGGAAAGTTGATGCAGTTGAAGTAGCAGAGCCTTACTCACCCCGGGCGCGCGCGGCGCCGCCCTCCGACGCCAACGGCTGCGTGGGAAACAATGCGGCGCGCCGCAACTCACCTGCAAGGAAAAAGAGCGATTATGATAATGTCAACGCATAATTCGCGCTATAAGGCGCAGCTCGCGTTGAATTAATAGGTAAAACAGTCATTCATTCCATCCGCCATTAATTCACTACGGAACGGCTTTATTTAACAAAGATCGCCCTCGCCATTTTGTTTCGCCGGGAATGCCGCCCCGCCCTCTTTAACACACAGCACTTTCAACATGCGAGTGCGGGGCGATAAATTGCGAGAAATTAATTACGTTGCGGAGAGCCCAGGCTCGATTGTGTGGTACTAACATTACTGCGAACATGGTACTGTTCATTGTAATCGCCTTAAGTTTATTGCATTTTAAAAGGAACAACCGTTCGACACGTTAAACCATTCAATGAGAACTTACTGGTCGGCTTATGGCTAACAACGACTGGTAGTACGAATGCTAAGTGGGGACGATGTGTGCACGACTGAAGTCCCTTTCCGACACAAAATTGGTTGCAACTACAATGCACTATGCAGCTGTTCGATGTTTCGTTATGTCCGTAATTGGCAAAGACGAAAAAGATCGTATTTAAGTGTGTTCACCATTTATAATATAAGTCGATCCGTGACTATATAATCATCTCTATGAAAAACCAATTATCTTCCGTCTGCCACCTACAGAGAGTTTGATACTCTCAAGTGAAACTTCAAAACTCTCCATTATCTAAAGAGATACGAACCCGTTGCAATAGTTATAATAGGGAAAGTATGTCTAACTAATTTTCAACACTAGTCAAGAATTTTCTGACATTAACCATCTATGAACTGACTGATCGAACAACTTCTCGTGTTGCTCCGCAGTTAATGTAATGAAAAAATATTCGCATACGTTCAATATTTCAGCGCAAATGCATCTTGAGAGTAGTGACATCCAGGCAGTTTTAACACGCACAATCGCATGGTTCAATCTTTTCGAAATAATCTTACAGAGTGTTCTTGCATTTGAAAGTAATTCATTCTGACAAACAATAATCTCAAACGTAAGAACATTATAAATATGAGATTTAAAAGATTTTTTTACAATATTGCCTATAATTTACATTTCATAACGGTATCTGATGTTTTATCTTCTGTATACATAAAAATACTTAAACAAAAAATAAAATTAAAAAAAGGATATTTTTTTACCTCTGAACATGGAAAGCTACTCCCAGACAACTGAGCGGTGCGAACATCAAAGAAAAAAAAGTCGCGAAACAAATTCGTCTCACAACTTTCCGTTAACAAGCGTGGCGAAATTATGAGAAGCCTACCAAGACATACGATTAAAACGAGCTCGGAAGAGAGGGACAAGGCAGTACGCGAGCTGTACGGCCGGACTTCCTGAACAACACTCCCGGAACAGGTGAAATGCAGAAAACGACGCACCTGGATGTAGACTTTGTAGCTTTCGCTTTCTTTCTAAATGACACGCCGAAACAGGAGAGGGTCGTGACCGTGGATGCCTATGCTACGAGGCAGGGTCCTTTCTTGTCTTGTGAATTTCGCTACGAAACTAACGGAGACAAACTCTCCAGTCCAGCGAGTATCGCACGATATCTGCTCGTGTATCAAAGTCACTGTTGCATGAAGAATCCCAAATTGCCATGTCTATTATATTTAATAAGGGTGAAATCAAAAGAAAATTGAGGATTCGAGGTTATCATGGTTGACAAGTTTGTGTATCAAATTTCAGTTACGAGAGCTGGAAACGATAACGTATTATTTGGAACGCATTAGAACGATTGACGAGAACCCTTGTTCCATCTCCAATATTATAGATTTTTGAAGGATGGGTAATAATGTGGCACCAGTATATTCTTTCACTTCATACACCCAGCAATCATGGATCAAATGAGTTTGCAATAAATACATTTACAATTACATGTTAAATACGTTCTTTTTATTTCAAAACCATTACAACTTGAACACCTACGACGATAAATATAATACGTACTCATAAAATAATCTAATAGTAAATGAAGATACGAATTATTAAAAATCTTGGCATTCCCAAATTTCTTCAAACCGGATATTCCTTCTAAATTAGAATAATGCAACTCGCCGCAAGAAGTTATGCATCCATGAAGTCATGGTAACCCATAAAACTAGGCATGATCAAACCCAGTAAAATGAAACAATCTACGAAAGAATCAAGCTGAGTTTTTGTTGCAACTACACAACCATTCACCGCCATTTCTTAACGTCCAAGACCAGAGCGGAGCCGCAACCACAAGGTCTGCGCAACGTATTCCTCTGCTGTCTCTAATCGCTAGCACAGTGCGATCGCAAAAGTCATGTGACACGTAAATATAAAGAATATGTTTATAAAACTGCGGTTGAAATGCTTATAATACTTATGCCCGCCATTATATTTTGTGCATCTACAAGTTGTTCAAAATGTCAACGGAGTTCTATAAGCATCAACGTTCAGTAAATACTATCGTCGCTTTTTTAGAACTTTCATTCATAATTCCACTACTTACGGTTAAAAAAGCAGGGGAGAGATTCTTGAATTCAAGAAAACGTGCGCAGATTGAACTTCTCACTGGCAAGTCACAAGTCATCAAGTTTTTATTTTTCTTTGACACAATAAATCAAATAAAATCGAATCAAATGTAAGGCAAACTAGTCTGATCTTATTCATCGTTACATCAACAGTTGACGAAAATATTTAATTTTTTACAGTACCATTTGGTATCTTGACGGTTACGTATTGTGATAAGCCAGAAACCCCGAGGTTAAATTGAATGGGAAAATCGGCATCAAGCGTTCGTAATGTGATGAGATCATGTGCAGGATCGGGAATCAAAGAATATACCTTGTTAAGGCAACCAATAAATAAACTGTAGTATTCAATGATTGGTGTCATAGCGTTGTTCAGCTGGGGAGACACGACCCCGAACACATTACGTGCAAAAGGTGTGAAGAGAGCATTGACAGTCGTGATTCTCTGCAAAGCTTAAATTAATCCGTCTCTCGAAATGTAATCAAGCGTTCACACGTAAGCGGTCGGGGCGATGCGAATAGTTTTTCAGCATAGTTTGGGAATTATCTAAATGATAGTGAGGCGGGAACTTATGATTAGTCTGATAGCTTGGTATTGTGCAAAATATTAGCACTGAATTATAATTATGATTTTTAATCGTGTAGATGGAGATTTGAATTCAAATAGACTCAGTGTTTCGAAATAATTTATATTAGGATAGCTCCGTCGATGGGAGGAATTTTCGATAAGTAGCTGAAGATAGTCGCGCGTAGGTGTTTCATATGAAGCACAGCTACGGCAAGTCGCGACCGTGTACTCATTTAATGGAAATTATTAAATCCTATTAAGTACCAAATCGTTGAGGACATTCCGGAAACATTTTTAATTTATTCTAATGATAGGCAAGAAAGCGGTAACAGGGACATCGAGGACATTTCTCCGACAACATCCAGCCGATTCAACCGAGAAATCATCTGAGAAGGTATTTCAGTAAGCTTATGAACACCGTACGGAACTTTAATGTCTGAACAGAAGAAAAGTATTCATTTACGAGCTCAATAGAAGTTGTAAAAATATAAGAATAATGATTAAATTTTTATTGTTTTTAGAACAGGCTGATATTTATATTAGTTGCCATTAATTTAATAATTGGTTTTAACCAATAGGACTTCAGGAGTCGTGATTCTGTAAGGATTCATGCATTGTTGATTCATGATTCTGTCCACATGCAACAGGTAAGGTGAAAAATGTTTATGTCGAAATCCATGATTAAAACTGAAAGTAAAATTAATAAATTAATGTTTAACATGGAGAGCATTTATGAGCATAGCATAGCAGGGCAACGGAAGAAATAACAATTTTAATGATAGCAGAGGAAGTAATCTCCTTCATAAAATTTGTATAATTATTCGTAGATTATATCAAGAGCTGGTAAAATTAAAATCACCGTAAAAGGGATTTTACAGATAACTTCCAGCGTGAAGCCACAAAGTAAATAAATATTTTGTTTTTTTTCTCAGTATTTTTCACACTTATATTTTACAGTAGAAAATGTGCCAAATCTTGACGGAATCATTTCTAACAAAAAAACTTCAATAATATTGCAAAGTAAACATACATAGTAACTAAATTTAGCTGCCCCCCAAAAAACAGGTACAAGGGCACACATTTTCGACTACTGACAGATGCCACGAGTCAAAACTCTGTTGCCGCCAGATTTGGACGTTATGACCTCAACGTTTAGTTACGACGACGCACTGTAAGAAAAATGAGATACGCCCTTCGCGTGCTTCCTGGCCCATTCTGGTGCAGCGTGCGGAGGTACAACGCAACGCGCTTACACCACACCCGATTAGCGGAGCCATTTGTCGCCGCCATAATTTCCAGTTCCGTGCCGCAAAACTTCGAAGCCAAAGCAAGAGCGAGAGCCGACGTGGGCTGGCGTTCCGCTCCACGTAATATTCAGACAAATCTCCAGTGCGGTCGCGGCGAGCGGGCGACTAGGAAGGGGCGGGGCCTGCCGTGCGCACGGGTGGGCGGGGGGAAGGGAGGAAGGGGCGCTCTCCTTTTCGCGGTTCGTTAGGAGAAAGGGCACCGCGAGGCGGCGTGTCACGTCCGTGTCTGCCTTCCTTTTCAGGATGACCTTTGCTGTAGGTGTTTTGGAATCACAAGTTTTCCTTTTCTTCTTCGTTTTATCATCATCTTACATCTTTGTTTTTTTTCATCTTTACATCTTCGTTTTATCTTGTTACATCTTCATCTTTCATCTTCTTTTTCTTCAAGTTCTTCATGCATTTTCCAGGTCTGCTGCGAAGCCATGTTCAAAGTGTTTCAAAATCTATGCTTTATTTTCAAAACTTTATGCATAATTTATATATAATTCTATTAAAGGCAATTAGAAATTACATAAACAGTGACACTTTTAAGACATATTTTGCATTTTATGAATCACGCCATGCAACCCGGTAACGTATTAGAATCTGTGCCAAGAGTTGGTGACAAATCCATAAATCACGAAGAAATCCGGTTTTTCCTGTTTTTTATGGCTTCTGTAAATTTCTTTTTTTATAAAAAAATATCATTGTTGTTTTCACGACCGCTGGTCACTGCTCTTGCTGCCTGACCCCGGCCGAGCGCTGCGCTGGGTAGGTTGGTCCGTCGGTCTGGCTCTTGCACTGGTACGGCCCGTCGCCGACCCAGTCCGGTCCGGTCTCGGTTTTGGAACGTTCCGCTTTCCCCGGAAAGAGCGGAAGCGCGTCTGTTGTCCCATTGGATGGCTCTGATTTCAGATGCCTACAACGACGACCCAAGGATTCCCAATAAGCGTCAGATTCTGCGAGGAGTTCAAGACTTCAGATATTTTCTCCCTTATTACGCAGGAGTAACGTGAATACTCGCATATACTCCTTTTTGACATAATTCGTTGATTATATTTCTCATTATTTGTACACTCTTGTTTTATTCTTTCCTTAATCTATTTTCAATACATGTTTCTAATAAGATTTATTTTTTTTCTTACTTTGTCCATTTACTTTTCCTTTCCTCTTCTATTAGCTTAAGGACCTCCTAATGCATGGTTTTAAAAGAAGATTCAATCTGACGCAAATCATTCATACCGAGCGTATGTTTCATACATCACGGCTAAATCAACTTCTAACATTCAAATATTTCAGAATTTGTCTGTATAACCAGTTATGGACATATGTTTGATCTGGATTATTAAGTCGACTTTACGAGACATTTGAAGAAAAAAAAAAAGTTGGATCGCCCCAAATTTGGGCAATGAGATAGATGGATTAAACTCAACGCTAAAATTAAAAAAAAAACACACACACAAAATGCATTGTAAATCATACATCTAAATAATAACAGTGACATAAAACAATAAACAACTAAAGTTTCATACGAATAATTACTATGTAAGTGTATCGAGACGCATGGAATCAAATTTGCAATGCAAAAAATTCAAAGAAATCTCTTTAAATTTTTATTAAAAGGCGAAGACACTCAGAATAAAATATTATATGTAGAATAAAAGGAAAACAATATACTGACTTATTTGACAACTGACAAGTAACTTAAAGCTTGATCAATCACAATCTTAATCAACGGCAATGCCACGCGCGAAAAACGTATTGTGAACTGAACACTTTCGACAGGAACACCTGTAGCATTATCTACACTCGCCAAACACATTAAAGACGAAAGTCAACTTAAGTTACGTCGAGATACTTTCACTGCTTTCGTTCTCGAATTGAGAGAAATCTGGTCGTCCGATAGGAACACGCACCTCCCGAGCCGTGATCTATTGGGCTCGCTCCTTCCACTCACCCTGCATTCCTTCCATCGCCGGAATACGGTTCGTACAGCACACTGGTCTGAATCGAAACTTCAAGGGCACAAAGAAAAAAAAGAAAGAGTGTGAGAGAGTGAGTATAGTATGTGGGGCGGTGGAAGGAACGATTATGTAGGGGGAGAGTGTCAACAGGTGCGACTTCCGGGGAAGGGCAGAAGGGGAAGAAAGAAATGGAAACCAGTATATAAAGTGCTATTGTTATTTATCACTACTGTGTAATCACAGCTATTGTAAACGTCAAATTGTAACATTTGTATTGCATGAAGAACTGCAAATTAAATTAAAGGGTGATTAAGTCAACTTAAATATTTAAAATGATTTTGTATCCACGTCCTGGGCCCGACGCACGCATAGGGAAAATGTTATTTGAAACAAAAAGCATACGTAAAATAGACATTTTAAAATCCTCAAATAATTATATCTAAAAATTAATATTTTACAAATGTTTCCATAAAAATGATGTCATCAAACATGATAGAATAAAACTCTTTACATCTACCAGTAAAAATACATTTATGTTAAGATAGTTTATAACTTTTGTTAAAAAAATGTTGTTTTCAAAATGTAATAAAATTCTTACACCACGTAAAATGTATTTCATCGCTTACTAGGATCTTTTATGTCAAAACACTAATAATTTATTATAAAACTGCGTTTATATTTAGTGTAAAACAAAATTATAATGAATTTAGTTTTGTAAATAAAACACGTGTTTGGAAAAGTATATCATCTTTAGAAAAGATTATTGCCTTAACATATTTTGTATTAAATTTGTAGTTGCAAAAACTAAAACAAGCGCGTTCATCACTTTGGGGCTCTTTTCAGACCACTGTGCGGCATTGGTAGAGGAGATACGAAACACCTGCTGGCATTTTCAGTCGCTAGAGCGCCAGATTTTTGCCTGCCACCGCTCCGCAGAATTTATTTTTCTTATGGCATATATATTGTGGATTAGCGAAAGTTAAACGCCACTTCGACCTTTTAAAATCGCTTGGCTCCTATTTAGTACAGCGCGGCGGTTAGGCACTTCCTAGAAGAGATATGGAATGCGTTCTTGTCCGTAATCCCAATGTACTGAGTACTTACCATATTTCCAAAGCAGTGTTAGAAATCATCTTCCCGCTGCGAGCTCAAGTATGTAATTAACGTGGAGATCGTAAGGAAATGTAAGCCTATAATGTCGAAAAAGGTTGAAATTTATTTACAGTTGAAGGGATTTTGATTAGGTTGCAGTTCTTTGTGATTCAGATTTTATTATTTAGTACATACGCTCATCTTTACTCAATTTTCAGTCGTATTATTGTACTAGTATACGGAAGGATGGGAAACTCATGAACCAAGAATATATTGAAAGAGTAGTTTTCTGACATTTTATTTGGGCTTGATGGAAATAGTCCCAGCATATTGACAAAATTATTTTCAAATAAAGATGAGTGCATCGTGATTTTATTAACATATGTTAATTTTTACATTCACAAAATGTGATAATTGGCGAGTCACTAGAATGAAAGTTGAATGTAACGGAAGAGTATTTCCGCCACGTCTCCTCGATTCAGTTAGAAAGTTTGCTCTTTCATTTAGGATGATTTCATCCCTATGTCCCCTGCATGTACGTCCCAAAGGCAGTAGAAGACGTAAGATGAGTTCAGTCTATAGAGACATCAGACCTTTTAACACCGCCATGCTAATGGACGCAAAAGTTCAGCAACATCGTTCAGGACCCCCTCAAACACCGAACGCCAAATGTTGTTCGACACAGAAGAAGCAGCCATAAACCACAACACCCTCTGTAGTCTTTCACCGCAGGCAAGTTTACGAGTACGCTCACCCCACCGACCAAGTGCGTTGACCACAGCACAACAACGCGCTACCCGGAACAAATTTATTGGATTCCGGAAAAAACAAGAGGAACAGACCTCTCTCACCCTCCCATTGAAATCCTTTTGACCTCCGGAACCTGTCGGAGATTTAGCCGCAAAACATTTAAAAAAAGAAAGGCGGCAAAGCTTCGCCTTTTAAGGCTGCGCGGGCCCGGCCTTGAAATTTCACTCGCCCCAGGCCGGCGTGAGAACAGACTGCCGCGGGGGCGTGTTGCTGCAGCGCGCACGGGGGCGGAAATTGGAACACGCTTGATCGATCGACGCGCCGGCATTGTTTTGTGGCCTTATGGGGGCGCAATATATCTCATTGACTGGCGAAGTAAGGATTAAATGCGTACTGCTACTGAAACGATCAAAGGGGTGTCAAGGGCATAACCCGGATAAAATCGAGCTATGAGATTAAGAGGCATTAGACGCTGTGTTCGAAAACAAGCATATGTTTTGCAGTGGTTAAAATAAGACAAAACCTGAACTTTTTCTGAAACATACTCTTTTCATTTTGGTTGCGAAATTTCCATACGGGAATACTAGGAAAAAAGTCGATCGGATGAAAATATAGAAGAAGAATTTACTTCATAAGTCGAAAGAAACGTAATGAGTGACAAGTGCAGCACATTCGCACTTCTACTTACGAGATACAGTGAACATTCGTTACCACACGTTCTAACGCACCGAAAACATCAGTGTTTGTGTTATTAAAATTCGTGTTTATATGTTATATATTCCTATTAATATGTTTCCTTGCCAAATGTTGTTCGTGTTAAGGTGAAATTCGTGTTGTGCGGATACGTGCTAACGAGGGTTTACTTATCAGCAAACACCTTCGCTAAGACTTATTAAGTTTCAAATTTAAATAGCATCTTGAACATTTGCAATAGTCATTCATCTATCGTGTACCCTATTCCCTACCCCCGCAGGCGGAGTACGCGGAGTGGCCGCGTGGAAATGCGAGCGGCCGCCGCGGCGCGGCCCGCATGGGCGCCGGCGGGGGATGAGGCGAGGCGGCTTTCGCAAGAGGCGGCGACGGCCCTGCCAGCCAGCCAGCGAGGCCGCCCGCCAGCCCGCCGGCCCCCAGCCCCCGGCGCGGCCGAAAGGGTTGACAATCCATAATCCGAGCGGAAACGCAGAAGGTTCCGTGCGCTGAGGCCGGGAGCGGAAGCGTGTGGTGGGAGATGGATAAATGGATAGTGCAATGACGGGGCGACGAAGAAAGAGTTGCGTGGCAAGAAAAAGGGAGGAGGACGAAAAGACGGTAAGATAGCAGGAGAGAAGGACAAAAAGACGGCGAGAGAGCAGGATGGAAAGATGGCGAGAAGGCAGGAGAAGGAAAAGTGGGTGAGGGGGCACGAGGAAGAGCTGGTGGGAAAAATGGAAGGACAAAAAGGGGGACTCGGAAGGTGGGGGAAAGGGGGGGGGAGGGAAGGGGGCGGCGCCCGCAGAGCCCGCTGCGCTGGGTGGCCGGCGAGCCGCCAGGCCCCAACGCGTGGCGGGCGCCGCGCTGGCCGATGTCCAGAGCGGGGAAGGTTTCGCGGCCACACACGCAGTGCGCAAGGAGGGGGGAGGACGGCAGGGGGGCCGGAGCCCCTAAACATTTTCAAAGGGCCCCATCACTGTAGGCGAAAAATCATCTTACTTCTGTAAATACTGCCCCCTTTCTACCTGACAATTAGTCTTTTACAATTGTATTTATTGTAGGCACTTTTACAAATTGTAACAAACAAAACCATTAATCACAATAATTTTAACTATTTTGCCAATATCAGAGAGTTAAGGATTTTTTTTTACGTTTGGGGACGACATTCCCAGGTCTAGCAAGTCTGTAAATGGTTAAACATAAACTATTTTATTTGTTAATGATAATCACAAAGATATAATTTAATACTGTCTGTAGTATTTTTATTTACAAGTAAAATGTATATAAACGTAAAAAAGTTCAATGAAAAAGGGAGCCAGAAATGTAGTCCCCCACCCCCCACCCGTTCCAAGCATTGGCTGCTCACGCTATGCTTGAAACTATTCGGAGAACCTGGAAACGATTCTTCGTTACCAATTTATCAACAGGACGAGAAAATCTGCTTAAAATGACAATCACTTTTCGTCAATTTACAATGTCACTGAATAAATGAGTTTTACAGTTTACCTGGCAGTGAATCAGATTTAAATGTTCTTTCAATATATCGAAATTGATGCAGTGAAAATGATATACGAATATATTATTGTCAGATTGGTGAAACATTTTGTGGTTAAAACATCATAATCATTAATAGTGTGTTCGGAACATTTAGAAATATCAAAGGAACATTTAATATAACCGCAAAGAGTCAAATTCCCACGTCCCTTTTCTTGAGACATCAATACTCACATTTGTTCAAATGATCATACGTAACTTTGGGAAGAGTTCTCAAGGAAATCGGATAATGACCGCCCAGGGCGTGAGTTTTAATTGTATGATACAGATTATCCTTATATGAAAAATTATGTTGAAGCTTCTCTCCCTATTCAACAATAATTCCGAGAAAAAGTTAAGGTAACTGCACTTGGAAAAGCGCAAAAATTATTGTTGGACATTTATTTGGCCTTTTAAAAAGGGTATAATCAATCAGCACTGTAAATCAAGTTTCAAACTTCACTGAACGTGCACAATACAATGATGAAATCTGAACCACGAACTTGCTCGTTTTCAAACCCACTTTTTCAAAAATTTCTAAGAAATCAGGTCAACGCCGCTTTTTAGGACGAGGACCCATAACTTAAACTGGTGATCACAACAAGCTATAATTTTTGCACTCCACCCTGACATTCCCCAGAATAAATCCGGCAGATGCCGAGAAATTTATCGCATCAACCGTTAAGTTACAAAACCACCTTCATGAGAAGCCAATTAGACTAATAACACAGGCTGAGAGGGGAAACGTACCAAGGGTCCAACAACAACACTCGATCGCAGCCGCGTGCACGTGTACGTGGGAGCCCACGCGCGTCCCGAGGCGCACGCATCAACACGCGGTCATTAACACGCGCGCGTATCCCAGCCGGCCATATATCTACGCGCATGTGAGTGACGTTGGCAAGCCTCTATCAGCGCCGGGCGGGGCCGGTCGCCGTTGGCAGTTGCGGGGACCGAGCGTCGGGCAGGCGCCCACCGGAGCGGGTCCGCCCGTCCACGCCCCCGCCCAGCGACCAAAGGCCATAGGCGCCGTCACACGCGGTGCTGCCTGCACGCCCCGCGCAACACGCCGCCAGATCAAGACGAGTGGAACGACCATTACGCTGGGGATGGACAACTGGTTCAGTGGGCGAGGTGCGGTAAGACTGTTGAGTAAGCAATGCAGTCATGATTACATGTCCATAAAACATTCAAACGCTCGGCCAGCAAATACATTGGCTTTTGTAATAGAATGTGTTCCTTTATTAACAAACTAGGAAATACAACTAAGCTGTTCGAAATATATACAAAATAAAGAATTTCAAAATAGATATCATCGCGAATCAATTCATACTAAATAAATCATTCTTGTAGAAAATGTAAAACACATAATTCTTAATACAGTTTGTATTTAATTTGTCATTTGTGTAAGTAATGTGTAATAATGTCTCTCATTTCACGAGAGTGAAGTTTAAGAATACACAACGGGAAAATGAAATAGTGAATTAATAGGTAATTTGTAATTTAATTATTCTGTATCACAAGAGTCAAAATAAGCCAAGAAATATTTTCATGAAAACCCAGATCTCAATGAACACAAGACAATAATTAATATAAAAATTTTTATTGAGTCAGTTTACAATAAATTTAAATTGACTGTTTACACAATACATAAAATATTCGTCGCAGAACCTCTTAACAAAATGGGTAGGGAACTTTGATGGAAATATAGCAAACTGAATCACAGTTATCCACAGAGTTATCAAATTACACAGCAGGCACTTGATGATCACATAGAATAGCATACTCCGAAAACTTAAACAAAATGTGCAATTAACATCAATTAAATCTCAACAATAATCCAACGGGCATGATCATACGGTATACCAAGTAGGCAGCGATCCACTCTTGGAGTTTTTGCACCGTATCCCTGGGGGTATGCAGGCAATCAAATTCGGAGAACGAATTCTTGTTTTTTCTACGAAATAATGAAATGATGAATGAAGATTCAAATTATTATAGAAGAAGATTTCTTTTACTTACCACTTAAAAAATATGTACGCTTTTCTGGAGGAGGGAAATACTGAATGCAGCAATTTTGCTGTAAATAAACTCTCTTAGTTGTTTTACATAGCTAACACTTCACGATACAGAATTCAGTAGAGTTTCAGAAAGTTAAATGCCGTGGACCTTGCACTTCTGTATAGAGTTCTGTGCAGAAAATAGTTCATCAATCTACCGCAGAGTTTCACGAGAAACTTTTGTTTACTTTTGATGCAGAAAGTAAGAGTTCGTATACCCAGAGGGCGGTTCACTGTAAGGGAATGTATTTATATTTCGTTGCTACTGCAGACATAAATGGAGCTCTCTGATCTACCGTTTAACGAACTGCATCTTTTATAACCATCAAGCCATTATGAAGAACAACGGAAACACTACTATTATCACATACGCACTTCCGACGCGTTTCCGACTCCGCCTAACACTTTCACTGCTTTTAAGATGCTCTCCACATGACCCATCGTCAGCAAGTAGTTCCTCTTTTGCTCGCAAGTGCCGCGCGGCGATAAGTTCGAATGAACTTCGCGGCGATAAGTTCGAATGATTTTTTTTTTTAAGTCCCAGGGGTTTCATCTAAAGAAGCCCCCACAATTAAAATATCGGTTTCAAATTGAAGGGGCCGCGGCATCAGTCAGATCGACCGGAAATATCTATTGTGGAGAAAATCGGCTAAACCGTTTACCCGCTAGCGTTGTTCACAGACAGGCGGACGGACGGACATACATTTTACCGTCAATCGATTTTTCGGAATCAAGGACCCACAAAACGTGGTTTCTACTCCACAGCCACAAAGTTATATATATATATATATATATATATATATATATATATATATATATATAATAACGAACTTTATGAGGATTTCAGTAGCAATAACTGCACCAAAATGAAACGCCATCCAGATACTCGTTTGTACATTTTTCTGTAGTACAGAATTCGGCACCGTGCAAGGTCGACTGAAGAGCAGCGTTGTCCGCTCGATGACAACATGTAAGGGAACTCCGGCGAGGTCGCCTCCACTCCAGGGAGGAACTGGACCTGACCTTAGCGCGACCCACGCCCTGTCGGCCGCAGCACGCAGCGCGCAGGGGGTCGCGCCATTCAAGGGAACCAGTTCGGAAAAATCCGGAGCTAACACCCACCGCCTTTCGCCGCCATGGAACAAGCCCTCGCGAATTCGCGTTGCACGAATATCCCTCTGTCAACGCCACAGATTTTTTCTCTCATAATATTGAATTAATTTGTACAAGTATCGATATTGCTAGTTTCAAATATATGCATCAATTGAAGGAAAACTAAGCGGCCCTTGGTCATACGAGAGAGGTCAATGGTTTCGCTAAATGCCCAGGAAGTCTAAATAAATACAAATATTTGGTGTTAACTTGCATTCTCATACCTGAGGTAACGTCTATATTATACTCAATGCGTCATTGCTAACGACATAGCTACCGCCACGCAGCAAGGGAGAAATATCAGTTTTCAACGATCTCTTTTTAAAAACAGTCAATTTGTGTTGCTCCAAGACCGCATTTTCCACACACTCGACTGCAACAAATACTAGTTTCCTAATTACATTTGTAGAGCTTTTTTCTGTTTTACCTCGTTGTAGAGAATTTCTGGAATAAATATTTTAACCCACAATTAATTTTTAGAAAACTAATACCATTGAGAGAAATTTCGTTTTTTTTTTTTTTTTTCATTTTTCTCTACGGTCAAAATTTTTCACAAAAATTGGCCTTTCACTGAATAATTTCTGAGAATGGAGGATTCTATACATGCGTACACATTTTCTGACCGCCATGCAGTAATACCTGGAATTCACCAATTCCACATCCATGAAGGTTCCAATCCACATAACTCATTAATAATTATGTGACACTGACGCACATGAACACTGCAAAATAACACTGACAAACATGAACATTCTTTCAACGGGAATAAATATGAACGTTTCTAATCTTTAGAGTTAGCTTTTCTTTTGGAAGAGCTTTTGAAACTTCATTTCGACGATAAGGCTGCATGTGAATCTACGCACACCTCTGACCTAGCCTTAACCCGGGCGACCGCCCGAGAACATTCAGACGCCAGGAATTGAGGGCTGGTCAGTGTCGAGCAGATCAAGGCGAACCACGCTGTATCGTGTCTCAACCCATTCTACAACACTAAGTAAATGCGAGGTAATGAAGTGTATTCACCCAATGATCAGCTCCCACTTATAGTTACTCATAAATTGTAGATTTCTGCATTGCTGGGTACAAATTCT
Organism: Teleogryllus oceanicus; assembly: GCA_964035755.1. Taxonomy (NCBI): domain Eukaryota; kingdom Metazoa; phylum Arthropoda; class Insecta; order Orthoptera; family Gryllidae; genus Teleogryllus; species Teleogryllus oceanicus. The sequence continues at coordinate 123,880,390 of CAXIVR010000007.1, forward strand.
TACGGCAATTGTTTGAAGATAGATTTACGAAGACTGAGATCATTTAAGGTTTTGGACTCGACATAGTGGATATCACATTAGCATTAAGAAATCTTGAAATATGACGCACGAACACACACAACATTGTTGGGAATGTAAAACACATAAATATTTCTCTGGCGACCATTAATCACCCAACTTCCGAACATAATGAAGAACTCTGCTAATAATATGAACATTTCCATCAATTGAGCAAAAATCATTACAAAAAGGGAAGTAGACAGGCAATATAAAGTTGTTGTTTTTTTACTCTGATTATGTCCAATGGTTTCTGGAGATAGTCAGAATTCCACCTGGTAGAAAAGTGGAAGAACTTAAAATGTCCCACCTTTTATACGGCTTTATTTCTTATTTAATCTAACTTTGAATGCTAGGACGTAGTACTAGCGCCAATCAATTTCAAAAGATGATTGCATGTTTGTGATATGACTTTACGTATGACTCTTATGACAGTGAGCACAAAATTGATCCAACTATTGAACCATCGAAACGTGGAATTTACAGCAAATATTAATACAATATATTTACGACTCGCAGTGTAATTTTTATTCACGAAAGCTAATAAGCTGGATACATTTTTTACTTTCTCGTATACCTATGTAATATCCGCAGTGTAGAGAAAGTTATGTATTGCTGGGAAAAATCGATTTCGAGATTTCAACGGAAACACACATTACGGGGTCCGATGATACCGAAAAAGGTTGTTGTTTTTTTTTGTTTTTTTCCAAAACGTCAGTCAGTCAGTCAGTGATTTTTCCTTGAAATAAAATTTGTTGTCCATAATTAGTTCTATTATTAAGAAATCTACTTTTATTCAAAACTAGTAGTTTTCTGCAATATTTGCATTTTGAAAAAATACACAAACAATAATTTCTCCAATACGGCTCCAACTCTTTTCTTTAAACTTTTGGTGAGGATAATGCTAAATGCACTCTACAAGATGACACAGACGTCAAATGGCTCTGTTCTGTAATTTTAAAAAAAAAATTTTTTTACGACCCTCACATCAGTAATATTTACATTAGTGGCCATTTGTTCACATTATTGGATTTATGAGCATATTTGCTTTAAATGATGTCCTACAAAATCTCTCAAATCCTCAGTTTTCAGTGAAAATGAGTTAAAAATACCGCATTTTCAGAAACGTTCAAACGCCATTTTCATAAAAGTGGCTCCCATTTTCTCCTCAAACTTTTCCAACGGATAGTGCTAATGGCACCGTTTAATATGCCGTTCAGTTCATTTTGGTGTTTTCTTTTGTTTTCCAAAAATTACACAAATGTATTTTTTTTTAATTTCTCTTACAGCGTTAATATGCATATTTCCAGCAATTTGTATGTTATTGCATTTGAGAGTGGAAGTGCTTTAAATGACTTGAAATGAAGTTTTTCGAAAACAATACATTTTTGTGAAAAAGAGGTTCAAATTTCGCATTTACAGTAACGCTTAAATGCAATTTTCTTAAAAAAGGCTGTACATTTTTCTTGACACGAAATTCCATACTGGACGTGGTGTTACCCTTCTTGAATATTTTAAGTCGTATTTCAAAACTACCATTAGGAAACCGAAAAATTGAGAATTAAAAAATAGGGCGGCAATAGATGTAGTTGGCAAGAGGATGGGGGAGACCATAAAGCCAGTCCACACCAAGGAAATTAGAAAACTTTATTACGCGAAAGTCTGTGCCATTCTGTAGCAGCACTAGTTTAAATAAAAAATAGTCTGTAAAGAAAGCATTGGTTATAAAAAGTTGGTGTAGATAGTGACTTCTAAAAAAACCTGAAAACACTATTACACTTCTGCTATTTATCGCAGTCGTAACCAGACATAGTCTTTCGCAGGGATAAACGAATTATAACTCCACATTTCAAGCAGCCCCATTCAGAAATTGGGACACATTTTATTATTTAAGAGGTGTTTAACTACAGAATGTAACTTTTTTTAGTTACGGCACATGTTTCAGGCTAGGTATTTATTTTGTTTATTTAGTCAAAAACTGTATGTGGGGGAGAAAATCAGGTAGTTAGTTACATGTTTCAGGCTAGTTAGCTGAAAACTTAAAAAGTTTAATTTATGGTACAATCAAACTATATAATTAAGAATGGATTAAAAAAAGAATTTATCCACTTTTTCGTTACCAGGATCCAGCAGTAAGTTTTCCTGTCGAAAATACCCGGTTTTCCACACTATTACATAACATGATTCATGGTTGTTGGAAGAAATTTTTTGAATGAAATAACAAACAACCCTGAACCATTCCTAGAATGAATAGGATGGTCTTGAATTCAAGAGCCATCTTTTACTTCTTATGAAGTAGTACCTTCGTACGCACAAGAAAGTAAGTCATTTTTTTAATTTCGTGAGGATCTAGACCTCCGAAATACCACTCTTCGACCCAATTTACACGCTTCCGTTTTGACGAACTATTTCGGCAGTTTTAGCAAACTCACGCACGCGCAGGGCGGCTCTACCGGTCGAAAGTCCTCCGAAATCAGTCGTAACGCGGGTCTTCGGTTTCATGTCTGCTGCTCATAATTCTCCCCACATACTTCTTACTTCAACGAACCCAACATAACACAGATCGTAACTCGAACGTACCATGTACGTTCAAGAGAAGAATTTTACGATCCTCTTCTCTGAGCACAAGAAGTTCTTACCCAAAAGAAAAACATTCAGCATCAAGACCACTAGTGTCGGAAAGAAATAATTGCCAAAATAAGGAATGAATCCATGAATATAATTTCAATGCAGGCATGACTGCAAACCGAGCCTGACTGTCGTGAAATACAGCCGAGTGCGAATAATATGCAGCATGTTTCAAGAAAAAAGATAAGAATCCCAAAATTACATTCTACACAAGATCAAGTTTCGGACGTTCTGTGTTTAGAAGTAAATTTATCCGTTGTAGCGTTTTCGAATTCGTTTATTTACTGATTTAGTTGAGTGTGAACACATGGGTATCTAGCATTTTAAGGCACTCGCTTAAAAACAAAATATATTAATTAATATTTACTAACATAAAAAAGTGAAACAAATAAGATATTTAGGAAAATTTATAGATTAGACAAGAAGAAAACGACAAATTTAAAATGAAGTTTGGAAATAAACGCGTTTAAAGTTTTAAGTGGTGGTTGAATATCAGGGGGTCACACCCTCAGTAACTGGTGCATTAAGGGGCATTACTAACAGGCGTCATAAGATTTCTGTTAATAATAGCAATTATAAAATGAGTCCCGTAACTTGAAATTCCTAGTTTCGTAGTTTTCGAGTTGTGACAGTATTGCAGCCGACGATCGATATATGTATTGACCAGGTCGTTGAGAAAAACCATCTCCACAGATATTCGACACACATATGACATCTCGACAGCGACAGGCGTGGCCAGCCGAACATCTGTGCGTAAGGATCTGGGGGGAAATAATACCTACGTTATATGAAATTTCTATGGGTTCATACTATGGTCACATACATACACCATGTGTTCATTGGTCAAAAATTATCTTTTTCGTTTCTTCTATGTGCCCTACATTTTTTGTACCAGTTATTCTCCGATCCAAGCGAACTTTATCCTCAACTCAAGTTATAGACGACGTTTTCGGACACCGATGTTTTTATAAAAATGAGAAATGTAGTGCATCGTTTTTATATTATTCACTCTGATCCTAAATATTTTGTATATTCTAATTATTTTTTACTTTCTTTCACCTTTGAAATCTAACTTAAAGATTTATCAACACACTCATTCTGATGTGAACTTACTCCCTTCGCACGAACAATTAAGTTTGAGGGTATTAAATCAGTTCTAAAAAAAACATCGACTGTTTCTGAGCGAAGTACAGTCGACTCCGGTTATATTGAACTTCTGTGGGCTAACATTTTTAGTTCACAATATACGAGGTTCACTATATCCGATTATGTGAAAATTAAACAGAATTTCTCCATAAAGATTAATTTTGTTAACAGAGATACAGCCAAACACATTAACAGCAGGAACTGAAAACTTCAATATCTTTTTTGTCCTTGAAAAAAATCAATTTCTTTTCAATTGTTTGCTTCGTACATTTTCATTAGTAATTTCTCTAGATCCTTCTCCATAGTCAGTGTTCCCTCCATAATTGATTCTACATTGACCTCTGTGTCCAAGTAACGTAATGCAGTCTTGACACCCTTCAATGCTTCTTGCACTGTTGGAATTCAAGCAGCCTAATGTTGGAATTTATGGCACTGACTGTGAGACGATATTTTCTTTTCCATAAGGGAATTAATTTCCAAGACGTATTTTCTAGGTTCACTAGAGCTGAGGTTTCTTATGCTTATTTGTAATGTAAGCGAAACAGGACCAGCGATTTAAGTTCACTTTAACCGAGGGTTCCGACTATATCCGACTTCACTATAACCGGAGTCGACTGTATTCTTCGGGATTTAAAACATTATTGTTGTTTTGTTAGTGTTGTCGCAAACATTCCATCCGAACGTGCTTTCCACAAACAAAGAGTACTATAAAGAACAATAGAAACGCGACCTTGCCGCTGCCCACGGCGGGCGCGGCGGGTGCGATGTCAAGCCGGACGCCGCGTCGGTCAGCGGGTCACACGCACTCTTTGCGGGACGGAGCGGGGAAGGGGGAGGGGGAGGGAACCTGTTCCCAGAGCAGCACGCGCCGCTCCACGCCCACAACCGCCGCCGCCTGCGCCCACGCGGCGAGGGCAATCCAGAGCGAGGGCGAACAGCCCGACAGCGGCGAATCCCGAACATCATTTCAAGTAGACCGCACCTTATGGAAGCTGCATCTGCCGTAGTCTATCTGAAACCTACGTAGCATTGGGCAATTCTGGAGAATTAAATGCACTTACCGAGTTTACTGGAAAGTCAGTGTATGTTTCTAGATAGTTTCCTTTATTAAACTGTATATTTCTGATGCTTCACGACCCCTGGAAGCTTGTTCTTGCTTTCGTAAGTGGCAAACATCAATGAGTCTTGTTAGTCTCAATCTGTTCTTTACCTTTTCGTTGTGTTTCGAAATTTGTAAAGCATTCTGAGCATTTAGTTACAAGTGTACTCGGATATTACCGAAATTACACAGTTGTAAACGCACAAAATGTATGATTTCTTGTCTTTTCACGCTTACCTAAAGAACTAGCAAGGGAAACTATATTGTCGAATCCTTCTTTTGACCAAACGTTACTACACTTATCACAGTTAAAAAGACAAGAGCAGTAAAAGCATTGTTTAATTTAGGGCAACCCGTGAATCAATTGAGTCTAGAAGTGCAGAAGTGTCTGCTGCACTCTCGCGTCCCCTCTTGATATTTTGTCGACAAACCTGGTAGTTCTGGTGTGAACCTACCGTTGTCTTTTATTCTGAGTTTTTCTGAACACCCAATACTACGAAATTCAGTCCTTAATATCCGGCCACAGTACAATCAAACGAACCACTAGCTTCTGGATCATTAACGCGCGACATTTGCACAAAAACTTGAGAGAAGCGAAACTTACGAAATACCTGCGCAGGGCTGTTCACTGAAATATTTTGCGGTGCCTACCGTCGGTTCAGTCGCGCATCTCATAGCCGAAGGTTATCGCAGTTGGATGCGGTGCCTTCCCTGCGCCAGCGAATTCTCAGGGCATCATTAAGCACAGTTCGAAACTTCTCCCTCTTGCGTATTGTGTAGCGCAGAAACTTGCGGAACTGACGAGCGTTATTTTTTCGCATCGGTCAAAATCACAATCACTTTTAAGGACTATGATTATCATATATATTGACAATCCCTTCTATCAAACTCATGTAACACTTTCTATACTCTTCGAATTACTAGGTACACCGCCGGTATACGCGATGTAACGGAGAATTCGCCACTAAGTCCGACTCTACCCCACACACACACACACTGCATCAAGCCGGGAACATGAGCATCCTTCATTTGCAATTACCCAAGGGTGCATATGCAGGATCTCCAAGGCCCTAACGCTTTTTTTTATTAGCCGATTTTTTATTATTATTATTATTATTATTATTATTATTATTAAAAATAATATTATTATTTATTTTTATCTGTGCCGGGTAAAAAGCAAAATTCGCTTTTCACCCGGCACAGACTGCATTTCTGAGAATTCGCTCTCCTTGTAGTCTTTCTTTTATCTTTCTAGTGTCATTTTCGTTACCAGTAACGGAAAAATTCTCAAAAGTTATGGAGGTATGTCTAGGAATTTGATTCGATTATGTCAATGGATATGCAGGACTTTAGGGCTCAAATAATAATTATTTAACATTAAGAGTTAATTTTTATTTAAATTATTAAGAAATGCAGTTATTAAGAATAAAACAATGTTTATGTGCATTTTTCGAGAGCCTATTACGCAGGGCCTCAAAGGTCGTGCATCATGTCATTTCCTGGATCCATGCATCCTAGGATTAAAAGCCTGGCATAATTATCGCAATGTAAAACACTTGTGTGAAAATATAATTTACAAGGCGTGGTAAAAGTGGCATTTTATTTTCCGAGTAGCAAATATTGCGACATGAAGCCGATAAGGCAGAGTTGCTACTAGTTTAAGGTAGACTTACAGGCATTCATGTTATTTTCTTTCAGATATACAAATTACTTAATGATACAATAAGGCCAGTAAAAGATTTACACTCGCAATTTACATTCACGGATTTATCCGAACTCTGGCAATACTTCTAAAAATGTTTAGTGACTTCAAATGAAGCTATATTCTTCATAGCAAATTTTTCAAGAAACAAAATAAGAGTATTAATATAAACAACCAGCTCCTTTTTTAAAAAAAAAATGTTTGGAGGATATTTAACTACGAAGTAATCATAACATGACGTGACTTTCGATACTATTTAAGATTCTGATGAGAAATTTTTCTTTCTTTAGAAGCTCCATGTGAACTTCATACCATCTCGATATCGAATCACCCCCATCTCGATCGGGTTTTTGTCCAGTTTCCCTGATCCATGGAGCAAATGCTGAGATGGCCCCTTGATTTGCTTCTGAACGTAAATGTAGCTTCACTATACGCACGTTTTGTTGAACTTTCCTTTTGCTTGTAGTGGTAGTAGAGCTTAGGGTGAGTTTCTATTTGTTAGCAATAGAGAAAAAATCAAATCTGTTCGTTCGTTTACCGTTACAAATAAGTTTTCTATAATTCGGCAACGAAAATATCTAGTTTTCGAAATGTTAATCTCTCGCTTTTTTTTAAATTATTATTATTATTATTATTATTATTATTATTATTATTACTATTATTTTTCATCTTTCAACTATTAATAGTTAAATTATTGGGAATGGATTCTAAAACTGAAGAAAGCGTGCGCAGATGATTTTTCCCCCATACATCACATATAGTTTTTGACTAAATAAATACCATAAATACAATTTCATTGGACGGATCATCCAGAGGTATTTTATCACTTTCCACTCGTCTAGGTAGTTGGACGTGCGCTAGATTTGCTGCGATTAGGCTGTAAAATGTCAAAAGCAAAATATTTGCCCTGGGACTTTCAGTATGTCATAAAATTTTGAGAGACAAAATGTAACTTTTGCCAAAAGAAAATTAGGTGTTTACTTGGTAATTCCAAAGAGATAAATCACATTCGATTAGCAAATTAACGCAACGTTCACCCAGTGACCCCCACAGTTTACCGGCGTCCCTGTGTTTCCCGTTTGCCCACTCCACGCACCGGCGCGTCATCGCCAATGGCTGTAGCCAGCCAGCGTTGCAAGGGTTTACGGGCGCAATCGAAGCAGTCCTAGGGTCACGCGCGCAGCAAGACTTATAGCGGTCAGATTACACTTGAAGCTAATACCCCGCTCTGTTTCAGGCGAAACGAGGACGTGCAAATGAGGCGTTTCATTTTACACGCGGAAACAACTCATTTATCATATTTGTCCTTCATGTAAATGAAACACGTGTGATCACCTTTCCCGTATAACTACGAAGTATCTTATCTTACTGATCTTTTATTCCACTTTTTTGGGATTTCGGCAAACCTTACCACATATTATTTTGAAATACTTATTCTGATGTCGCTAATATGCTAAGGATAAAGAACGACTCAGTTCTAACTAACTAATTAACGACTCAGTATAAATAAATAATTCACGATTTTTTCGGACAAATTAAAAACATGATAAAAATGCATCGTGTACGAGATATGTGGTGCAAGGTGTGAATAAAAATGGCTCAGCGGCCATTTGAGCCCTCAAATGAACTGTTCTCGCTGCAGCTGACTACGCCTGATAGGTCAGTAACTATTCCTAAGATATTAAAATATGTATTTTTTTAACAATAAAAAAAGCGGCAAGCAAACCAATGATGTTTCAAATGTTTTGGTGAGAATTTCCCTAAACATTTTCGACCCAGCTACGAAACGAGGAATTCGACACAGTATACAAACTGGTGTTGAAAATGCGCTATCGTCGGATCTCGAATCCTAGAACATCCCTTTCAACAATGTTGCACTGAGCATGCGACTGTGTTGCCGCTGAGTGATTGCAGCCATGTTCTCGGAATACAAAGTTTTGCGAGGAAGGAGTTACTATCCAAAGTCTCGAATTACGTTGTAACACCACAGGAAGAAGAATTGAATATCGTGCTCGAACCCTCCCGCCCACTAGTACACAGAACGCGTCATTCACAAAATATCCCAATTTTACAGCCCAATCGTAAATTACGAGGTTATAGCAGACGTTCGCCTACGAAACCCCTCTAAGCCGCGTGTCCTTCCAAGGCCTGGACCACACCATTTGACGTTCACTGGATCCCACGTGATTATGGGGTGTTAGATGTTTACTTCGTTACGTCTCCAAAATTTTGGGTAATGAGCCTCGTAACTTGGGAGATTCAGCCTTCCGAGCAGCACGAGATCACGGCCACACTAGAAACTAAACTGCTCATTGACAGGCCATTTGAATCACGTAATATCCAACAGACGAGAAAAATAGGTTTTCAATGGCTACGCAAATGTACATTATGTCACTCCCGCCTGGTTCAAGCAACGTTTCGATCTCGTAGAAATACAGGCACTTCAATATTCCAAAAAATATCATACTCTGTTAACTACTGGAAATTGTGAACAACGACATAGGAATATTTTGTACTGCCACGAATGGTCACTTCGTTTTCGACCTTCTCTAACACGAAGAGATTTAAGGTAATCTGAGAATTTCAAAAGGCATGAAACAACGAAAGATTCAACGATTTAACAATACACGAATTAGAAATACCGCTCCACAGAAATATGCAGCCTGTGCCAAGAGATCTGTATTCCCATCTATATTTCTTAGATACACCATAACTGAATAAATAGAATATCAAATCCGTAATATAACATTCCAACCAACCAGTTGTCTTCAGTCGAAAAACCTTTACAAGGTCGGAATACGAAATCATAATACTTCAGATTTCCGCTGGTATTTCAAAACATCGATGGCGATGTCCTCTAGGCTTTAACACACGAGACGGCGCAAATAACTCAATACATGCTTCTGGCTGTATACGAAATACGGTTGTACCCAAATAATGCAAATAATACAATTTTTCATTTTTACCGGTAATAGCTTGAAGCCACACCAACACACACCATATAAAATTTGGACAACTGACAAAAACAATCGACCCGAAAGTATGAAGAAAGTTGAAGATGGAGTTTCTTTTTCCCCTTTACATTGTCTTACTCGCTTATTGCATTCAAATTATCACGATTTATTAAAATATCCAGATTTATTGAACAACTGTGATAATTATAACATAATTACCTTTAAATATAAAATTTCATGAGTGACTTTGTTTGATTAAATTGAATTAAAACTGCACAAAAATAATAATTTTCTAGTGAAATAATAATTATTTTCTAGAGGCATATTTCTGACGCTCTTGTAAGGAATCCCATCCTTGGAAGAGGACTAACGGATCAGTTCCAGTTCGACGCCCGATCCGAAGTGAAATTCTCGGCCGCATGTTCCCCGGCCAGGGGCATCGCTCTGCTGCAGATCCGCCCCGTCGAAAGCGAAGCACAACGCTAGTTGCTCGTGCTGGTCCCCGCCCAAAGCGCGCCTCCCCGCGCCCACTAACGACGCCCCCGGCATATTGTAAATTTATTACTTTGTTTCCGAGTGCGTCCATTGCCATACTTATTAGTCAAGTAAGTGAAGTGCATGTTACATCCGGCAGTTAGCGGTGCTCTTCCCCCGCTGAAAGAAGAGATCCGGGCCCACCTACATGCGGGCGTACTGTTTCCCCTCTCGAGATATCTCCACCAGCGCTCTCTTCAGCCAGGGTGGGGGTAAACTGTTATGAATTACTTTTACAGACATAAAAGGACGGCCATGATGCATACCGAAGAGTGATTTTTTTATTTAAAATATATGAGATTACGTGATAACACTCCTCTCACGTTTTCTTCATGATTTTAATGACTATATTTATTCAATATTTAGTGAAATGACGCTAATAAAGGGCTGGTTCTGAAGGGCTACAGACCGTCGAGTTGCCCTACTCGTTGGGTCCGATGTCAAATCGTAGGGTTTGAAAATGTTTAGATTACTTCTTCACTCAAATGAGCCCCCACTATCTCTACAGATGGTCGGGAAGCTTCGCAATCTGTATTAAACGTGTGACACATACCTCAAAGATGTGAGGTAATCAATTTCCAGGCAGCAGCTAAATTCGATCTAGCTAGCATTGAAAATCCGCCTTCACTACACCATCAGACCTCAAACTTTAGAACCTCCCGATCCGAGACACTGCAGTGGGAAGTTGTTGCACTGAGCCATGTCAGTGACTCATTATCGTAAAGAAAACATGCAATTTGGCAAATACTGGTCTCAACGAAGCGGCATTTTGGTGCATGTATGGTCACAAATCTCTTAGCCGACGCTTATAGAGCTAGACGTTGGAAATTAACAATAAAAGAGCTCTGCGAACTCAAACGGGGCCGTTCGGCTCCTGGGCGACTGGAATGCGGCGTAAGAATTTCCACAAAAACGAAAGTAAATGTTCTGTTAAGTTCATCACAAGTAATCATAAAAGCGTACCTTCTTTGGAAAAGTTTGCCTTTTGTGCCTAGGTTCGCACACTGAAAAAAAAAAAAAAAAAAACAGAAGAAAAATATTTCGTGGTTTCTCACTACACTTGCAGTCGCCTAATGCTTTCCAATATCCTTTTCTTTCCTTGGGCCGACTCATTACTGAACTTTCTCGGGTACGAACGCTATCCCATCATGGAAGAGAAACTTCATACTTTCGGTCGCGGATACGTCCTGTTCATTCCCCAAGGGTATCTGCAAACAGATCATTGGGTGAGTAATGCTCTACGCGTGGTAAGTGCAAGTCACGACAAAATTTCTTGAGAAGGTATCATAGCCCGCGTCGTCATTACCTGCATTCCAAGAGATGCAACCAGTCCAAGAGCTATATTTATCGTACTATTACATGGAGTATATGCGTGTTGAAAAATAAACCATTTAAGAGCCGTTTCAGATTTTATATATGCAGTCAATATTTTAACGTCAACGCGATGACGTGGATAAAAAGCAATAATAGCAGACAATATTTAGTAGCGAAATTCAGGAGTTAATTAAGACACTGAATATCACGTTATTTATTCAAGAGAAACGGGATTACTTCAAATCAAATTTATGTTTAATTTCTCAAAAATGTACATCCTGATTTACTTGCATAGCAAATAGAAGTTTAGCACTTTGTGAAAGCGCAATGCAGTCCGCACGATAAATTAACGAAAAGAGGAAGAGAAACGGAAGGGAAGGACAGGACGAATCCACGGAATGGTGAAAGGCAAGAGGAAAGGTCAAATACAAGAGCGCGACAGAAGACAGACAAAATATACGACAAAGATCCAAAACAGGGAAATAAACTCATTCTCCGAGTGCAGACCATTCTTACGTCACGCGTACCGCTGTCTGCGAGCAGAATTCACGATTATGTATTCACATAAACGTAAATCTTGGCATTTCGCCGCGGCTTCGAGCGCCCCTCCTCATGGGCTCTTCCGGCGGAAGTGCTCGGAACGTCTCCGCTCCTCAAACGCCGTCGAAGAGACTGGCGCTCACCGTCCCACAGATGCAATACTGAGCGGACTTGTGGCCTTGTTAACCGGATCAAACATGGAGATATTACAAATGACGGATGAAGATGATTGAACTAGCACTTCAGATCACCCTAAAAAAAAGCAGTTGCTATCGAAAAAATCTCTTTCCATTATTCATCAAAATAATTTTCTGTTACGTCTCTCATTTCCTCACGTGGGCATTATACATACATTTATTTGAACTGCAATTGGGTATGACCCGGTGGCAGTTAATTAACAATAATTACAATAATAATAACACTTAACATTAATAATAATATTAATAATAATAACGATATTAATAATAATAACAATAATAATAAAGGAGTACAGTACAAGCCGAACATGCAATAATCATACTATCACTAATATTAAGTATTATAACAAATATTTCAACTCGTATGATATATAATAATTATAATTATATGTCGGTGATGCTAAAATTTAATACAAGCTACATAAATATTGGCTAAATTTATTTGATGTAATAATTTATAGTTCTTTGTCGGTGTTACACTGTTTTTGCTTTGAGTTACACTGACCAGCACTACATCGCACTTCACCGCACTTCACAGCACTTCACCGCACTTCACCGCACTTCACAGCACTTACTCATTTAATGTCTATTACTATCATATTGTTCTAACTTATTTCTAAAACTTGGACACTTAGAGAAAGGCTTTGAAAATTGCTGCATGGTAAACTGTTCCAATCTTTAATTGTTCTGTTACAAAGGAAAATTTCCCAAGATCTGAATTTTGTTTCCTTGTTCGAATTTTGTGAGTGTGATCCTTCGCGAAATAATTTGGTTTTTCTAGTCTAACCTGAATTTCCTTCCAAGCTGTTTTGACCTACGTATGATTTATAAAGAGCGCAAAGCCTCGCCCTTGTTCTTCTCATTTCTAGAGGTTCCATGCCTTTTTATCGCGTTAGTTCTGTAGGTAAACTTATTCCTTTTCTCTGTATTCTATCTAGATTTTTCCGTGCGACTTTCTGTATGGATCCCAACATGCCTCCGTATTCCATGAGAGGGCGAACCAGCGAAAAATATGCTAATTCTTTTGCGTTTGCAGAGCTTTTCTTTAGAATTCGCATTACAAAATGCAAAGACTTCACGTTTTCCTAACTACCTGATTTATATGCTTCTCCCACCTAATTTACTATCTATATGAATGCCTAAATACTTGCATGATGAGACTCTTGGGATGATGACCTCACCTAAACGATAGTCTGGTTCCTCATAATTTCTCCCCGCCCGAACGTTATTGTTTGCTTTTCGATCCGTTAATTCCATGTCATTTTTTCAGCCCAATCACGTAAATGTTCTAAATCCTGCTGTAATATTTGTTCGTCAGCGCTACTTTTGATTTTTCGGTATATAACACAATCGTCTGCAAATAAACGCACCTTTGATTGTATGTTAACGTGGAGATCATTTACGTACGCTAGAAAAGTAATGGCCCTATGACACTTCCTGGAACCCTGAAGTAACAATAACCGTAGTCGAAAACTGAGTGCCAATTCGAACTTTTTGTTTCCTGTCTCTAAGAAATTCGCTTACCCACTTCACGACTCTAGCATCAATTCCTGAAGTTAATAATTTCCTGATAAGTAGGTTATGCGGTACTACGTCGAATGCTTTCGCAAAGTCGATTACGATTGCATCCATCCTCCCACCCGCGTCAACTTCGTCAGCTAGATCTTGCAAAGAGAAACGATTTGGCTTTCGCACGAATATTTACTTCTAAACCCATGCTGTCCGTGAAAAATCCAGTTCGCTTTTTCCCATTCGCGGCGAATGTACCCGGCTATTAAATAGTTAATAATTATAGTTCTAATACAGCCCATTCCCACGGAAAACGTGGCGAGACCATAACACATTTACATAAACAGCGTGTGTACGAATATACTCGTAGAAGCGCATAGATAATATTTTTGACTTGACAAAATTTTCGCGAATGAAATGCCTCGTAAAACAAGATAATGAACACGGGAGTCGTTAATGATTAAGGACAGAGAGGGAATAGAAAAAAAAAGAAGAAAAAGTATGGCACTTAACGCAAACAAGAATACAATTTTGTCGGCATGGCGGCGGCGGGGGTAAATTCAGTAGCGTTGTATTGAGGAAAGGCCAGGGATAATGAAACACAGAGTTTATGGCGTCAGTGGTTACTGTAGTTGTGGTGAAGGAGGTGGTGGTGATGGCGATAAATGTAGCGGTGGTGGTCATAGTGGCGCTATTCGCAGCATCAGTGGTGGTGATTCCGATGGAGATGAGATTGCTGATGATAGTGGAAGTGGTGATGTAAGTGGTGATGCAGTGGAGGAGACGCCAGAGGCGAAGTGCTGGAGAGAACGTCGGCAGTTGTGGGTGCGGCGCTGGCGGCGGATTCAGCAGAGCTTTGTCGGCGTCCGTGGCAGGCGTGGGACGCTGGGAAACGACGGGCGGGCGGGCGCGGTGGGCCGGCAACGCGCCCCGCGCCACTCGGAAGCGTCTCCTCTACGCCCCTCCACACGACAACAGTTGATGCACGTATTTGGCATTTTGGGTCGATGGACCGACTCTGCCGGCTAGCTAACGGTGTCCCCCTGTCTGGATCTATACTTTTTTTTAACGTGGCCGATGACACTTCATCAGCTGTTACGGTGTCATCCAATCGAGAGCTAAAACATCATTACGGTGACGTCCCTGTGGTGACTTTAAGCACCCGACTGGACGAAATTGTAACAGCTGATCAGCTGTCATCGGCCAGATAACAGAAAGCCAAGTATAGTTCATTCCCACTGTCGCGGAAAAGAAGGGAGGGTAGAGTCAAGTTTCAGTTCCTTCAATATTCGCAAATTTCACTATTGATCATTTTATATTCGTTTAAATTATCATTAACTGACGCATGGTTGCTTCGAAGGCGATCATTCCTGACAAATATGAAACGAACCCGTGAATGAACAACTCTTTTCTCCATGTTGCTTTCAATTCATGCGGCGAACACGACGTATTCCCTTCACTGCAACTAGTAAATTCCTACAGACTAATAGTAATAAGTAATTTTGGCAGAGAAATTCTTCTTAGAGCCAAAAAACACACCCAGAAGATGAAATTTCAATGGACATTACAATAGCAAAATTAAGGAAAACAATAAATTACAGAATTGGTAACAAATGAGCAGAAACATGATTACACATAAAATAAATGTAACAAATTAACTTTCTGATAACTTTTAAAATAAGTTTTACGATAATTGGGATATTTTTTTAGCAATAGAAAAAGGACAAAACTTAAGATGAATGAAATTTCTTTCTTTTTAGTTTACAAAAACCATTGCCAAAAGACTGCCCAATAGTTCCAGGTCCTTCGCCATATTCACAAAATTCACTATTGACAATCTGATGTTTATTGATTCAGTGGTGAGGTGTAGTTGACATTTACATAACAACGCCTTCAATCATTTCAATCTGATGTTTGCTTGAATTACCATTAACTGACGTATTGGTCGCTTCTGCGATTATTCCTGGCAAATCTGAAATGAATTCGTGAACGAACAACGCCTTCTTCATGCTTCGTGCCATTAAGGAGATCGGTGAAAGGAAATCCCAAAGAATCACTGCTACGGGGATTTCTTTTTGTGATTAAGGAAAACGAGAAACTGAATTGTTTGTCAAATAAATGTATTTCATAATATATTATGGTAATTCCACAAAAAGCAAGTAATCTTTATTTGCACTGGATACATCGACATTGAATTACGGCATATTTGTTCCCCAAAGTATACTAAGAAATAAATTATTAAGCTTAGTTCTGCGCTATTACAAAAACCAATTCAATAATGTTGTGTATGCTAAACTTTGAACAAATAGTAAACTTACCACAGTGGAAGAGTTATTTTCTCAAACGGCGGAAAAGTAAAGAGAATCTTATAAATTTGTTAGAATGATAATTGTTTTATTTGTGACGACAAAAGCGGGAAAAGGAACGAATCCGATATTTCGTTAATTGTGATTCGGTTACTTTTCATTTGAATCCTCCTTGTTCGTTCTGGTTAGTGCGGATGTCAAGGTCGCGGGCAAGGTAGCAAGCGTAGTGGAGCTCGTTGGCCTATTTTCAGAGAAATACGCGCGAGATTTAAAAGTAAGGATTGCTTTTGACAAATGCTTTGGTGTAACAGTACGTCACTGGATACCTTGCCCATGGTAAGTCTTTGGGAGACGTTACTTGACAGTTATTGTCAAAAATGAAGCTATATTAATTCCCATTTTCTATTTACAGCAAAGAAATGGTCCATTAAAATGAGATAAAACATCAGTCCGATTTTAAATTCTCAATTGAGAGAATTTTTAAAAAAAATTGAATCAAAAGTATTTAGGTTTTTCAGTCCTGTTTATTTAGGGTTTAACATTCTTGTCTGTTAAGAGCACTGTCCATCCGTAAGAGTGAATTGTTAACTTATAGACTTGCCAATTTACTTCACATTATTGCTAAATATAATAAGTAATTGATTGTTTCAATAACAACACAAAACGAAAACAAGGAAAGAACTCGCCATTCAAACATATTCCTGTCCCTTAGTAAAGATACTAATACATGGGAGAATTTAGTAAGAAAATAAACATCAAATAGTAATAAGTAGTGAAGAATATAAACATAATAGAATTCTAGGTTATTTGACAGCAAAAATCTGGTAAACATATTTCGTACAAAGCCACTTCAGCTTGGCATGTAACCTATTTCTGGAATTTGAAATGAGTGCGGGTTTAGGGGAAGTCGCCCGTGCCCGCAGGAGCGCCGGGTCCCCAGGCAGGCAAGTAGCTCGTGCGGGCGTGGTTGGACGAGCCTAGGCTAGTGCATGAATACTTTGTAACTCAGTAACGTTCAATTGTGACTCAGGCAGCGTTTCTCACAATGTAATGTGAACGTTTGCATATTTATGTGACTGATTTACAAGAACAATCTTAAATCTAAGTACGAGTCGATTTAAATAGATCTTACAATATCATGGCGTAGGGAAAGACCAAAACGCAGACGCGAGCTCCGAAACAAAACAAGACAAGGCGTTTTTGAGATTCCATGCGAAGTTAATTACAGCGGAGCAAAACGATCCCCTAATGCTGTGACAAGTTTTATTGGTTGGAGTTACATCTGATCTTGGAGACGGTGGGTATTCAAAGACCGCTTTGCTAAGCTTTCCATTTCTCTAATGAAACTAAATGGACATTTCAATTCTTGCTTTCACTACAGACTTTTTTCGCTATCCAAACCTGTCTGCCTTAAATACTGCAAATATCTGCTAAAGCCGTCAGTAAATTAATTCCAAAGAAATCCAAAAAGAATAGTTTCAATGGAATGCTACATACGTTTCTGCACCTACGACAGTTGTTTACAATATCGAGAAGCGATTGTTGGTGGGGAATATATGTAGAATAAATTGAATGAACGCAAAAATTTGTAATAAATTAAATTGCAAGTGCAATAGATTTTAATTGGAAGGTTAAGTCCATTACATCGTCAGCCATTTGAGGATATCACTTGACACGAGATACATTTAAAACCGGATATGCTTCCTACTTGTCCTCACGGCCAGAAAATCGTCCTTGCATATGATTCTAAAATAAAATCAGCACCCCAAACACGTCTGTTGAAGAGTTTTTGTGGCAATGTTTCCCTACGCATCGGCAACTTCCTCCGGAAGCTGCTGGGTTGTTTGTGCAAGTTTCATCAATGTACCAAGTGAATCTGGGCTTCCTACGCTGGCTGATATGCAATCAAAATATCGATTATAGCTGAATGTTGAAAGCTGAAATGTTGACAGAAAATCAAGTATTAGTTTACAATAATAAAACAATTGAGATAAAATTATTAACAGAAACAGCAAGTAGCAGATCTTTTGCTCTAGAAAAATTTGCCATAAGATAACTGGGGCGTGAGGTAACTCCAGAACCCAAGAAGGGTACCCGCCAGAAAAAGGTTACAATTTCTTGAAAAGAGACTATTTAATGAGACACATCATGAAATGTAAATATAACATATACGTAATTTCCACTTCATTTTCATTTTAAGCAAATGTCAATGAACGAGCATATGCTGAGTTACTTGATCTGGGAAAATAAACACCTCAATCTAATAATCCTTGTTATTTAAATATTATTTACATTCCAAATAAAACATTGATCTGGTTATAGGAAATAGGTTATAGGAAGATTATAGAAAGCTGGTTATAGGAAACTTCACCTATAAATAGCTTTATTATCAGTAGATTTAATTATTTCGTTTTAATATAATGTTTAAAGAGAGCTTTTAAAATGCCGTCAAATACTTGGTCACCTACTAAATATCACCAGTTAATTTCTAATTCCTGATTTTCTAATGAATTGAAAATAAAAATTAAACTCTTAAGTAGTTATACCATCTCTACCATAGGTACGGATTCAAAAAATAGAAATCGGACGTGATAACAACAACAACAACAACAACAATAATAATAATAATAATAATAATAATAATAATAATAATAATAATAATAATAATAATAATAATGAGAAGAAGAAGAAGAAGAGCAACACGAAAAATCAATATCAAAGAAGGTGGTATTTTTCTAAAATCCAGAGAAGAGCATTCGCGAACGGTAAGAGGAATATTACAGATATGGCGATCTCTCTTCGACTGAGGCATGACGAGTCAACAGATGCCAATAATTTTTGCAGCATTATGAAAGTTGAAAGCGAAGTGTTCTAGTAACTTTTCTTCAGGATCAGAAAACAGCCCTGGACCGTACACCCATCCGGGCTGCGGCCGAGCGGAACGGAGTAGCCGAGCGGTGCTGCTTGATTTCCTCCAACGGAGTCACGACAGGAGGTCCTTTTCCTCCCCCCCACCCGTCATGCCTTTTTACATACTATATCATTCCAGAATAACGTCGCACTAATCAAGCTCGAGATAGGATCTGAGGAAAGTTTTGGCGGCGTAGGAACGCCAATTTCCAACTCTTCGAAACTTTTCAACCTACTGGCTTTTGTTTCGTTCCATTCTGCCTGCGCATGCTACTAAGCAGAAAATAGATACGATCAGCACCACAAAATACGGCGAGGTGGCATTGCATTGTGTTATGTCACCGATTCAGTTGTTTTAGGATCAATTACAAGTTATATTTCTCGATCAAATAAACAAGAAAGAAACAGAACGAACAAATAACATGAACGAGCTTACGAACAGAAAAGCTATTACATAAAAATCGTGACCACAAACTGAAGGGCCTCTAAGTGCAAAAGTCATGACAGAGACAAAAGAGAAACAATCCTTATGATTACTATTCAATAAGTTATCTCACTGCGATTTTCCGAAGAATAAAGTAAAGGATTATAGGAAATAAACGAATAATGAATACTGTTTCATTGTTTGAATAGGATTACAAAAGTTTTAATATGCACATTCACAAGTACTAGAATATATTACATATTTCGACATAGTTAATATTTAATTGTTTCTGTTTAAATTGTTGACGAACGTGTACATGTTTCCTTTAATAATTAATTATGGTAATGAAACCTTCAGTACTTTTGCAATCATAGTGTTCAAGCACAGACACTTCCGCGCGTTAACATTGAGGGATGCGAGTAACACGTTGTAAGAATGTTTACGTGGAAACTATGAAGAACACTTCTATCTCATTATGTAGATAAACTGGATCTATTGTTAAAAAATCTGTTTGTAGGACAAATCAATTAGTGGGTAATTGAGAGACCGTATGGGACCGTTTACATTCTATTATTTTCTGAAATAAATCAATAAATATGCCTCAAACGAAATAAACTACCACTTAGAATTCTAGGAGAACGCTTACGAGCACGATATACGATATTTATGTTATTGACAAACGCCTAACAAATCATACCCCAAGAAAACATCACAGTCTCTCCGCCCTGGGCACATTATCCACCATCTGCTTCCTCTTGCGTTCATAAGAGGTCGCACCTGACTTCATTTGTCAGAGGCGGGAGAGGAAGGTGCCGGTCGGGGCAGAACGAGGTGTCCCTACGTAGGTCATGGCCACGCGCCGTCCCTTAGGGCTAACAGCGGTGTCAAGGAGGCCTGCTTTGCGGACCTATGCGGCCCGCGCCACCTCCATACGATAAAGATCACACGCCCGTGTATGTCGACGCGGCAGCAAAATCGATATTAATTGGGCAGGGAGCGTTGCCCAATGGTCGCTATAGAACAATAAATAATCGTCCGCGACACTCCGCCGCGCAATCGTGCGCTGCTTGGACAGTTCGCGGACACGGCGCCGCGTGCGTTCAACCGAGTGTCACGAAGAGTTCGGTGACAACACCGAATACTAAATGGAGTGGCAGCAACCACAAAAATAATCGTGTCGCATAGCATCGTGGATCAGTTATCGCAACTCACACCGTTCTATTTTTTATACATTTTCAGCGTAAATACATTGATTTATTATTTTCTCAAGATCATTTTACGAGTACTTTTTGACTTTTTGTATGTCTTTGACTTTTCTGTCAACATATGTTGACTTTTGGATTAATTCATAGCATTATTCGTGCAGCGATAAAATATATTTTCAAATGATACAATTTCTATATCACCTTTCTAGAGTTTTATCGAACAGACGCTGTGTTGTCTCTTGTTTTGCCCACGGGCGATAAATACAACTTTTATCATCGCTAATTAGTACAGTGGAAGGTAGCCATATTGAAATTAAATAGTTTCGAAATTTGACTCTTCCAGAATATCATTTAGACATATCATTAATTGGTATTCAATATTACTTAAATGTACAATAGTTGGTGCTAAATACGTGATATCGCCATACCAAACAAAACTGTCAAGGTTTGCGTGAGCGGGCAACATTTAAGTACACACTCAGAAATTTCATTAATGTACAATGTACATTAACATTCACGTACAGTCGTGATTAAATTTAATGTAATTTTTGACAGTGTAGTCGATTTTGTTACCTGTTAAAAAAGTCTTCTAAATAAGTTCGAACTGATAGGCACTTCTTATAGCATGGAATCTGTTCGCAGCCGAATCCGGATTCCTCTCAAATGGAAAATGTAGCATTCAGACGAGCAAGGCCCTTCGGATAGGGAAACGAGTAGGAAAGAAACATCCGCGGCCCGTTACAAAGAGTTCTGCTCCGGCATTCACTTACACACTATGAAGAAAACCACTGATGAGAGAAATCGACCAAACGATTGGATACCGACACGAGCACGAACTCCCTGGTGTTCAAAGCATCAAGAAAATTTCAGGAACTCGTCTGGAAAGGAACGTATGTTTGGCCATCCGATCAACATGTTTTCAACATTAATTTAACGTGGCCCACTTCGCTTGAGGATGCCTCGTGTACTGCATATTTATTGCATGTGTTTTTGTTGTTGTTTTTGACATGAAATTAAGAGAACATACCCCCCTAAAGAACATTGGATTTGAAAATTGCAAAATTCTAATGCATCTTTGGCCAAAATTACTTTTGTGGCGAAGATGCCTCGCGGCGCTCATTCCGATGCAAGTCCACGGATAGACTTTGGACTCTTCAATAAACATAAAATAACTTTGTAACGCGTAATCTGAATCGCATTTTTGTGTAAACACACACAGATGTGTTGCCGCCCTTCCAACGCCTTTCGCACAGCCCGGAAATTGTGAGGTGAAGACACACGAATCATGATTTTTTCGCAAAGAGCACTGTTTAGTGAGCACGTATTCTGCACCGAGGAGGAGGGGGAGGTGAGAGTTGTGTCCCGAGGTGTCGCGGTGAGGTGAGGCGCGGCATCACATGACGTCACTGTGGGCTGTCATTAAAAGGCGACGTTCGTCGCGACCCCTGGCCCAGAAAACTCCATGCAGAGAAGCTACACAACGATTCATGAAAAGCTGCCATCCGAATTCTGCGTAATTAGAATTTTGAAAAACGTGCAAGCCTATTACGTGTGTTAAACGTTTTTAGATGCGCCACGCAAAAATCGACGTTTAGAGCAAGACTTGTGTCTGCCGGTGTTCAGGAATTGTCTCCTCATTCCGGACTCTTTCATTGGTGTTGCTTCTTGGGATTATCCAACGGTCAACGGATATCACGCGATTGGCACTTGCATGTCGCAAGCAAACTCGAACATCAGGTATATTTAACGACGGAGAGGAAGTTGCCCCTCATAACTCTATCGCTGGGGGAGGGGGGGCACAGGGCCGTCAATCAAAATATTAGCGCCTGCTTATTGAAAGGTTTATTTTTCTACGCGGTTTATCTACAGAGAAATGCCCTTCCTAGATCGATGAAGCCACATTACAAACGGCCAGGCAGTGCGTAGCATATGAGTTGCCGCGGATCATAGTGACAATATTCGCACAGTAATTGTTCTGAAAACTTGCACGGCGTAAGAAAAGGAATCGCGCCTTTCCGAGGAATATTTTTGGAAATACTGTTTCCACTCATTTCTACAAAATAGTGTAGTTGTGAATACAGGTCGAAGGCTGCGGTAACAGTGGAGCCAAGTTTGGTCAAAATTTCGATCGGCCAACATGGGACGTTTTCTTCTGATGTGCCAGATTCATTCAAATTCATTATGGTAAACGAAAAAGATCGTAGTGAACCCAAACGACCTATTCCGACAGCGTCCGAAAACATCGGCTGTCGGTTGAAGATCTGTTTCGTTTGGTTTCGTCCGTACGGCGTTGGCCGACCGAAATTTTGGTCGAAATTGGCTACACTGTGATCGCCGCCTAAGGGCTGCCCTCCCCCGCCCGCAACTATGATTTTTATCAGACTACGTGCAACCGCAGTGTTTCAAACCAGCAGGTCACTCGCCCTACACTCCGCGCAGAAAGGCCATTATTTTCGACGCATGCAAATAACATGCTGCTTGATATGCCAGAGGCGGTTCTTCCACAGCCGAACGACTTGAGGCCCGCTACTAGAGAGCGCTATTCCATCCAGAGACGAATAGGAGTAATGAGGGAGTGACAGGCGGAATTATGATGTGTGATGATGTAAATGTGATAGAATGCACGGCAGAAAGGAAGGAATCATGAGATCCCGGAGGAAAACTGCCACATGCCCGTTTTCTTCATTCAAATTCCACATTGAGTGTCCAAAGTTTGAATCCTTACGGTAATCAAGTGAGGAAGGTGTGCGATATGTTCACTACACCGTGAGTTTCTCCAGACAATTGTTTAACAAAGATAACAAAATGATTTGAACAGAGGAAAATTAACGAAATAAACGGAAGTAGGTGAGAGGCAACATGATCGTTTTTAAGTTTGCAGTGTTGAGAATCTTGTATACACCCTTTTCCTGTAAGACGTTACGTTCATGGAAACTGTTCTGAATTCTAGAGGTAAAATGTGTTGCAGTGGATAAACATACAAGATAGCACGTCTTCCTTCACTATTTGGCCTTTCTATTTCGTTTCGGAAGATTGCTAATGTTAGTTTGCGTATTTTTGCTTACAGTAGTTTCGCGGTATGTGCTCACTCTGTCACTCCAATGAGAAAATAAAATTGAAGTAACGGTTGTCGTAAAAGCTACAGATCCCGAAAAAAATGGTATATTTCTCCAACGAACGTTGGAATTCTCACATAATCAGTCTCCCGACTTTGAACATAGCATACACTCTATGCCAAAAATAATTATCTAATACTCGAAGTTCGTTAAAAATTACTGACAAATCCACGTCCTGGGGAGTGGCACTTGCGGATCTGAAAATGTCCAAGTCTGAGTGATTTTTATTTAATCTATTCAAAGAATAATGAATTAATAGCTAAAGATAATAATTATAATTCAACTATTTCAATTTGAAATTTCAATTGAAATGATTGAAGGCGTTGTCATTGTCAACAATAGTACTATTGTTGCCAATGACAACGCCCTCAATCATTTCAATTATGTAAATGTCAACTACAACTCACCACTGAATCAATATTGAAATTTCAGTTAATAATTAACGATCGTTTTCTAGTAGACATGTATTTTATATTCCAGGAAGATGAATTTATATAATATTACTTTACATTCTTAAGGCATACTTTCATTACCTTCATTTTTGTTCTTCAGATAACAGTAGTTAAAAAAAGTTGGGACAAAACAAACATTTTCAAAACATATTTCAAAATGTATTCAACGAATGTGTCAACCAAACGTGATTTAGAAATATAGACATTCGAGAACAAAGCATGTCCGCTTCTGTAACGTCGGTTTCCTGGTTCTGTAACTTTAACATGCTTGAGTGTCAGAATGTTAAATCTGTTTTGAAACCAACCATCTTTGGTATTGTACAACAACATGTTTGGATGTAAGAGTGTTTGAACATTTTTGAAATATGCATTGAAAAATGTTTCTTTTATCCCAGCTATTGAATTATTGTGAACTTCTATTATCAGAAGAATATCAAAAAATTGTAGCTCGAAACGTTGTGGGTTACACCTTTAATGTTTCGAGCTAGGGGCTTTTGGTATACTTGTAAGAAAGTACAATAAATTCGTCTGCCTGAGATACAAAATACATGTGAGTTTTAAAACTTGGAGATTTATTAATTAAAATAATTCTTTATAGAAACAATTAATAAATACTCAACGGCAGCATGCTAGTGTTCACCCAGAAAGAAAAAAGCAAATAAAGCAATCATAAGAATATAAACGCGGATTTTCCTTCTCTGACTGAATGGCACATGGAAAATGCAATGTCAAGTTCAGTACAATTCTCTTTATATAAGTCAGTGGTGCCAAAACAGCACCTATATTCTCCCTATATTTTCATGCGCAATTACGCAAAAAGTACTTAAAATTTTCGAAAAACTGTACGTGACCTTATTTCAAAATCTAACTTTAAGGAACAGATTTCATTAAGGAAAAAATCTCTTATCTTTAATATTTTAGTTGTAGGAACACTCCGAAAAAATAATGAACGTTTGCAATTTTCGAAATATCAGAGTTTTTAACGAAAATGGACCTGCACCATTGTCTTAAACGTTCTTTACACCACCCCACAACAAAATTTAATGAAAAACAATATTTTGTTTTATTTGGAAAATCTCCCAGAGCTTCATGTAAAGTACACCCCAAACTTGAAATATCAGTTTCAAATTCAAGGGGCTGCGACATCACCCAGATCGACTGGGAAATATCAATTGTGGAAAAAATTGGATACTTTTGTATGGAAATTGTATTAAAACAAAAGTTAATGTGTTTCAAGACTATGTGGATACCAGGTGGTTGGGACGAAAACTATCCTACAATACGATTGTTCCTATATGCATATAAATTCTACCTTTGTACATTACATTCTAGAAATTCACGAAGATAACCTACGAAATGGGAACCATATTTTTGTGTCACGAAGAGAATAAAACTGAACAACGAAGGCAAAACAACAGCTTTGGCATATGCTAATATCATTTTCAATTTCGAAATTACACAATATACGTTTCTCTAATCAACGCTGAAACAACATAAATCTCTTTGAATGTTCCTATTGTATCCCCATTAACAACTCGTTCACTGAAATTGGTCAGTACAGGATTGTTGTTGGGCGATATCACGCTATTATATCATGCCAATAGTGGAACACGCCGTTAATAAGAACGGGTCAGGTCTCTCTCCTAGTATGGCGATTCGAACTTTCCTTGCACACTAAAGCCTGCCCCTAAGAGCTGTTCCATACAACAGACTGCTATCAATTAACAACTGGAAGCACTTCCGCGTCCTATAATGGAATTGATATTGAAATACTCTGAAAGCATCTCTAAATACAATCCACAATTGATATATTGCGAAGAATAGATTCTGCTCTGTACATTACCTTGAATATACTGAAAATTCGTCACAATGCCGTTTCAATTCTACGTTACATTCCGGTACCGAGTTATCGGGTGTTAAGACAGTTAGTGAGTAAAATTTAAAAATAAAATGCATATGTAACTTTATGATATCAAGACTCAGGACCACATATTTAATTAAACATATGCAAAAATATGTCGGGAAAATGCACCAATGCTACCAGTATTCCTTTTGCAGTTACATTTACAGTTGCATTGGGAATGAAACTGTAACGTCCATTAAATAATATAATAATACTTAATGATAATGTAATTAATATTAATCATAGGTATATTGTTGATCATTACACTTCACTGCTCAAATATGTTTGATTAACATATAATTCTGACACTGCATTCGTTCGTACTAATTCATGAATTTTAAATCCTTTCACAGTTGTTACCTGATGAGGTCGTGAAGATCACGAAACATACCAAACAAATGGAATTAGAGCTCCCTGAAGGAATTTCACTCAATACCCAATGGTCTTTCCAAATTCAATTAACATATTATTATTATTATTATTATTATTATTATTATTATTATTATTATTAACCAAATTTACATTAAGTATAATACACATATTTGGTGTTATACAACACAGAAACAACGAAAAAATATACCAAATTGTATTACCGATTGCACATAAACAACTACAAAAGTGTTTTCATTTATGTACAATATTACTTTACAATTAACTAATTACAATATTTACAACCCTAACAAGTCTTAGGAACATTATCACATTGACAACACAATCTGACAATCACAAATGACTAATTTTGTAATTAAAAATGCACTGTTTCTTGGCATTTTCATATCTAGTAATGTTGATTCTTGGTGTTCAGAAATGACTCAAATAACTGACACGACAATTGGAAGAATCCTGTTTGATGCTTTGATTGTTTCCAGGTTTCACTTCTACAGGCAGGTTCATACATTTCGAAATCTTTTCCTGAATTTGTTACGGAGATTATGAGTATCAAAGACTAACATAAATGATAAGGATTATTTTTATTTTTTACGTATCAGACTAATGGTTAGTCAGAAATATTATTATTTTATTATTATTATTATTATTATTATTATTATTATATACTAGCTCCCGGGCCCTTGGTGAACCACGGTTTAAGTGAGAAATAAATATGTGCGCAATAGATAATTCGTTACGTAAATATAAACACATAAAATAGGGCAGGCCAATCATTTTGTTTTTCTTTAACTCTCCTACTCTGTCTTCTTCCCTTCCACTATTTCTCATCCTCCTCCTTGTTCTCCTCCTCCATTTACTTCTTTTGCTCCTCTCCTTCTCAGCGTCACGCATAATATTACTGTTATTTGAGAATTGCAGGCATCGCTGCAACACGCGTCTAAAATATAAACAACCTGGTTACCTAATAAAACGGCAAATCGCGGGAGTGAGACTATATTATTGATCGATTAAGGTTAACAGCAGTTTATACACCAGAAAGTACGTATGTACGTATGTACTGTATCAACTTAAAAACGGATTCCACACAGAAAAGCTGACGGAACGCTCTGCCAACAGATCGTCCGCCTGCTCATCAACACACCGAAACGCCTCAGGGCGTACCGATGCCTGGATGGCGCAATCATTGTAAACCCTGGTGAGATGGCGCGGTGGCCAGAAGGACGACCGGCACAAATATTTACTACTGCACGGCAGGAGTTCCGCGCAAAATTAAGAGAAGCAAAAACTGCCTAGGAAATAAACCTCAACCATATTCATTAATGCAAATGGCGACGAAAAAAGTTAGTCGGTTTCACGAAATGAGAATACTCACTAAATAATGAAGAGATGAGTCCATATTCGACGTTAAGCCTATTTTACGACTTGCATTCTGGAATTTCGTTCTTTTTATTGAGAAGCTACAAAAAATATAGTTTTGCTTCAGAACGAGGCAGGTTCTACCATCCTTGCCTTCCACAATAATTAATCTTTTTTATGTTAATTCGCAACAGGTGGCCTCCCGAAACTCGTCCTATACTTGTGAAAGAGACTGTTTTCAGGTCTCAGTTCTGTGAAGTGTGCATTTAGATTATAGCAAATGCAGTGTACGTTTTCATCTTTACAATGAACTCCATTCGTATTTTGTTTCAAAAGATTCAGAGATGCTGTACTCAATACCATTAACTGCGTAACTGAAAACCATTACAATATTGAGAATCATATGCCTCCATGTTCTTGTAAATTCGAAGCCCGCACATGAAGGCGTTTTCTCATATTCATACATAAAACTTCTGATAATTCGATATACCCACACACATTCATTTTCTCAGGACTTGGAGAAAGAAACGAACTTAAGTAAATTACAATATCACCACTACGAGTAACAACTAATACCATGCAGGTGAGTAACGTATGCGCACAACGAGCAATCGCAGCGAAAGTATTTCTCGAAGAAGCGAAAGAGGCGAAAGCGAACTGATAGGATCTCGATAAGATAGCCGGGTGGCAGAGCTGGCCGACAGAATAACAATGCGTTCGAAAGTCGTCTACGCTTCTGAACCGCCGATATTGCATCACAAACGCGTAAAATTGCTTCACAAATGCCGTAATACAATAACAATAGCTTGGAAAGACCGTCAAAAAGGATATAAACTGGAAGAGCAGTACGTGCATATCTAATCTTCTAACCAGCACCATGAGGAAGTTACCGAGACACACCACAGCGGCAGCTTACCCCTCTGACAAGGACTCTCTCCAGCTACAAGGCGAAATATTCTCTTGGTGTCCAAAACCAGTGTTGCTATTTCAGCATGTATTTTTCCACATAATTTGTTGCTTTAGCAATTTTCGGAAATTCAGAGCTCACCTAATATCGAACTACAGCCATTTTTATGAGAGTATTTCAAAACATCTTATTTTTTAAAACAATTGGATCAGTTTTTGAGAACATTTTGAAAATGTCCTTGCTGCTCAAATGTTCAGAATCCCCCTCCCCCCATAATTAAAATATTCTTTTTATTTATTCAAGGGGTCGCTCCAACACAGACCGATCACAGAATATAAATAACGGTGAAAAACCTGCCTACAGCTTAGCCTTTAGCGTTGTTCACAGACGGACAGAGGGACACAGACGGATGGACGAACAGACATTTTTCCGTAAACAAATTTTTCCGTATCAAAGGACTCGCAAAACAAATAGAAGGGATTCTGACTACACAAATAAGTGTTAGAAGAAGTAATTTCTTTCATATAGAATTTAACAACTTGAATCAGAATACTTGATTCATTTAATTTAAATAACGAATATTACTAGTAAACAATGTGATAAAAACAGTGATCATTCCAGCCTGAGTTTCCGGGGAGTTCATCGTCAGAGGTATCATTTGCAACCACCCGGCATCCTCCCAGAGAAGGAAGCACCAACACCACTATTGACAGCGGATCAAGTGGACGGTACGGCGCAGCGCGGCGGCGCCGCCGGCCAGGTGGTGCGACTGGGGAGTGGAGTAGAGAGCGAAAGCGGGGAGGGCAGGCCGCCTCCGGAAGAAAATTCTACAATGCTCCGCAGCCGTCGGCAGCGCAAATAGAAACGCCACCGCCAGGGGCGCGGCCTGGCATTTGATAGAGCAACGGCCTCCCGCCAACGAGCTCAGCTACGGAATCCAACATCACGAAGAGCAGGGTCGGGTTAATTAATGAAAGGGGCTCGAGCATGGCACACAAACGCGGCCCCTAACAATATTGAAATACCTCACTTACAGAAAGCAAATAATTTTAAAAAATATATACGCCTTCATTATTAAAAAATATTGTTTTAGATATTGAAACAAAATTTAGAGTGAAAATTATTGAGAGGTTCCTACCCAGAGACAGCCCTAGGCACGTGCTTAGTGTACTTCAGGTCTTAAGCATTCATTTAATTCCTAAGATGCTAATTGATGGAAAAGTGGAAAAGATCAATCCGCCTGACTCACTGATATTTCTTAATCGATTGGGCTCTTCAATTAACTATTTTCTAATATACTAACCTTTTGTTAGTCTACGTCTTAAGTTACGCTAAAACATTTTTGAATTTTCCATCAGATACAAATAACAGGATTTAATACAATCCTACAACCTCTCTCTACAAACTATTTATCAAAAAATCAAGTAAAATGTATGAGTACCTATTATTGTATTATATGATGAGTGATATGACGAGAATCTTTATTGTATTATATAAAAAATTGTATTCTGTATTTTAAAAAGACACTTCAAAATCATAGCAAATTATCATAATGCCAGTACGAATATCAGTGAATCCTACACGCGAATTTATTTACCTCTCGATGCAGAATTCTGAAATAATTAAAAAATAGAAAAAGACATTACATTCACTGAAATTGGAATCCAGGATGGCTAACAAATTGACTAACAAATTCTCAATAGTAAAGTTTCACTCAATGAACAATAATACACAGTACGTGAAATTTGCGTAGTCAAATTCATGGGGAATTGATTACATCACCAAGAGTAAACTTTCGCTCTTGAGCAGCAAAAGGCCTACAAATACTGACACAATTCGCAGCCTACAGATTCCTGTATGCTGCATACAGGCGGCAGCCAGTGCCCAAACTTATTCCGTTTCCTGAAGCAACGTGGACGTTTAGTTCACTACTGCACACACAATTCACTTATTCAGGTATCAGTTCAATCTAATATTTCCTTTTTTTTTCATACAAATACACTTATTCCAATTAGGCTAACATTGCTGTGAGTTTTTCTTCATTCTCAGGGAAGAGTTACTCATGTAATAATTGATTAATTCAACTTACTTGCTTAACCCGCTAAAGCATCACCGAGCAAACAGCTATGGTAAAGAAACACCCAGGAGTAACTGAAATAACAATTATTTACTTATTAAAATTAGACCCCGTACGCTTCTCATCCGAAACTCTTTCTCCCCCGACAAGCCACACCGGAGAGTCGCTTAGTTTCTTGGTGGAGAAGGGGAAGTTAACTCACTCCAAAACGGTCATCTAAGGTTTCGCTCTTATCCTCACCCTACTTACATTGCACTAAACACCGTCAAGCAGGCATCCCGAAACATTGGAACGCAATGCTCCATCAAGAGAGTCTACCCAATCGAGCGTAGTGGGGGCTACTCCGCCAGCTCGGTTCTTTCAGCTTTTCAGGTCGGAACCGGAGGCTTGCAGCACCAATCACAATAAACCGGCACAAGTTCCTACTTAACACCCATGAGCATCCCATGAATACCCATGAGCCAACTGCATCGACGAAGTCAGGATCCCAAAGAGGGGCCACCCGAGCTGCTAGACTTGGGCGGGTCGGAGCCCCCTAGCAATCTCGTCTCTGCGCTACCTCAGCACTAACGTGTTTACTGAGAAGAAGGCTCGCGTAATTGCACTTACTCATGGAATGAAACGCAAGGGTTCCTTACCGACTGTTCGTCGCCCTTTCGCTCACTGCAAGCCACCGCAGCGGATCCCGTTCCCCGTCGCAAATCAGGCGCCTGGAGCGCGGAAGGGAGTGAGAGCGAGCAAAGCAGGGAAGAGAATGGGGCTGGCAGATGACACTGCGCGGGACAGCGGGTAGGCGCCTTCCTAGGTAACGGACTGCTAAACCCATTTCATGAGTTAGAAGCCATGCAAAAGCTTTCCAAACTGAGAGGAGAGTGTCCCATGTCGCGGATTTGCAGCATTAAAAGAGTTCTACGCCGTAAGAACGGCCCTGAGCAAAATTCTAGAAACGTTCATCTTTTTATTTACACCTTTGCAAGTACATTTGTACCAGTTCTTTCCATCTTCTTAGTACTACAAAAGGAGCGTTACATAATACATGCTCAATAGTGATAACTAGATTTTCGGGGTGGCCCCCTTAGAAGAAATTCGCGGAATAAGAGCTCTCTATTTTCCGTATTCTTTCTTCGTATGACAGTTCCGCGGCCTTACAGATCTTCTTGAAATTTTACTGATGATTTCACGGGTAGATGATAACGGTATGATGTCAAGGGAGCTGCCCAGGTGGACATCGATACTCCAGTATAGCAAGAAGGGTTTGAAGGGGCAGAAATGTCCCGAATTGCGATGTAGCACAGGCCTGGCAGCATGGCGAGCAATAAGCGACACGCACGGAATGCAGGGCCCTCAGACATTTTTGAACTTCATTATTGAATGTCCTAGTATTGTTTACTCTTGCCTTCCAACATCTCTCATACATAAACTGTAACCTATTGTTTCCACAGTTGACTTGATTTCTGAACAAGTGAATTCTATTGGGTATTATTGACGTCTCTAAATCTGTACATAGTTATCAAATAAAATAATTGTTTCTCGAAGTTCCTTTACTAATATATATCGAAAAATGAACATTAGTAGAATAAACGACGGGAGGGGGAGAACCCCCCAAAAAAAAAAACTTTTGCGAAAGCAAAACCCTTAGTTACCACAAATTTTACATGGATCGATGGAAACTTGAGCCTCTTACTCAAAGGTGAAAACCAGCACCGGCCGCTACGGCAGGGGCCACCTCAGTTAACTCGCAACCTCATCCAACACATTTCTTATTCTACCAGGGGGATTTCTCTCCAGAGAGGGCACCTAGACTCAATGACTTTTATCCGCAACGCCCTCCGGTGCACACTGGTTGAATCGGGCCAAAAACCTCGCCATAATAGGAAAATTCAAAGTGCGCGTTCGGAATTCAGACCTATCAAATCTCGTTTGGAAGACATTGAAGCACACTACTTTAGCTCCAGAACGTTATTTCAATAATTTTTGTCGTCCTTACGGTCTCGTAAAGTTACCGTTGCTCGAAACACGCGAATTCATTGCTTCTTGTCGACTACTTTTGTTAAATTAAAAGAGTGTTTAAATTATTTTTCTATGAATTCCTTTCGTGTTCCGAATAGAAGGCACTTTGACTATAAGTTAAGTATATTTTTAAGAAAAAGTGTCTAATTATTTTATTATAATACGGCGATTCTAACCTGTGTAGCGTAACAATTTCATGTTATTGTGATTATATTTTTTGTCCTGCGTATTCCTGTTCAATTATTTTTTTATTTATCAAATAGAATGCCCTTAATTAGAATAACACACATTTAGCTGCATATATCTGCAACTTTTTATTTTATAGCCACTTCACTGCAATGCTATATAGCAAGATTTAACACTAGATATCCTGGAAGTGTCTTAGACGCCACGGGGATTTATTTTCTCGGTATATTTTTTCGATTTCTTCTTCTGATAATTACTTTTAATAAGAAAATATCTGATACAATTTTTTGGAATGATTAAACAATATTAATACTTGCCACTGAGCAGTTTAATATTTTTAGTGTACTTGAAGGATGCTTATTTTTTTGTCGTAGAAACCAAGACAGAGTTCCACGGGTGTAAAAGTGAACTTAATTATGTTATCTCAAACTACAGTTGGCCATTTTTTCAATAACATAATATTTTTCAATAAATAAGAGCCGACAAAATTAGGCATGTACAGCATTGATTCCCGACAGATGGGTGGCAATTGAGTAACACATAAATACACACATAATTTATAATATTGCTTATAATATAATTATACTATTGTAAATGTATCTAGCTCCAAATTCCGCATTTTCAGAAACGCTCAAATGCAATTTTCTTGAAAAGGGCTGCAGATTTTGGCTTTAAATTTTTTAAAAAAATTTTTTTTTTTTTGTAAATAATTGTTCGTCACATGATACAAGGAAATGTGTGTCAGCTGCATTTTCTATGGCCATTCTGACCTTGAATGACGGCATGTTTTATTAAGCATTTTCTTTTTTGAGCATCTGACTTGCAGTGACGCATCGAAGTGATCTTTGTTTTCCGGTGTCATGATTTTCATGCTCAGTTTGGATCTCCCAGGAGTCTTCAGTTGTTAGTAAAGCCACTTCCTACGTTCTGTGTCTCTTTTCGCTGCCTCTTGCCCTTTATGTCAAAAGAATGATAATATATATAAATACCCAACGATAGTTAGGATTTGCACAGATATTCTAAAGTCATCAGGATTTTGGGCAAGATATTCCGTCAATATCAGTGTATTTAGAATAAGACGTGAAATCATAAATTGCCATAATAGTGTCTCTAACGCAATTAAGTTATAGTGTGAATGACAAATTGTAGAGGTTCTTTTCAAAGAAGAGAACATTAGTAAATTAATTGATCAGTTAATATATCAAATGTGACCAAAAGCTCCTTTTTTCATAATTCAATTTCAAAAAATAGTGTAGGAAAAGGAAGGGGGTATAGATTCCAGAGCACAGGAGAAGGTGCGCAGATGCTACTCTACGACCATAAAGATTGTTCACTTTTTATACGTTAAGAAATCAATGAACCAAGGAAGTCAAAAACTCTCTTAAATCACATTTCCCTCTAAAAAAAGTCTTTACCCTTTAAATCCGATATATATTTTTTTTTTAACTTCAAAAAAAGCTTTTTCAATTTTATACATATTCATCACGAGAACCATTCTATCAATATTTTTACACATATTGGTTTATTTTTAAGAGTCAGTTAGCCATTTCGAACCCGCCATTTTGAATTTTTAAAGGTTAGTCCCAAACCATTTAATTTTTGCAAATGCAAATGTAAATCCACTGGCTTTTGCAATTATGGCCACGTTTTAGGCCCGATTCAACCAGTGTGCGGCGTACAAGTATATCTTCGGGCTGGCATCCGGATACGCCGGAACGCACCTTCCCCCCGGGGGCATCTCCCCAACTAAGTCTGGGTAGGGCCACTCAGAGCTACTGTCAGTCCGGGCTCATCGGAGTTCGATTAAATAATTAAGCGCCACTCACAATACGCCGAAATGAATCCCTTTTCAATTGCCCATGAGTATCGGCCACGACGAAACCAAGTGTTCATCTGGGTTCCGGTCGGATCAAAGACCATCTTCTCACTGCATCCATCGAAGGAATCCGACAGGGAGCTGCTCATGCTCCCCATCGGACTTTTATACCCGAGTTTGGGAGCAAGTCTAGCCTCCAATCCTACCCATAGGCCGTGGGCCCAACTGGTGGATCGGGAAACCCACGGAGCTTAGCACCGTGTTACCGGGCCTTCTCACTGCGTGAGTGCCGTCGGGAAACTCGGGCCGGTTCGACGTTTCCGCCTCCACCGAGACCTCAGGACTTTCGGCCGACTACCCCCACCCCCTGATGGTACTCACATCCACAGCAATGCAAGTGCTTGCTATATTGTCCTCCAGGCTAGATCCTCACTTTCGCTCCCTGCAGGGCGCCTCAGCGATTCCCGCTCCCCGCCGCCGGCCCAACGCGCCGCTCCGGAGGACAGGCAGAGCGCGGCGCCGGCGGCGCGGAAGCGAGGGCGGGCGAGGGGGCGTGGCCGGCGAGGACGGCGCCGCGAGCGACGGCGTGAGGGCGCGTCCCGAGGGGGGAAACGGTCTCTCCCAGCAAGTGCTTTCATTAGCCCACGTCCTCGCGGCGCGGCGGGGGCGGGGCGGGGGTGAGGGAGGAGGGCGTTACGCATGCGCGAAAGGGGTGATGCCAGGGGCACAACTGAAAGCGAAGCACCGGGAGAGTGGGCGGAGCGTGAAGAATCAGAGACGTACATGGAAGGGAGACGTGGTAAATTCGAGCATCCGGTGTGCCCGAAGCAAACAAAATCCAGTATCACAGTTCATTATTATCAGGATATTTCTTGAACGTGGCATTACTTCCCAAAAGATTCATTTGGAAGACCACGGTGATCTACATCATTTTTATCAAATAAAACTCTTAATTGTTTTCAGTATTTAACACACACATTCTTTCTTTTTAAAGTTCTGCTACTTTTTTTCGCACGCATAAGCACGTACTAGCATCAAATGCGGAATAATCCTACGTTAACTTACAGCGTTTTCCATTCGCCGAACTGGTAAGCCCCCTGTGCGCACTCAGGGCAGCTTTCGGGTTCCATTCGACCAAACCCACGGCACCAGGGTGCACTCGGGGCGTCCTAAATTGCACTGACGATCGCGTCAGTGAAGTCCAGTGCACTAGGATTTGGATTCGTGGTGAAATTGTGAAGGCAATTGAAGATCTTCTGTCACGCAGGGATACTTTGAATGATGGAGTATATTACAGTTTGGAAGAAATGTCTTAAAATAATTTTTGTGACTCGCAAAGTTCGGAAAATCAGTTTCTGTTTTCCTAAAATTTACCATTGAATAACTTCATGTTAACAAATCCAGTGGTATTTAGAAATCTAAGTGTAGATACGTCTCAATTTCGAAACGCTAATAAAGGGGGAAAAATAGTGACCCTTACAAAATCATTTAGTCATATGTGCCAAGAAATGTTTCTCGCACGCCCATACATATACCAGTGGAAATGCTAATGTTAATATTTCTATGGTTTTCAGTAACCAAACAATTCTGCAGAAGCCTTTCGGTTCAAAATCTTGTGTACTATATCTATCACTGGCAAATCTCGAAAAATGATATTTCAACACATACGCATAAGACGTTTTCGTACTTTTTAAATAAAGAAATCACACGTTAATAATTTATGGATTACGAAGTAAGAATTACCAAAATGCTTCATAAAAATTGTAACAATGATCACAATTCAAAAATATTTTTCGATATCCACCAGTGTGACAGACCAAGAACAGCTATCTATAATCTCACTAGGTAGCACTCAGTTCCGGAATCCGTTTCATTCGTAGCTGCCTATAATGCGTGTGGGGCAGCACTGTTGCGGAGCGATGACGTTTTTTCCTGCACTAGGATGAGTTTCGGTGCAACGAATGGAAAACGCTATTAGACGTCGTCACTCGTAGTCTGTCATTGCCTTCATCCTTTCGGGGATGCGCTCGGAGCCGTTAGATTCCCGGGGTTCCTAGATGATTATCCGCCCACAACCCCACGGAGTGCCAAGTGGCTTAACCTCCGTGACTTCACAGAGCATGTTAAGGAATTGGGAACATGTTAATGATTAAATCGCAGATCAGTCTTAGGATGTCCAATTGAATGAGGCCTTTCAAGAAAATGTCAAACACAAAATAAATTAAAAAAGGCCTAACTGTCTGCAGACGATTCTCGCTGAATGACGATTCTCTTTCAACCAAACGAATTGTCCCGCCGAAACTGGAAGGTAAGTCTTGTTGAATGAGCTGAAAAATGTGTACTGACATTTTTTAAAACCAACAACCACAGAGTTTTAAATTACGAATGGAAAACCTAGGTTTAACGTGAAGACTGGAAACGGACGCTCTTAGGCGAAAACCAAGGCGCATAGTCACCGTTTCACACGGAGGGCGCGAGGGTGAAAGAATGCAGCTGCACCGCGCGCAAGGAGAGTGCACGCGAGCCGGGCGCGGCGGGGAATGCGCCTGGGAAAGCGCCCGCCGCCCGCGAGCGGCGCCACCCCGGCCCAGGCGCCGCCGAGTGCTGGCGAACGGCGAGATGGCACCGCGGCGCAGCGCTGCACCACCAGTGAAAGGGAGAGCGGGGCACCGGGAAGACACTTCGCCACTACAACCAACTGCCACGCCCATTATAGGCAGGGGTCTCAGACCATGAAGAGCGGTCGAAATGATTATTTGTGCCAATGAACGTGTGGTTGGAAATTTGATATTTGGAAAATACAGATGTCATATTTTTCTTGTTTGTTAGGTACCTTTTCACGTAATAGTGTACGGTGGGTACTCGAAATCTCTTTTAAGAGGGCGAAGACTTGCGCGACCGGAGTTATTTGGCTGACCGGGAGACACTGCGTGTGCCAACGTTTCGGCCGCATTCTGCACTTCCTCAGTGCGGATTTCGACCTGAGGAAGGGCGCAGAAGGTGGCCAAAACGTTGGCACTTGTGCCTAGGACGCGGCATCTCCCAGACAGCCAAGTAGCGTAGCTATCGAAATCTCTTTAACTGCGATAGAATGTGACCTGTCGAGCAGCAGTGTACGTGTGTTGCCTAACAGATATACGCAAGTGATTCCATTAAGAAACAAATTAATAAATTTACCGTTCAACTTAGTCACAAAATTCCCGACTGCTATAAAATGAAGTTTCTATTAGGCAATGGGCAAAGCACTCAATCAAATGTCTCCATTATTATTACTAATGTACACCACACTGAATTCAAGCCAAATCATTCACAAATGAAAATATTTTCTTTCTTCAATTATTATCAAAATAGTAGATAGGTTGAAACGTCATAGTGGAGAAATTTTTAAAAGTTCACGGTTCACCTGTTTCCTTCTCACAATCGGGTAATTACCACAAGCACATTCAATGAACGGAAGTGATGTTACTTCAAATATTGTTCACCATTTACTTTCTAATACATAATATAAAGTGAAGTGCAAAGTACTTTTTAATTTTAAAAATGTATTCAAAGATATTTTATCATCATTAATTCAGAGGAGGCAACAAGTAAAATGCAAGGACGAAGTACGTTTATCGAGAGGATATTTCTTTCCAACTCACTTCCGGTCAAATAGTACAATTATTCCCAATATTTCGTTTGTTTTTTTAAAAATAAATTTATTATTTGGATCCACGTGAAAGAATTCATACCGCGGGTTCCCTTAAAGCAAATATCACTGAATAGAAAACTACTTCCTCTATCAAAAAAACAACCCAGAGATCCTTTGTCTAACGCACAGACCCGCCAATACACGAAGTGCTCACGACACCACCATGGCGTAACACCGGCGCCTTTTTCCGAGCACTGCACCACCACCACCGCGCCCCGCCCCGCAGCCCCATTCCCATTCCGCGCACACGTGAGGCGACGCCGAGCGGCCGCGCGTTCCTTATGGCTGAGAGCACCGCCGGCCCGCCACAGCACCAACGCCGCATGACCGCCCGCGCAAGCGCCGCCGCCCACCCAACAAGCATGACGTCACTGACGGCGGGGCACGCGCAGATTCCGAAAATAAATGAAAACATTACTGTAATAATAAAAGATTTATCATTTCGCCCCCCTCCCTTTTCTATTTTTCCTTTCACTAGTTATAATGTGAATTTCTCTTATTTGTCAAAATTACATATTAATAAACTCTCAATTCTTTAGTAATCTATTAATTGTTTACTGAATGCTTTAATATTTTTATACGATTTGTATCAGGAAACATATGATGGCCAAGCCATCGAAAGCTGCTATTTCAATAAAATATTTTCTTGGCAAAGACAACGCCTCTAATTATTTTATTTGGGATGTCATCGACAAATCATCGATAAATCAATATTAAGGCAATAAAACTATATACTTCTATTCGGGTCACTGAAGAAGGAGTTGGATAGGAGTCGATTGAAAATCAATGTGGAAGTTAAGCGTGAAGCCATGTGTAGTTCACACTTGGCTTCGATGATATGACACTATTCTTTATTTCTCGAAGTCGTGGTCGCATCGGTGACAACAATAAAAGGTTTGAACACCAAAGGTGACCACACTGAGACGTAGTGAGTACTAGTGACTTCTCAATTTGAATGCGTATGAAGCTGCGGAGTAAATTGCGCCTGTAAGTAATATTATTTTCTTCCTTCCTAGGTGAAGGGTCTCTCTCCCGGTTCCTGTCTCAGTGGTCTTCCCATTTCTTCCGGATCTCGCTCTCGCCTGGATTGATAACAAAGCATTTAATTTGGAATTCTAACATTACGCACTCTATTCATGAATAGCATCCACTGTTGTCTGTTTCCTACAATACATGACTTTTCATTAAAAAAATGTACACCATCACTGTTTAATTTGAAAGTCTATTAACTCTCATCCATCCCCTGACTCGGTGCACCAAATTGAAAGCAATCTTGAAGATAATGTTTATCCTGGAGGCTTACGAAAACCGTCCCTCTCTCCGGCACTGAGTAGCTCTCCGGGCTGACTTCTTAGAGCACCGACACACGCAACTGACAACTGAGGCCTTGTAATTAGGGCCTTACGCGCGAGACACCATCGAGCTCGCCACATAAAATGTCACCGAAACCGAAGGCATGGAGACATCACGCTGAACGACGGTAAAGAAGCTTATGGTGGTTATGGGAGAGGGAAAGGCGCGAAGCTGTCAATCAAAATAATAGCGCAAACACAAATGCGAATTTTCTACGTGCCTCAGCTACAGCAAGTAACATAGCCAAGTTACATCTTTATGATTTTCCACCACATGTAACATACAAAGAGCACATGTGCCCGAAGGCGGACGTACAATGGAACGCAAATGCAGTACTTCCCAGCCAACAGTTTCGAAAATAATAAACGCGAGCGCTGAACTCTGAAACGAATCGACTTTCGCACGGTCGCCGGAAGACAATGCGCGAGGGCGCATATCTCGCCTTGGATCGGTCGAAGTTTCCGCCGAATTGTGCAACACGAAACTATTCAGCACCGGCGTGTACAGGCACTTGGCGCTCCATCGTTCGATTCGCAGTCGACAGACACGCGAGAAACATGCTGTCAGATACACAAACTTAAGTAACCGCGCCTTAATTTTTTACCACGGTTTGACATGAAAAAATACAATAGTTTTATAATGGTCGCGTGATAAGCCGTTTTTCTTCCTGGATTATGTAATCCGAATATCCTACATGCAAACGGGCAGATTCTTAATTAATAAGCACCTGTTCAAAGCCCACTAAAATAACCGGCATGAAAGTTAAGGCTGTTCTTCTGGCGATATGCATTGCGGGCAATGAAAAAAGTAGCACATTAATCCCTCTGAAAACAGACATTTTGATTATGGGGCACTTCTTTTCTACAGGTAATGGAAAATACTTCCTTATTCCACATTTCGTACATTTCACGAGCTCTAATTACGCACACGTTGATATTGAAAAAATGGTATCTCATGTTCACCAATGAATAATAGCAAATCAAGGGCTGTTCAGTAACAATTCTGAAGGCGAATGCAGCATTAAAGTATATCGCATTACATACAAACGTACTAAGAAACATTGTGGACATATGTGTACGTGTGCGACATTCAAAACAGACGCTCCCAAAAGAACGAATGTGATCAAATGTGACTCGATTACAATATCAATTCCAAAACACAATTTCAAAGACGATCTTCATGATAGGAACGCTCAAAATTTTCACGTAATATAAAAACAAAGGGATTTGGTAATTCGAATTGCTTTCCCTCAATTGTTTTGATTATCATTTTACCTTGCACATACATGCATAACTTACTAATTAACATGAATCGAATTACACGAAACAAACGAGATTATTTACATTTGGCTGCTATCAGATCTAAATTTAGTCCGTTTTATCCACTTTCTTGCAACTACAAATAGACATGGATCGAAGGATTGTCCAAATTTCCTTGTCAGCACTTTGTTAATAGAACACTATAAAACTGTTTCTGCTCGAATTTCCTGCCCCCGATTAAACACAGCTTAGAAGCTTCTTCATAATATTCCAATACGAAATATTGGTATTCTCGCGAAAGATGTAGTCGCCACAGGCAACACTTTCGACCATTTGTCAAAGTCCAACAATACTTTGAGAATCTATTTGATATTTATTTTATTACAGTGCGCTCCTCCAATCATTCGACAGGTACACGATTAAAATTTGTAACTCATCGGAAAAAACCCATTATTCACGTTGTGCTTCCAAAATAGCACATATTATTGCTCGCAATTACTTGAACGTGCATATGACGCAATCACACGAACCGCGCCGACCCCCTTCAGATTCGTGACACGGAATTTTCTCAAAGCAATGAATCGACCCGAGGTGCGTCTAGAATTCGCAAGCGCGCAGAAACACGCTGCGATAGGCTTCTGCGGTTTCCACAAGCGGCGCGCGCGGATGCTAACGCAAACGCCAGGAAGGCTTAGCGTGGGGGGCGGTCCGGTTCCCACGGCCCGGATTTCAAGCGCATTGGAGGTGGTGCCGTCTCGCCTCACGGCCACCCGCGCCACGCCTCATCGGCCCGCCCGCGCGTGCGCTCGCACACACAACGCCGCGCCGCTGATTGGGCAACGCAAGGCGCAAGGGGGACGGGGGAGTGCGGCTGGTCGCGGTGCACACTGCCTCCAAATGGCACCACCAACACACAACAACGTGCGATGGAAACTCGGTACTAAAGTTGTTTCTTTACCCCGTCAGGTGGCTCGGGGTTTTGTGACATCTTGGGGGCCTTCGCCCCCCCCCGCTGCGCTCGCACACAAACGCCGCGCCGCTGATTGGGCAACGAAAGGGCCCAGGGGACGAAGTGCGGCTGGTCGGTGCACACGCCCCCAAATGGCACCACCAACACACAACAACGTGCCATGGAAACTCGGTATAAATTGTTTTTTTCCCCCGTCAGGTGGCTCAGGGCTTAAATTTGGGACATCTTGGGGCCTCATGGGCCCCGCCCGCGCGTCGCTCGCACACACAACCCCGCCCTATTGGCAACGCAAGGCGCAAGGGGCGGGGGTGCGGCTGGTCGCGGTGCCCCGCCCCCAAAGGACCCAACCCACAAAAACGTGCCGGAAAACTCGGTAAAAAAGTTTTTTTCTTTCCCCGTCAGGTGGCTCGGGGCTTTTGTTGTCTTGGGCCTCATCGCCGCCCCGCGCGTGCGCCCCCAAACAACGCCGCCCGCTGATTGGGCCCAAAGGCCCAAAAAGGGGAGGGGAAACGGCTGGTCCGGTACACTGCCCCCAAATACCCCAACCACAAAAACTGCAGGGAAAACTCTCTAAGTTGTTTCTTTACCTCAGGTGGCGGGGGCTTGTACATCAGGCCTCATCGGCCCGCCCCCGCGTTTTCCCCACCAACCCCCCCTGTTGAAAAACCCAAAGGCCAAAGAGGAGGGAGTGCGGCTGGTCGCGGTGCCCCTCCCTCAAACACCCCCAAACCCCCAAAAACGTGCCATGGAAACTCGGTACTAAAGTTGTTTCTTTACCCCGTCAGGTGGCTCCAGGGCTTCAATTATGACACCAGGGCCTCATCGGCCCCCCCCGCGCTCGCCCCCAAAACGCCGCGCCGCTGATTGGGAAACCAAGGCGAAAAGGGGACGAAGTGCGGCTGGTCGCGGTGCACACTGCCTCAAATGGCCCCCAACACACAAAAACGTGCCATGGAAACTCTCTAAAGTTGTTTTTTTCCCCGTCAGGTGGCTCGGGGCTTCATTTGATGACATCTTGGGGCCTCATCGGCCCGCCCCCGCGCGTGCGCTCGCACACACAACGCCGCGCCGCTGTTGGGCAACGAAAGGCCGGGGGGGGAGTGCGGTTCGCGGTCACCTCCCTCAAAGGCCCACCAACACACAACAACGTGCCATGAAACTCTTAAAGTTGTTTTTTTCCCCTCAGGGGCTCGGGGCTTCAATTGTACATCGGGCCTCATCCCCCCCCGCCGTCGCCCCACCCAAACCCGCCCCGCTGTTGGGCCGCAGGCGAAAGGGGACGGGGTGCGGTGGCGGGTGCCGCTAAAAGGACCCCCACGCCCGTCCCGGGAAAACTGGGTTAAAGTTTTTTCTTTCCCGTCGGTGGCTCGGGCTTTTGGGAATCGGGGCCTCTCGGGGCCCCCCCCGGTCCCCCACCCCCCGCCGCGCCGCTGATTGGGAAACGCAAGGCGCAAGGGGACAAAAATGGGGCGGTCGCGGTACTGCCTCCTGGCACCACCAACACAAAACCCGTGCCGGAAACTCGGTCTAAATTGTTTTTTTTCCCCGTCAGGTGGCTCAGGGCTTCAATTGATGACATTTTGGGGGCCTCATCGGCCCCCCCCGGGGCGTGCCCCCAAACGCCGCGCCGCTGATTGGGCAACGCAAGGCGAAAGGGGACGGGAGTCGGCTGGTGGGGGGCCACTGCCCCCAAATGGCACCCAACCAAACAACGTGCGATGGAAACTCGGTACTAAAGTTGTTTTTTTCCCCTCAGGGGGTCGGGCTTCAATTGGGGGCCTCATCCCCGCCCCCCGCTCGCTCGCCCCAACGCCGCCCGCTGGGGCAACGCAAGGCGAAAAGGGGACGAAGTGGGCTGGTCGGGGGTCCCCTCCAAAGGACCCCAACACACAACAACGTGCCATGGAAACTCGGTACTAAAGTTGTTTCTTTACCCCGTCAGGTGGCTCAGGGCCAGTGACATCTTAGGGCCTCATGGGCCCCGCCCCCCGGGGCGCTCGCACACAACGCCGCGCCGCTGTTTGGGGCAACGCGGGCGCAAAGGACGGGGGAGTGCGGCTGGTGGCGGTGCACACCCTCCTGGCACCACCAACACCCGTGCCATGGAAACTCTCTAAAGTTGTTTCTTTACCCCGTCAGGTGGCTCAGGGTTTAATTGATGACATCAGGGCCTCATCGGCCCGCCCCGGGGGCCGCCCCACACACAACGCCCGCCGCTGAGGCAACGCAAGGCGCAAGGGGACGGGGAGTGCGGCTGGTGGCGGTCACACTGCCTCCAAATGCCCCCAACACACAACAACGTG
Source organism: Teleogryllus oceanicus (assembly GCA_964035755.1). Lineage (NCBI taxonomy): Eukaryota > Metazoa > Arthropoda > Insecta > Orthoptera > Gryllidae > Teleogryllus > Teleogryllus oceanicus. The sequence continues at coordinate 123,924,704 of CAXIVR010000007.1, forward strand.
CGGGGGCTGGGTCTAAAGTTGCCCGTCAGGTGGCTCAGGGCTTTTGTGACATTTTGGGGGCCTCATCCCCCCCCCGCGCGTGCGCTCGCCCCCAAAACCCGCGCCGCGTTGGGCAACCGGCGCAAGGGGACAAAGTGGGCGGGTGGCGGTGCCCCTGCCCCCTGGCACCACCAACACACAACAACGTGCGATGAAACTCGGTACTTTTGTTTCTTTCCCCGTCAGGTGGCTCAGGGTTTAATTGATGACATCTTGGGGCCTCATGGGCCCCCCCCCGCGCTGCGCTCGCACCCGCCGCGCCGCTGATTGGGCCGAAAGGCCCAAGGGACGGGGAGTGCGGCTGGTCGGGGTTTGCCCCCAAATGGCACCCCCCCAAACAACGTGCCGGCCGGTACTAAATTTTTCCCCCTCAGGTGGCTCATTTAATTGTCATTTTACCTCTCCCCCCCCCCGCGCGTGCGCTCGCACACACAACGCCGCGCCGCTGATTGGAACGCAAGGCGAAAAGGGGGACGAAGTGGGGTGGTCGCGTCCCCTGCCCCCAAATGGCCCCAAAACCAACAACGTGCCATGGAAACTCGGTACTAAAGTTGTTTCTTTACCCCGTCAGGTGGCTCAGGGCTTCAATTGATGACATCTTAGGGCCTCATCGGCCCGCCCCCGCGCGTGCGCTCGCACACACAACGCCGCGCCGCTGATTGGGCAACGCAAGGCGCAAGGGGGGGAAAAGTGCGGCTGGTCGCGTACACTGCCTAAAATGGCACCCCAACACACAACAACGTGCCATGGAAACTCGGTACTAAGTTGTTTCTTTACCCCGTCAGGTGGCTCAGGGCTTCAATTGATGACATCTTAGGGCCTCATCGGCCCGCCCCCGCGCGTGCGCTCGCACACACACGCCGCGCCGCTGATTGGGCAACGCAAGGCGCAAGGGGGACGGGGAGTGCCTTGGCGGTCCCCCTGCCAAAGGGCACCACCAACCAACAACGTGCGATGGAAACTCGGTACTAAAGTTGTTTCTTTACCCCGTCAGGTGGCTCAGGGCTTCAATTGATGACATCTTAGGGCCTCATCGGCCCGCCCCCGCGCGTGCGCTCGCACACACCCCGCCGCGCCGCTGATTGGGCAACCAAGGCGAAAGAGGACAGTCGGCTGGTCGCGTGCACACTGCCTCCAAAGGGCACCACCAACCCACAACCACGTGCGAGGGAAACTCGGTACTAAAGTTGTTTCTTTTCCCCGTCAGGTGGCTCAGGGCTTCAATTGATGACATTTTGGGCCTCATGGGCCCCCCCCCGCGCGTCGCTCGCAAAACCCCGCCGCGCCGCTGATTGGGAAGGGCGCAAGGGAGGGGAAGTGCGGCTGGCCCGGGTCACTGCCCCCAAAATACCCCCAAACACACAACAACGTGCCGGAAACTCGGTACAAAAGTTGTTTCTTTCCCCCGCAGGTGGCTCGGGGCTTTTGATGACATCAGGGCCTCTCGGCCCGCCCCCGCGCTGCGCCCACACCAACCCCCCCTGAGGGGCCCCCAACCAAAAGGGGACGGGGAGTGCGGCTGGTGGCTCCCCCGCCTCCTTTTCCCCCAAACAACGTGCGATGGAAACTCGGTACTAAAGTTGTTTCTTTACCCCGTCAGGTGGCTCAGGGCTTCAATTGATGACATCTTAGGGCCTCATCGGCCCGCCCCCGCGCGTGCGCTCGCACACACCACGCCGCGCCGCTGATTGGGCAACGCGAGGCGCAAGGGGGACGGGGGAGTGCGGCTGGTCGCGGTGCACTGCCCCCAAAATGGCACCACCAACCACAACAACGTCGATGGAAACTCGGTACAAGTTGTTTCTTTATCAGGTGCCGGGGCTTCAATTGATGCATTTTGGGCCCTCTGGCCCCGCCCCGCGCGTCGCTCGCCACCAACGCCGCGCCGCTGATTGGGAAACCCAAGGCGCAAAGAGGGACGGGGAGTGCGGCTGGTGGGGGTCACACTGCCTCAAAGCCCCCAACACAAACACGTGCGATGGAAACTCGGTACAAAAAGTTGTTTTTTTTCCCCGTCAGGTGGCTCAGGGCTTCAATTATGACATCTTGGGCCCTCATGGGCCCCCCCCCGCGCGTGCGCCGCACACAAACGCCGCGCCGCTGATTGGGCAACGCAAGGCGAAAGGGGAGGGGAAGTGCGGCTGGCCCTGCCCTGCCCCCTGGCCCCCAAAAAAAAAGGTGGGGCTCTTTAAAAAAGTTTTTTTTCCTTTCCCCCTCAGGTGGCTCAGGGCTTCAATTGATGATTTTGGGGCCCATGGGCCCCCGCCCCGCGCGTGCGCTCGCACAAAAAACGCCGCGCCGCTGTTGGGCAACGCAAGGCGCAAGGGGAGGGGAGTGGGGTGGTCGCGGTGCCCCTGCCCCCAAAGGGCCCCAAAACCCAACAACGTGCCGGGAAACTCGGTACAAAAGTTTCTTTCCCCGTCAGGTGGCTCGGGCTTTTGATGACATTTTGGGCCTCATCGGCCCCCCCCCGCGCGTGCGCTCCCCACCAACGCCGCGCCGCTGATTGGGCAACGCAGGCGCAAGGGGAGGGGAAGTGCGGCTGGTCGCGTCACGCCCCAAATACCCCCAACACAACAACGTCCGGACTCGGTACTAAGGTTTTCTTTACCCCTCAGGTGGCTGGGGTTTAGTGTGCACGGGGCCTCATCGGCCGCCCCCCGTGCCTCCCACAACCCGCCCCTGATTGGCAACCCCCAAAAAGGGGACAAAGTGCCTGGTCGCGGCACACTGCCCCCAAATGGCACCACCAACACACAAAAACGTGCCGGAAACTCGGTACAAAAGTTGTTTCTTTCCCCGTCAGGTGGCTCAGGGCTTCAATTGTAATCGGGCCTCATCCCCCCCCCGCGCGTGCGCTCGCACCCCAACGCCGCGCCGCTGATTGGGCAACGCAAGGCGCAAGGGGACGGAGTGCGGCTGGTCGCGGTGCACACTGCCTCCAAATGGCACCACCAACACACAACAACGTGCGATGGAAACTCGGTACTAAAGTTGTTTCTTTACCCCGTCAGGTGGCTCAGGGCTTCAATTGATGACATCTTAGGGCCTCATCGGCCCGCCCCGCGGCCGCCCCGCCCCACAACGCCGCCCCCCGGATTGGGAAACCCAAAAGGCGAAAAGGACGGGGTCGGCTGGCCCGGGTCACACTGCCCCCCAAAGGGCACCCAACACACAACAACGTCGTGGAAACTCGGTACTAAAGTTGTTTCTTTCCCCCTCGGTGGCTCGGGGCCTAAATTATGACATCAGGGCCTCTCCCCCCGCGCTGCGCTCGCACCCCAAACGCCGCCCCCTGATTGGGAAACGCAAGGCGAAAGGGGGACGGGGGGGCGTGGTTGCACCGCTCAAATGCCCCAACCCCAAAATGCCAGGGAAACTCGGTACTAAAGTTGTTTCTTTACCCCGTCAGGTGGCTGAGGGCTTCAATTGATGACATCTTAGGGCCTCATCGGCCCGCCCCCGGGCGTGCGCTCGCACACACAACGCCGCCCCCTGTTGGGCAACGCAAGGCGCAAGGGGGACGGGGGAGTGGGGTTCGCGGTGCCCCTGCCTCAAATGGCACCCCAACACCAACAACTCCCGGCCGTCAGTTTTTCCCCCCTCAGGTGGCTCAGGCTTCATTGATGACATCTTGGGCCTCATCGGCCCCCGCCCCGCGCGTGCGCTCGCACACCACGCCGCGCCGCTGATTGGGCAACGCAAGGCGAAAAGGGGGGGGAAAGTGCGGCTGGTCGCGGTACTGCCCCCAAATGGCACCCCCAACCCAACAACGTCCATGGAAACTCGGTAAAAAGTTGTTCTTTCCCCTCGGTGGCTCAGGGCTTCAATTAAACATCTTAGGGCCTCATCCCCCCGCCCCGCGCGTGCGCTCGCACCCAACGCCGCGCCGCTGTTTTTGGGAAACGCGGCCCAAAACATCGGCTGGTCGCGTGCACCTGCCTCCAAATGGCCCCAACACACAACAACGTGCCAGGGAAACTCGGTACAAAAGTTGTTTTTTTCCCCGTCGGTGGCTCAGGGCTTCAATTGACTCTTAGGGCCTCGGCCCCCGCGCGTGCGCTCGCACCACAACCCGCGCCGCTGATTGGGAACGAAAGGGCGAAAGGGGGAGGGGAAGTGCGGCTGGTCGCGGTGCCCTCCCTCCCCACCAACCACAACAACGTGCGATGGAAACTCGGTACTAAAGTTGTTTCTTTCCCGTCAGGTGGCTCAGGGCTTAAATTGTAATCGGGGCCTCATCGGCCCCCCCCCCGCGTGCGCTCGCACACAAACGCCGCGCCGCTGATTGGGCAACGAAAGGCGCAAGGGACGAAATCGGCTGGTGGCGGTCACATCCTCCAAATGGCACCCCAACACACAAAAAACGTGCGATGGAAACTCGTACAAAAGTTGTTTCTTTACCCGTCAGGTGGCTCAGGGCTTCTTGATGACATCAGGGCCTCTGCCCGCCCGCGCGTGCGCTCCCCCCCGCGCCGCTGATTGGGCAACGCAAGGCGCAAGGGGACGAAGTGGGCTGGTCGCGGTGCCCCTGCCCCTCCCCAACCAAAACAACGTGCCGGAAACTCGTACTAAAGTTGTTTCTTTACCCCGTCAGGTGGCTCAGGGCTTCAATTGATGACATCTTAGGGCCTCATCGGCCCCCCCCGGGTGCGCTCGCCCCACCCCCGCGCCCTTTGGGCAACGCAAGGCGCAGGGGGGACGGGGGAGTGCGGCTGGTGGCGGTGCCCCTGCCCCCAAATGGCACCCCAACACCAACAACTGCGATGGAAACTCGGTACAAAAGTTGTTTTTTTCCCCCGTCAGGTGGCTCAGGGCTTAAATTAAACATCGGGGCCTCATCGCCCCCCCCCGCGTGCGCCCCACACAACGCCGCCCCCTGATTGGGAAACCCGGGGCGAAAAAGGGCGGGAGTCGGCTGGTGGCGGTGCACTGCCTCCAAATGGCACCACCAACACACAACAACGTGCGATGGAAACTCGGTACTAAAGTTGTTTTTTTCCCCCGTCAGGTGGCTCAGGGCTTCAATTATGCATCTTAGGGCCTCATCGGCCCCCCCCGCGCGTCGCTCCACACAACGCCGCGCCGCTGATTGGGCAACCAAGGCGCAGGGGAGGGGGAATGCTGGTGGTGGTGGCCACTGCCTCCAAATGGCACCACCAACACACAACAACGTGCGATGGAAACTCGGTACTAAAGTTGTTTCTTTACCCCGTCAGGTGGCTGAGGGCTTCAATTGATGACATCTTAGGGCCTCATCGGCCCGCCCCCGCGCGTGCGCTCGCACACACAACGCCGCGCCGCTGATTGGGCAACGCAAGGCGCAAGGGGGACGGGGGAGTGCGGCTGGTCGCGGTGCACACTGCCTCCAAATGGCACCACCAACACACAACAACGTGCATGGAAAAACTCGACTAAAGTTGTTTCTTTCCCCCTCAGGTGGCTAAAACTTCAATTGTACATCGGGGGCCCTTTGGGGGGCCCCCCCCGGTCGCCGCAAAAAACCCCCGCCCCCTGTTGGGGAAGGGGCCAAGGGGGGGATCCGGTGGGGGGCCCTGCCCCCCAAAGCCGCCCCCAAAAACGTGGATAAAACTCGGTACAAAATTTGACCCCCGTCAGGTGGCTGAGGGCTTCAATTGATGACATCGGGCCTCTCGCCCCCCCCGCGCGATCGCTCCCCACACAACGCCGCGCCGCTGATTGGGCAACGCAAGGCGCAAGGGGAGGGGGTGCGGCTGGCCCGGGTGCCCCTGCCCCCAAATGGCCCCAAACACACAACAACGTGCCATGGAACTCGGTACTAAGTTGTTTCTTTCCCCCGTCAGGTGGCTGGGGGGTTTAATTGATGACATCTGGGGCCTCATGGGCCCCGCCCCCCCCTGCGCTCGCACACAAACGCCGCGCCGCTAGGGGGCAACGAAGGCGCAAAGGAAATGCCTGGTGGCGGTCCCCTGCCTCAAATGGCACCCCCCAAACACAACAACGTGCGATGGAAACTCGGTACTAAAGTTGTTTCTTTCCCCGTCAGGTGGCTCGGGCTTAAATTGTGACATCGGGGCCTCATCGGCCGCCCCGCCTCGCTCGCAAAACCCCGCCGCGCCGCTGATTGGGCAACCGGCGCAAGGGACGGGGTCGGCTGGTGGCGGTGCACACTGCCCCGGGCCCCCAACACACAACAACGTGCCAGGGAAACTCGGTCTAAAGTTGTTTCTTTATAGGTGGCTCAGGGCTTCAATTGATGTTTTGGGCCTCATCCCCGCCCCGCTGCGCTCGCACACCCCCGCGCCGCTGATTGGGCAACGAAAGGCGAAAGGGGACGGGGGTGCGGCTGGTGGCGGTGCCTGCCTCCTGGCACCCCCAAACACAAAACCGTGCGATGGAAACTGGCTAAGTTGTTTTTTCCCCCGTCAGGTTGAGGCTTCATTGATGACATCAGGGCCTCATCGGCCCCCCCCCGCGCTGCGCTCGCACACCCGCCGCGCCGCTGATTGGGCAACGCAAGGCGCAAGGGGGACGGGAGTGGGCTGGGGCGGTGCACTGCCCCCAAATGGCACCCAACCAAACAACGTGCGATGGAAACTCGGTACAAAAGTTGTTTCTTTCCCCGTCATGGCGGGGGGCTTCAATTGTAAATCTTGGGCCTCATCGGCCCGCCCCCGCGCGTGCGCTCGCACACACAACGCCGCGCCGCTGATTGGGCAACGCAAGGCGCAAGGGGGACGGGGGAGTGCGGCTGGTGGCGGTGCACACTCCTCAAATCCCACCAACACACAACAACGTGCGAGGGAAACTCGGTACAAAGTTGTTTCTTTCCCCCCGTCAGGTGGCTGAGGCTTCTTGATGACATCTTGGGCCTCATCGGCCCCCCCGCGCGGCGCTCGAAACCCCCGCCGCCCCCTGTTGGGCAACGCAAGGCGAAGGGGGGAAAGTGCGGCTGGTCGCGGTGCCCCTGCCTCAAATGGCCCCCCAAACACAAACAACGTGCCAGGGAAAACTCATCTAAAGTTGTTTCTTTACCCCGTCAGGTGTCGGGGTTTAATTGTACACCCCAGGGCCTCATCCCCCCCCTGCGCTCGCACACAAACGCCCCCCCTGATTGGGCAACGCAAGGCGAAGGCGGGAGTGGGCTGGGGGGGTCACACTGCCCCCAAATCCCACACAACAAGGGGATGGAAACTCGTACTAAAGTTGTTTCTTTCCCGTAGGTGGCTCAGGGCTTAAATTGTGCATCAGGGCCTCATGGGCCCCGCCCCGCGCTGCGCTCGCACAACCCGCGCCGCTGATTGGGCAACGCAAGGCGAAAAGGGGACGAAGTGCGGCTGGTCGCGGTGCACCTGCCCCCAAAATGGCGCCCCCAAACCCACAACAACGTGCCATGGAAACTCGGTACTAAAGTTGTTTCTTTACCCCGTCAGGTGGCTCAGGGCTTCAATTGATGACATCTTAGGGCCTCATCGGCCCGCCCCCGCGCGTGCGCTCGCACACACAACGCCGCGCCGCTGATTGGGCAACGCAAGGCGCAAGGGGGACGGGGGAGTGCGGCTGGTGGCGGTGCACACTGCCTCCAAATGGCACCACCAACACACAACAACGGGGAGGGAAACTCGGTACTAAAGTTGTTTTTTTCCCCCGTCAGGTGGCTCAGGGCTTTTGATGACATCGGGCCTCATGGCCCCGCCCCGCGCGTGCGCTCGCCACACAACCCGCGCCGCTGATTGGGAACGAAAGGCGAAAAGGGGAGGGGAGTGCGGCTGGCCCGGGTGCACCTCCCTCAAATGGCCCCCCCAACACCAACAACGTGCCGGAAACTCGTATGGTTTCTTTACCCGTCAGGTGGCTGAGGGCTTCAATTGATGACATCTTAGGGCCTCATCGGCCCGCCCCCGCATGCGCTCGCACACAACCCCCGCGCCGCTGAGGGGGCCGCAAGGCGAAAAGGGGACGGGGTGCGGCTGGTGGCGGTGCCCCTGCCCCCAAATGGCCCCCAACCACAACAACGTGCGAGGGAAAACTCGGTACAAAAGTTGTTTCTTTCCCGTCAGGTGGCTCAGGGTTTAATTGATGACATTTTGGGCCTCATCGGCCCCCCCCCGCCTCGCCCACAACGCCGCCCCGGGCGTTGGGCAACCAAGGCGAAAGGGGACGAAGTCGGCTGGTCGCGGTGCCACTGCCTCCAAATGGCACCCCCAAACCCAACAACGGGGATAAACTCGGTACAAAGTTTTCTTTCCCCCTCAGGTGGGGGGGCTTTATAAATCGGGCCTCATCGGCCCCCCCCCGCGCTCGCTCGCACACACAACGCCGCGCCGCTGATTGGGCAACGCAAGGCGCAAGGGGGACGGGGTGCGGCGGTCGCGGTGCCCTGCCCAAAATGGCCCCCAAACACACAAAAACTCCCATAAAACTCGGTACAAAAGTTGTTTCTTTCCCGTCAGGGGCTCGGGGCTTAAATTGATGACATCTTAGGGCCTCATCGGCCCGCCCCGCTGCTACCCCGCCCGCCGCTGGGCAACGCAAGGCGCAAGGAGGGGAAGTGCGGCTGGCGGGCCCTCCCCCTTGGCACCACCACACACAAAAAATCCATGGAAACTCGGTACTAAAGTTGTTTTTTTCCCCCGTCAGGTGGCTCGGGGGCCAATTGATGACATCTTGGGCTCATCGGCCGCCCCCCCCCTGCGCTCCCCAACAACGCCGCGCCGCTGATTGGGCCGCGGGGCCAAAGGGACGAAGTGCGGCTGGTCGCGGTGCACCTGCCCCCAAATGGCACCCCCCAAAAAAACCGTGCCATGGAAACTCGGTACTAAAGTTGTTTCTTTACCCCTCAGGGGGTGAGGCTTCAATTGATGACATTGGGGCCTCATCGGCCCCCCCCCGCGTCGCTCGCACCCCAAACGCCCGCCGCTGTTGGGCAACCAACCAAGGGGGACGAAGTGCGGCTGGTCGCGGTGCCCCTGCCCCCAAATGGCACCACCAAACAACCAACGTCCGGAAACTCGGTACTAAAGTTGTTTCTTTACCCCGTCAGGTGGCTCAGGGCTTCAATTGATGACATCTTAGGGCCTCATCGGCCCGCCCCCGCGCGTGCGCTCGCACACACAACGCCGCGCCGCTGCTTGGGCAACGCAAGGCGCAAGGGGGACGGGGGGTGGGGTGGTCGCGGTCACACTCCCTCCAAATGGCACCAAAACCCCAACAACGTGCGATGGAAACTCGGTACTAAAGTTGTTTTTTTTTCCCCAGGTGGCGAGGCTTTTGGGGCATCTTGGGCCCTCGGCCCCCCCCCGCGCGTGCGCTCGCACCAACGCCGCGCCGCTGGGGGGCAACGCGGGGCGCAGGGGAGGGGGGTGCGGCTGGTCGCGTGCCACTGCCCCCAAATACCCAACACACAAAAAGTCCCAAACCGTACAAAATTGTTTCTCCCTCATGGCTAAAATTTAATTAACATCAGGGCCTCATCGGCCCCCCCGCCTTCGCCCCACCAACCCGCCCGCTGATTGGGCAACGCAAGGCGCAAGGGGACGAAGTGCGGCTGGTCGCGGTACACTCCCTAAAGGGCACCCCCAAACCCAAAACAACGTGCCATGGAAACTCGGTAAAAAGTTGTTTCTTTACCCCGTCAGGTGGCATTGCAGTGCCTCCCCCGGGAAGTCGGTTTTTGAGTTCCCGACGGTGGAAAGAACAAACCTAGTTAAATTTAGCCGCTTCTGGGGGAGAATTTGCGGACGCTCTCTGATCGGTGGTTTCCGTAGTATCTCCGATCAACCACAGGAAAATGTCGGTGCATTACCCCCAGCTAACTGGCTATGGGCCGCACGCGATCTTTCCTTCCTCTCTCTTGTCCTATCCTCGTTCCATACTTACACACACACAAGCACTTCATTCCACACATGTAGGGAGATCAGGCGGAAGCTTGGATTGGCCCCGGCGGGGATTCCCCCTGGTGGGGGTTCGGGAAAAAACCGAGCCCGGGGTGTGTCGCCCGGATCTCCCCCCACGGGAACATTTTTCCCCTCCAGCGATTAAAACATGCACTAGACTTACGACACGAATGAACTTAACAGTTGACGAGCCCAGAAATACATTAAAAAAAACAACAAAAAAAACACTTCTCCATCGAGAGCCGATTAAACATTCTATTATCGATTCACTTTCGATCGAAGTGGATTCAACCTGGGAATGGGTCCCCATACGGGGTTTTTGGTAGGCAGTAGATGATTGGAAATGCTGAGGAATGAGCATGCAGTGATCGCCGAGCCGGGGCATCATAGAGTAAACAGTGGATTTGGGCAAACGATAAAATATGTTGGTTCATAATAACGTTTTATAAATTTGATTTCGTTTTTGTAGGTCGTTGTTAATATTCATAGTATCATTCAACATGATATATCCTATTTCGGCAACTAATCTTTTCGAGGTTTGCTTTCCTGATGTGAAATTTTGATTTGATCAAACTCAGTGGAGTTGTTACACTCTGTTCTGGGCTTGGTTAAAGAGGTGTAATAAATAAGAGGTGTAATAAAATAAGAATTTTTGGGCACGTTCGCCAAGAATTTCAAAAATGGATAAAACTAAAAATTAAAAAATGGAAATGACATACACATTATTGGACTTCTAAAAAAAGACAAATGAAATGGTAAGGGAATGTTCGAAGGATGGACAAAAAGAGAATTTCTTGGTGGATTGTAGAATGGATACCGATAGGGAAGAGGAAGAATGGAAGACCAGTCATTACATGGATGAATGGTGTTAATACAATTATGAAAGAGACAAACATTAAAAGAAGGCAAATGGGAACACAAGGAACAATTGAGGAAAAAATAAAAAGTAAAAAATGAAAGTTATTTATGTTTTGGATACAGGGAAATGTTATCACTGTATAACATTGTAGAACTGGTAAACAAATAAATGTTCTTGAAGAAATGTACAATAAACACGAGTTTATGTGTCAGTGCATTTACGGGTGCACAAGTGAATTACTTCTTTCTTTCCAGTATTTACATGAATCGTTTTAACCTGATTCATTAGAATGACAATAATTAAATCTAATTTTATAATGAAATAAAGTTTTCAATTGATATATTTTTCTTTAACTTCTATGCCAGAAAATGGACGAGCTAGGCAACTGTAATATGTTTAAAATTTATTTTCATTTTGAGCTTTAGCAAAGTACAAATACCACTGTTTAACATATTTTCCGTGCTAAGCTAATTAAAAGTACTTCATAACATTTTATCCTTTCTCGCAGAAGGCATTCCATGAAGAAACACATTTTTCTTTTTTTCTTCTTTCTTTTTATTCTTTATCTTGTTCATTCTTTTTCTACCCGCATTAATAGCTCGATCTCTTAAAGCATGCGTTACTTCACTTTCTATCTTTAAAAAATTTGCACATATTAAGGTAACATCTTTTCCCTTCTTTTTGTTTCTTAAGTGCCTTTCGAACCAATGAAGACCACGACCACTGCGCGCCGTTCAGTTTCTGTGTGCGCAGATGACCTCACTCAAGATGAGTAACTTTCATTCAATTACTAATGACGCCAAATTGAGCAAGGAAGAATAAGATGAACCGTAACGACGTTAATGATAAAGTATAGGTTTATATCGTAACCGACGAATTCATCGATGCTCCTGGTGAAGGAGCTAACGGAGGCTTTGAAGTTGCAGTGCGGAATTATGCAACGCAAATGGTGTTCTCTGGCGAAGCAACTCGTACACTTCTATTGAGGATCAGGTTTATCTAATTTGACAGGTATCACAAAAACTGCACACAATTAATTAAACAAAGCACTGCAAACAGCAATGACTTCCTGGTATGCTACATGAAACACCGTGCAATACGAGAGCTTATATTTGGTTGGTTAGTGATGCCGGGCGCGTCAACAGCGTACGTCATTAGTCTCGTAAGTGTAATACATGTTTTCCTATGGTAAAGGCAGTGATCTTCCCCCTCTGAATGGCGAAATCCGGCGCCGACCTACCGTCGGCTAGAGAGGTTTCCCCTAACCAGGACTCTCCCACCAGCGGGGCGCCGCCCGGCAAGCTCTAACCGACCAGTCTTCCGGAATATGTGGTAGTGTAGTGCATGTTAGCGCAATATTGCATAGCATAGGGAGAATATTGCATAGTATAGTGTAAGATGTGTGTGATGTAACGGGAGAGGATAGGACAGTGTGATGTGTGTGATGTCAGGGGAGAGGATAGGACAAGAAAGAGGAAGGAAAGATCGCGCGCGGTCCGTGGCCCGTTTGGTAGGGTACTGCTCCGGCATTCGCCTGGTGTTGATCGAAGAAACCACGGAAAACTACCGATCAGAGCACCCGGTTGCTAGAATTCTCATCCAGGCAGCAACTGAATTCGACCTAGCTGAATAGCTAGTGTCGAAAATTCTTCCGCCGTCAGGACTCGAACCTAGGACCTCCCGATCAGAGGCGCTACAGTGACATAAGTCGATACACTGAGCTATCGCTCCCTGTATGAGAGCTTACACATATTAGTTAGAAACATTGATTCGTTCGGCATATATGATCAGACTGATGTGGCAAGTGGATTGAAAAATTGCCCTGATAAGACATGAAAATTTGCCGAAATATGGAAACACTACTTACGAGGTGTCCAGCTTAATGGTCGTAACTCACAACACAGTAAGCTTATTACAAAGAACTTGCAAAGCTCCAAATAAGTGAAATTTTTGCCATTAAATATAGTATGCTCTGGATTAAAAATTGTCCATATGTATTGTCTAGACCGCGGTCACTTTGCCTTTTAATTTCCTATTACTTTTTAGTATTTCCCCAGCACATGAAAGTGAATTAACGCGAATTTAGCGCAAGGGTTAAACTTACACCAGTAACTTAAGACACTTCACCTCTTCCCCATACATCAAATAGGTTAATACCGAGTAAACACATGATGGCTCGTTTACAGTGATAGTTACAACGCTTGTTTGTAAAAACCTAACATCCACGTAACCGAACGCCAACTCACATTTCCACTACGTGCTTACGGAATACACACTAAATCAATTTCGAGCATCCAATTGATCAAGATTTATTACAAGCCCGCACCAACAGAGAGCAGTAATCAAAACACACCCAGGATGCGCGCATTGGCAGAATTGAGGTCGCACCTACCCGAGGCCGGAGAGGCCTGCCAAACAAACCCAGGAGCGCGCTGTGTTTTGCGCAACGCCACGCGTAATCTTGGGGATGGGAGCGCGCATCTGCTCAGGGCCGGCACAATGGTGCAAAGCAGAAATAAAGCAAATGGGAGCGGCGCGGCATGGCACGGGCACGGGTACGCGCAGGGGCGAGCGCTTGCGCCACGAGGCCGCGCAGAAGCCCATCGCCCGCTCTGCCATTACGCCTCATCCTCGCCTTGGATTCGCCTCGCCAGCCGCTCCTCGCGTCGGGTGGCCACAGCGGCCCGGCCACGAGCCGCAGGAGGAGGGGGGGAGAAAAAACAATCGAAGCAGGAGGAGAGAGAGAGAGAGAGAGAGAGAGAGAGAGAGAGAGAGAGAGGGGGCGCGGAAGGTCGTAACATTACAGAAATATTGTACATACTCCCTTCTTGGAGAAGTAATCGAGAAGACAATGAGTACTGACGACTAGAGTTGTTATTGCTGATTTGAAAGAAAAAGAATAAGAAAATGGCAAGACATGAAAATAGATGTTTGAACAGGTACAAAAACGTGTTAAAGGGAAGTTCCTTTGCTGATAGAAATACGTTTGTTTACTATACGGGAATTTTTTGTTAAAGTGTTTCTAAGCATAATCTGTTGGTTCTTTTATTCGTCAATTATTGTTGTTCACTGAAAGGGTGGAATATGTATCTGGAGCTGAAGAAAACGTGCCGATTATACTTCTTTACCATGTCACATACACTATTTTGTTTTTACTGTATTTCGACCATAAATAAATAAAATCTTAATGAATGGCAAATTCGTCGTAATGATTGATGAAGTAAGATGTTATTTAAAATTATTTTAAAGAAATATAAGAACACTTTTAAAAGTCTATGAGAATCCTACTAAAAGGATAAACAAATATTGCGTCAGTGCTGAAAGCAATTACTATTAGAAAACTGTGGTCGAATTCCGTGAAACGTTCCAGTCGACCGCTTCTTGGAAAGGGTTTCTTTTCTAGTTCTTCTATGCGATTGGCAATTTTTCTCCAGAGGGAACGGGAAAAATTTTCAATGGAAGTACGAATCGATCAATGAAATGAAGACATTCTTCACATGTGTGAGAATCCTAAAAATTGTCTTGGAAAGTTTCGTTTTCCAATTTCCTGTCAATGAAAGGATTTAGAGCAAAAATTATAAAAGAAGCCCGTAGATATGAATTAAATATATCCTTAGCATTGAAATATTACTACTTTTCCAGCAAGCAGCATCAAACTTAGAGAAGTGGGGGAGGAGGCGATCACCGACTTCCACTCGTTCAATTCGCACCCTGCTTCCACTTGTTTCTCCTTTCTTTTCTCCCATTTCTACTCTTCCCCCCTTTTTATGTTTTTATTTTTTTTAATTTCTCCTTCCTTCTCTTTCATTAATTTTATTTTCATTTTCGTTCCTTCTTTCTTCATTTCCATTTCTTCTTCCATCTCGAAGCTGCGTCACGTCTATTTGTTTTAATTACTTTGCAGTCCCTCAGCAAATTCGCTCCCTCCCCGAAGAAGAAGCGAATTGCCAAACTGTATAAGCATTTTTCTACTTCGTCATGTTTTTTTTGTTTTGTTTTGTAGCTTCTGGTACTGAATTTGTTATACACGTGATTACACACTGGTTTTAACATTTTTAGCGCATGAAGTTCCAGGGTAGACATTACAAAAGATAGAGCATTTGGTGCGAAAACTAAATATTTTCAAGCAAGTATCTCCACAAATTACAAATATCTTACAACTGCTTTTTATACAGCTAAATCATGTCGCAGCAATGACACGTAATTCACAGAAATTTGCAAGACGCACACGGAATGCCATTGTTACATTCCAATCTATTCCCTGAACGCTAGCAATTTTTAATTCATATATTTCAATTGTATTTTAAATAATTTCTAAAATATTAATTTGTAAACGTACAAAACGAAAAGCACGAATGTAAGAAATGAACAACGAAATATAAAATTATATATTCACTCTAACTTACGTAGTCCAACTGCCTCAAAACACATCTAAAATAACATTCACGAAGCGCAGGATTTTCGAAGAAGGCGACATAGTTTGACGCCAAATTACTCAAAAAATACTCATATTTTCCAAAACTTAAACTTGATTTTATTTGAAGAGCTGTTTTTGATGAATACATTTCATTACCAAAAAATGTATCCTTGTAATTGTAGTTCTAGAAAAACGTCATTTTTTAAATTTTAAAACTACCATTTTAACTAACATGGTACCTAAATTTATCTTTATTTATTGTCGAAAAATTTGGATTTTTAACGAACATGAGACTTGCGCCATTCTCTTAAACGTCCTTCACACAATCCAACAACAACGTTTAATCCAAAGCAGTGAAGCCCTTTTTTTTATTTTGAAAATGTCCCAAAGGCTTCGTGTAAAGTACCCGCAAAATTCAAATATGGGTTTCCAATTCAAGGGGCAGCGATATCAGAGGCATCGATCGAGGAATATCAATTTGGGAGAAAATTGGCTGAACGGTTTAGCCGCTAGCGTTGTTCGCAGACGGACGGTCAGACGTTTAGCCATCAACCAATTTTTCGCTTCCAAGGATCTACAAAACATGTATTCTGGCTACACCACGTGTTAGACTTTGTTTATACATTTAGCATCTGGATTTATCCACTTTCTCGTTGGGAGGTCCCTGTAAGAAGAGTTGTTCTACCGATTTTTTTTTTAGCAACATTACTGCGGTAGTGGTAGCGAGAAAGTAAAAACCACTAGCGTCAACTGGGTCATCCGCTAACTCACACGTTTTGGAAACCATTGTATTCATCTCCATACCACTAGGATCGGTGATTTTGTACAAGTCTACTACATTGTTTTGTTGAAGTTCCATGCACAAAATTAGTGGATGGAAAGTGGAAAGTGTTATTTTGTCATATTTACAACTCCCCGCGTCAATTTTCACGTAAGCTTGAACAGGTTAACAATGAATACTGCAAAATGAATGATTCATAAGAGAAAGCAAATCATCACAAAATAAAAGACTAAAAGCAAAAATTGTTAAGGGAAGGGAAAATACATAATTGTTAACGGAAGAAGTGAATGCGAAAAAGAGAAGTACAATGTTAATATCCTTTTCCTGAGTTAAATAGAAATCGTTTGTTTCCCCGAAAAAAGTACTTATTATTTAAGAATACTATCTAGTAAAATGAAGACACAAAAAAAATAATTCACCTTAATTGCACCCTTTATGAATAAAATAAAAGCGGAGCCTGACATACATTAGGAGTTGTAAATGTTCTGTTCCATAACAATATCTTATCGGAGAATAAACTGCACATTAGTGAACATCACAAAAATCTTACAAGAAAAATTAATCATGCATTCAATGAAAATGAATTAAAGTTCCTGAAAAAAAGAAACACGAATGTCTTGAAATATATGAAAATGACGCTTTACTAAACCGTACAACTCATTAATACACGAAGCTGAGCAACATGAATGTATTCATGAGAGTTAAAATCGATGTTATAAATAATTTAAAGAAATTTGACATAAGTGACCAGAAAGGCAAAGAAACTGCACTGTAGGGAAATTTACAAAGAGGTTTGAGAAATGGGTAAGAAGCAATCTTTTCGAGTATCAAAACACAGTGGAGATCCAACTTGAAGAACCTTTCGCGTTGGGATATCACACCAGAAAAACGTTCCAACGACTCTCTTCACTATGTAACATATTGAGAAAAACATCAGTACAAGTCAACTCTGTCAAAGTACAACACGCGGCTCTATAAGAAAGTCCAGGGACACTGAAAGACAGCGAAACATTAGCACATCTTCTGATATCCATCGGCGACAAAATTCCGCCGCTCGCCGGCTCATCGGTATTCCTCGAGATCCAATCTCTTGCGTCGCCAGAACGAATCGCGCCTCCGTCGACCTCACCTGTGTCGTCGGCCGACGGCGACCTGCGACCCCCCCCGGCCCAACCGCCGCCCCCACTCGCGGTCGCTCCAGTACTCCCCCCCTCGCCCGTCCCCCTCCGTCGCGGAGCGGGCGGCGGTGGCGGCGGCGGTGCGAGTGAAAGTTTCGCAGCTCTAGCCGGCGTCGCCGCCACCGCCGCCGCAACAGCTCCAGCAGCCGCAGACGGCGCTACGAAGCACAGTGGCCGCGCAGACGTCGCCGCCCGCAGAAGCCCAACGCGCTCCGCCCGCCCGCGCCCTCGCACGCTCACCTTCGCCGCGCCGAGCCGGCCGGCCCTCCCATACACTCGCGCCGCCCGCCGCGCCGCGCAGTCCGCCGTGGCCGGCGACTTACGCAGCCGTTCTCGCACCGCTCCGCACACGCGGCCGCTCGCCGCCGCCGCCGCCTCCACCCCCGCCTGGACTTTGAACTTGTCTGGACGCCCCCCCCTTTTTTTTTCCTTCCCGCGCACCGCCCTCCCGTGCTTCCGGGCTTCGAGCCGTCGCGGGGGGGAAGCCAGACGCCGTGCCATAGTGTCACCGCCTCCGCGGGTGCCGTGCTGTCTCGTGTCGTCGTCGACCTCGGACTTGACGCCTCCCTCACCGCCATGCGTCAGATCGCCGTCGCGACGCTGCTGTGGCGACGCTGGCCGCCGCCGGCGTGCACGCCGCAGACCAACAGGGCGCAGGGCTCCGTAGCAGGTAGGTCGACGCGGCTAACACCATTCGGGATGGAGTAAACGGAGTGGCTTATTAGCAAAGGACCGTCTCTGTGAACGTCTTCTGTGGAAAGCGACAGGTACGGCACAGCGTCTGTAGAAATTGGGGCACCGCAAATCCGAAAAGCTGCAAGCGCCTACACTTGTGACGCCATTTTAATGGGACTGAACTAAGAGACTTCAACGAACGCACAAGACACGAATTCTCAAATACGATTTCCATGTGCTGTTCATTTAACACTAACTGCAAATATTAGCCTTAATCGTATCTTTTTTCATTCCCTACCAGATTTGCGACGCAAGTGTGCGAATCCTTTGCGTATTCAAAACTCCGAAATGCACGTAAACAATATTCATAACGTAAAAAATACAAACAAGAATTTACTCGGTTCTTTTTCTCGGCTCTCTTTCAAAACCTTTCGCGTCATAGGTTGCAAAAATATGTATCCCTCAGTAAAACAATAAATTTCATGACGGAACTCTTTTACAAGCTTCTAAAACTATAATTTCAAAGCAGCACCATTATGTTGGTATGCATGAGGTGCAACGCCGCGATGCAAAGATGGGACCAGCAGTAAGTGCGAACCTGAACCTGGCAAATGACACCGGTCTCCGAAGCTCCTGACCACGTCACAAAAACGATTTTATGATTCTGTTCTTGTGAACACTGCCTGTTACACAGCAAAACTGGTAAAACTGCTGAAAATAAACCTCGGTTACCTCAGCGTATTTCGCTGAAATGACGGTAGTTTGGTCGTTTTCGTCTACCAAGATGACACGCTTTTCTTCACCAGCACCTGAATGTATTACGACGCACTTTATCACTTCGCTAAATATTCGAACAATATTGTGGCGTCTGTAGTAAAGCTCAAAGGCTAATCTGACGTACTCCTACACGCTAGAACAAAATGGGAAAGCATTTACAAACAGTCGTTCTTAAGAAGAAGAAAAAATCCACATGTCATTACTATTCCACTGTTCAATCAAATAGCATTATTAGAAGCTCAGAGATCAATCGATTGATATGTCGACCGCTCAAACCTGTCGCGTTCTAAGGCCTGACGCTAACAAGAGCTTTCACACACCTGCGAAACAGAAGGGGCACTGGAACCTCCACGCCACATCGCGCATGGAACGAAATCGCTTCGACAGAGGCACGCTACTCTGTCTGTTCAACAAAGCTTTTTGGAAGTTTACCTAATGGCTCGTTCTTCGTAATCTCCACACACTTTCTTGTCGCAGGAATCGGCCGAGTCTTTGACAGATCACTTCATGTCGGAGTCATTCGTATGATTCGGCATAGAGAAAGGGGACAGTATTTGGAAATTTGATAGAAAACGGCGAGACTTAAATGAGTGTAAAAGAGACGAACCGTGAGATATACGTAGTTCCAAAGCAGTTAAATATACTAAGACACCAATACGCATTGCAAAGAATGTGTGAGGTATTTAAACCTATTTCGTGTTGAAAATAATATCATAAAGAAGTACGCGGAATTATTTCAACGTTGTAGGGTTGAAAGCTCTCATGACGGATTTGTATTAGAATGAAGGGCACCTATTACGCTATGCATCCATTGCAATTTATAACGAGAATACGACAATCGACATTCATTACATTTCGGAAAGGCTTTTCAAACTAAAGAGTGCGAATTGAGAATTACAAAATCAAAGCACAAATTTGAAAGAAACTTATAGTATTACTACACACTCAACACCAGTTTCAAAGGGAACGTGATCTTCGAGCATTATTATTCCGCAATGCGCTATTTGATAAAACGCCACAAACCACGAAGTTAAAATAACATATTCTTCCTCGCTATTAAAGCTTGCACCGCAAACGACTCGCACGCCGAACTGTGTGCCTCCGAGAAAGTCTCCACGGGACTTGACCTCATCGACCGCCGCCGTCACATGTGACCACGAGAGTGGCGCTTACCGCGATGGCCCTTTCCTCGGACGGCAAGGCGGGGCGGGGCGGGGCGAGGCTCACGCTTCGCCGGAAGACCGGGCCGGGCGCGCGCGCACGCGCGTCAAATAATGGGGCTCGCCCGGACGTCCGCCGGGCCGGATCCCCTTCCGTGTGGCGCGCGGCCGGAGCAACCGGGGCGCCGCGGCGGCGTCTGCGCCTCACGACAGCCCACTTCGGGCGCCCGGCAGCGGCGGCGGTGCCGGGCCCCCGGGAGTTTCTCCCCGCGATGGAAGCACCGGATTCCGTCGCGTCTCGGTTAGGAGCGTATTAATACAAGTGGACACATACGATACGTACAAAACATTACGTGCCAGAAGAGAAGAAAGTAAAAAGTAGTCGCTCTGAGCAGGAAAAGATCTAAGAGGTTTCAAGTGCAACCATTAAAGAAATGACTCGGCAACTGTCCAAAATTATCGGGGGATAAGTTAGTAAAAAATGTGGACAGCTGTTTCGTAATTAATACAACAGGTGAAACGAAACATTTTCACAGCAGCCGAACTAACCTAAGTTATTGAGAATACGCTTGTTGCGCGCGCACCGCCAAAGAACAACAGAGCGCGCGAACAGTCACAGCGGCAACGGTGTCGCCCTCTCGCGTTCTCGCGCGCGCGCTCGCGTCCTCGGCCGTCGGCTGGTCGAACCGGCCGCGAAAGGGCTACCAACCTGAGCGCGCGTCCGGCCGCTCGGCGGCGCAGGAGGATTGGTCACTGGACCACGGCGTTGCACCACACCTGTTCTCGAACATCCCCGGTGGGAGACTGCCTCCGCCGCTTGCTCGCTCGGCCTGCCCGCCCGCCGACCAGCCAGCCGGCTTCCCGCGCGCGCCATCCCGCAGTTCGACCTCCACGGCGCTGCAGCAGCCAGTTGTCTGCCGAGATGGCGACGGCGATGGCGTCCGCGTCGGGACGTCGCGGAACTTTCGTTTTCAATACCCCAGATATCAGTATCGATACTCTCGTGAAATCGATCCTCAAAAATCCAATGTAAGCGATGCAAAAATCTGGATTTTTATCTTTAAAAACAAACATTGAGAAAAAAACGATTGCTTTAATTTTTTTATAAATTTCAAACCCGTCTTTTATTGTCCTTGCACTGTGTAGGACAACTGTCATGTGTAGTGTATTTCCACAGTATAAAACATAATATGCTTATAAGATAATAAATGTGAACAATGACAGAACATCATCTATTCCAAATATATGGAGTATTTGAATATAAAGTTTAAAATGTCGCATTCATTTTCTTCACATCTGAAATCATGAATTAACGACGTTTTAGTAGCATCGTTACTAGAGCTACGATAATAACCATCTACCGATACTTTGGACAGTGTCGATAACAACTGTCTAGATTCAAGTACGACACTATCCCTATCGCTGCCGCCGCCGCCGCCCACGCCGCTTAACGCACGAGAGTGACGGCAGCGACAGCGGCGGCGGCGGCGGCGACGGTGACGACGGGGCAGCGGCGGTTCGCTCCCATTCATGCGGCGGCGAACAGGTTCCCAGTCGCCCGAGAAAGTGTTTATTGACAAACACGTGAGCGAAGCCGCGGCGGCGTCGGGGCGGCCCGCCCCTCGTTAGCCCCCGGAGGCGCCGCGGCGTAACCTGCGGCACCCGAGGGGTTCGCCCCGGGCGAAGCGCCGCGCCGCGTCGCGCCAGCGCAGAGCGGCGCAGCGGAGCGGACGACGCCGCCGTTACACAGCACGTGCTGTGCGCGCCGTCTGACACGATGACCTACTCTCTTCCGATCCACCCCGGGGGAATTTTTGACGCGTGCAATTGCAGTTGTTTTGCCTGAATGTGAAGTGCTGGTGTGTTACGTGCTGCCTAAATTTTACTGTAAATAATATTATACGAATGAGTATTAAGTAAAAGAATATTCCTCTATTCATCTCTGAGCACTTCAGTAGGGTGTGATCATGGCAGGCAAGATTAAGTTCACTGAACCAAAGTTATATTAGCACCGAATTGAGCATACAACTATTCCCAACGAAGGAAGTTTCTTCACAAGTGTATAGCATATAAGTTAATGAAGTTGCGGCCAGTGAAAATGTAAGCAATAAATAGCATATTTATCTTCATTTACATAAGAAAAAATCAGAATTTATAATCATAATATTAAAAAAACGTTAATTGCAGATAATTCAAATATTAAAATTTCACAAGTCCTACAGTTTATAATTCGAAAAATTCATTTAGAAATAACGGGCTGTCTTTCACACAAAATGATAGTACATACTAATTTCCATACGATAAAATTGTAACCAAATCTGTAAATTATAAAAAAAAGGTTGTGTGAAAATGTGTAACATTTGGTAACATTTCCTGCTTGTAATCAAAAGTTTACCATTTCTTTGAATATTTTAAGCAAAATTATCACGATACAACATGAGGGCTATGATTCGTGATGCATACCCTCCAAGAGATACGTAACAAGTCTTAGTCAGCTTCCGTGAGAATTGTCACTTTCAAGCAATAGCAAGAATGAGAAGCTCGGTTGAACGAACGCAATTACGATGGCAGTTGAATATGTGGACGGAATTACTGAATACGGAGACTATTGCACTTGTCATTTCCACTCGCACTAGTTTCACCAGAGCAAGACTTGAAAGAATGCGCTGAAGAAAACCGGCATGTTCCATTTCTATTGTCTGCACACAGGATTCATAAATGTTGCTCCTCATAACACTGATGAAAGTACCGTGTCCTTTGTGTTGCTGTAAAAAGGAACTCACACAAAAGTCTCAAAATATTTTGTAATTGGCCAAATCAATGTGGTTGATCCGTTAACTTTCAAATATCCATCAAGTGATTATATACACACATACATACATTATATATTATATATATAATGCGAATAGTCGTGTACCGTAAGTGCCTAATTTGAGTGATTGTCGACAATCTCTTTGAAGATCATCCCAAAAGCATAATAATAAATGACGCTTACAGATTTCGGACATGTAACAGGAGTCAGCCACGAAACTTTATCAGGATATCATCAATCTTAAATTTATGACATATGCGTAGAGAACAGGAATTTCTTATGAACAATGCCTATTTCTACCATTCATTGGTAGATCTACAACTCATTCGTTGGCTAAGGCTGTATATCAAATGTCATTCTTGCACGAGGCCGAGCAGCCACATCACAGAAAGAAGCGCAAAACCTGCTAATCAAAACCACATCCGCCTCCCTCCGTTCACAAAACCAGGGACCGTCACACGGCTGGGAGTGACAGGTGCTAGTGGGCGTGTCAGCAGGGCGCACAGCCGCCCCAGAGTTCGGTCGTGTGGGGCCGGAGAGGATCGTCACGCGGACTACATCGCAAGCGGAGCATAACGCGAGCACTACGACCCCCTCCCCCACTGCTTATCGACTTCACCGCCAGCGACGCCAAGGGCTGCATACTGAGCAGCCTGGCTGCTCACCGGTCTTTTTCTCAGCTGCGAAAGAGATGACGAAGGACAACGGCAGCACAAGCCAAGTGGGCCACGCATTTACTCACGCACGCACACACGGGCGTGCATATGTACGCGCGTGCTGGCGTCGGGGGTGCTGCATCCCCCGCCACGTCCCGCTGCCCGTGGAAAACGTGCCGTTTCTCACGGAAGCGCAGCTGGCGGCAGCAGCCAGAAAAAAGGCGCAGGGGGCTTATAGCACCATAACTTCGCAATTGAATCGCATACACAAAGGCGAGGGGCGAGCGGGTTTATGGGCTTGGCATAAGCATGCGGTTGTGAATGTATGGCACGCCTGTGCCGCAACTGGGTAACAGTTTACAAAATAGAACGGGGTCAGAAGCAAAGGGCATTTTTTTCACTCAAGTTGTGAAGGGGGTGGAACACCTTACAGCTTTAACGTTCTTAAAAAGCTTCCCGCAGATGATCATTCTTAACAAGTAAAATACTTCACAGGTAGTTTCTTTCTGCCTTTATACGTAACGAAAATTTTATGCGTTACGAAAATTGCTTTACAGAAACATCATAGGTTACAGGAATGTCATAGATACAGATATGATATTCCTCTTAGGAAATTAAACTGCAAAAATAGTTTTGTCTGGTCCCGATATGTACTTCACATTGAAATGGCTCGCCAGCAACATCGATGAGGTAGATAGGGGAAACAGCAAGGCAGTACTGTAATCTCGTCTGGAGGAAAATGGTGTCAGCCGGAAGGGAAACTTGTCGGCGCAACGAAAGGGGTCAAAAAGGCACCAAAAGGGGGTGAAATACATATTCATATATAAATACTTGCAAAATATCACATTTTATTTGCATTCTCTAACAAAATAAATCTTATTCTAGGCATTGTCACAATCATTTAGAACTTACTTTCCTTGCACGTCAGACTGAATGTCAATCATACCTGATATCTAAAATTCAATTTTTTAACGAAATTTATTTGCAGTTATGAACATTTAAATATATTCGGAACATATTAATTCAATTATTCCAAAGTTAATGCATTTTAATGCAACCATTGACTATTTTGTAACAATGTCTCTCAGAATATCCACAAAAACCTACGCATTTATGGAAAGCCATTTCACGGAAAAACCACTCCTGCATCTAGCACTGGAAAGAAGCAGCAGCATTCTGGTCGCGAGGCCCCAAGAGGGGGGGTGAAGGCAGGGCGGGGTGGGGGGAGGGGCGTCACGCTCGCTGTCGTCTCCTGCACTCGTGGATCGGATCACTCGGCTCCATGCTAGGGGTCGCGTGACCTGATGCGGCAGAGGGGTTGCCAAAGTTAACGTCAACGCCGACACCTTACTGCTCCCTCCGTTCGACAACCACCGCCACCGCCCCGAGTGCAGCGATGCAGCGGCCGTGCCCGCGCTTCCCCTTCGGTCGCCGCCGCCGCCGCCACAGCACCAGGAAGTCGTCCGCGCCGGGCCTCTCGACGGCTCCAATTATTGCTTCCGCCCCGGGGGAACGACGGGGCTTGGTGCGGTTCTTCGCCGAAACTCCAGCCACTGCATCGCTTACAACGGACGCCCTCCAAAGAATGTGATTCCTATGATTCCGCATCCCACGGAGCTACTTCAGCTTGTAAGATAAATTTCACATTCTGTTCCAAAATTCGGAATTTTAAAGGCAATCTTATATTTTTGTTTGTTTGAATCGGTAAAATAAGCTCTGAGAATAATTCCATAAACAAAAATCATTGCATTACCGTCACCGAAAGGACATTAACAATATTTTTTTAATATGTTTACTTGGATTAGTAAGAAAGGAAGACACAAAAAGTCTATATTTATGAAATCTTCCCCTTAAATCCCTTCTTCTTGAGCAAATATCCTTAATATGACGACCGCGACAAAGTACAAATATAATTGATATTTTCTTTTTATCTCGGACAATAATGAAATCAGTGACGTATGAGAATAAACATGAAGTACGTGATTGTTAATCAATTATTGCATTTATTGTTTCTTTCAATCACAGGGAGACAAGGACTAATGACAACACCTATTTATTTTAACTAAAAGCTTTTTTTCGGTTGCCTCACCATCGTCAGTGCAAATGTGAAGCAACGGGGGCGGGTAGATGAAACAGCTTAGCATGCTCCTGACAATACATTTGTGATGGCGATGAAGAGACTGAAAATGGTTTGTACAAAAATAAATGAATTCTGTAAGCATGCGTCTTCTTGTTCTTTGTAATCTTCGTGTAATGATGCAAACTCCACACACCATACCACTTCATACATCGGCTTCTTTACACCTACGTAATCATACCTACTACGTTTCATATTACAGGCCAGCTAAATACAAGCTCGGTATAGAGCACTCTACTTATTTTGCAAGTGTTTCGAAATCGCGAAAGTTCTATCTCGACCGTCTACTTTCACTGAAATTGAAATCCGCCCCCTCCCCTAGTGCGAGCACGACACAATCTACACTGGCATCGTGCATCACTACTTGATGTATTCAAGCATCTTACATTAGAGCGGCGGGGAATAGGACATCGCGTGCAGCCAACAGCAAACTACATTTTTCCACGCTCTGCCCAGGAGGCGCGGCTACTATCACGCGCCCCACACATCCTTTGTTAGAATGACATACTGTCGATACAGAGACGCCCCGTTATGAATTTAAATCGTTACTAGGAACATGTACAATACTGTCATATGCAGCCCAGCGCTTTCACTGACGTTCGAGAACGTGCAATGCACTTCGTTATCCGCTTCCTATCGCTTCCGAGCAGGAAAACTGCCGTTTCGTTTTCGTACAGACCTCCTCTCCACCCCCTTCTTCACCATACGGCACGTGTGTAACGGCGCGCGAGTTCCAGAAGAACGTGGGCCGGCCGCTGAGTGGATATGATCCGAGAGAAACTTGAGTTCCATCAGCGTTTTGTAAACGAGCTTCCACATTATAATGTCGAGCGATAAGCACGTATACTTTCGACTATTGGAAAACGGCCGTGTCGCCACGGAGGCGGCGAGCGGGCGAGTACTTTCCGATGGATCGAGAGCGTGTTTCTCCCGCGGCGCGGCGGCGCGGGGCTCTTTGCGGACGCCGGTATCGGCCTATCTTGGCGGAGGCGGGCGGGGCGTCGGCGGACTATTCACGCTCTAATGGCACCTTTAGGTCCATTGTCTCCTCCCGCGCGGCCGATGCGATCTGCGGGGCGGCTGCGGTGGTCCCAGTCGGGGGCGGGGCGCCGGGGACGCATGCGGGCGCCACGCGCGTGCCGGCCAACCCGGCAGTTACAGGGTGGCAGTGGGATCAGGGTGGGGCGAGGTTTTCTCAGGCGCTGCTTTTGGCGGCGTGGAGCAGTGCTGGGAATGGGGGAAATGAGACAGATGCGGACGGCCGCAAGGCAACGCTGGCTGGACGGATCTGTTCGTAGTTGGCAGGCGGTGCCGGACAGTGTGGACGATGCGCATGTGGTGCGAAGAAGCGCGGGAAGTTATACGGGAGGGCGCGGGGCGTAGAGCGGAGCGGGGGGGGGCGGGTGGGAGGCGGCGAAGGGGCGGGGACGGGGAGGGCGAGTCCCAGGAGGCTGGTTGTGTTCGTGCACGCGCGCTCTGGTTCCCGACCTGCGGAACTGTGTGCTGGTGGACTTGACTTCGTGATCAACCTTTCACCAGCTGTTTAACGTTTCTTCGTTCGAAATGAAACAGTACTATCTAGGAATCGAATCATATGATAGAAGATGTATTTGAAGAGAATATTAATAAATACAGGGTTGTAAAACGTCGTCGTATATCATTACCCCGAGAACACTGATATCACAGGCTACTTATTTTATGTCAAAATAATTCATATCGAATATGTAAATAATAACCTCTTTAAGACATGTAACGATTAAAATTATATTCACGAACTCTCACTCGAACTCATTAAAAGATGCATGCTTGCATTCCTTATTTTCTTCTGAAGCATCCTGAAGACCGATATTTACCGAACTACACGAGTAAGGGCATCATCCACATGTACATTTTTGTAGCTACTAGGCTCCCGTGAGAATTTTGTAATCGTCGTGTTTGATTCCATTTAAGGTCACACCCACTCACCCGATGCGCACTGAACTTGCGTCTCGCCTCAAACTATCCCACACTCTCTCGCGCAGCTGAAGGTGAATGTCGCAGATAAACATCTGGGCGCTCATCCGACGCCTCGCCTAGTCAACAGCGCAGACTCCCAGCCCCACGCCCCGTTCATTCGCACCGCAATCTGAATCACCGCTTCAGCTTCCTCGTTTTAACTTAACTACTTCATTATAGTTCAACCGTGGAGGTAGAAGCATCTTCAAAAACGAAGCGGTTCTTACTTGTTTTACTTAACATCACTTTTAACGGTGTTTTTTAAACAAATTCTAATCCTGGAATGGTTTCAATTACAAATCGGTAACTTTCCCGCAACATTGATTTTATACGGAAAATGTAATAATACGCAGAAATGCCGAGAGAAAAATACCGGCACTTAAAAATAAAACGATATGCACTGAGAAAAATACTTGTTCAAAGCAAGCTGATTCATGTATTCTGCGTTCACGCAGTTAGTGAAAATGAATTCGTACTGGTACTCTATTTTGTTATAGATTACATTGAATGTTTTATACATAACTGTACAAACAATTCACTTACTAAGGAATCGGTTCAATCTAATTTTCCACATTTTCCCACACAAACCCGATCATTCCAACTATATTACGTTCTTGTTAGTTATACGAGAAGTTACCTATTTCCCGCTATACCACTGCCTTTCCTGAACCTGCGTCGTCCTCGCTGGAGGAAGTCGGCGCGCCCTGGATCTCACCGAGAGAGAGAAAGACGAGCCCCTTTTCGAAGACAGCGGTGGCGACGGCGCAGCCGCGTCGAGAAATCCTCGGCCTGGAGGACGGTAGCACACTTGGCAAGCGCCGACGATGGGCTGGCGCCGAACTGCGGCCTACTGGACTGAATGAGGGGACGCGAGGATTCTGGGGTGAAAAAAAAAAAGAACCGGGCTTGGCAACATACGTCGAGCGAGAGTTTCTTTCACTTCAAAAGGCAGTTCGCTTTATCCGATTGTGTTAGAACATTACATTAAATCGTGGTATAGGAAATCACAATATATATGCAGTTATATCCTATCATCATTTATAGGAAATTATTATTTTCATTCGTAGTTATCGAAACCATTTAGTTCAAACACGCACTTATAAATATTTCAAGAATCTAAGAGTGAACTCGCGAAATGTATTAAGCCGTCGCGTAGAACAAATTAAAATTTTATCTTCTGTTAACACCACCAGAGCACAAATGTTCAACATGAGAGCCCTGGTCAAATCAATGTGCTCCAGCCCGAACGATCGAGAATGCTAACATAACCGGTCATGTGGTCTCTTCCAAATTGCGAGTTCCAGTGCCGGTGGGCGTGGACATTCCTTAATTACAGCGCGGGCCCAGGCATCTACAAGTCCCGATGAGATAATGAGGTACACGATGATCCTAATTAAGTAATTGTCCGCACTTACGCGGTCAGTTAATTACATTCGAATAAGACAGGAATCACGAGGTTCAAGCACAAAGCACCCGCACTTTCATTCTATTACGCACGATTCTTAGAAATGCATTTTTTACCGTTGTGGCAGAAAAAATGCCACCATCTTCACAGATTTAGAACTATGAGAATGTCGACTGTTATCAAATATCCTGTAATCGCATCTAGTGAGTACTTGCGCACGTTTTCATTCCTGGTGTGTAACCGTGATTGCGTCAACTTTCGCCGACGCACTTTCTACGATAAGGAAGGAACAATGTAAACGAACGAGGATCGTATACCTTCCTCCTTCTATTGACATGGATGAAACCATCCGTAACAACAAATGCATACATTATTTCTTTTAATGGTGTAGATCCCCTTCTGAAACTTTATGTATCATGAGCTCTCTGCAAGTATCGGAAAATTAACAGGGAATATAACTAATCTCGAAAAACCGTAAAAGAAATAAATGGTTAAAAATTGTTTAGCAGAAAGAGATGACTATGTACCACCTATCAAGATTCAAAAGTAGTTTCAGTATTAAAATCATTAGTCAACATTAGTCAAAGAGTAAACTGTGCACCTGTCTTGATATTTACGTACTTCGTAAACTTTAGAACCACGGTGCAAAACTTAAGCCAGCACTCTAGTTCTGATCACTAATCACACAACAGGAAATTCAGATCCAGACGCTCAGGCGGAAGCGTCATGCCGAAGGGTAAACCAACACAGAAAAAACTTGCTGAATTTCACATAAACTAGCCCGTTTCTGCAACTCTTGCATAAGCGGAAAATGACAGACCACACGTCTCCTGCAGCCACCCATTGGAACCCCGACCTTCAGCGGCCTGCGTCCGCCCCCTGCAGCGCCCCGCCGGTTCCGAGCGGGCGGCGGCGCGGCCCCGTCACGAAACGGAAGTCTCGGGCGCGCTCGCGAAAAAAGTGACCATTCGAAAGCGCAGGACGAGGGCGGCGGCGGCGGCGGCGGCGGTACTCCGCTGCGCGCTCACTTCTTTCCCCGGCGTCACAAAGCGAGCAAAAGGAGCACGCCAGAAAACACGTGCAGTCGCGTCCGACAAGGGACGCTCATGTTTGCTCTGCGAGGACGTCGGCGGCGGAGGAAGGCGGCCGATAAAGGGAGGGCGGCGGCGGCAGTCTTCCATCACGCGGGCGCGGCAGGTGCATGCGGGGGCGGGCGGGGCGGGGCGGGGGCGGCTGCGCGGGGGGGCGGGGGCAGCGGGGCGGGGGGCGGGGCGGGGTGGGCAAGCGAGCAGTTACGGCGAGAGGCGCACGCGGTATTCGCGGGCGGCGGCAATCGCGTCTCCGATCTCGTTCCACCTGACTCGGGACACGGCCGCCCCCTCTCCAAGCCGCCCGCCCGCCGGCCCGTCCGTCTGCTAATTAGCGGGACGCTATGTCGCCGTGCCAGCCGCTGTCCGCGCCGGCGAGCAAGCGCAACGTAGGCGGGGCGGCGGCCAAGTCGCAGACGCGCCCGTCTGCCCCAGTGCGATGCTGCAGCCGTTGGCGGGGATGGCGGATCGGGTTTGGCTGTCAGGAATGGTGGTGCAAGTGGGGATCGGGGGGTATGGAGGATTTCACGAAGGTGGACTGGAAAATTTGCTGAGGGAGGAGGGACTAGCAAGGCTGCTTGGGTGGAGGGGAGGCAGGCAGGGTGTCAGATATGGAGGGACTGACGGAGCTGGCCGAACATAATAGAAGAGCTACGCATAAATAAAGGAGGTATACAGAAGGGAGATGTAAAAGACGGTGCAAATTAGTTAAAATTTTTGTTTTCACGTCAGAGCAATGTAAACACTCACATGCATTTCCACATTTCACGGAACATTACGTGCGCATGTAATATAAACAGAATACAGAAACGTGTTAATAAAATAATTACAGAATACTGAAGTGTCAAATACGAGGTAGACTGTGAATCATTACGTTGATATTATGCAAAAACGCAACATGTTCCAGTGTGATAAACTCTGAAGATTGAAATTACAGTGTATTTGGTTACATTGCTAACATGGCTCTAGTAACCAAAAATGTATTCAACGACCTTTGAAAAATAAAATGTAAATAAAATATCTGTAAAATACGTAAAAGTATTTCCAGTTACGTAAAATTACACGCCACACAAATAAAATCATTATTTATAATCTTAAATTATAACCGATTAAAATGATTCCTTTGTTAACAAAATATTGCGTAAGAACACTAGAGAGGTGAAAATGAGTCTACCCGGCAAATAAAGCACAGAAAGAAGTTCGATTAACTGCCAACATAATACAAATAACCCAGCCAGTCCAAACACCATTATCAGGCTGCACTTTTTCCGTGGGGCGGCTGCCGCCGACAGCTTCCTCTTTGAAGGGCGCGGCGGCCAATGCAGCCCATCAAAAGGGGCCTTTTAACCTCTTCCCTTCCGGGGGGGGGGGGGGCCGGCCCCCGCGCGGCGCCCGCGCAGCAACCATCCGCCTTCCGGCACCCGCGCGCCCCCCGGCCCTTGTGGATTTTCCTTGGATTTTGGTCCGCTCACCTCATCAATGGCGTGCTATCTCGTGACGTCAACGTGGCGACGAACAAGAAAAGCCTTTTCTTTTTTTTTTTTGTTCTTATTTTCTTTTTAAATTAATTAATTTTATTTTCATTCTTTGTTAAAATTAATTTCTGGTTCCAAATCAGCTTGCATTAAGAGCAACAGTGAAAACGACAGTGTAATGAAGTATAGGCCTCATAGAACAATAAAGTTTCGTACTAAACATACAATCAGTAAATTAAACCGAAGTCTTACTTATTTCAACCGTGCTGCTGTACTATTTAAAGACACAGGAACACATAGAGTACTGACAAAGCGAATATGTAATTGGCAGATGTTAGTAAAGTGCAAGTAAAATATCAGCATTTAAGCATTCAGCGTAGTAAGGACGCATGGGAAGCGAGTCAACACTTCCCAGCCGTGTCTGTATTTTGGTAAAAATTCCATGGGAAATTTTACGACGGCTGCACTCGGGGATGTTTCATGTCAACCGCGGAAGCCGAACGCTGAAGCCACGCCGTCGACTTGCAAACGCGCGACCGAAGAGAGCGATTTCTTTTTTACGATTTTTTTAAAATTATTTTGTTAAACTTTTATTCTAACTTAATCCAATTACCTTAGCATGGACAACTTGTAGGCAAAATGACGAGTCATACAAAAGTAATCGTTGGCTATCCTCGACAATGATTGCTAATATAGCTGGAAAATTTTGCTTAATTCGTCAACATCGAGATTTTTAACCCAAAATTTTTCCTTTGAAACCTCAAAATTTATTTGCATAATTTATTTAATTATTTAGTAAGGAGGTTTCTTAATTTTTAAATTTTTTATTTTTATTTTTTTGTTTTATTGTTTGTGAGTTTGAAAAAATATTGAAATAGATGACTAAGAATAACAATGAGTATTATACTTATTTCGCGTTTCATCGCGGCATAACCATATGAGCCACAGCATCGTCACCTTCACCATCTTGAGTATTCCGCCGCAGGCAGAGGAAAGTGCCTTCGATTGATATGGCTTCCTTACGCAACTTCCTAGTAGCCTCGTTAAAGCGTCGGTCCCGCTTTTGTTACTTACATCCATTATTATCCCCGCGTCAAACAAGGCGCGAACGCTTTGTCCGGGGTTTCGGCGACCGCCTGCGAGGGGAGGACGGAGAGGACCAACACGAGAGGTGCCTGCCGAAAAAAGGTAGAGTGGAGAATTAACGAAGTGGAAGGTCGCTGGTCGAGGGGTTCCCGATAGCAATCTTCGCTCTGCACTCGATCGAGTTCCTTCCGGCTCGATTTGGGCAAAGAAGGACGAAGAGGAAAGCCGAGATGGAGTATGTATGCTCAGAATGGATATACACAATTATTTCGCAGTTTCCCAACGTCACATACTATCAACAAGAATGCAGAAGAAACAAAGAACTCCAAGAATAGCAAGTTGTATATTGAAAATTAAAAGTAAGAAACATTACTTGATGTGTCAAGAACGACTTTTCAAGATGCTGACTGAAAACGATCTAGGCCAAAATGTACTTATCTCTAGGAAATGTGCTGATCTCATAGTTGAAGTATTCAGAACATTTTCAACAAGTTCATTGTCTTCTTATTATTTACTAATTTTCATTTTACTCGGTTCGTAAGTTGTGCATTATTATACAATCCAGTTACTCATGACAGAGTATCGCAGGTCCGCATACTTCTGCTTGCTAAGAACTCGTCATCTGGGAACAGATGTGGAAAAGTGTAAAACAGGCACGCCAACAACTTCCGATAGCAACCCTTACGTAAACCGCAGGACACGGCCACCTGTTTCCGGTGGGAATCACCTCCGCAGTGCGTTCTCTAGAGGGCGGCATCGGAACTAGCAGGGTACAGGTGCAGATGGTGAGTATCTCCTGGGAAGATGAGTATCCGCGTGTACCCATTGTTCCGAAGACGCCGCCTTCCTTTTTTTCGCGGAAGACCGGGCCGCACCCTCGCCTCAGTTTAACAACGGGTGCCGTCGCCGTCGCCGCCGTCACCTCCTCCTCCACCGCCGCCGCCGCCGCCGCCGCCGCCGCCGGTTAGACGCCTCAGGCGCCGGCGCGAGTTGCTCTCTCCGACGCGAACGGGCGTTTTTTTGCCACCGGGCCGCTCCCCCTGTGCTCCGGGCTGGAGCCGCGTTTTGCAACGGCCCGCTAAAAGCCATTGTAGAACATCGGTTCTCAACGGATCCCCCGCACGACGCATTGTTTAGCTTCCGTTCCATTAATGTAACGGCGACAGCCACTTTCAATTTCGGATTGCATGATCTCTCGTAGCACTCATAATGGTTGTGCGTACACCTCTCAAGACGTACAATGTTCTCCTGCAAATACTTTTGAGATGAGATTATTGGCATAATGTGCTGTATCAGAAAGGATTCATATTCACCAACACTGTTCAATTTTTGCGCAGACTATGAGTAAGTACCAAAATTGTAGTGCGTTTTGTTACGAACCTTGTCTACACAATACAACAGCTACTGAAGAGATCACGCATTCTACAAAAGATTCATTCGAGAGAAAGAAGTTAACAATCACTGTATCTAAAAAAAGGAAGGAGTAATGATACGAAACGTAGTAATATTTGTATAGCATCGGAAAGCATCATATGAAAACCACAGTTTCCCTGTGAGGACATGTTGGAAAAGAGATATATTCTTGTTTACGGCCATTCTCTCCGTAAACTGTATTCTTTTCTCTTTGGCCTGCGCATGAAAAACATTAAATGATAAAGCCTATAGTTTTGGAGAGATTCTCTTCTATTAATAACTTCCAAAAGCCCGTCCCCAAGAATAAATTGAATGAACTCTTTTCTTTGATGTCAACAACTTGAATTACTGGTGATTTCATCTAACCTGCGCTCCGAAAGAAATAAGAATACTGCCTCAGAGGCGTTCCGAGGCTTGTAAATAAATACCACCGGATAACAAGCCTCGAAATCTCCCAACATAATTTGTGACGTGCCGGATGATGCAACACGCGCCGTCTGGTGTATTCCCTCATTAGGAGACTAACGAGCTACTTGCAACCGGTTAATAAAGAATATTTTGTCCCATCATGGTCACCTCAAACCACTGTGTCCTTACTCAATTTTCACAAGATAACTGCTGCCATCTCTGTTACCTACGCTGTGCCTGCCCCATCTGCCAACAATTAACTGGAATATATGACTCTCGCTTTCCACAACGCCCACTTATTACATTGACCTGCAAACCAGCCACTGGCGTTGCTACACTATTTCGCTAGAACGCTGTCACCATTTAGATGCTACACTGACACACCCTGATTCAACCTATAAATCCCCTTTCGGCATCTTCCCTCCCCAAACATCGCCCATCAACCTTGCAACCCACCTTATGAACCATCCGACCACACTAATTCATTCCCTCCCTTGCATCTCATTGGCGTTCCTTTATCCTCAACCTCACACGGCCTGTCGCAGCCATCCGCTTCGGACCGCCCAGCGCGACGCAAACGTTGACCAGCCATCCCTTTCCCCGCCCGCTCGAACCGTCCCGCACGCACAACGAAGACTCCCCAGCGAGACCCATTTTTCAAGCGCCTCTTAATTACAGCCCGGCGCCACGACCGGGCGACGGCGCAGGGCGTGGTTCGCTCCGAGCGCGCTCCGCGGCCCAAGTTGAAGGCCTCGGCCGCTGCGATGGCCGCTGGAGGAATGGGGATATAACGGGAGTGCTGGAGTGCGCCTTCCCGAGAAATCCGGCCGGCGCGCGCACTCACACACGCTGCACCGGCGGCGCGGCGGTGTAGCGGCGCCGCGAGGGGGAGAAGAAAGCTAATAAATCGCGTCCGGGCGGCGTTGTCTGAATCCCCTAACGAGCGTCGGGAGCGCACGCGCGCGTGGCCGCTGGCCGCTGCCCCGGGCGCCGACCCACCCCGCGCCGCAGCATCCTCCTCAATAAAGTTTCCCCGCTAGGCGCCGGCCTTAATTCCCGACGCCGCTCCAATGTTTACTTTCCACTGCCACTCGACACTGCATATAAGCAGATGCCTAAAATGCCTTCATACAGTATAAAAGAACTACAATCTTTGTTCACTATTCTCACTCGCATTCATTCATTTTAATTTTCACTCATTTTATAAAACGATCAAGATAGAAATATCATCAAAAATATACGACCATGTATCAGAAATTGTTTGGAAATTGAATCCAAGAAATTAACTTTTTTTGAAGAAGCACTTTCTTCTGTTTCACCCACTAAATAGAAATATGAAACGAAAATGACAAAGGAGGTTTTTTTCTGAAAATATTTCAGTTTTCTTCAAAATATTTGCAAATTTTAGAAAATAATACAATAATATGCCGCAAACGTTATCAATAGAACAGTGACTTAAAATAATAATGAACGAACCGAATATTTTTAAGATACTTCGAAAAACTGGTTTTCAGGAAATCAAGTAGAATTTCACACTGAAACGACTATTAGAAGAACTGAAAACAAACATTTCGCCAAAAAAAACGAAGAACTTACCATTTGCTTTCGCAATGCCTCTGCAAAATATTCACATCTCTCAAAATTCACCCAGCTGCTTCGCCGCGCGAGCTCCCATCCTGACGGTTCGTCGCCAAACAGCACAGGCAAGCGCCTTACGTTTTCATTCTTCGCTGCGCAAATGGAGGCGGGTGGAGCGGGGAGCTCGGTTGTGCGGCGAGGGGCGGGGCGGGGTGGGGTGGGGTGGGGTGGGGGGGGCACGCTGGCCGCTGGACTCCACCCATAATCACTATCAACACGGCCATCGACAAGGCCTCTCAATGAGCGACTGCCGTCTTATCCTCAGATCCAGGCGGCGCTTACGCTCCCAAACACTGCCGCGGGCACCGGCGATTTCAATTTCGCCTATACCCTTCTCAGGCAATCAGCTTCACAAGTGATTTGATGCAGAATAAAATTTCACTGAAGATGATAACGCCCCAATGAAAATACCCAAAGGTTTGAGTTCTTGTAAAGCGAGTTCACGTTTAAGGGTTAGTATTCAATGTGTGAACATGGTTCACGATTGTCTAGTACTCCTAGATCTTTGTATGAATTTCTACGTTTTTGAACTCACACAATGCTAGATAACCTGATTCAAGAATGAACCAGTGTTCCTCTCTAGACCTGTGGCTTAGCAATGCAGTATTACGTACTCATACGTTAGGGAATCTAGGCTTGAAATATACCCATGACAATTTCACGAGAAAAAACAAACAAAACAAACAAAACAGCATCAAATTAGCTGATGCATAATATCTCAAGAAACAGATATGTGGAATAACAGAAATCGAGGTTTATCACATCAAACTAAATCCCTTTCATCCAAAGTACTAAAGTTGTGGATAAAATTGAGGGAGAGGAAAGGCAACAATTTATGAGCATCACTTCACAGATTCAATCATTCCCCATTCACTATAAATATGTTTGTCTTGTTTAACTATTACTAATGATTACAATCTGGAAAAGAGACCCTGTCGAAGAAGTAAACACGTAACCGAAAGAAAAAATGTTCCACATCACGAAACTACGGGAGGAAACGAGCAAGTTATGAAACTTACAGAAAACGATCTTCACAAGAAAAGGAGAAAGGCGAGAAACGCGCCTGGAACAAGCTCACAATACTTGGCTTGTACGTGTAAGTTTATAGATGTCTTGCATCACTTGGTACGCATTTCTTTGATTCGTCGAAAAGTATAAGAACTTCAAGCCAATATTTTCAATGAATTTTCATCATAATGATAAATGTAGGTAAAACAGTATAAAGAAAAATTATTATAGACACTTAATTTCATGAACAACTCTGTTTAATTCCATACCAATTTTTCAGGTTTATTTTTTCTATTTCTTTTTAAAAGCTTGCCGTTTGCTTATACAGTCGTTGCATGACTCATTTCTTTCTGGGAAGATTTTGCACATCAACTAATTAACAAACACATAGAGTTAGTGTGACGAAAATAAACTGACTTCTAAAAACCAGTATTGGTAAATATAACTTAGGGGATGAGTGTTATTCACTTGCAAATACGAAGGTTACGAAAATAAAATTACGTTAATTGATTTGATTTTTTCGTGTTTCCGGGCACGTCAACTGCTTTGGTCATTAGTCCTGTTAGTGCAGTGCATGTTGCTTCTCAGGATATGCGCGGTGATCTTTCCCCACTCAATGGCGAGATCCGCCGCCGACCTACCGTCGGCTAGTGGGGTTTCCACCTAACCAGGACTCTCCCACCAGCGGGGCACCGCCCCAGGCGGGAGAAGTTCTCACCCCGACCGGTCTCCCGGAATATGTGGTAGTGTAGTGCATGTTAGTGTGTGTGGAGTGTAAGGGAGAGGATAGGAAAGGAAGAGGAAGGAAGATCCGCGCGGTCCGTGGCCCGTTTGGTAGGGTACTGCTCCGGCATTCGCCTGGTGTTGATCGGAGAAACCACGGAAAACTACCGATCAGGGCAGCCGGCCGCTAGAATTCTCCCCCAGACAGCGAAAAACTAGTGGCGAAGCGACCTAGCTGAAAAGCTAGTGTCGAAAATCCTGCCGCCATCAGGACTCGAACATAAGACCTCCCGGTCAGTGGCGCTGCAGTGACATCAGTTGATGCACTGAGCTACCGCTCCCGGTAAAATTACGTTAAGTCTTTCAACATCACCAACTGAAAAATACTTCCAACCTCACACAAACGCAACGATTTCTTCAAACAATGGGTCCAAAACCGAGTGCTACTTATTATGCCAACTAGATTCATCAAAACCGACCACACATTGCAAGGGGCAAAAATCGAACCAACAAACATGATACAAATAAAATTACAACTCCAGGCAACCTCGTCCCTCATACTTCGCCAAGGAGATTCACCACAACCGACCACACACCAAGCGACGGGAAAAGATACATGGCGACGATCACGAGCGGCGAGACAGCTCGTGCGGGCACTTGGAACCGTTTTCTACGCGGGGCGTCGCGACGTGAGCATCTCGGCAGCGCTGGCGGCGGGCGGGGACAGCGGTCGGCAGAAGAAACCGCCCCGCAAACCGCAGCGACGTGACCGCCATCGCCCAAGAGCGCCTGGGACAACACGAGGCGGCGAAGCGGTCGCCGCAACGACGGGCACGTACTCGCAGACGGCGTGTTTTTTTATTATATTTTTTAATTTTTTTATTCTCCCTCTCCTTCACTGCGCGAAAAGATGGCCGTTTCTTCTTCGCGGCAGTGGTAGCTGCGAGCGTTCCGCCGCGAAAACGGTTCGGGAGGGAAATGAATCCGTTCGCAGTCGCGGTTACCGAACACAAAAACACAGAACTGAAAAGAAGATATTAAATAAAAAGTCCATTTCTCAAAGCCTGGTTTGCTTCAATAAGTGCAGAAAGTCTATAAACCAAATTTTCATTCATATTCATTATCGTTTTTTTTCCAGACACTCAAATACAGCAAAACATTTGTTTCAGCAAATACGATGACTCAGTGTACATTAACAGTTTTGTTAGAATAAAATGTAAGAGGAAGATCAACCTAATCGGGTCAGTAAAGTCACATTACAACTACTAACACATTACAACCTTTTAGTTTCGAATGGTTTAATACCTGTTTTGTCCTTGATCGTCATAATTTCATAAACAGAGTAATTTAGAAGGTTCTCTTTAGCTTTCAGATTCCTTTTCTTTTTTTGGGGGGGGAGGTATTCCCTATACACAATTACTTCTTATAGAAAACGTGTGTAAAAAAATTCTAAACGTTGGATAAAAACTAGAAACATTTCACTAAGAACTCACATTAGAGCGCTCTGGCAAGAGCCTAGTAGGCTAACACGGCACACTCCCTAAATTGGAGATACGAAAAGTAATTTCACATTTGCTTCACAGTCTCGATTACATGTTAAATGAGAATTTATCGTGACAGTATATAACAGCATGATCTTTAGGCTAATATACCAATTCATATCTGTACCTGGCAGGATGTGGATCCCGTAAACGAAATAATAGTTACAGAACTTCAACAATATCAACAAACTGCTCTCCAGAGAAAAAAAACGATACCCCAAAGCTCATACTTGGGCGAAAAAGGGCACACCAGTTTCAAAAATATTGAACAAATCTGTCTTGAAAGTGTCCTTGAATTCCATTCTTCCGATCAGCAAGTGGAAATTCCCCCATCCGGCCGAAGAAGGTCGATAAATTAATTACTGGGCCACTATTCGTTTTGTACGATGTCTGGTTACAAAAAGGTCAAGTTCATTTTAGATATTAGGATAAAATAAGGTTCGAAACGAAGTAATTTATGATTCTAATATTTTACTGGCGATTTACTTTCTAAACAATATGTCTCATACAATCGGTTTCAATATCCTACATCCGCATCTACCATAAACCTTTACGCCTGTCATACACAAGGTCTCCACAAAATATAACCAGCAAATTAATCAGCACTAATAGGAACACTCACCGACTCTCTACCTGCCTCAAGCACCGACATTGTACATACCTGAAACACAAAAGAAAATTTCAGCCATAAAATAAACGTATAGGCTAATAAACAGACATAAATTATCATTCACTTGACAGATTTACAATGCTGCATAAGGAAATGTGCACACGAACACGCAAGCCTTATCACGATTTCATAAATCAAAGCCAAACCTAATTCCCAAGACAATGAAATTCGTTAAATCTGTAGAAAAGGGCGCAGATTAAAAAAAAAAAGGGGACGGCGGCTACAAACAAAACAAACATGATGGGTGCATTGCGAATCGCAAGCGCAAATTAATTTCGTCGTGACTAAATAGTTAACTCAATTGGAGCTGTCATGCGGCTGCAAACCGCATAACGAATCGAACGCGACTTCATTTGGGGAGGAGGCCTGTGGCAAAAAACAAGGCAGTCGGCGGGAGGTCCGGGGCAGCAGCTGTCGGAGAATACTAGAGAGCGGCACCGACGGGATGCACGCCCCATTCGCATCCCGCTATCAGCTGTCGTAAGTGGCGAAGGGAGGGGGGCGTGGTGCTGTAGTTAGACCGTAGGCCTTCTACCGCTGCTTCTGGGGTCAATTCATGATGGACAAAGCGGCTAGAGGTTGGTATAAACGATTCGGCGGTATAAACGATTAGGGTAATGGAATGTTCTCTCCAAATACGTTGGGTTCAAATCCGATCGATGGCTTGTATTTTAAGGGCGAAAAAATCCTTCATACGCGGCCCTTCGAAGGGGAAGTAAAGCCAGATGCCCCATGTGGTAGATTTACATGTGAAAATTCCTCAAGGCTAAAAGAAGCCTCTGAGTTGAATTAAAATCGCCTTTTTCGGCCCCTGAGTGTCACCTTCCTTCCCAGGAAGATGCGACGATCTGAAAGGAGCGCAATAAAAATTGCTAGGTCAGGCGGAAGAGCAAGCCTGAAGGCTTGGAACGTAAAATGCCGCCGTAATGGGAGGCATCATTGGATTGAATTGAACAGACATGATTCATTCGTGCTTTTTCTCCGCTGGATTGCAACCCCTGGCGCTTATGTTTACTCGGACGGGTGCAACGGAACGGCGCGCGACTGTTACGTCTGGCGAGCGTGCGTGGGTGGGTGGGCCTCGCGAGGGGAGCGCAAGGCCGGCACGCGGCGTGGGAGGCGGCTCGCGGCCAAGAGCGCGACCCCGCGGTCGCCCTCACCCACACGCCTGCACTCGCTGAGAAGGTGTTTTGTTGCAACCCATGGAAATAAACATCCGGGAAATTAGAAGGAAATATTTACAAATAAATGGGGGGAGAATTAGAGCTGTTGGCATATGTAGAGTTGCCAGATATGGCGGTTGGCAGATTAGAGAGTTGATCATTTTATGAAAGAAATTTAATGAAAGAAATCCAGAGACGGCATTAAAATAATGAGTTGTACGAGAGTATTCTAAAGATTCAGCGGTAAAATTTGAACAGGCCAAGAAATGCTGAAAGCCCCAAGACGAAGGTAAACGTATACGTGAGACAAACATAGTGATATAAACCAATGTCTGAAGAAGAAAAGGAAGGTGAAGAACTGATACTGTATAAATACACCGGTAGATTTATTTATAGCAGCCTTCTTGCAGGATTCGCTCAAGGTAAAACATGGAAGTTATTGAAGTATACTGATATACTGGCTTTACCAAATTCACAGTATATCCAATTATGTAGTCTGATACCAAAATCTCCATGAAAATTTTATTAATTTAGTTTTCAAGACAGCTGGTATGAAGAGTGAAACAATTCCCCTTTGGATACGAAATAAACTAATCAAAATAAAACCGTTCTTCTGTAAAACCTTTTAGATGTGTTACTTTTGCTTATGCACCGACAAAATCTGGTCGCAAATCCATCCATGGTTCTAATACGAAGTCTCTAATACGCTTGGTCTTCGCTGAGAGCTCTCCTCGCTATCTCACACGTACCGTCGTTCCCTTGGGCTATGTTTTCCTGGCGTGGCGTGGCGTGGCGTGGCGTGGCGTGGCGTGGCGTGGCGTGGCGTGGCGTGGCGTGGCGTGGCGTGGCGTGGCGTGGCGTGGCGTGGCGTGGCGTGGCGTGGCGGCGTGGCGTGGCGTGGCGTGGCGTGGCGTGGCGTGGCGTGGCGTGGCGTGGCGTGGCGAGGCGAGGCGAGGCGGGCGAGGCGAGGCGAGGCGAGGCGAGGCGAGGCGGGGCGGTGGAGACCCTTCGACCTTGCTTTCGCGGTTTTTTGACCCTTTCATTAACCTGGAACGCGGGGGGAAGGTCGCTTAATTCCTCGGACACCGTTACCACCGGCATAATTACTGTCAAACCAGACCTTCCACTCTTCCCGCG
The DNA here is from genome assembly GCA_964035755.1 of Teleogryllus oceanicus. Classification (NCBI taxonomy): domain Eukaryota; kingdom Metazoa; phylum Arthropoda; class Insecta; order Orthoptera; family Gryllidae; genus Teleogryllus; species Teleogryllus oceanicus. Next base: position 123,966,823 of record CAXIVR010000007.1, read on the forward strand.
CAACTTATAAGCGGCGAGACGAGTGAGAGTGCCTGCTGACTCGCCTTCACGGGTTCGAGACCTTTTGGATTAATCGACGCATGGGTTTCACTGTTTACACACAAACAGCCGGAGGAGTCCATTGAAAGAGTAAAAAAAGCAGCGAACTGATTTGTTCCGACTGTAACGTGTAATTTGAAAGATTTATTCCCCTGCGGCTTCGCGAGTCGGGGATTATTCAAGCGTGTCACGGGCATCAAGAGGGTGATTTAGGGGCCGTCCGTCGGTGATGTAGAGCGCGCCGCTCACCGCGCGGCATGTGTGCGACGCTTTCCGCCTTGGCCTTTGGATTAGAGTATGCATCTCTTCGCGATGCCTTCCAGCAAACTTACATCACTGTGGTGCCGTAGATGAAAACGTTAATCCCTGTTTCCGCAAAGCGATTTGAAACCTTTGCACTAAATGGCACAAAAGTACTAATCAGTGAGTCAATAATAACGAAGAAAAAATATTGATTTGCATTCCGGGAAAAAGTACCTATGACCCATAACAACGTGAGCGTAGTGGGAACGAACGTGTTTGAATGAAAAAGGGAAATATTAGATTAAACAGATTTCTGATGAAGTGAATTGCGAGCGCAGTTACGTAAAAAACGTCCATGTTGCTTCGGCAAGCTGAATACATGTTAGAGTCGTTTTTCAGTACCCGTATGCAGCGTATAGGAATACGCGAACTGTCAAGAAGCATTGTTATCCGAGCGCATAAATCCATTCCTTCCAAAACCTTACAGAATTCGAAATAAAATATCTTTGAAATTAACTTTTAAGAACAGAAATGTCTACATTTCCTTTATCCTGAATTTAATCACTTACTGAAATATAATAATTAGTGTCTTTGCGAGTTTTCCAATTCATTGCGAGTTCACCAATTCAAATCTAAGATTTGATACCAGACAACCTCTGTTTTTACAGTGACTTCTTACTGTGTTGTGAGTGAAACATAACAACCAAAATCCGCTGATAATTACTTCATCTGGTTTTGTGATAATGAATGCGCTGTTTTTCTTCTTTTTTGCGTTGATTTGTAATTATTTAAAGTAAACTGATCCTGACATTATATGGTTTCACACGAAACATTTTCCTCCTCGTTGTAGCTTTTAAATACTGGTCTTCCTCTTTCACATAAAAAATAAAAATCCGCCGTTTCATTGAATAATGATAATAATAATAATAATAATAATAATAATAATAATAATAATAATAATAATGTATTGTTATTTGAAGTTTTGGAGAAAGCATCGTCTCTGCTTAAAATGTCTATGCCATGCGATTAGAACGTCTTAACCAAGAGGTCAGAGAAACGTGTAAAAAACAAGAATTTTGAAACTAAGAGAGCTTGCGAGGCTTAAAAAGATCGGTCGCTCAATAGTAATCAGAACTCTGGGATTTATTCCTCAAAATCTATGGAAGAACTTGTCTGAACCATCAGGCCATTAAAAAGACTATGCAGTCCAAGACATCGCGTTCCTGGGAACACTCATATTCTGCCCAGAGTATTGAAGAGGCACCCACAGCCGTTAGATCGGTCGTCGTCAATAGTAATCAGAACTCTGGGATTTATTCCTCAAAATCTATGGAGATTATAACGAAGGCTGGATCCTGCACACAGCCGTTTCTGCTGTAGAAGGGGCAACGGATAGACTTTATATTTAATCGACACCTACCATCTTTAGCCGTGAATATGGCGGATAATAGTGGTAACAATACATTTTTTTAAATGTTACGAATCTCTAGTACCCAATGTTTTCGCATCAGTGTATGCACACGTGAATACCCCCGATCGTTCGTACCGCCAATTAATTCAGCTGCAGCTGTACTGCACTTCAGCAAACGTCGCTATCCGTTGGCCTCTCCCTTGAGGTATTTTAAATAAGAACACTAACTTCAAACACAAATGAAACATTCGTGAAATTATATATCCAGAATCAATCGGCAAATGTTACCTTCTCCGTAAATTTTGTTCCTTGCTATAGGCCCACCGATTTACTTGCAGTACCTTCCCACAAATTTTCGCCAAATTTCCAATATCCTCAAGTCGCTACTAATTGGATTTAAAATTGTTTTCAATTTTCTTTAGGGGCCGTTCATACATTACGTGAGGCGATTTTTACAATTTTTCGATTTCCCTTTCCCCCCTGGTGAGATGTAATATTTGGCTCCATCCCCTCTCCGCCTTCTAATCTCACGTGAGATTTTTTTCAAAATGCGTGTTTTTAATGTAAATACGTTAATTTGTGATTGATTGCATAGGGATCCCCCCAGGTAAGATTAGGTGAGATTCGCTTGACACCCCCCCCAAAGACCTCACGTAATTTAGGAATGGCCCATTATTACGAGTTCACACAACTCGTACAAAATTTTATATTTTCATATCGTAATAAAAAAGCGCCCCCAATGCCTGTAGTTCAGTGAATTTCCGCCGCGTCCGTTTCCGCGCCGCCGCGCAGGGCGCGAAAGCTCGGGCGGCCTAGCTCCCGCCTGGCGGAACGCGCCCTCCAGAGACACTCGCCCGAGATGGACGGCGTCCGAAACCGGACACGTAATTAAAGAAGTACCTGCGCGCTTGAAAGTGGATCGATAAATAAATTAGTTTCACGGCTCCGTGGAGGAAAGCAACGCAGCAATGCGTTTGCCTTAATTAAAGACGGTTTAACGAGCTGTCGAATATATTAAGCGGGATGTCTCAATGCTTGAGATATATGATTACAAATCGTTCTTCCAACTGAAGTAAGAATCAACTGTACTATCGGTAGGTAAGATGAATGAAGGGATAATACATTTCTTATAATTCGGATTTGAACGGTTGGGAAATTTCTCATTGTGTTTTAATAGGACTCAAACGATACAATTATAATCTTAGGAATACATTTATTTAATTATTTAAAAAACGTAATAAAATAATTCAGTCCATCGACAATGCAAACACGAGGAGAACCATGCAAAGAGAAAAAAGTAAAAGAAAAAAACAAATATTCGCATCACATATGTTCGTGTGTGACACAACGTCTTAACAGCATACAATATTATCAATCGCAGACAACGTAGATAAGCACACACGTGTACGACCTCCAGAACGCCTGTTGTTTGACTTTCACCGCGCGCAGCTCACACGTTAAAAAAGCGCAAGGGCACACTGCGCGAAGGGCACGCAGACGGGGAATGCAGGGAGGACGCCGGAGAGGACGAGAGACGGGGAAAGAAGGGGCGCTAGCGTGAGAGGGCGGAGAAGAAAATGGGACAGGGGACAACGAGTGAATGTGTACAAGAGGGAGGGAGTGAATGGGATAGTGGGAGGAAAGGTGATGCTAACGGAGCAATGAAGGAAAATAGGATACACAAGAAGGCAATGAGAGCTGGGAACGACAGGGAAAACTGCGGAATGAGAACGCGGCGAGGAGGCACGCGGAAAAGGGATCTCGTCGGATGGTGAGATTTCGCCCCGAGTTGCCGTCGGTTTGCGAGGAAATTCCCCACCAGTTATCTCATGGAGCACCTTCTCAACCTGGACAATCTCTCTAAACTCCCGACTGGTCCCCAAAATTGCAAAGGTACTGTAGTACCTGTCGGAGAGTGCAGGGAAGAAGACAGGCCGAGGAAGAGGAAATAATTGGCCCGCGGGGTTCGTGGCCCACTTTTTGGGGGGAATACTACGGCATTCACTTGGTACTGATCGGAGAAACCACGAAGCAGAGGAGCCGTCCGCAAGAATTCTCCTTCAGACAACAGTTGAATTCGACCTAGTTAGAATGTTAGCAACTGACGAATATTCTGCCATCGTCGGCTGTCGAAACTCTCGGTCAGAGGCACTGCCGAATCAGCGGCAATGCAAGTGAGGGAGGGTCTCGGTACAGGGACCGGAGCCGTGGCGAACGCCGAAACTCAGCGCTCAACTCAGGCGCCGCGAACGCGCAGGGAGAGACGTGGGCGCGGGGGGGGGGGGGGGGGGGGGGGCCGGGGCGCGGCGCGGCGCGGGGCGTCCGAGTGGGAGGCGGATAATGCGCTCATTGTTCGCACGCGGCAACAGCCGGCGCACGTGGCGAGGCCCCCTCCCCTCGAGCGGCGCGGCGCGGGCGAGCGCCTCGCGGCCGCGCCAACCCACGAAAGGCAGCGCGACGGAATAGAGGCAGGTTGCGCAGAGTAGGCCAACTCTTTACATTCCCTACCTCTATTATACTTGGGTTTCCGCAACGTGGCGCATGACATTAGACCATTTTTTTCTACACCTCCCGCCTTATAAAATGAATCTTTTTAATTAATTCGCGAACGTCCTTCTCAATGGGGCTCATAGCCTTAAACATGTGCTTATCACTGTTATAAAGATTCATTTTATAAGGCAGGAGGTGTAAAAATGGTCTAATGTCATCCGCCACGTTACGAAAACCTAAGTAAACAGTAGAAGACGTCGGTTCTCATTTTATATGGGAGTATGCTGTGAGCTTGTGACAGTGAAATACGTTTTTGCTATAATGGGGTGTCATGTGGGTGTGAGAGTTCTTAGAACATGAAGTATGAGGAATGACAGTTTTCATACCGGATTTTGTATGATATGATATTATTGTTTTAGTAGTATTCGTACATCGGTGTTGCCAATGATTCCAAGCAAACGATACAAGAGTCGAACAAATGAAAGGAAAAAAATGTCCAAGATTAATTCGGAAGAAAGGGGAAAATGTTAGAAAATGAATTATCTACAGCGATGAACATTTTCGAATAAAATATGTAGAAGCGAAAAACGCATGACAAAAATGATTGAATTAACCGAAAATTAATGGCAAATTATTATTAATACCCACTAAAATCCCATTTGGGCAAGGATCTTGTGCTAAGCAAGGTAGCTTACACGAAAAAGTCTCTCGGGCAGGGGCGTGCCAAAACCTCTTCAAAAATAAGTGGAAGCGGGAAGGAATGAGAGCAATCGAGAAATTATCTCGCTTTTTTTTTTCGAAAGTTAAACATTCATTACAAAAATAGGATACGGTATCACGTTACAGATATTTGTTTAACTTGGATGGACAAAAGATGGACCATTAATATGCATAAAAGCGAATGTCTGAATTCCATACGCTCTGTTGCCTTTACTTTCCCCCGATTCATCACTCCCGATCGAGATAGGCGCACCAAGTGCGCGACCCCAATCCAATTCTCCTGGCACTTGCGGCCCAATGTATTTGTAGTGCTCAGTCAACTGAAGACCAACCGCCCAAAGAATACAAATGGTCGACCCGCTGCATTCAGTCAATGTTTAACGAGAACGTGAAAGCATTTCTCGTGTGACTGGACCCACAGCGGATAAGTGCAAGTCAGAACGAAAGGAAATGCTAAGTCAATATGACTGTTGCTCTATCTATTGGATTTCTTAATGAACTCATTTACACAATGCTCCCAGCAAATACGGTCTCGTGTATACGGACTTCCATAAACACGGGACAAAAAAAAAAAAGAACAACAAACTTTACGACAGCGAAAGTTGTTTGAGACCGCGTGGTATACTAATTCATGCATTAAAATGCCTACCGAATAAATGACAATGCCTTATCTGAGTGACAGTTGACACGTTCGTAATGCGTATATTAATAAGCATTATAAAAAATCAACCATTCAGAATTTCGTGTCTATCACAGTCACTGTGGAAGTCATTGGCCAAGAGAGGAATTTCCCAGAAATGTCAACATTCAGAGATTATATGATTATTTTCGCATTTCCACATCTTATCACACATTTTTTTAAAGTTTGGTTTATTTTTCAACAGCATAATAAAAAATAAATATTATACGAGCGATTTGCATGCTCAATGCTCGACTGCGTTTCCAGACTAATATCTGCAGATTCCACGAAGAAATCCACGCACTATGGTTTCCAAATAGGTGCACGCATACAGCTCACGAACAACAAATAAAATACTTTTGAAGGCCACCACAATAAATGAATTGTTTTAATAAAACAGTCTTAGCGAGTACTGCAATAACGTAGGGTAGTACATATAATACAAGTTCTTTACATACCAGACAATTTTTAAAACAGTTAAAATTCCATAAGGCAAACCATGATTAGCAAATATTTAATGATGAACAGAGGGCCTCTTCTTTGGAGTTTTGCTGTCGCTTGGCGTCAGTTGCGTCGTAAGTAGAGGTTCACTAGGTGTGAGAATTCACTTGGTACAGTTTGACAATACGGGAAAAAATATATTTGAATATTTGCCAGTGAAAATCGAAACCGCTTCACTGTTTTCGGAATTTCGTGGAGTTACAAAACCATAGACACATGAAAGGAGGCTAGACATTTTTCTTTCGATTTCAGTGGGGATTGGAAATTAGTTAGACTATAAAGGGATAACATTTATTTCGGTTGTATTCGCTTTTCTACAGCTCCATAAAAAATGTCTGGTGAATGGTGTTTTGAACCCTCTATCCTTGCTGCCATTTCCAGCTCAAAATGTCTTCCGCCCGTTGAAATGAGTGGGGCCAATTGAGTCCACGCAGATTCGGCGTGTCGGCGCGGGGGCAAGCGGCAGCAGGTGGCAGCGTCAATGCCGCGCAGCCCAAGGGGAACCGCGCGGGACCTCGACCCGGCCGCCCGGCGCGCTACGAGCACGGCCCGAACCGCGGGCGCTCTGGGCCGGCAGGTGCGCATGCTAGTACTTGTTGCTCTGTAGGTTTTTTTTTTTTTTTAATTTGTTGCGTCCACTCCTTGACGCAACGCGTCTCCAAGCCCTTTAAGGGGCGTTGAGCGCATTTCTTGGAGTAATCCTCCGTTAATTATTAAGTCAAGTCTCGTCACGTCGCAGTCAGTCAGTGCCTTTTATCCCTTCGGCCAGGGGCTCGACGACGTTAGATCCCGGGGTTCCTGACCGGTCACCCAACCACGAACCCGCGAGTCTCGAATGCGCTTAACCTTCGTGACTTCACGGAGCGTAGTAAACGCATTCGGCTAGCGCCGCCGGCGTTGGTTCCTCTCAATCTGATTCGCCGGAAGAGAAACCATTAGGAGATGGGGGGGGGCATCAAGTTAGCAATAAAACAAATAATTGATTGCAATATTATGGAAGTTCTCAGACGGTATGAAATTATGGTTAATATGTAAAGGCTATGATTAATACAACGAAAAAAGTAATGGAGCGACTGCCTTTAAAGTTACTTTTTTTGCGCATAATATGAACAAATCTATCGGCTAAGTCTCTAAATGTAAAAACATCGTTAAAATTGAGATATATTATGTGACCTGAAACTAAAGTATTTATGATTTCAATGCTACAATGGTACTCTGTCTTAGAATTACATTTTTATGAATTCTCATTAATATTAAATGCTACTTTTCGTAAACTTAAATATCGTAAACATTCAAACAATCTTCAGTATGAATTTAGGAAACTTTGAAATAAAAACATTGTTTCGAAAAAACAGAAATACTACTTGCATCTCTCGATTCACATTTCTTCCACAATTATATACGGTTCTTGTTCACAAAAAGAATATTCTACGCAGTTTAAATAAAGATTTAAAAGGATTCCACGCATTTCTATCATCATGAGAAGGTAATGGAAGGCTGAAAATCATACCCTATTCTTGGCTTATCATTTCCCCAATCTTAACATACCTCTAGGCAATATAGACAATTATCTTCAGAGAAACGACTGGTCAATTTTCGACAAGCAATTAAATCAAATGCCTCGACAAACTGCAACACGTCCGGAACCGAGTTTGTAAAGGGCAAAATAATCAATCCATCATTTATATTCTGACCAACAAATAAAACTACGGCATATTCAGCAACGAAGGTTAGCAAGTGTGATCGATAGCGCTACCGCTGCCTTTGAAAAATTAGTAAAAAGTATGAATGCGAGCACTGAAGCGTAGAAACACCTGGGAGACGGTGTACTTAAGTTTTTGTAATAACCATTTATTCCTTCAGCCAATTAAGTCTACTTGAGGTTAGAAGAAAACTGCATTTGTCGTTAGAAGAAAACGCTATAAAATTAATTCAGCTATTATGAGTTAAATGCTAAGCGTAGGCAATAAGAAATCGTAGTGTGCCAACGCAGATCTGTCAACGACCTACTGCCATCCTCCCCTTTAAAAAGCATGAGACGACCTCCGTACCTAGCTTGAATCAAGTAATAATATTAACATATTTTACATAAGCTGTCAGCGGGCATTGACATTAAGAGCGCAAAAGTAAACTTTCACAATAAGCACACACTGTAGAAGGCGGTTATAATATTCGAATTAACATTCACGCAGGTAGAAGACAATGGAACAATAGCTTTCCAGTCGAATCTAAAACAAATATATCAAACCACATTAATTAATTAATTATTAGTAACTTTCTAAGACTTTAGATAAGCATGGTGAGCTTCGGTAAATTTGTTTGAATCATAATCCAACTCAACTAAATCATTATGGAATCAATACCTTATCCGAAATAAAGAGGTCCTGCGACGAAATCAGGAGGAAGAATTTTCTTGCAGAGTGATCTTTTTACGAACTCCATTCAGTAAACTAAATGATCAAATGGAAGAGTTCATTAATAATATACTATTGAATTTCCTAATCCGTCACTGCAGCTGTCCTGCAGCGACTCAGACCAGGAGGCCCTGTTTGGACGGAGGTGGTTTTTCGACACTAGGCAAACAGCTAGGAGAGCAATGCCGTGCGGGATCTTTCCTTCCTCCTCCTTGTCGCAACCTCTCCCCTTACCTACACACATGCACTACACTACCACACACGTCAGCAGACTAGTCGGGAGCTTAGAGCTTGTCCCGGCTGAGGCGATGCCCTGCTGGTAGGAGATGGACCAGCCTTCCAACCAGCGGAGAGGAACGCACCGCCATCTCCCGCGATTAAAAAACGGTGCACTAAAGAGACTAACGACCATAGCAGTTAACGTGCCATAATCCGCCATCTAGCAAAACATTTACCTCAGGCAAGGCAGAAAAGGCGTAGGTAGTGAGAATCGTAATAAAGCAACAAACAGCGAGGGAACAGGGCGGGGCCAGTGGTGCAGCTGCAACAACTTCCGCGGGCGGCAGACGCAACGGGGTTCGCGCAGCCATAGCGGGTCAGCGCGTCTCCTCCGCTCGACGAGACCCACTCTCGCTCTTTGCTCCCCACCCCGCTCCGCTCCGCTCCGCGCGCTCCAGATCGAGCGGGCCCCGCCCGGCCGCCAAGGCCGGCCGCGCGCCGCAAGGACGACATCCCTCCGGGACCGCCCGCTCCATTAGCCGACCCACTGCCCCCGCCACCATCACTTCCGCCGCTGCCAGTACCACCGCCGACACCGTCCCATCACCACTACGCCCTCGCCACCGTCACCTCCGCAATCTCCATCACCACCACGTCCGCCACCGCACGGCTCAAGCGCGTGACTCTCGTCTTACTGCGAACCGAACAAAGGACCTCTATAAAGCAAACATTCTTATTCACTCTCACCTCAATTAGTATTAAATCCATGGTTCCTCTTTGCTGATTTCAAAAGGCCTCGTGAAATTGTCTCCGAAAATAAAGAAGATATTCTTCTTGTTTAAATACATTTATTGATATCTGTTATAAATTTTATATCACTAGCTGATTGTTATTTTCGTGATCGCTTAGAGACAGTGAAGTTTAAAATATAAATAATTTTATAAAGGTACATACATTCTTAGATAAATAATTTTAAAACAAGGTTTTTTGACTTTATCTCGTTCACTGCACGAACACGCGTTTCTGACACTATTACGGAGGAAATGATTGATTATCTGATTGTTTTCAAGGAGCTTAATTTAGCACCCTCCTTTGTGGTAGATCTTACATCAGATTTCGACTAGATGTTTTCTATCTTGCTTTATCTCATGCTTCTTTTTTCATTTGTCATGGCTCCTACGATTACTAAGATCATTAAGGAGTCTATTTTCCCCCTCTTTAGAATGTTTGTATTCACAATTTTGCAAGCATTTGAGCGCAAAAATGATCCATTCAAATTGCCATCCTGATCTTTAAATTATTAAGCCAATCAATTATCCACTCTTCTTTGCACTTCTGATTCATTCGTTTCCTATTTCCATGTCTTCGGAATTTCACAGCAGTCCGGCTTTTCGTTTCGAAATTGACGGATTATAATTATCTTAAACGAATGATAATTAGACTAATGGAAATACAACAGTCTACAATCTGAGCACCCACGTCTCCCGACATAATACAGCGATTCTTAAGCTTACTTGACAAGAAGTTTACAAAAAGTAGAACCTGCTGGTTCATTTTTAATAGTAAATCTTTTCTTCGAAATACAAGTTTTCTTCTTCTCTTAGAACGAACCGGAGGTAACGATTTTAAAGCTGACAACTTAAGTCCGTCACCAGAAAAGAATACGAATCACTGTGTGTCCGTTTTATGAAACATTTAACAGAAAGAACGGGTTCACATCGCTGAAGCAAATACACCTAATGAGAACGGAGTCAAAAAGATTCGTTCACATTCTATCCTCGCCAAGTACAAACAACGGTACCTTTATGACGATGTTTACTCTCATTTTCCATGGAACAGTGGTCGAAACACGCGCATCGTAAACTAACGGTCTCTCTCGCGGCAATTACTAAGACGTAATGATAGCACTCCTCATGCCGCTACAGACTTACTTTCCTTTCAGAATACATGCTTACGAAACATAACACGCAAGAAACTGTGCCCTTCGGAGCTAGACCATGAATGAGGAGAAAAAAGACAAACCCAACGAAGCATTCGCTATATCTACTGGCTCTATTGTTAAGAGAACTAATTCATAAGAATGCCAAATACCTGAATGGAAACCATTGAATATTAGGAACATAATATTTAACGCAATGGGTCGCCAGTGTATACTAATTGACTATAAATTAATGTCAAAGGCTGTTTCTAATCAAATAAATATGTGTAAGATTTAACAGATCCTAGCAAAGCAATTTCAAGTCGAATCCGAAAGAGGGGGTACGGAAGGAGCCGTAGGAGGGAAACGTGAAGGTGAAGAAGTAGAGGAAGAAGTGAGTATTAATACTAGACGCGTTGACTACCGAGATCATTAGTCTCGTAAGTGTAGTGCATGTAATGTGTCCCTACTCCGCTGGACAGTGAGATCTGGCGCCGACCTACACACGGAGTTCGCCTCGCGAAGGAGGCCTATGAAGGAGGAGGAGGAGAAGCAGAGGAAGGGAAAACAGTGAAAAAGGTGGAAGCACGACCAAGGCAGACCGCACGTGCACAGAGCCCACGAGGCCTGCGCTGGCATTGTTCTGCAGAGGCTGTCCGGCGGCGGGGGCAGGCCCGCCCCCAGCAGGGCCTTGCTGGCCGCTCCGCTCCACGCTACGCCACAAGGACGCCTAGAGGTGAACCCGCGTGCGCGAACCCGTTATATTTATCGGCCTAGCAGATCGTCTACAGGCTGTTCCTCAAGTTATTCAACACTAACTTCCATTTTACGAGAAAAAACGCATTTAAGTCATAGATTTTATTAAGATGTGCAACTTGCTTCCAGTTAAAGAGCCATTGTATTAAAGTGCCAAACGAATTTAAATATGTTTAAATCAGACTAAGAGGCAGTTAAACACGAAAATCCGCGGAGTCTTCCCCTTCTACGAAATGCAATCTTTCCAATAATATTAAAATTTAAGAAAAAACTATAAATTACTCGTTTATTAGCCTAGTTAGTTAGCCATTACCAGTCCTAATAAACCCTATCTAACCTTAATTCTAATTCACAATCATTAGACAAATAAAGTAGTATCTCTTCTACAACATTCCATAAGCAAACTTAATATTCTAAATATATTTGAGTTATGCGGATGGCGGATGTACGATTATTTAATGCAAAATAAAGTGAAGTTACTAAAAAATCATCATCAGACTTAAATAAACAATTTTACAACATACAGTACATTTACTGTTTATGATCTTTAAAACGCACACTATTATGAATTTTGCCTGTGACAAATGATCAATAAGATAAGACAACATACAAGACGTATTATTATAGAAGGACTCTTACGAAAGAGTCTCTCGGAACAGAAAACACGTATACAAAACAAGCTTGTATATTCAAAGCAACAAAGTCGTCCGGATCCGGATCTTGACCGTACACTCGAGTGAAATCTGGCCATTGTCCAAAACGTCTTTTGCGCCTCGAAAGAGGGATTGCTTCTCAACGAACTCAGTTAACCTCAAACTACAAATTCCATGTGTTTTAAAAATGCGACCGAAATGGGAGTAGCAATTACTAGACACCATCCAATACGGGCACTGGCCAATGAAATACCGACCCCTATCGACCATCTTAGTCCGTAACTTGCGCAACGAGAAAGTAACACATGCATGCGCAAAACTGTGCCGACGACATATACCGACCAGACTCACTTTCATCTAGATCTTTTTACTGGTGAAACTAGTGGGACGTTATCCTACACCTAGTTTGCGCGTGCGCCAGCTGATGGAACGCCGTGTTGAATATAAAGTTAGCACAAGGCATAAATTCACAACTATTCCGCAATTCCGTTGCACAGGGTGAACCGGCGAGGCAGTCCAAGACTGCGGTAGGTGATTCGATGCCGAGAGAGCGGCGACCGACTGACCCTGAACGCTAAACGACTCACCGCTTAGGATCGCATATGGGCAGTCGACAGTAAAAAAAGTGTGATGTTCCAGCAATTCAAAACTTTTTTCGTGAACCGACCCAGAGAGAGTATTATTGATAATATGAAAGAGTAGCACAAGAATAGAAAACGCATTATTACTGTCACTGGCAATTTCGTACGCGATACTCATATTACACATGATCTTGTTACATGGTTTCTTTTTCGGTATCACAAAATATTTATATTCCAGAAATAGAATACTGTCCATGCGTTCTGATTTGGTTGAACTATATAAGAACATCTCTTATAAAACTTTATAAACATAAATATCAACTTCTATGCTCACTAGAACAGAGTGAAATGAGAGGACTCTCAATATAGTCTCCGTAAAACGAACCACAAAATCGAAGAAATTTAGTACTAGTGCAGCGTTTGGAGAAAATATATTTAATGCAAAAGCGCTCAGCTGAACAAATTTGATTCCAAGAAACAAAGAGTACTCAGTAGAATACAGATTGAACACACTTAATAGCATGCCAAGAAAACATTAATCAGCCGATCCTGCTGCAAGGCCACAGAAGACCACAAAAAACCGCCAACACCATACGTTGACGTTTACGCGTCCGCGACCAGAGTCTTGCGAATGCTCTTGGCGTCCGGGTGATGCCGCGTCGAAGGCTGTGTTGCCGACGGTTCGACAATCTTGTCGTGGTCTTCTTCCTGACCAGTGCTGAGGAAGGCCACGAAAAGGTGGTCGAAACGTTGACACGATAGTCTTCGACGTGGCATCACCCGAACAGTCAACAAGCATTCTCAAAATCGTACATTGCTACAGCTCAATTTTCCAAACACCGCCACTTAAAATGACGCAAAAAGCCTACGAACTTGCTTTCGACTCTTGTCGTCAACCCTACCCTTCAAAATCCGTGAGCGAAAGTGCCTGCGCTGGGCGCTTGTGCGTGAGCTCGATGGCTCCCGCGGGCGGCGCCGGGGGCGCGGGGCGACGCCCAGGCCCGCGGGCGATGCGGCGGCGGCGGCGGCGACGCCCGCTGACCGAGCGAGCGACCGGCTTTGAACGGCTGCCAGCCGCCGCCGATGCACAGTTACCGGGCGCCCCGGGCACCCGGGGAAGAGGCGGGGCGAGAGGCCGACGGCCTTGACGGCCGCCGTCCGCGCGCGGACTCGACGCCGCGACCGCTTGCTCGCTCCGCCGCGTGGGCTGGCGCGGGCGAGGTCCGCGTGCACGCACGGACGCACGGGCGGTGTGGCGGGAGGCCGCCCGCGCTCCTGCGTCAGCAGCCGATCCTTACGAATCGTTCGTAAAATGTCCCTATTTGCTTAAAGGAACTGGCACACGCTCAGAATGCGTGACAGTTATGCTCGTTCCATTTCCCGATAGGACCGTCTGCGGACACACCCGTCGGGTCAAAATCGGCTGCGATGGCTAAACGGCAACGTCACCGCGTCTACAGCACCGTGAAGCGGAGTTTCATATTTTGCTGTATAACTGTGTGGAATTCAAACACCTCCTGGAGGAGAATGCTAGCAGCTGGCGGCCGGCGGCTCTTATCACTCTTATTGGGAGCTTAAAGCTCGTTTCGGATGGGTGGTGCACTGCTGGGGGACACACCCAGAAGATGCATAACCCACAAGCGGACGTATAGATCGGTGCCAGATTTCACGTTCTAGCAGAGCAGGAACATCGCCACCTTCCGCGATATGACATGTATTACACATACATGACCAATACCCTCTGTGAATGCGTCCGGAACCAAATAACCATGCACACACCACGTCATGTAAAACGCAAGAACGAAATTGTTAGCTCCCAATTACCTACAGAATTTTGATTTTTGGTTGCCCACATTCTGGTGAGCTTTGTACATGATGCTGTTCTGAATGCAGGGTCGATAACATGTTTTCATTCAGACAAAAGCGACCGTCACCCAACAATAACATGTCATGGATGGGAAGACGAGGTCACAGTCAGACGACTGCTGAGAACACGATAAGCGGGAAAACCTGACGGGCAAAGTGAGCACCTACCGAATACGATGAAATGTGAGTCACGGAAACACAAATCACACTAAATGTTACAAGGAATCATTAATAAACATATGTAGCGAATGTGAGCACATTCGCTACATGTGTTAATTTCTTACGTGATAGAAACTGCACTAACGAAAATGTCAAGAAATAAAACACCTTCATTTACAATGTAATATATTATAATATAATATTCAAACTTGATACTTTCTATTTATATGTAACTGACAATTTCTGTTTTGTTTCAGGTGAGTTTTGACGTCGTTTATCATCCTCCTTTATGCAGAAATGGTGAGTTCAATTTAAACTCTTCATGCTCATGAAAAAAAATGTATTTGAACGTGTCCACAGTGGTAATACCAGTCGAAATGACATGTGTGGTAAAACAAGAAAACGCATTTTTAGGTTAATGACGAGTGTGGTAAAAACAGATATTCGCATTTTTTGGTATCCCGAATTCAAAATGGAAAGCTTGTTCTTCTATTCCGATGTGAACTTGTGGCTTACACTCACGTTTTCCGATCGACCAATCTGCCTGACGGTACCGCAGTTGAGAGAAAGGCGACCGCAAACCCCACATCCCCCATCCCGCCGTCTGCCACACCGACAGGTGACCGACCGACCGTCTCCTCCAGACACCCAACGTCCGACCGTGCAATTAACCCCCGCTGGCCTGTCACGTTCTGCAACAGCCTAATCCACACGCCCACTCGATTCTCAATTTCGACATTCCAGGCCACACGCTCCGCGCGCAATTCCGCAAGAAAAGCACTGCTCCGCACACGACACACATACACACGTTACGAAAATCCTACGACTCAGCGACAGAAGAAAGAAATTATCCCTTCCGACTGCAACGGACTGACCACTCACTCTTTCAACACGTCTCAAAACTAAACAACTTTACTCGCTCACACACAGGCACACAAACATTCTCCACGGGTGAAACCTTGGCTGGTCGATAACCCCGCCGCGCAATCCCACATGCACTTCTTTGTTCCGAGAAAATTGACCAAGTTTCACAGCTGCACTATATGATTAGTCCCAATGAGCGCCGCGCGGAGGCGGTGGGGGCGCCATTAACGTCGCCGGTATGCCCGGCGCCCGGGGAGAAATGCGAGCGCGACCGGTCGGTGGGGTCGCTCGGATATGCAAACGGGCGCGTAATAACACATCAACCTCATTCCCGATTTCTGTGCCGCGGGGTCGTCAACGCCACCCGTCGCCTATTGCACTTGGGCGCCGCGCCGCGCCGGAGCGCTGCTGGGCCCTATCTAGGCGACAGCGAGCAAGCCCGAGAGCGCGGGGCGGATCCTGGGCTGGCGCAAGCGATGTTGCTCCTGATGTTGCTCCGTGGAGGCGGCGCCCAGCCCTCATGCCATGTGCCCCACTCCGCCGGCCCCTTGTAACCTTTCGCGAGACCTCACACATACAAGCCTGTCAGATTTATTATCAATTACTATTTATAAATTTTCAACTTCTTCTTGTTCCAGTTTCTCATAACGATTCAGTGAGATTCTCAATCACATTTAATGAGCTTTTCCACAAAACGTCTCATAAACAACCGTAATTATCACAGGGTCCTCTATATTAAATTTCAATTATATTCAATATAGACTCTTTGTGTCGATTAAACATTATACTTCTTTTAACATGTTTTCTTATAGTAGGTAAATATTTCATGTCCAAAAATTTTCTTTCTAACCAGAATACCAAAATTTTCTATCCAACAAGAATAAAGCAACAGTCTATGCCTTTCAAAGCCTTGTTACACTTTCAGATGGGAGCTTATATAAACTCTGTAAAGTAACACATATGCATAGCTCCCGCCTCCGGAGTTGTGGATCGTAAAATATTTCAATGTCGTCTATGCAGTATTGGCAATGAGAAGGAAACAATTCGTTATAAGCGTTCCGATGAGATTCTTTCTATAGTCTTCGGCTGCCCGCCCTGGAACTATATGGTACCTCTACCCAGTGCGAAGCACACATGGAATTCATTCTTTGATCGGCGAACTCAAACAAGCGCTGCTGAGATTTCTATCAACCGATCAGCCGAAGCATTCTAACATGCTTACAAGGGGTGATTTACTTCAATAGCAATGCCTCTAATTGATAGTTTACTATGAAAATTCACACTGAATCTCTTTGGGCTTCACCAGAATGACGGAGCATCACCGCATTAAGCATACAGGAAAATCATTGCACCAAGGGACATCATTACTGTAGACTGATCATAGAACGTATTTGACATTCTGAAAGTGTATAGATAATTGAATAGTTCTAGAAGATAATTCATTCATTCATTCATTCATACATGTCCCCTTCAACGGTTAAAATGCACTCATCCACATTATCTTTCTCTTGGCCTTGGAATAAGATGACCATCATTGAGTTCTTTTCAAGTAAATAAATTAATTTCGGAAATAAATTACATAAAACGAGTTGATTAACAAACACGTACCACTGTCACACTTCTTTCGTTTCACATTTCATGTCATTTCGAAATTACCTTATTTCTCTCAGAGAAACTCTCCAGTTTGGGCTCTTAACAATTCCGGAATATTTTCTAAGGACGGTAAAATACCTTCTGCTTCCCGAGGGTTTTCTTCATCTCTAACTCCAGCTTCACTGAACCAGCAACATTTCAAAAAAAGTTGATGTCCAATGTATGAGTTCAGTATATTTAGTTAAAAAGTAAATGGCAGTATCGGCAAAAGATATCTGCAGATATAAATAACGATTTCATCTGTCACATCAATTTGTAAGAGAAAATATCTTAAAGCAATAATTCATGCACGGCAATCTACGATCGTGAAGTGAAAATGACACATAAGCGATCATAACACTTATACTAGCGAAGTAGAACACGTTCACCCCGTTTTGATTGATATGATAAATATTGCTCGGTTTCACCCAATAATCATTAGACATGCTTCACTAGCACTTACTCGATATCAGCAGCACATAGGACCATAATCTGTCTGAAAGAAATCAATGTCATAAAAGGCTAGAGATAAGCCTATAAACTGTTTTCCACTTGTTCATAAGATTCTAAAATCACATTGTTCAGGGCCGAGCGGTAGAAAATATATTTAAAATAAAAAAAGGAACAACGAATAATAGTCTAAATATTCTCACGATATTTTGGTTTCTATCATGTGAATTGCACTTTAATTTTTAACAGGATATGGAATGGGAACTAGAGAACGAAAACATAATTCGTCTGAATCATGCCCATTTGGCATGCATTTCTTATTCACAACTTTCTCGAAAATCTTGAATTGTCAGCGAGGAGAGTTTCTTTCGAAAGAAGTTGCTCAACAGGTCGCAAAAATAATAGAACGCGTTGTTCTATATTCTGCCGTCGTAACAGCGAATTCATGAACGTTCTTGCACAATTATCAGGGAAGGTGATCTCTGGACAATTTCTTTGACTAGAAGGGCTAATCATGAGTACTTGCCAACATATCCTGAGAAAATCTGTGAAACCTGACAAGATCTAATTCACAACATAAATTCCCAAGAATTATCCTAGTACATTGTGCATGCACATTAGTGGTGATGCTCGGATTGTACCTACATTGAAAGACTTCGCGAAACTCTTCAGAGTTCATGATTTATATCAGTGTACGTCGCTTCACAAAAGACGGATTAATGGCCTTCAATTAACATTCTTTACTCAACCTACTTATTCCTAAACCTCCCCACTTCTCTGTATACCGTAGATATGTCTGAAAGAGCTAACTTCAATACCCGATTAGGCTGCATTCTGTTGACAGTTTGGAAACCAAATCTTTTGGTATTTTTTTCGTTGTTCACAACTTCAATATTGACATTCAACTTTATCCTCAGCATTGTTTGGAATCCTGCCTTCCCGAATTCGACGTACCTCACATCACAATTGAAAAGCATATTTTCAAAGTGACAAACTAGCTGCAAGAAATACACTGTTTTTAGGGAGCGAAATTATTCGAATTCAGGCTCATATTTTCAGATTTCAATCAATTGTTTTTTAATATCCGATTAACATTCGTAGCATAGGATTTCGAACAAAATTTGGCAGCAAGATGGAAAAGAGTCTTAAGAATATACCGATAAGTAGAACTCGAAAAGTAACGTAAACGGAGATTCGCCACGTCCTCTCGATAATTCAGATTGTCCCATCGCTGCGCATTTGATCGGCCACGCGCGAATGCATTAGTAATGCGGCATCGACAACAAAACATCGATGTTGCCGGACATCGTCTGTTTATATTAATTTATAGTGAAAATTTAACTGAAATCAAAGTTAAAAGCGTCTCTCCATTTGCAAAATACGAGGAAAGAGTCAGGAAATAGTTCGACGAGGGATAGTTAGGCCGATGAAGATAGAAAAAATATCGTTCGAATGGTTCGAACACACAAACAGGCAGTAGTATCTTCAGTTATCACTTTATATTTTAAAATATAACATTCACTCACAAACATAATCCAAAACGTAAAAACACAGAGTACAAAACATCGAGGTTCAAAAAGCATCGGCTTCAATTCATCGATGTTTATAATATCAATGTTTTCAACACATCGATTGGTTTGTTTGTTGTCAGTGATTCCGGGCGCGTCAACAGTGTAGGTCATTGCTCCTGTAAGTGTAGTGCTTGTTTTTCCTGGGGAGGTGGAGGTGATCTCCCCCGCTGAATGGCGAGATCCGGCGCCGACCTCCCGTCGGCTAGCGGCGTTTTCCCTCAACCAGGTATTTCCCACCAGCGGGGCGCCGCTCCAGCCAGAACAAGTTCTAAGCCCTCGACCGGTCTCCCGCCGTGGTACTGTGGCAATGTAGTGCATGTTAGTGCGTGTGTACGGGGTAAAGATAGAAGGAAGAGGAAGGTAAGGTCGCGCGCGGTGCGTGGCCCGTTTGTTAGGGGAAAACATCGACACCGATGTCGCATCCCTAGAATGCACTCGATCCGCTTGCTGCGGGGTCTGCCCTCGGCGTGGACGGGCAGCGCAGCGGGAGGGCGTGGCGGATGGCGCAACACACCCAGCGACCGGCGACCCCTCGCTTGACGTTTCTAGAGCCCGCTCACTCCCACTCGCTCCGATCACGCGAAAATACACGCGGCACTTACTGCTTCGACACGCGCCAAATGGGGCGGAAACAATTTATATACATGGGTGGAGGTGTCCATACCAACTCTAGCACGACTGGAGCAACTGCAACCAATTTGTAATGATGAGATCTTGCATTTCGTACTCGAGAAACGTTCCCGCAAGTAACACATTCACAACTCCATATGAAAATAAACACAGTTAATAAGGCAAAACGGAAATGCCTTAATAAATAAATTTTGTTTAATTAGGCCACATAATACACTTGAAACTCAATACTTACAATACTCCCCAATTTCGATAAATGTCGATACATCAATACTCGGTAACACAAACTTCGTCTACTGTCTAAACATCTTCGATGTTTTACTTTCCCCATTGAGATACAATACATCCAGTACCCTATATAGAAACGTTTCGCTAGTGAATTTCTCACAACAGACACCAAACATCGCGCACTTACGGCTTCATGTTGATCTAACGCGAGGGCAGGCGTCGGGGCAGGGAGGCGGGGTAGCGAAATGCCGTGCGTCCGGGCCGTATGTCGCGCGCGCCATTCGCGTGCTAGCGTGCTCCCATCCACCGCCTCCTCCCCGGGGGACGGGGGCCCACGCGGCGCCGGCGACCCCGAGGCGGCCGCTCGTAAATTGCGACGGCGCGGCTCGTCGCACTCCGCACGCTCCCGAAAAGCGTTCCACAAAACGCGCGCTTCGAGAGGTTTCGTCATCATTAAATACGAGCGTCCGCGATTGGCTAAGGACGGGCTGTTGTGCTCGATTTCCACTCGGATGGCACAATGGAGCATTCGGAATCAGGATGTTCTGGAAAATACGATGCATAAAGCAAACCGGCATAACAAAACAAAAATTGAATTCAATTGGAGGGTTCTTACAAAATGGCGATTCCCATACAGGCAACATGGTGTACACAGTGTAAAAATGTTGGTTATATTCATTCACTTCACAATTTCATTTTAAAATGCTCTCATTTAATTCGTTCTAGTTCCACAATCACAAACTATGTCACAATAAGAATAACGTATTTGCCACGTAATAAATTTCGTAAAATGTGTAACCGAACTCAATAGTAGTTAACTATTCCAAATAAAACAATGTAGACGTCGTTACCCATTTAAAATGCTACTAAGAAGTTGTACATTCAAATTGCAATGGAAAAGATGGAGCCATTACCAGAGTGCAAAAAACTGCTTAAAGATAGATGGCCTTGTAGTTATTTGCTAATTCCTCCAATGGGTGCGATGCAATACATTACAAATTGGCGAGAATAAATAGGAGAGATTGCTATATTGTCTTCGTGATAAGTGGAAGAGGTCCCATTTATGGGTGTTCAACTAGTTGACTCCAGTGACCCCGGAAAGCATCTTTGGCAGTGCGATGAATGTTTCATGTGCACCATCTGCATTATTTCATTGCGACGTCAAATGGCGAATTACGAAGTAACGACTTACTGTCGACGACAGCTGGTTTGCCTTTATGCGACGCCTTCTTCAAAATCCCACGTAGGTGTTCTGGTATTGTAGAAGTGAGAATTAATCGCGTCTTACCTCCGCTTTCTTAAGAAAACGCGAGGCGCTGAACATGTTTGGAGGGGGAACTTCAAATGGAATTAAGAGTGGCAGTGACACTCGTGGAGAGACACATTTAGATGATGGCGGAAGGGTTCGAGTGAAATTTGAAGGTAGGTTCTGGGTTCAAACCAGTTTCAAGACGAGTTGATCAAGGAAGTGCGTCATCTCGATGGATACCTTAAGTTTATACGTTTATTAACCTATAGAAAGTTGTCAATCTGAAAAATCGCAATGTCTCCACTTCAATGAGTTGGTTTATGAATGATAAATCTAGCTGAAACGGCGTCAATTCACATATTGTGATGCTGTAGAATATTAAAGAGTGGAAATAATTATGTACAAACATTTGTATAATTCAGATAATCATCGTAATTTAATGACTAATATTTTTTTTTGCAATACTTTTACCAATTACATCGACATACAAGAAACATAAAATGGAGCACGAATTAATTACTGAACATTTTCCCCTAGTTACTTACTAAAGCCAAAATCTACAGAGAGCGTCCGCATAGGAGGAAAGACGATCTGTGCCAACCGACCACAAAAATCCCTAACGAGATAAAAGCGGGACATCCGTAATTGGCTTACGGAACCGCGGCGTTTTCTTAACCGCCAGTTGCAATGAGCCGAGCCGCAAACTTTCCTACAACAATGACTCCGGTGGCACGAGCATCGGGAACTCGCCCTATTCCCGTGGGGCTAATTAATCCACTGTCAGCAGCTGTTGGCTCGCTCTTCCGACGCCGTGCCGGCGCTAGAGGACCGCACAGTGGGAGATAACATGGAAAGCTCGCCATCTAGCCTCTCTGTAAAGTGGGAGAACCTTATTGAAATGGTCTTCATCTTAAAGCGCCAATCAGTGCGAGTCCAAGGATCTAAGAGAAGTGTAAAATTCAGCTTATAGCTGCAACTTAAAAAACATAATAGAATAATCAGCCATTTTAATTACACAGAATCCATACTTAAAACAACCTTACATACATGTCATTAACATTTGTTTGTTCAACGATAAAGAATACTGAAATCAGATATAAATGAAAAGTTACGGAAAGAAAAGTAATGCATTCGAAGTAATTCAAAATTAAAAGACCAACTGTATTGGACGATACTCGCCATAAACAAAGATTTGTTTCCAGTATTAGTAACATTGCAGAATCTGATGTAAAAACGTATGCAGTTAACTGATATAATAGTTTAATACACAAAAAATAGCAAATATTAATAATCACTCACGTTGAAATTGCCAGCTCAACTGTACTACAAATACCTGGAAAGCAACCTACGAGGTTCGAGGAAGCGACTATCAGAAACTGCCTGATGTCAGCCTAAAATGGAACTGGTAAGGCCAGCACCCCTGCAGTCAGAGCGCCGAGAAACAACCGGCGACTGACCAGCCGAGTGGGTCGAACATTTCAATGGTTAACATACCGGTCATCCTTTGAGTATCGTCCGGCGTTTCGCGGTTTCGCGCCCACTGTGCAAGCAGCCGCAGCTTCGCCTTGCGCCCGGTCACGCTGAAGACGAACGGTTAGTGCAGCGCATCTCCATTCGTCTACGGCCGAGGGGGCAGGGGGCGGTCGCGGGTGTCGAAAGCGGATCCTCTGCCCGCCGCATCGCCTGGGCAGTCACGCCAAACCCCTCTGGACTCCTTGGGGCAACAGCATCCCCTCCTCCCCTGACTTTGCCAACTACAATCCATCATCTGCTTTTCTTACGATTGCGCAACCGCCCGCACACACAACACGATACCGTTTCTCCACAGGCGCCGTACTTGGGCGGCTCCACATCTTCCTGGACGCCGCCGTTGGGTTAATGCAGGTTCCAAGTCGACTGCCGGCGCAAGAGCGAGTCACTGCGGCGACGCTGGGCGAGTCGGCTGCCATCTCTCTGCCCCTTCTTTCTGGCGCTCGGCGAAATCTTAAGTTCTTGTCAGCGACTTGGTTGATTAATATTCAGCGCCGATGACAGCTGAAGCTGGGAACGATTTGATTGGGTAGTGTCGGGCATACCGGGGCACAAAAACATTTTATTATTAACAGGAACAGTATAATTCTAATCACTTTTATTATTTTATATTAATGTTGCGCCTCTTGTGGGTATTTTCATGTCAAATAGTTTTATTTATGCCTTGCAAACGCATAATAAAATAAAATGGAAACACTACAGTTGCCTGTCTTGTCCACTTTCGGAGATATAAGGTTGCAAAAAAGTTTCGATTGAAATACTGGTTTAATTTTTTTTCCTTACATCATTACATTTAATTATCATCAATATGATGAATCAAATAAGGATTGAAGTAAATGATTTTCGGTACTATCCTAAAGGCAAGACATATCAGCAATGTACTGTAGGGGCTTTGAAATTATCAAAAATACATTTTTTTAAATTCTTCCAGAATATTCGATAGCGAACCGGCTAAGAATTGTGCGAATCGATTTGTCCTGTCGAGAGGAATCGAATGAGCTATTGGTCATTGGTCTAGCTCCCGTAAGCCATCAAAATTGCGATTAAATGATATCTCATTTGTCACGACTGGTGGGCCGGATGTGGTCTAACCGTGAATGATGGGCAGACTGACGCAGGTTACTCGATTACTAGACAAGAATTTTGAAAAGAACGTGAGACATAACATGTTTTCTTAACAAGTGGTGCTACACGTGGTATCTCACCTGATGCAGCAAAGCGTAAATTGGAAGGGCGCTTCTATCTTCGACCCCGAAATAATGAGATAGGGACTCCACCCCACCCCCTCTTCAACAGCAACACGCTTGCTCGCGAACGGGATATTGAGACGGTCCATAACCACGGACCAGTTTCACTGATTGCAAAACAAATGAATGTCATGTCGGGCGATGGCATTGCAAGAGGTAAGTCGCAGTCACGGGCCAGCTGCAAACGAACACACTGACGAATTAAGCACATGGACATAATTGCGGTTTTGTTGCAGGAGTAGCCAAGTCGTAGCTGCCAAAGCGGTCTCTTCTTACATGGATAGGCGCCGCCACCTTCTGGGTCTCAATGCGAACAGCCTGAATTAATGTAACATTCGTCTGGAACGGCTAAGAGGGGAGAGCGAATTCAACTCATTTCGCTGGACGACCTCTCGCGCTGGAGTGCAGTCATTACTGCCGATTGTTTCCTTTTATGCCCGTAATTTCGTCACACGTTCCCACAGCATTTTTATTGCTCTTTATTTCTCCTTCTCCACTTCACCCACTGCCCATACCCGCGCTCCTGGAACTCTTTTCATTTCAGTGGGAAGTGGGCCTTGGTGGCGAGTCTACTTTCCAAGTGGCGCGTGCAATAAGAAAACCGCGCGCTACGAAAAGACCTACGCGGAAACGGCGGTGCGAAAGCGCGTTCGCCCCGGCTCGAGTTTTTCCACGGAAAACCGCAATAAGCGCAAGGTCGTGTCACGGACGTCCCTATTAACCTCGCTAGAACGACTTAAGTTGTGAAGCGTCTTCCACTGAATATCCTCTTCAGGTGAATGACGGATTCTACAATTTAGGACGGATGATACACGAAAAATGTAGAGAAATAGGTTTAACATTTAAAAAGAAACTTCTAGTAGACTCGCATTTAAAAAAACGTTAAATTCATAAACAGGTGGTAAAAATGAAAGGAATAAGACAGTAATGCACGATAAATGATATGTAAAATTTGAAACACTTCGTTCATTAGCTTTGCCATAAAATTGAAAAGTCGGTGAATTAACAGTGTAGACTTCATTAACGCGAATACCTTAGCATGTGGACGCATAAAATTTAATTATCGTATTACAACGTGCACTAATTTCTCAACAGAGAACTTTCCCCTCACAACGCATACGTGTTATATTGTCTCGTTAATGTAGCTGCTTACGTGCACATGCGGATAAAAGCAAACGATCAGTTAACTTTCAACATTTTGCGAACCGTAAACAATGGAAAATTGAAGTTGCCCCCTTGTGCCGGTGTCACGTTATAGGTGAGCTCCACTTCACTTCATTACGGCGCGCCCGCCCTCCCTTCTCTTGCGGACGCAGCAGCTGAGTTTAGCTCAGAGACAGCATTACTGCCGTCTTTGCCCCGACTGATAACGAGGTTCTAGGGTTCGAGTGCGACGATGACAAATTTCGACGCTAGCTGTTCAGCTAGGTCGAATCTAGTATCTGTCTGCCTGATAATTCTAGTGACCGTTTTGATCGGTAGTTTTCATTACCACGCGAATGCCGGAGCAGTAACCTAACAGACAAACCACACATTTCGAACAATTTTTCCGTCTTCTTCCTTTTCCGGCCCTCTCTCCTTACATACGCAATTTACACTTACTTGCACTACACTAGCACACATCGCGGGAGATTTGGGCGGTGCCCCGCTGGAGGGAGAAACTTGGTGGAGGATATCCCCAGAGAGCCGACGTGTACGTCAACGCCAATTGGCCATCCAGCGAAGAAGGTATTTCCGTCACCTACCAGGATAAAACATTCACTTCATTAATGGGACACATGACCATAGAAGTTGTCGAGCCCGCATCAATCTTGCGTGCGCTGCCACCAGTGGTGTTGGCGAGTAGTAGCGGGACTGGTAATTCCACCACAATAGTTTCCGTATTCTCCACTTCCCCACCACGTAAACAAAGCAGTAAGCACAAGTAATCTGCGAAACTTTCGGGCGAAAAGTTAGTAACGAAATTGAAACACGTGCAGCTACGCGCTAGGAGGGGGGGGTGTCTCAAGAAACCGCAGCGACGACAGACCAGATCGCGTGCGCGCGTGGGTCGCCAGCGGCGGCGCGGGCGACGGCGCGGGCGAGGGCGCCCGGAGATTAGCGCTATAAAGTGCGCTTGCGCAAACGTAATTAGCCGCCCCTGCTGCGCCGCCGCGCGCTGCGCGCCCCGCGCCCGGCGCTGCGCTGGCCTCGTTCTGCGCAGGGGGACTCGCACTGTGCGAGGCAGGGTAGCATGGGGCGGGGTGGGGGATAGGGCTAAATGGCGGGCAGCGGGGGAGAGTAAAATGGCGGGGGCTGAGGGTGGAACAGCGAGGTTTGAACGCGACCGGCTACTGTTGTCGGAACACAGCGCGGGGAGAGAGGAGGGGGAGGTCTAATGGGCGGAGGGGGAGGGGAGTGGGGAGAGAGAGGGAGCAGGGATGAGGGCGAAATGGTGGGGAGGCCGGGAAGAGGCGCGCCGCATGGCTCTGGCCAACCCCATGACAACCCTCGCTACAGTTGCATTCGAAATTGCCGTAAATATTGCTACTCGGGCGTCGCTTTTTGCCGTTAAATGCCACTGCGAATGTGTTACAGTTACGAAACATACAATTCTGTCGATGGCTCACTTCGATGACTGCACTTAAAAATATGCTGTGCCAACTCACAAGACCCTTTAAGTCTGTTATACGGATTACGCATTTACTACAGTCATAAACAATGATTTATTTTACTACGTGTTCTTACGTCTCTCTTATTTTAGCACTTTAATTTCACACTCCACCGCATGGTATCTTTAAAAGTTGTATCTTTAATCAATGGCCCATAGAGTTTAAGATAGAAAGATACAAAGAAAAAAAATCAAGGAAGCGAAAAGACACTCAAAAAATTACTCTCAAACTCTCAATATGTACTTATCAGAAAAACCTTTCAAATTTCTGCAATTCTGAGAAAGCACCTAACAGCTTCATAAAATTACTATATACATTTTGCAAGGTCCTTCGCAACTTGTTTAATGACACCGGAAAGCTGTTTTTCTTTTTACTGAAACCTTGTGACCATTTTCCATAGCTGACTGGCTTGTTTTCCAGTATGCTCATTTTGTATGAAAAATCTCAACAAGCACGTTTGGTGAACGAAGAACAGCAACACTGTCTCACCTAAACAAATGCTCGGAAAACTTTTCCACAGCCGCCGTCTGTGCTGCATATCGGAGCAATCACCTTCAGTAAACATTATTTTCACAGCGAACTCTTCCAATTTGTGCTCTTTCGACACAACCGCCGTCCCCAAGCAGACACCGTGTTACCTTAGAAGGTATCCGATATTATCGAGCTACGCAAGTATTCCGCAAAATCGGAATCTTCCTATCCGACCCTTCGACCTAGACTGTGCGCTGTCGGAAGCAGACAAAGCACCCCCAGCACAAAACGCATTTATTCCGTAGATAGCAGTTTTTCTCGCCTGGGAGACGACCTCGAGACCCACTCCTCTGACATAACCTTCATAGGTTTTTCAACACAAATTACAGGCACATATTTTACGAATCTCCCAAAACGTTATCTCCATTTATCCTAAGTCCCCATTTGTCCGCTTCAGAGCACCCCCCCCATTCAAATGACAGTGCCCTCACATCGAAAACATTCATCCTTTCTAAAGCCTTCACTCCCAATGCAAATGGGACCTGAACAATCTTCAGTCTCTAGGAAGCAGAATTAAGCAAAATTGAAATCCTCCAATCGGATACTTTGTACACGTCTTCGCAGTCAAAGGCCCAAAAAACACCAATATGACACAGAGAATCCGTTCATGGCAAGCACTTTTCGCGCAGTCGGATCCTGCATCCTCATCGCAGCAATCACGTACTAGGGAGGTGTAATATTTACATTCATCGGAGACTGGCGAAAATAATTCAACAAAACTGAAGATCCTATAAAGATCATCTGAACTAATCATCCCAGTCACAGTCCACGGAGCGAATATCGCCTGTAAAGAACGCATATACACACAAGCATGCCTCGCGTATTATATCAAATCTTCAAAAATTTAGAAACACGATTAATCAAAACAGAATTTTCCCGAACAGTTTGTCCTATTCTCACCATGCTTCAAAACTCACAACGATTGCTAGGGTTCTATTTTCCCAGTATCTCCAAGCATTCCTATATCAGCAGCCTCTCCGTCGAACCACTTACATTTTGCGTGGTTGTCGCCACTTATAAGGGTGTCATAAAACACGTACAATCTTCAGAAGCAAAAAAACAGTTTAAAGGAAACAAACCAGCAACATACACCGCCAGTATGAAATCCCATTATTGTGGCAGCAGGCAACTGCTACGCAGATACTCGTAATCTTGAACATTCTTTACAGATTGTGAAACGAGATAAATAAATACTGAAGCCTCCTGAGCCATCTAAACGTCCCCCAGTCGCCAACCAAGGAGCAAACACCAGCAGTGGGGTTCGCGCGAGGAATCTGTGCATTTGACCGCTACAGCCCGAGAGAGACACACGTGGCAGAACACACTGCGTACGCAGTAGAGCCATTTATGCATCCTACGGCTGTTCATAAAACATCGGGTAGCCTAAAGCGTACTAGATTTTTTCTTCTTGTAACTTCTTTATGGTCGTTTTCTAACTACTAAAATTATACAGCGACCACTGTAACTAACTTTGGGAGTAACGATAACAGCACACGGACACACACAAACATCCATGTCCCGGGCGGGATTCAAACCCACAACCCATCACCCTAGAGGCACGAACCAGCTGAAGAGCCATCAGCCTTAGCAATCTTGGCTATCCAGGGCGGCGAACTAGCTATTGCAATCGCCTAGATAGGTTTCGCTTACGTTAGTAATTTGTTGACGGGTTTTCTTAGAGTACTTCCTTATCCGAAAAGAGGTAGTTGTTGATTTTCGTTTTTGTTTTAGTACCGAGGCTGCCTGTTTGAGACGGCACTCAGTGTAGCCATCTCCGTCGTGTGTGACGTACGCCGTGTGCACAACGTCCTCGCGCGAAGTCCGCCCAGGCCTCCGTAGAGCCCACACGGCACACATTGCTGGCACAGCGGCCCGTCCACGGACCCGTCCACCCTCGGCGCGGCCGTCGCCCCCTGCGAGTGCTCGCTTGCCCAAGCGCAATTACGCGGCGCGCGTCGTTGGCCTGGTTGCGCGCCCGCGCGCCCCTGGCCGGGGTTCGAACCCGCCCCCAGCAGCAGATTAACCTGGATCCCCCGCGGAGCACCGTGGCGTCGGCCCCGGCCGGCCAGCCGCCGAACGCCGCGGCGGCGGCGCCTGCTCCATAAATACGGCGGGATGTAATTGACTGCCACGCCGCCGCCGCTCAGCTGCGGCTCCCAGTGCCATTGCCAAGTCGCGCGTTGATTACCGGTTGCTTCAGAGAGCTGCGAGCGGTAGCGCCGTCATCGTAGTCGACAACACACCCGTTGCAAGTTTTGTCATTACAGCAAACGATTCTACTGATATCGGAAATTACCTAAACGAGACCCAGCTCTGATTTCGAAATTTCAAGCACGCTCTGAATTTAATGTGTACATTGTATGAAGTAATTACATCAGGGGTTTTTTCCCACAATGGAATATAAATTACCAAAACACGTCGCTTAAATGGCTTTCAACGGCTATGCTCGGTGATTTTCGCAGACTCACTTGAGAGCGCTTTAAGGCGCATTGTTACTGAGACTTGTGTAAGCACTTCATTACGAAAAGGGCACTATACGAAATTAAACCAGTATATTGTAAAAAGTTAGAAACATTTAAACACTGCAACAACAATCGGAGTGTTTTAATAGTACATTCGTGTAGCACAAAAAATAATTCTTGTAACAACAATAGGAGTGTTTTAATAGTACATTCGTGTAGCACAAAAAATAATTCTGTGTGAATGTCACACATGTGACAGTGGGAAAAGGATATTAAACCTAATCTGGGAATTGTTTGTAAAAAAAAAAAAGATATAAATCAGTGCATTGGGACAAGTTACAGTCTGGGCTTGTTCCACCATCGCGATTGCGGCTATCAATCTTCACCATCGGCACATTCGCTTTCAAAACACGCTACCGTCGCGTTAATACTCCCAGTTCTACGGAGCTGCCACAACAACTCGCGCATTCCACTGCTAACACCGTAACTACCCCATTGTCACCACAAGCACCACCACTACCTCCACATCCACTGCCGCATGCGCCGGTATCGCCATCACCACAGGCCACAATCGCCTCCGTTCCTTTTTCATCCCCCACCAACGAACGCACCCCACCAGACATTTACCGTACCGTCTATTTCTGCAGATAAAACGACCTTTATATACGACGAGATATTCATTTTCTTTTTTATAGTTTTAGCACATCTCTGTCCTACAAGACGAACCCCGAGCAATTATCAGCCTCTGAATTGTTTAGATCAGCGATCATTTCTTGCAACTTGCAGCAATGAAGCACATATCGCACGCCTGGCTTCTGGCAAACATTCGCACAGATTAGGGCCTTTGGGCAAGGCACCGAGGACGGTATGTTATTGAATGGTTCTTAAAGATAATGATACTGATCAGATATTGATGAAGAGAAAATCGACTCGCTAAGTACAGAATGGGGCACATATAACTAATTTTTCAACAACGAATGTGGGCATGTACTTCCGGAACTATTTGATTCAAATGAAGGAGACAATTTTTTGAATCTGTCCTATAAAACAAACCCGTATTTTGCGGGTCTTTTTTGCGATTCACCTACCGAAATATTTAGAACTAATACACATCGACTGGTCTGAAAAGTCAAGGTCTATCATCACGGCTGCCTCGGCTCGAAGGTTTCACCGCCGTCCAGGGCGTGGATGTTTGTACGTGGGAATGGTGTTTGTATATGCATCAATTTTTTTCTCCACGGTAGAGGTGTCCAGATAGTCCTACGGACTACCCCGGCAATAAAGAAATAGAACACTGTCCAAGGTGGATCTATGGTTTACCTCGACACTAGTGGACATGACATTCTATCACTTTATGGAAGTTCCAGCTGAATTAAAATATTCCATCTTCCCTCTTACCCTCTGCCGTCATCCGTGTGCAGCACGAATCCCGGAATTTCATATCAAGAGCACATTTCGACGCTGCGCGAAAAGAAGGGAGAGATGCCTTAGGGTTACCTCAACACGGCACTAAAGAAAAACGCGTTCAACCACTCCCTACACAATGTTCACCAGAATTAAAATTAATCCATACAGACTTCCCTCTCCTCCTCAGCGCAGCACGAGTCCCGCGATTTCATATCAAGAGCGCATTACGGCGCCACGCGGAAAAGGGGACGAGTGCGGCGGGCAGGCCGTCACCCGCCGATGAAGGAACGCGCGGCTGCTTTCCACCGAAAAGCTTTCCCTCGCGGGGCGATACACGCGCGACCACCCCCGCTTTCCCACGCCACGACCGCTCATCTCGAAACTAATTTCTTTAGGCGCTTTATTTCTGATTAAAATGGTTTAACGGCAGGTTTCTTTCGACATTGAAATTTGTTTCCCGCATGAATGGGCGTACGCAATTGGCGATGCCAGTCGTGTTCTAAATGCTGAAATTTTTAAGTTTTTGTGTCTGTCGAGGCTCCGTACTCTGCGTCATCAAATCCACGAATAATTACGTGTTTCGAACGCAGCTTTGGTGGAAGCGTTTCAAATCGATGGCCAACAAACAATGTTTCTTTTATTTACCGCAAGTAATATCGTACATCAAAATACGAACGGCGCGAACACAGTTGCATGGGTAATTCGTTATATTTTGTGGTGCACAACAAGAATGTGTGAGCGTATTACATATCATATAACTACAAAAAATTAAAATATCAGTGATGAGTGATTTTGTTTGACTTGCAGCATCCAACCGTATTACTTTATGTACTTAGAATTCAGAGAGTACACCGCGAAGTAGAAAAAGCTCAGAACTTCATCTTGAAAACATCTCGTAATGATATTGCACAATGCACGACCTCTCGTCATGCGGCAGACGTGGAGAAGATAACTTAATCCGTTTCACCATTAACGAGCATTAAAAGTAATACGTTTTTGAGAGCTCACGCAAAAAGAAACTGTTCACTGCAATCTGCGCTTGACAAATGGCAGGATAAATGAAATCGCTGTCACTTGAGAACTGAGTCAGCATTTGAAGAATCAACATTACACAATCGGATCTGAATCTTTTGAAAACATGTTTGTATTACTTTCACAAAAAAATATATTTCCCAATAGAAAACTGGTTCAATTTATAACGACTGATCCCAAATGGCTCACAGTTTGAACCCAAATGTGAAAATATGGCAATACCAATAGTAATTTCCTACGAAAGTTTTTTACAAAATGTCCCTCAATTCTCTGGTCACAAATTGTAATTCATATTATATCATTCGCGATCTTGACACTAACATCTCGAATGGTTCGCTGCCATTAGATCTAATATCGAAGTCCAATGCTGGCAACAAGGTTCGAGTTGCTGGCGCTTCCGTCGCCGGAGTCAGTACCTACTTGGCTGTCCGACACACAATGCTGCGACTCCCCGACAGTCAAGTATATAATGTATCACAATTGTTTATCCCAATGATTCCCAACCTTTTTCTTTCATCAATTCCTTTTAAGGTAATTATTGGCTTCCATGCCTTTCGTTTTCTCTATTATATGCATAGTGAATGCATACTCATGACACAAATAACTGCACATAAATGTTTTAAAAAATAAAAATTTCGTACACCAACATTCTCGTAAATATCTCGATTTTCAATAATCGAAGAGGTTTCAAATAGCTCTGAGTTTCTTAACTTCATTTTAATGCAATGGCAACAAAATGTTTAGTGATTTTTAAGAATCGACTATAACGTTTCTCCAATGCGTATTACTTTCTTGCGTGTTAAGAGTATCTCTGTGAATTCATGCATACAATTTCTTGCGTTTTCTAAACATCCTCACTCCTAAAGATGAACGACGGATGCAAAAGAAAAGGAGCGATTTGAAAACTAATATTATAGCTTTTTGGCTAATGTCAATAGCCTGACAATTACCCGAAAACAATTAGTTCTTTTATCGTAATCAATGCTATGCAATGCGATCATAAATATACTGATCAGAAGCGCGCCGGATCATATTGGGCTATTGACCCCCAATCACCCTCTTGATTATCGTTGATTCCTTTTAATATTTTAACAGCCCAAGAGGGTCTATCCTGGAACCCCTCGTTTATCCTTGCATACTGTGCCTAAAATGCACGCCAATGCTGACGCTGTTTGCTCCTCCTTTCCGCATTAGACGCATGCCATATGCTGAGATTGTGCAGCAAGTGTGGGATGCACGCGGGGTTTTCTATTCACAGCCGTTGCTTTCTTTTCCACTGTAGTGAAGAGTTTCGAAAGCTACCAGGCTTCGTTCTTATGCAGCTCTGTGCCTCCATTATTGTCTTCCTCTCATCAGCACATTCCGCAGGCGCGTCAATCGATGCGATTACGGAATGCCACAAAGCAATAAATGTACTCCCGGCGTAATTCATACGATTATCATGAATGATGCTTCACAACGACTAAGTACAGCTGACGTTCATTACATATTATACAAATGGACAGGTCGGAACTTTCCCATCACAAATCACTCTCTCGGAGTCTGCAGAAACCGTTGTTTTCTAATAATTTCCTCCTTGTGATTAGTACTGCAATAGGAAGAGGCAGCAAATTCGTTACTGCAAAGAGAAATTAAACGCCTCTGAGAAAGGACACATCAGAAAGTTGACGGGTAATGCACAGTAACTCTACATTACCTACAAGATTCAAAATTTAATTTCGCCCAGTTTTATCTTACTCTAAATGCATAAGTTGTAAAGGTAGTATACGCGTTGTATAAAAGAAAGTACACAGTTCGTATCACCTATTATACTGTTTGAGATTATCTAGTTTTTTTAATCTTTTACACATAAACAATTTAAATATGGGGTTTGTTTCAATTTATATCATTATTTTAAGGATGGTGTTATGTATTTCAAATTCCGTCCACCGGAAAGCGTATTTATACACTATAAGCTTTCGATAATCGAGATTTCAATATAGGTTTCCCTTTCGAATACAGGTTCACACACAAACAATAATCACGCGCAGAAAACTCGCCACATACATCTACCGTTGCCATAATCGCATGATGGAAATCAATTACCTCAGCTGCTTTGTGTCGAACAAGAACATCGGCGAGCGGATTCGCACAACAGCCAGCGTTGAACACTGGCTGAAATGACTTGTCACCGGGCACTGCATGAAGACAAGTAATGAAACTTCCATCAACCTGCTGTGAAGACGGTCACGGAAAAGTCAGCACAATTTTGCGGAGAACCCGAAATGTCGACTTGATAAGGCTCCTTGTTTAATTCTAACGACTGGACCAAGATACAACGTAGATAATAAATACAAACAAGGTGTGCATAATGTAATGAAATATCAACTGATGCATTTCAGGAGCTCACCAGTTGGTACGCCAATATGGTTCTTTAAATAGGTAGACTCAGTTTGTAAACTCTGAGGAAAATTCCTAATCACAGTTCGCCACACTTGTTACCGTCTCTAAGGGAACTACGATATGACAACGACATTCGATAGTAGTTGCCTTAGGTAGCCAATCGCGTCTACCAACCTCTCAATGCACTCCTCGCTCCTCGAAGGGTCGCCTTCGTTGAATCCCGCTCTGCGCACGGATGCTTATCCTTCGTCTTTGTGTGTTGTGTTGCGAGTGTCTGGTGTTCTCCAAAAATAGCTTAGAACTGTCATTTCTATTGTGACGTTCGAGATACAACACACTGGCCGCCCGAAGAAAGAGACAATTCGACCTTCAAAGGGATTCTATCCACATCTCATACAAGCATGTTTGTCGAGAATGAGCAGGATACCTATGAATATTTGTATTAAAACAAGAAACTGAACAACTGCAAAAGCTATCCAGCTAAATAGAGCTTATTTTCTAACGAGAAGCTTTTCTAATAAATAGAAAAATGTCTAGGCAATAATAGAAAAAAGTCTACTAAGAACGACCATGTTGCTATGATTTGAAAGTCCGTCCCCTCATTAGCTGCAACTAGATTTCGCCTCCGAACTGTACACGGGCCCCACAAGGATCACCCATTGCATGCCACTGCCTGGATTGATATTATTATAAAGGTGACAATAACTGACCGAATGTCGTTACTCAAGAGTCGTTGTTATGATCTTTCTATCTCATAGACAATTCCACCCGTGAAATTATCCCAATAGCTTTGAACTATACCCTGGTCTGGTCAAAATGCTGAATTCATAACAAAATCGATTTTTTCTTAACGCCTCACGTCTATCTCTATCAAAAGGTGTAATAAATAATCACAGGAAGCGATGTCGTGTGAACTTGGACTGTGGACACAATATAATTAATATTTGGCGCATTTTGAAACTTTTTGGGAGGTACTTTTACTCCTAGCATAATCTTATACTAGGACTTACTACACTTACATTGGAAATTTCCAGAAAATTCCATCGACACTAAGCGAGTGATATACTGACGATAAACAATTTGCCTTCGTGAATATTTCGAATTAGGAAAATACTTCCATTCAAGTACTGTATATACATTTGAATAAATTTTTATCGTACTGATTAATGTCCAACGGGACTAGAACATTACAACTTAGTCATAAAATGATTTTTTATATCAAAATATACTTTATAAATATGCGTGTTCGGCCCCCCTCATGAATAGTTCACAGATTCTAAATGTGAAGAGTAGAAACAGTACTAGAAGTTAAAAACCAGAAAGACAGAAAATTTCAAGTCTGAGGAAACAGCCCATAAAAAGAAAGATTTATCGGGGAAGCAAGACACCTGTTCAGGATTGCAAGGTCTGGACGACCAGATGAAAATGGTCAATTAAAAAGGCTGTCTTGTGCACATTTTACAAGAGACGGTTAAGATATTTTCAATAAAACTAATACATAACGAACAGCAAACATTAAGATGAAAGCGCATAATGTAGACAATTTTCGGCGCGTTTTTCTTTGAAAATTAAGTAATGCCAGGAGTCTGGTGGAAAAGGTGTGCGAAACGGGTGTTATTTCAATTGTCCTAATAATCCAAATTATTTTATGAACATGTATGTCTGACAACAAAATAGCCAGGTGAACGCAAGATGGCAAGATGCCCAACGACAGCATAATCGCATAATGACCCCCAACATTTTCGTGTAAACGTTTGCACTTCCTAATAGTAAAAACTTCCATTTTTAAAAGTTATGACAGAAACTAGTAGAATTCGACGATTATTTTATATTGAATATTATATTACTTTATTAATTATTTGAGTTGTCTCAAGACACTTGACTTGTAACACTTGAGTTGTCTCCAGTGTTACAAGACACGTGTAGTATTACGGGAGACACAGCTGGTCACTGCATCCAGGACATCCAAGTGCTTGCTTGCGTGCAAGCTTGTGGGAGATTTTTTCAACTAAAGGGCGATGCACGAGAATCGGCTCATCGTTCGGCCCTTAGACGGGAATAAGGGTTAGATGGGGAAGGAAGGATTATGTGCAGTTCATGATCGGTTGTTTAGGGTACTCCATCGACATCCGCGAAACTGATAGGGGAAAGTGTTATTATGCATCCAAAAGAACACGCGTTTCGTTATGAAGCAAATGACAACACTCGAATTGGTGCGCTATTCAGTTGCCCTGTCGTTGCCTGTCGTAGTGGCCTGTCGTTGATAAAAAAAAATCAAAGCCCTCTTATTTTTTGGTGAATAACGGCGAAGTCGTTTGGCTCTTCCTCCGAGAGCAGGGTCTTTTTAGTCACTATTACTGATTGCAGGTCATATAATACTAAATTGCGAAGCGATCTTGTACATTGTTGTGTGACGCTGCGAATAACGTGCCTTGTGAATAAAGGACGAAGGGACACGTCCCACGGTTTTGAGCGGATGCACCGCCCACCGCCCGGAATATCGCTCACGGGCGGGGCGGGGCGGGGCGGGGCGGGGCGGGGCGTGGGCGGGCGCGCGGCCGGTGAAAGGACCGCGGCGGAGGGTTCGCGGGTAGGAGGCGGCCACGGGCGTTGCTGCGTGACGCAACGCCGAACTCTGACATTCCCTCAGCCGTCGGCGCCGCCTCTGACGGACGGGCGCACATTAGCCGCCCGCCCGCCCGCCCGCCCACGCGTCGCGTGGCGCCTCGCCTCCCCTGTCCCCGCAGCCCGCCCTGCTCTGTCCTGCCAGGGGCGACCTGGGCTGCAGGTCGCCTACCCGAAGCCGCTTAAAACCCAAATGTGGACGAGATGCGTTGCGGGTAACAGCCATAGCTCATGAGCCCGGCCGGATATGGAAAATATTTCAGCATGGAGCTGATGTTTGTAAAGGTATCTCTGTTATGTTCTAAATTAGTTTGTATTAATTAAAAGCAATTGAGATTAAGCTACGGTGGAGCGTCGTAGGGGCATTGCTCAAGCACCTTCCCCCCAGTAGCGGCTAAGTCGCTTCGTAGCCACATCTGCCAGGTTCTTGAAGGGTGAAATCGGAAACTACATCCGCCGAAGAACATGGAACTAACCCTCTGATGGAATTGCCCTTTGCTCTTTATTCACATTGCACGTTATTCATGGCGACACAACGCTATGTACAACATTAGCTCATAAACTAGTAGTAGAGGTTCCACAATCCGTAATAATGAAAACAATCATAATATGAATATTCAATAAAGTTATTCACACAATTCAAACGATTTGTTTCTGATAAAAAAATCTTATATAAACCTGATAATCAGCCCAGACGTCACTGTTAGCAAGAGAAAGAGTAGAAGCCAAGAATATTACCCCTATATATTCCTGGTAAATGAGTTGAAGTAAAAACTTCATGGACGGTTTAACATAGAATTGCAGCTGCGATGATAAATCTGTAAATAACACATTAAAACACGGAAGTAATACAAATGTGCTTTTTAGAAACACTTTGCTCCGTGTGATAGTTAAGCAACCACAAAAAAAGCGCGCCCAACGAAGTAAAATGTACTCTAGGAATTGTAAATAACTTAATACAACCTGAAGGGAATTCAACATATTGAATAATTCACTTAATGCTGTAAGACATGAAAAATGACACGACATAAGAAAGTACACAGCACATGGAATGCATGTACAAAGTACTAGTGTAGGTTTGATAACCAATAATATTTCACTCGAGGCAAGAAGTTTCCAGTGGCTTTCATTGACAACCTAAAAACGTCTGCCGCGAGTGTCTTCTCCGAAATAACATACAGGATTCTCAGATCATTAAGAACTATACAAAACAAGTTTTCGCGGCCTACTCAACCCAAAATACCGGCGTTGTGCAAACCCGCCCACCTCGCGGCGTGCACCTTACCATCCACAGGTGAAAACATTTCCCGAGGACGTCGACGATCCGTAGATTTTTCACCGGCGAAAACGCATCTTTCTCTCTTTCGGTCAGAATGAAATACGCAACCTGTTTCGCCGCTAGCTCAAAAAATTCCAGGCGCTATTTCGGACGACACATAATTAACGGAGCCTATCGGAGGCCCGGCAATTATTCACACGCGTTTTCGCAACGCCCCCGCGTGGGCTCGCGCCACACTGCCCGCAGCGACGGCGCCCCGCAGTGGGCCCGAATGGAGACACACGCTCCACACGTGTGCTTTTTGCAACTTCCCAGAAAGCGCCTCTGTTTTTATTATTATTATTTAAAGTTTTTCAAATTATTTTATTTTATATTACTGATTTCAGGGCGCCATTCAACCACTAAGATCATAGAGTGACCACTATAAATTATATTGAGGGTAACGTTAGGGGAACTCGTGTATGGACACACTCAAGCATCCACACCCGAGGCGGGATTCGAACCCACAACCCCTACGGCTCTTCGGCCTTAGCGACCTCGGCTATCCAGGTCGACTGCTTCTGCTTTGCTTTTCTGCTCTTTCTTTTCTCTAAATGTGTCATAGATGATGGAGATGTTTGCTAGTGAGAAGCGGCCGCAAGGAATGATCTACAATAGCACATTCGTAGTTACTTATAAACGAGCATTTGACATTTCAAAACCTATGAACGAGCATAATGAATTGCACTGGTATCGTGACATAGGAAGGACCACGCCCTTTCCGATCTGTTTAACAGTCGCGTACCAACGCCATTTTCGTGTCCGGACAACACCAATCGCGGGGGAGGGAGCGTAATCAACCGTGGGCTCTAGTGTAACATGCAATATATTTGAAAGACATTTCTTCTTTAAGAACTAAATATACATGTACACAGCAATATATTACATCAATTTTCATCATTCTTTGTTTGAAATATCAGTTTTGTGGTGTGGTAATGGCATACACATTTTCAACATTTTCTGTACTTTCAATCTTCTACGTAGGTACATAGATGGCGACGAATAACTAATTCAACAATTCACTGTTTCTCCGATTGCACCACTGTCCTCTTCATCGGTAGGTACTAAAATGAGATTTAAACGTGATTGTGGGCTGGCTGTAAAAGAACGTTGCAGTTTCTACGCAGCGATTACGCGTGGCGAGAGTTGTAGACATCCAATAGACACTGAAAGGCGAAACAGTCACTAAGGGTTCCAAAAATGATCTAATAATCAAAGTACCAAAAGGTTAAACAGTAACTCCTTACTTAAACATAGATAGAGGAAAAAAAGTACCCCGGGGTCCATCATTACCCATCTTCCCCATTGGTATGCGTCTTCTAATTACTTTCTTGCAAATCAGATATGCACACATTCATCGATATTTGTGTCCATATTTTCATTGTGTATACTTTCATCGATATTTGTTTTCTTTTGTACAACTTTTATTTTACATTTCACATATTAGGCATTACGCGTAATACATCGTTCATCCATCTGCGTCTATGTACTATATTCTGGGGGCATTTAACATCTCATCATGAACAGGGTTACAAGAATCATTCATGTCCATTACAATTCTTTCTTATTGCATCCTGTTGAGTGCCTTCGCCACTTTTCTCTAGTCTTATAATTTATGTTTACGGTTGTAAATGTTCACTTCATGAAACATACCCTTCTGCTGCATAAAATATGAGTAAAAATGAACCTTGCCCGGCTCTAGCGAAACAAGGAATCACACGGCCGCATCCAGGTAGCGTCTGCCGTGGCCTGGAGGTCCGTACTGAGCTCAACCTTGCGACTCGAGCTCGCAAATAAAGTTGTAGCAATAATAGTAGTAGTTTTAATTTTTTCTCCAAGGCACGACTTTCGGCCCACATCTGCCCACTGGGCCGAGGCGGCGGGACGTCCCTTCACAGGACCGCGTGCACGCACACGCCTGGCGGCCGTCGACTGGTTCCGAAAAGTCATTGCCAAGGAATGACTTTCACGTCTGCAGCCTTTTACAACGTTTTATGGCAAACGTCCACGTTCCAGCGTGGTTTATGTCCCGCGCGCCCCGCCGCGCCCCGCCGGCAGCCGCGATCGCCCTGCCCGGCCCGGCCCGGCCCGCGACCCCCGGGAGGGAAGGGATGTGCTAATTTCCATTTCGTCAGTCGCTCACACAAGTTAACACAGCTCTGGGGCATGCAAATTATGTCAGCCACAGACACATAGCAAATTATCTAATTTCTTCGTGTCATAGAATGAACTTCAAAGTTATTATGAAACTACAGATTGTGTCAGATTAAGGGAAATAAACTTTTTAGTTTCTTAGCCGCCATGAACAAACGCAGACGATTTTAAAATGAATTTTTGTATTCTCGTTTCTTTATATTACATTCTCTGCGGGACAAAATCTTGTGATTTCTCCTTGACATACAATGGCAGTAACGTCGGATTTAGTACATGTTCGAGAACCTAGAGAAAAAATCCTATTTATTAACAATAACTATTACAATGGCTATAATTATCTCTAAACGAATGCTAGTATTATTGTGGTAAAAATGTTAATAAACCATAGAAATATGCGGTAATTAAATAATTGACTTTACTCACCAGAATAAAATAGAATCTAATAATAATAATAATAATAATAATAATAATAATAATAATAATAATAATAAAGCAGGGTGAATTGCTTTATTGGTTCAGAAATAAAAAGCAAATGAATTTTCAATTTTTACCATCCACCATCCAAACGACGTAAGTGTTATACCATCGTAAATATCGTACATGAGCCACTTATGACCCGAAATCCTTGCCTCACAGCGGATCGCGTTGGCATCGCCAATTTCTGAGATGATGCTGTTGAGAGCCATTTCTGCAATGATGGTTATGAGTGCCTCTGTCCCCGAGAATATCCGAAAGAACCCTTTCGCTTACACGCTCTCCTCTTTCTGCGGTGAATTTTTACACATCCTTGAGGTTTGCCGTTCCCTTTCTCCGCAAAAAAGTAGAAGCGTATCATGCGCTTATGAATTATGGCATGGATGATGAATTCACGGCACGGATGGGGTAAACTCCAGAGTTACGCGTTGGTCGCGAGGCCAACGACGACGTCGCAATTGCAGGGTGCAACCACGCACTCGCACCTGCAGCCTTCGGCTCCGAGTTCATGGGCGTTCCTCCAATATCTACGCCTGCGAGGATGGGACGTTCGTCACTGACGACTCGAAATCTCCCTTCGTGCGTTCGCGCCTCCAATCTGCTGTCGGTCGCCTTAATTATGCAGATTTTTTTTTTGGGGGGGGGGAGGTCGTTGGAGCGGCCCCGCGCGGCGAGCGAATGGACGCGAGGAGCTCGCAGAGCCCGCGGCGCCACGGCCCGGCCGCACGCGTGGGCGGGCAGATGCGGCGCGGCGTGGACACTCTGGGTCCAAACGGAGCACACGCGTACACAAGCGGAGGCGCAACTCGTCAACGTTATGGGAAGAATGATACGAAATGCTACATGGCAAGATGATGTAACAACAACAACAACAACAACAATAATAATAATAATAATAATAATAATAATAATAATATTTGGGCATCGTATGCCTTGATGCTGGCGGGTTTAGAATAACTACTACAAATGCCGCATTGTTGGGCACCGCACATTTCCTAAGCAGGTACCTCATTTCATAAGTCCATAGGTGGAACCCGGGAAGTAGCACCGGCATAAAGTGAGAAGTGCCAATAAAATTATTTAATTTATCCTTGATAGCAAAGTACATTCCGCTTCATCGCATACCGTCTTTCAACTCTGAAAATGCGTGTAACAATGCACACGCGCCTGATCCACGTTTCCGCAAAGAGATTCTCCGAACGCTCTAAACACACACACACACACACACACACACACACACACACATTCAGACACACACCAAACACATCACACACACGTTACACAACTCACACAATCGTACAACTCACACACGCGTAACACAAACACACCTAGACACGGGTCGCACGCCCCGCAATGTGCTTGGCGTGTCATGCGGCCTACTGTGCGCGACGCTGGCCGGTTGGCCAGCACCGGCCCGCCCTGGGGCCGTTTCCCAAGCCAAGCCAGCCACGGCAGGCGGGCGGGCGGGCGGACGAGGTCGAGAGGATACGCCACGAACAGGAAGGCCCGCTCCGCTGCGTGGAGAATGATATTTCCTGGTTCTCCAACGCAGTGGTTTCACACTTTTTTGGGTCCGCGCGCCTCCAAGAGTACACTTGCTGGTAAGGGGAGGAACCCATGTGCGCAGGACTGATGTGAATTCACGATTTTTATGGACATTATTCTTTACAATAAATATCTGCTTTTAAATAAAACTTTCAATCTCTGTCTCAAATTTTAGGGGGCAAAAATTACCATGTAATACGTTGTATTCTTATACCACAAATATTTAAATTAGAGAAGAACAGCTCCAACTTTGTAAGTGGGACTTAGTATATACTTTGCTGCCGTTAGCAGCCAATGAGGCTTGACGTCCCAAGATTGTAAAAAAATAAAATGCAAGTGTTCTAATTGCGAAATCATGACACAAAGTAAACATGTTCTCTAATCTAACATTCCTCATAAACAATTAATTTATATGAAATTCATATTGCTACACAACTTGTCTGGAAGAAAATTTGCAACAAAATAGTTGGTTTCTTTAATAAACTCTGAAACTGAAAGGATTGCATTCACTCCTCTTACCAATCTTTAATAATAAAAAAACCCTTCATTATACGGGAGTCTCGATTCCGCAGAAAAGAGAACGCACCTCCCTCCCGCCACACATCATTGATGCGGCAGTTCACTCCCGGGGCGCTTTTAACCTTACGCATCTGCTATTACACCTTCAGATATCCAAAATTACGGGCGAATTATACATTCCACAATCGGACCGTCCTCCCAGATTCCTCTCTCCTGGTGAACCCACGCAACGGGCGGACCGACAGAGTTCCCACACGAGGCGTCCATCTGTAGCAGAGCCTTCGCCATCGCCCCCGCGCACGCTACACCCACTTGCCGTCACCATCGCCACTTCTAGGGATGGCGGGAAAAAGTTTTTTAAAACATTGATATTTTCGAGCAGAGACATCAAGATTATAAGTTTTTATTTCGATGTTTTCTTAAGATCGAAACATCGTTTTAAAAACAATTCTCATAATAGAAATACAATTTTCAGTGTCCATTTTGTTTGTGGATTGCTCGCAATCAACAGCTATCGTTGTCGATCTCCAGGCGGCATGATATCATTTGTTATTTCCCACTTTCTTCCAGTGTTTTTACCTTTTCTATTTGTTATTATTTTGCATATTTTTTTGAAAATACCGTTAACCTGTATTTTGAACCTTGACTACATAGAACATTGTTTATAAAATGAAGATGTCAGTCAAATGTAACGCAGTCTATACTTTAAACTCATGTTGACGTTTTATGTATCACATTAGAACCAAGCGTTCTACTTTGAAATATTCCATACTTACAACGTCAATATGTTAATCATAAATGTTTTTTATTGATGTTTTCGTAAACATCGAAAACCTTTTAGTGATGTACCGAAATATTGATGTATCGATGTTTTGCTAAAACTTGCTATCACTGGCTACTGCCGCCGTCGTCGGCACCGCCGCCCCCCATGCCTCCCCATTGCCGCCTCCTCCTCATACTGGCGTCGCGCTGCGCCGCTCCCGCAGC
Organism: Teleogryllus oceanicus; assembly: GCA_964035755.1. NCBI lineage: Eukaryota > Metazoa > Arthropoda > Insecta > Orthoptera > Gryllidae > Teleogryllus > Teleogryllus oceanicus. Next base: position 124,010,960 of record CAXIVR010000007.1, read on the forward strand.
CGGAGATTCGGCAAGTTCCCACGACATACCCGGCCCACGATATGCTACTCGCGCTTTTGAAACTGGTCTCAATTTCGGTGTTAACTCGAGTTCGGTGTAGCGCTGGAAGGATCTGACAATGTTAGGAGGGTTCCCAGCGGCTCACTTGAATGCAAGCTTGTGCTCTTGAGTCTTTTCACAAAATGACATAACATTTATTTCCTGTGTTACGTTATCGCCGTATTATGCTTTACCTCCTACCACAAGTGTGAAAAAAGGTCGTTTAAATGAGTATTTTTTACAACTATGAAACAGTATAAATTCCGTACTTTTCAGGTTTTCTAGATAGTTTTTACTATCAATCTGCCAAATTCCCAGGATTTACCTCGCACCAACCCTCGCATTCACCTTTTCCATTAACCCTCATTCTTTCCATCCCTGGTCTACCACACAAGCTCTTACACATACTACGTGTAAATTCAACACAACCGCCTTCACTTATCAACCACTCAAAGCGACCTTTCCTCATACGCAATACAAAAACGAGGTTTAAATCGCCCTCCTGAGGGGACGGGGTGCGTTAACGTTGCAGCGTACAAACCGAAGGCCACAAAGGGACTCGTTGCGCCACACGCTGGCCCATACCCAAAGTCAGTTATCAAATTCGCATCAAAGATGTCTACATGCGTGAATTTTATCCGTGGCATGAGCCGGAGCGGAGGCGGAGCAAGGCGGAGCGAGGGGAGCGGACGAGACGAAGAGGGGCGGGGCGGGGGGCATGGGGTGGCGAAGGGGGGAGGGATGGCGCGAGGCGGCGCGGAGCGGGGCACTGGGCGCGGGGCGGGAAGGCGCGCGGCGGCCTGAGGGGATGGGGGCGGGGGGTGCGTGGCGGGGCGGGGGCGCGGGGCGCCAGGAGTTGCCCAATGCTCGCTCTCGCGCGCATATGATTAAACGCGTCGCTTCTTCCCGCTTGCGCGTAGATATTCAGATTTGTGGTGCAGGGCGCGTGACCCGTGCTGGGAAAGTGGGGAATTATGAAGATGGTGCTCTCAACGCGAAATGCTGCCAGCGCTTCCGCGTAGTTTGTTGTTAAAGGGTTCACACACGTTTGCGATATGCGCCTGCTTTACCCGTTCGGGCTTGCGCGTCGGGCGTTACACCGTATGTTCAATAAATACAATTTCATCCGGCAGGATTAACAGCATTCGGAGCGTGTACTACATCCTCCTTCACAAGTTTACGAAAACTGAATCGAAACAGGCTTTCGGGCATTCAGATTACGGCCAACCAAGAATCCGGAAAAAAATGGGGAGCTGATGGGGTTACGACGTGTACCTTATTCCCCACGGGATGTAGGTTTCAAAAGACGCTCGCTTTACCTGAACAAAATGGTACAAATAATTCTTGCACGTATTCCAAACGCACTCGGGCCCCCTTACAGGGAACACCGCTGGTACATTATAAATATTTGCTTTTAACAGCAAATTAGAGTGGAAACTGTAAAAGGTTCATTTTCGCTTCGAATTGTATGAACCATTCAGTATCTTGTTTCCATCATTTGATGTAACAACGCAAGGAGAATACTGTGGATTGGGAATGTATATGTTGTTAACATGCCTGTCGAGATTTGTATCTTCTTCAGTTTTAACGCAACTCGTGGGAAAAAACCGATAATAAATTAAGTTCGGCGCGGAAATCAGTCGACAATATTAATAACGTTGTATAATTTTTCATTTTTGATCATCCAGTTCGATTTTAAATCACCATCTTCTCTGCTGAATTTTGGATTTACACTAATGTCAATATTCCCTCTGTACGTTCTAATCCTCGTCAAAAATATGTTTATAGTATTGGTCTCAATTATTGTTTTCTTTTCACGAAAAGAACAATGATTGATTTTAAAACAAAAGTTACACAGTGCTTTAAGAGCATTGCAAGGGTTCATTGCACTCACGAGTCATCTATTTTTTAACGAAGCTTAAGTAAAATACCAACACTTCCTTCCCATTAAAAACAATAATGATATTCTTCTTGCATTTAGGGAACCTTCACATTTCTATCACGAACATGATCATAACACCTTACTGCCTTCCGCAATTCTATCTTCCAGCAATCAAGGTGAGTTAATGAGCAAGTAACATTTCCGGAAGCAAATAAAAACTCCGTGAATTATGATTACAGAAGAAAAAACTTAACGGTAGTTACAACTAAACCTGATATTTTCTTAAGCTAAAGGGTCCATACATTTACAACGCAGTAAAAAAAGGGTTCCTGCTCCTTTTTAAATGCAGCAAACATCACGACATGAAAATGAATACGAAACGCACAGCGCAGAGGAAATTAAACAAACCTTTAATTATTCCGTGAATACAATTAAGTTTGTTAGCTGAACGTTGGTTTGCATCAGGAAAATTAATTTCATTAAAACATGCAATTCTCAACAGAATTTGCGGCAATTTCAAATGCATTCTTACTCCTCCCGCACCCGCTAATTTTTGACAGTTGCACTTTTCAATTATAATTCTGTAATTGGCATTCCGCGCACCGCTCCCGAGCTAGGAAACAAACTTGACTCCACTTATTTCCCCTGATTCTGAGAAATATGAAAGTCCTGGTGGATTAAGATGGAACGGTCATGCTCCAGAGCACGGGCATTAATATTCAAATAGAAAATATAAGAGAAGCTAAGCAGAAGCATTACATAACAGCAATTACTATCGAAAGCTGTCATTTTCTTCAATGGTATTTCCACTTCATATTATGAATGTCCTAAAACAAATTAATGATGTAATGCTAGAAGTACATATCTCACAAATCATAATAATCAAATTCTTACGATACTTCATGTAGAATTCTTACCGATTATGATAGAAGAAACTTTACGATTACCATAAGAATATGAGGTGCAGAAACGAAATTTGTTCGAACTAGAGATTATACTGTCAATGCACTAGAAAAGTTACGGCAGAATGGGTTTAAACTGAGCGGAGAGGTTTATATATACTTGGGTTTCTGCAACCTGGCTGATGCCAGTTGATAGCTGTTACGGTTTCGTCCAATCTGAGCTTAAACGTAACCACAGTGACGTCAGCGTGATGAAGTTTTAGCTCTCGATTAGATGACACCGTAACAGCTGATGAAGTGTCATCGACCAGGTTAAAAAAACAAACAAGTATAGTGGCCAGAGAAACGTGTTGTTTTTCCACATGACTGTCCTTTAGAAAACGTGTATTATTAAAAAATATACTTGTATATTCGTAATTCCTTCATTTAACTGAAAAATTATTTTAAGATAAGATACTATTCAAGAATGACATAATATTCATATAACGGACGAAACGGCATCCCATTACGGACGAAACGGCATGAATAATGAGTAATGAATTTAATCAATGGTACGAACGTACTCAAAGATGGTGAAATCTATACTGCTAGAAATGTACACTACAAATCACCAGCAAGAGATGTATTGATGAACCGGAAATATGGAGTTAGAATCGAAAGGGTAAAACGGGTTTCAAAACAATCCGTGAAAAGTAGAGCTAGATAGCTCCTCGCCTATTTCGAATAATTATTACAATTTCGGGTCAAGAGTAGGGTCAACGGTCGTTGCGAGAACCGAATCTCCATTTCTATCGAGAATGCTGTTCGAAGCGGAACGAAAGTCTGAGAGAGAAAAAGATTATCCACTGCTGCGGATTAGGCAGTGTGCCGACACTGGCGGCGTGCACCTCGACATAAACAAATGCGTACGAGCTCCCTGTTCCTCCTACAACACGCCTCCCGGGAAAGAGGAAACGGAAAACCCCGTGTGTGTGAGACGAACAAATGGTCCCGCAGCATCGCTTGGATAACGCTGACAAAGCCTACTGCCTGCGCGCACAATGCAGTCAGCCCTTTCTCAACGTGACACTATCGAAACCAGTAAATCTAAAGCCGTTAACCTACAAGAGCTACGGGAGACTTAAATCGCTTTCTAACGATTTCTACCAATAGCCACTCGCCTTAGATATATTACACGTTATATATTTTGTGCAAGGTCATCTCGAGCTGGGCGGGCGCAATTTCTTCTGAGCGGTTCGTTCTAGATGACCCGGCTCGTGGAATTGAGCTCCAGCGACCTCGTGGACGGTGAGTCACGAAATCACTTGGTCGGCGAGAGCACTTTTCGGGGAGGTGAGGACTCTGCTGAAAAATAGCTCGAAAACTGGTGATCAAAATACTGACTGCAGCAGAGTTACTGATCTCTTCCAGGAAGCACAGACCACACGGCGTTGCTCCGTTCGGCTCAGCGCACCAACCGTTCGTATGCACCACAATTAGCGCATTAGCATAATCCCAACTAGGAAAAGATTAGCCCGAATTAGCTTTTTAACTATCTAAATACAATCTTATCAGATTCATCAGTGGTTAAGAAATATTTCACAGAGCACCTTGCACTGAATGTCCCTACCGCCTTTCTATGTTATCGCCTTCTATCTCTTTCACACGATTGAGCATGTAGAAATGGGTTCTGCCGCGGGCTCTTGTGCGATAATAGCCAATCAGACAAAAGAGATCATAAAATCGCGCTGTCATCTACCACAGCAGATCGTTTGTGGGGGCCCCACAACGGCGTGCGTCTGTACGAACGTTTCCCTTCAAGCACGTTCAGGGAACTGTTTTCCACTTGACAAAAGAAATAGTTCTAGCGATGACAGATTAAAGAAACTCAGAAGGTAAATAAACGACTTTGTGTCAAAACTTGCCAAAAGCTTTCATTAATATACAGATATATTTTAGATAAAGAGTTTCACCAGCAATAGACCGGACGAATTTCACAAAACCTTTTTTCATACAATGTAGATTTGAATCACGATTAAATGAGATTACAACACGCAGTATTTTTTTTCCTAACAGAGATTACAAATAATGTTTTTCTTTCTTCCTTTTTCTAATATTATTTATTCTCCCTTAATTGCTTATGTGGACGTCCTATCTGAAAACCCTTTGTGACAGTATATCCTTCAAACATAAGCAATAATATTAAAAAAGTGTTCCCATTTCGCTCCAGTTGCTTAAACTTAACGATGCAATCTCGGGAACGCAGGAAATTATGGATTATAAGGTGGTATACTGGAAATTTTAATTGAAACCATATTGAAAGTGAACAGCGCAGGCTCTTTGATTGTGAGGTGTCCCTTTACATTCGGCGAGAACTTTCAATGTTTCTATTCAAAATCATGTTAACATCTCGCATATTTTCGGCATGATACGAACAAACGTTTGCAAAATATCACGTGTCAGAACAAACTACATCCTTCATTAAACATCACGCTAACCTCTTATTGCTCTCCTTGAACTGACGCTTTCCAGGCTGCATGAGCTGACGCTCCAGTCTTTACGGCCAAGGGAAAGAATGTATTCCACAGAGCGAAGAATCTTTCGCAAGGAGTTCTTCGGAGACGCTCCACCGTTTTATAACACGTCAAAATAATCGTTCACTGGCGTTAGCGCCACTAGAAGGCGGCGAAGCTGTACCGAACTCGATGCATCTCTTCCTGTTCCTTCCACTGCTTCTTCCTCACATCCGAACCACCTGTTAATACCCCGGCGCGGGCGCGATCCGGAAACGTGGAGCTGCTTCACCACCTGACTGGGGCGGAGGAAGAAGAAACCGGGCGAGCGGACAGTTCACGGCCTAACGGCGCCCGCGGCGGTCGGGACCCAACTGGCGGCGCGAGCCGATCGCTTTCACGGCGTCCTCGCCCATTTCACTTTCGCGAAGACGCCACTGCCAGAGGAAGCGGAATCTAGCCCGGTTTCAGTCCGCCGTCCCATTGACTCATCTTTAACCAACGTAAGAACGGCGGGCGTAGTAATTACTAATAATAATAATAATAATAATAATAATAATAATAATAATAATATATTCTTCCTCACTGCGGATAGCCGAGATCGCTAAGGCAGTAGTGCCGTGGCGACCTCGGACGGAAGGATCGCGGTATCGCGTCCCGCCTCGGGCATGGGTGTGTTCGTGTATGTCTGTTAGTGTGACGTCCATTCATCCATTATCATCATCATCATTCCATCTTCCATCCCCCTAGGACTAACAACCCTGGGGTATAAAAATCGGATTCAGCCTAATGCTGATCCACCTGATTAGTTACATGCCAGACTTGCAATGTGATAAAATGATGCTGAGCCCCCGTGCAAGTGCATGTCCTGCGTGGTCCAAGATGGCCTATTTGCGACAATATATATATATATATATATATATATATATATATATATATATATATATATATATATATATATATATACATATACACACACACACACACACACTTTAATCTTAATGTCTGACAGACCTGTGACGGCAATCTTTGGCCCACTCCTTCATTTCACCGCATCACAACCTAGTTGGCTGTACTGGCGGTGGGAAAGAAATTATTTTAGACAGGTGAGCATTACCTCAGGCTCTGAACGGCTAACTCACGACTGGCAAACACTTCCTCAGTTCCTTAATCCGGCACGAATCGCGAAGTTTCTAGAGGCACGGCGTCACTACACAACTGTGGGACCGTATTGAAGGCTTTGAAGCAAACTTCTTGCGATCTCAACCTCTCCGAAAAATGCTCGGAGTGTTTTTTCCTCACACCCTAAGAATGCTTGTTTACTTTTAACGATTAAAAAACTATTTAGCACATTATGAAAACAAAATTGAACACATTGCTTACTTGAGGATAAAAATACGCCAAGACTGTTTCAAAGGGCAGGCTTACTCTAACAATTCGAGTAGAAATTTAACGTATGCAAGTACAGTAAGCGAATCGATTATTTGTAACCGGGGGAAGGACTATATCTGGGGTTTTTGTGTTGTCAAAGCTGTAACATTTTATTTGTCGAAAAATATATCTTCCTTTCATTTTTATAATGAATTTGCCACACAAAATAATCCAGTAAACTACAAAAAATATGAAAATTTACAGACTTTACTTATTTATGGCGCTGACAAAATCAGTATTCACGCATTGTACATCAGAGCTACTTATGTTTGACATCATTTGCACAAGTGTCAATACCACTGTGACAATGTATACTACTAGGCCCATTATATTCGTATCTGCTACCATTCTGGCATTGATCGGTGATGGCGTCAGCTTTTTATGGTGAAGATCGGATTGACAGCTGGGGCGACAAGCGGTTATCTATTATTTCTATTAACGACGTCCGCAATTTTCGACAACTGAACCTTCAAAGTACCAGAGGAATACCCCGCCCCAAATTCGGTAATCATACCCATGTCCTATTCCTTCCTTTCTTGAATGCGATAATCAAAAATAATTGTGGTCAATAAAAATATCGCTTTTTAAATTACCTCCATTTTTTTATAAATTTCATAGAATTCTTTGAATATATATTTATTTTAATAATTTTAAACGACAATTTCCCACAATATTATTTTATTTATTTTAAGATGACGAGTAGTCAGTAGTTCATCCCACAGCAACACGCTCTTCCCGTTAGCTTACGGACGACTCCCAAGCGTCGACCCGCGACCAAGGCCGTCGGGCAAGGGGCAGGACCCTGTTTACCCAATTTCTCCGCAACCCGGGGGCGCACGGGCAGCCCCCTTTAAGGCAGCCCCAGCTCCAAAAGGCACCTGTGCGGCTGGTAGGATTTCCCATATCAGCCCAGGAACAACCTTCACCTCAGCTCGATAGCAATTTTAACCCAGTTAGTTATTTTTTATGTATCGATCAACCTCTATGGCAAAGAAAGGATTAATTTCTCGGCGTTAGAAAATATATGCTTTATGAATAAATTTAATAAACACCAAATAGAAAATTAATCGAATACATCGAATAAATAAGACCACACATTCAGTATCAATTTCGCTATCACAGCTTAAGTAATAATATCAAAATGTTGTTCATATTTTATTTTTCATTATTCTTCGGTTGGCGATACTACTTGGAAGAATTCTATGAGGATAATTAATCATGGATAATGGCAGTTACTCGTTAATCTATGTCAAAAACATAACTGAAAAACTTCAAATAAGAGAAACATGCAAACGAAGTTTGCATCAACTGCAATAAATTAAAGATATTAACGACCACCAGACAAACTAGGTTAGATTAGAAACGATTTAGCATGGAATTCAGGCGCAATAAAGAGAATTATAAACCCCGTCATACTATAACTGTATTTCTTTATTGCAACACACACTAATAACCGAATTCCTAACGTACGTAGCTAAAAACGAAAGTACAGTATTTCAGATAATTTGTTTTCGTCATGAAAGTAATTCCTAGACACCTAAACAAGGCGACAAATTGGATACTCTTTTAATGGGTTCCAAGTGAAACGTAACTCGAAGAATTACAGGTATTATGAGAGACAGACTCAAGTGCGAGCACCTTTTCTTCCTCAGTCGACGGCTTCTGAGGCATTAGAAACATTTGTTGCACTTAATTACTGCATTTACTCTTTCAGAACGTTAACAGAGAAAGTATTCTCTGCGAGCGATATGACTTTCGAGCCGAAGAAAACGTTTGGAACGTCGAGAAACAAGTTTCGCGCTTTCGCTAGAAGCGACCATAATGCCATACGCACAGTTTCCACAAGTCAACTGGCTTTCGGATACCCTTTAATCAAAATTACCTTGACTCGGACGGACTGTTACACATTTTATGGCAAACCTCTTTTTATTATGAGATCAGTAAGCTCTTCTTTTTTACATTTTATCACTCTACTTGCACAACATTTTAATTACACATCGCAAGATTTTCCTCCCCCACACTGCAGAAAAGAAGCGTTCCGGTTACGAGCAACTGCGGGCAACATGCACGCAACTGCCGTTTCCGACCCGTTTCTTCAGACTCCTTTTTCAAAGAGTCACAGCTCCAAAGGGATGTTGGCTGTGAGACTTCACGGAGTGTAAACATGGCTTTCCTCGACAATTATGAAGTGACGAGCACTACTCGCCCGCTACACTCGCTTCGGTCGTTAGCCATTAGTCGTCAAAGATTGTTGCTTACATTTTTACAAATCAACATAAAACTCGATTCCCGATGCTCAGTCAGTCGACCATCAACGTTCCATAAGTTCCTCAAAAGGTCACGCTCAATCGATGTCTCAAAAGTTCATTCGTTTTGGAGTTAGCTATGAGACCAGAACCGGATTAATAATTACTAGGGAACGGAATTTATTGTAATAAAAAGCAAAATATGTACATATTTATGTACTATTTTTTCTAAAATATGTAAGAAAACAATAGAAAATATGTGAAATAAAAAATCGTTATAATGTTTAAAATTCCAATCTTCAAGCGTTTTCCGCGCAGAGTACGTTGCCGATCAAATATTAATATGGATTCAGACAGGCTGAAAGAAAGTTCTACATCTACAGTAGCAATTATTCGCTAGTTTCATCCGAAGTATATAATACATTCGTATTATATTCAATGTTGTTTACGAGGAGACGGCGCTCAAATGAATAGTACCGTGTAGCATGTGATAGAAAGAGGGGTAAGGGAGCATCGCCCATCTCCCCAACACTAGAAAAGGGATGACGATGGTAATGGGGGGAAGTAAGTTCCACAATTACTAGTGAAGGCCCGGCGTTCATGCAAGCGCATTGTGTGGTTTCATAAGTATTTCAGTAAGTTAGTTTTCAAGTAACATATATTTTGAACTCGCATGTGAAATGTTCATTTTCGTCTTAAAATATACTAAAATGTAACGAAATATGTAGCAATAGATAAAATATGTAAAAATATGTAATTATACCAAAATATATACAAATATGTAAAATAAAAATGGTTCCAATTCGTTCAGAATGTCGTGTTAAGTCTAAAAAATATTAGTAGGTAGGTATAAAATATAGGTATCTTGTCCCAGTAAAAATATGTATTTACATGAAAATCCGTTCCCTAATAATTTACAAAGTCCTAAGAGAGACCGAAAACACGTTCCCCAAATAATACTGAAATATTGAACATAATAAGAATTCAAAACTAATATAAAACTAAATTAATACAACATATGCATTTTTTTTTATTTTAAGAGAAAAGTGGAAAAGAGTGCTTAAAGAGAAATGTGGAGATTAGGTCTCGAGAATTTTGCCTCCTCTTCACTGATCACCTGCCAGTCAGAGAGACTGCAATGACATAAACTGATGCCCTGAGTCACCTTCGCCGGTACGATGATCGTGTGTCGCCAAGGCAGAGCCGTTTACGCCGTACTATTAGGGCGGGCGTTTTAGATCCGGGCTTGGTAAAGGCGAGCGTCCCTCGTGGGCCGGCGTCGCGTCGCGGCGCGCGGGCGCGTCCTGGCGTGACCGGCCCTCGTTAACGATCGCCGCGGCAGATTAGCGCAGCTACATGCGCGCCACGCACGAGGCGGCGGCGGCAAGCACCGGAAACGCAGATTCCGCGGAAGAGCAACGCCTTGTTCATTTCGCTCGGCTCGGTGCCCATCGGATTATTCACATCTTGGAATGTGTTGTAACCAGAGGAGTACGCATGTACTGCATTCCCTTGATTATTAACTCGCAAAGTAAAAAAATCACTTATCAGTTTATTATTATCCACGTCTAGGCCCTTCAGGACGACATGAATTACAATCCAGAGGCGTTTTGGAAGTTGCATGCCTTTCTCTGGGCACAGATTGTTTTCGTCCTTTTGGAATGGGATATTTTTCTTCCAATGTACCAAATCGTTCGGGAATGCATTGATATCTCTACCTGGCGGCTACCCAGTCGCGAATTTTCTGCCTAAAAATGTTTCTCCGGTGTTATTTTTATACATTCATGAAGATTTTGATTCAAAATACTATTCAACAATTAATCTCGAATACGCTACTGAACAAATGAGTAAGTCTTACGAAAATAGTTTGAAAGCGTCAACTTAAAGTGAATAAAAATATGTTAACGCGATAGCCACACACTCGCATCACAGCTCCTTGACGTAAGGTGAAGCTCGTTAAAAGAAGTGATCAAAACGATTAGACATGCGGTGCTTATTGGCCCACCCAACAAGATGTAAAGAACGTACGGGAGTTGAATTCGTGAAGCTGTTTAGCGATGGTACAATATGGATAGTTGAAGGTCTTCAGGACTGGTTCATGTCGCTGAGTAGGTGCAGATAAATGCAGGTGAGGTAAGTAGTAAAAATTAACGGACCGTTCTAATAAGCACCGTGTTGTGAAATTCACTTGAGGCTTACAGTTAGTTCACTGAGCCCTCGTTTGTCTCGTGAAATCGAGAAAGGCAGCAATGCATTATGGATGTTCGACACAAACTACTGCGTTGTTCGGCCTTTGCCGGTTTGTCAGATTACGACAGCGTGATATTTTGTCATTCTTGGACGTACGTGTATGGACTCAAAGATGCCTGGTAAGCTATCATTAATTCACCGAAACGACTCGATGGTAATAACAGTTCAATTATTAGTGTACCATGAAGAGGAAATCTCATACGAGTTTCACCTTACATTTTAAATCCTCAATAAAAAATGCTGGATTACAAATACAGACCTTCATGGACGCAAAATAAATCGAAAAAAACAACTTAAATTATGTAAATTAATCTAGCTTTCAAGAGCCGACTTGGTAGCTACAGTAAAAACATAATATAGTGACGCAACTACATAAAAATACTTCATAGGAGGAAGAAGTCTCCAAAAAGTGATCTCCTTCGCGCCAAATTTATGTGACACACAAGCAAGCTCTCATGGACACACACATACATAGTGTCGACAATTGCAAAACATTCTATTTACCAATTTCAAAAAATAAAAATAATATTAATACATTCAAACAATTCAATGATTCTTTCATCTTCATTGCTTAATAACTACGCCTAACCCTAATGGCGCTGAACTGCTAAAATCATTACATAACATTCGCAAATCTCCTTACGTGGATCTACTACACAGCGCTAGTTTCCTTGCGGCGGCGAGCGCCTCTCACTTCACTCACACACACACACTCCGATAGCGCCGGTCAAACACATCGAGAGCGCGACAACGGCGGCGGCGGCCGGCACTCTCGTGTGCCCAATGAGGTGGAACACGTGAAAGCAAGCGCCGGCGTACATTGGGCATGCGGGGAGTATTTACCGCGCCGCGGTAAGTGCAGACCGGCGTAACGCCACCCCTGCTCCGCTCCGCCCCCTCCCTGCCCCACTCCTCGCTGCTCCCCAGTTGCGGACGTTTTCAAAAAGCCGGCGCTCGCCGTCCCGCCGTCGCGGAATATGTAACCTCATTACGTCAGTCACGTAACGAGGCAGCATAAATAGAGAAATTACAATCTAAGGAGATTTCTCTGGTGTGTCTTTTAAAGCGTCCCCGTAATGTGTTTTATAGCGTCCACCTAAACAATTACCGTCACCGTCGCTGCTGCTGTACTTTCTAACCTCGAGATCCGAGCCTCGTGTCGTTAAGTTGATTAGTATGCCCCCTAATTTTCGCCGCGCCGCGCGCGGGCCGCGCTCCCGCTAACGAACGCGCGCCGCGACGCCCGAGCGCCGCGACGCCCGTGCGTCGGCCACGTCGTCGTCGCCTTCGGCCGGCCGCAATAATTGGCGGGAGCGCTGCACTCGTATTTCTCGCGTAACGACCCGGAGGTGACGCGCGCGCGCGCGCACACGCCGTGATGGAGAGCTGTCGTCAGCCCGTTCCGGGTGCCGGAAGTCCACGCCGACGAGGGCCACGGCGCGGGGCGGGGTCGATGGCGCAGGTGGACGTGCCGGTGGTTGTCGAATTGGGAAGGGGGGGGGGCACAAGTGGTGGGCGGCGGACAACGGGCGGCTGGTAGCGAGTAGCGGCAGTAGGCATCGGGCGGCGGGCGGCGGAAGGAGAATAATGGCCGGAGGGCAGTGGACAGCAGGTGGCGCGTGATAGCGAGCGTCGCGTATTTCACTGGCTCAGCGCCCACTTGCGCGCTCGGTAGGCCGTATATAGATTTTTCGGTGCGGCTGCCGGAACCGAACTGGTTCTCTCTCTCACTCGAGAACGTCATCTACCTAAGAAAAACCTCGTAAATCGCTTTAGGAGAGTTCTTAAGGATTAGGTTTCCTGCAGCTCCATCATCGACATACATATTAGAATTTAGAAAGGCGCTACAAAGTAGGGAATTATGTGAGGTTATTCTCGTCAACGATCTCGGCGAAATGAAAAATGTCTCGTGAAATTTCACCCAGAAAATGTTACAAAATAAGTAAATATTTATAAACCGAGTCGTTATTAAGAGGCTACCGCTAACTAAAACCGTTACGAAACAGCTTCTATATTTTCCGTCAGACTGGAATATTTGCTCTCTGCCTCCATCAAATACTCGAAACGTCATAAATCAGTAGCAAAGTAACGATATGACCTGCCTGATTATCCGGCGGCGCGGAAATTAACGTACTGAAACGTCGAACGGATAAAGAATGCGAGAAAGTGGCTGTGGCGGCGAGATGGCCGGTGTTCCACC